>JBAJMU010000003.1:8057425-8234701 GCA_037952995.1 Hyposoter didymator | reverse complement strand
CCCCCCCCTCTCCACACACTCCCCACTTTCACTACCACCCACTATCGTTGATAATTTAACTATTTCGCTCCTTCAGGTTTGCGATTGTAGTATCGATGCGAAAAAAAAGAAAGAAACGATCGTAAAATCCTCGGAAATGTAGACCGAGTCGCTGACAGTTTTCGTCCGACGAGTGAGTGCACAAATAATGCAATCAACTTGGCGCTTCGAGGACTGAAAGGACAAAGAGTGCGTTTGGATGCCAGGCGGACAGACACCCCTGCTTGCTTTCGCTATTAATAATGTATTTTTTCGTTCATCAGACGCGATCTTATGTGTCGGTAGTAATATGCGCGTTTGGCATCAAATGATCGATGAAGGTGGATGAAAAAACAACGAAACTCGACAGACTCACGCGATACAGGAGTCTCAAGTTTTGGAGTGAAAAGAATTGAAGTGAAAACAGCAAAAAGAAACGAGAAAACTTGTAAAATACGCGCGGCGCGATCGGAGAGAGGAGCGCGTGGTAAAGTGAACCTAACCGCGATGTTAGTCGCCGCGGTAGTGCTCTCCGATCTCCGAGCCAAGTAAAACTCGGCTTATGATCCCGAAGAGGCTATATGAGTTCCGCGCGGCGAGGATATTCTTGGAGGCGAGCGTGTGCATTATAATTCAAGTTTGGGGAGCTCGCCGCGCGCCCCATAGGCTCTCGGGAACTCGGGCAACGCTCATGTACACACCTCGGACCTCGCACACCAGCATACACACTAACAGAGCAACCAACACGATACTCGCATCACGGCCGCAACGCCACGGACTGTCAGTTGCTTAGCAACTGTTTTGCTTCCTCTCGCACACGTTTTCTCATTCACCACAGCATTCACTGCCGTTCACCCCCTAAACGATCGAAACTCAAACTGCCATCCGGCGATCCACACGCCATATGGCCTACACATTCGCTTTGCATCAAAATAATATTTTCGAATTTTTACCGATACCCCTCGTTCAGTCAGTTCAGTGACATCTGTCCGTCGAGGATAACGATGAATAAAAAAGTAGAGAGCCGATACCTACGCTCCCAATGTGTCCACGCGCGTAACCCAAACAAACGACTAGAGCCCCCGAGCGAGGTTTTCGCGAAATGAACCATCATGGTTCCCTTCGGTCGGTAAGTGAGATTTCATCGCATTCAACAGTCGGCAAATGCGCACCGATGCCAAGCTAAGTCAACAAAGAAGGCTGTTGCTTTTGGGGAGAAAAAAAAACTTTGAAAAATCTCTTTCGCATTCAACTGCGAGAATAGAATGCGCAAACATCAAGAAGCAGAATCTTTACCACTGTCGAACAACTTTTTTCCATGATTCATACGCGTCTGCTCGCGCGTTTGCATTCGCCGAACGACAATCAGCTGGACATTTATGATTCTCCGGTTATTTGGGACTTTTGTCTTTTTCAGCGGTGCGATTTTGTATTTCGTCAACTAAAATCGATAAAGGAAGAATTACTTTTCCCTGCTGGTACGAAAACTGCGGTGATTAGCAAAAGCAGCTCGATTTGTTCGGACGTACGATCGATTCTTTGCGAGAACGCACCGGTCTGTGCGGCGAAGGCGAAACCAGCACAATGTAGTCATGGTAACGCGCTGGTTCGCCACTACACGCAGTTTCGGAAACATTGTCGGGTTTCCGCTTACGGAAGGTCAGAGAGTAATTCATCCGAGTGTTGGCGGTGAATGAAACTCGCAGTGAAATTCTCGTTGTCACGAGATCATAAAAATAATTAATCAAAGAAATAGAGAATAAATGGTAAAAATACAAAAGTTATTCGAACAAAGTGCAGTGTGCGTGGTATTGAAAGCATCGATTTGGTAGAAAGCAGTCTGCGGGATGGATCGTTCGGAACAAAGAACGGCGGCGGGCAAATGGTCCGAAAGATCGGCGAGCTCGAGTCGGCGCGGCCGGGAGAAAAATGAACAAACTCCGACAGATTACGCGATGAGCAACGAAGGCGCGGTAACGAGCGCGGGCAGGCCTCAAACGAGAATCGAGCGACCAGTCTCGCGGAGAGGATTACAAAGCGCCCAAAATAATGCCGCGGCGGCAAGAGCAACGACACCCGCGAGGAACGCAATAGCAAGACCTCCGTCCTCCGCTTCTTCCGCTGCTCCCAGCGCTTATTCTCAACGTGTCATGAGCGCCAGTCTCAGACTCGGTACAACGAGCACCGCAAGACTAAATACTGGTCTACCATCGACGGCTCAAATAAACATGAACGTTCTCGATCGTCCGATAACCCAACAAGGCATCGCTGGTGTTCGGCCAGGAACCACCCGAGGGCTCCCGATCAACAGGTATCGATCAATCGACACCTTCTTCTTTCCACCCCTTGATCCTGCTCCGTTTCTTTATTCCCGTTCATTGAA
Source organism: Hyposoter didymator (assembly GCA_037952995.1). Taxonomy (NCBI): domain Eukaryota; kingdom Metazoa; phylum Arthropoda; class Insecta; order Hymenoptera; family Ichneumonidae; genus Hyposoter; species Hyposoter didymator. Next base: position 8,232,300 of record JBAJMU010000003.1, on the reverse strand, counting down.
AAAAATGGAGTTTCCGCTCCAAATTCAATTTTTTTCATTTTTCCTCTAGAGCTCGGTCCCTTCGGCAAAAAGCTCAAAACTAAGGACGCCAATTCCTGGATAATGAAATAAAAAAATCTTTGCGTTCGGTCCCCAGCGGACGCAGCCGCAAAAATTGCCTCAAATTTCTTTATTCCGCGATGCGGCGAACGACAGAGCTCTCTCGCACTCTTAGCGGACTCGTATCAATATTTACATGACCTTGAAGTCGTTGGAACCCAAACAAAAAATACAATCGTTTTTAATAGTTTTTCAAACTCTTGAAACAATTACAATTTTTTTCGTACAATCGAATTTCGTAGCCAAAGATTCACGCATTCATTTGTTCGATCGAAAAAAGAAAAAAACGAGAATTTTTTGCTTCCATCGATGCAAACCTCAACGTGCCACTTTGATTATGAATTATAAATTTTATGTGGGAATATTATTCGTACGAGCGTAGAGAAAAAAAAGAAATATACATTTTTTCAGGCAAATCCAGGACAAAAGATACTACGAGGGTTTGGTGCAGTTAAAGATCCGAGAGCTGACTCAAGAGATCGGTACGATAAGTCGTGAAATAGAGGCTCAGAACAAGGAGCGAGCAACGTTTTTGCACTACGACGATCGCGCGAAGGAATTGGCAGCAGAATTGAGCGAACTGCAGGGTCAATTGGCCGATTACAATATCGTGATTGACAAGAGTAGTTGGAACGTTGAGGAGGAAGCGATCGAGGAGGAAACTCGTCAAATGGCGCTGCAGAACGATCGTACATCAACGGAGATGGAGCATCTGTTCGAGCAGAGACGTTTGAAGGAACAGCAGTTGCGCGATGCGATGGAAAAGATAGAATCAGAGCGGAAGAATGCGGCGAGAATAATTGAGACGATGGACCGTCCGAATCGTGAAAAGTACGAGAGCCTCGAGGCTGAAAAGTCTCAACTAGAAATCGAGATTGCGAAAATGCAGCGAGAAATCGATGCGTTGGCGGTTGAGAAGCGACATCTCGAGGAGCAAATAGCTCTTTCTCAAGTTAAGCAAGAAGCGGTGAAGCTGAGAATCAAGCTGGTCCAGCTTGAGGCCAAGAGGGACAGGCTACAGGAGGAAGAGGCAAATAAATTGTCACCGGAGGAGGAACGAGAACGTTTGCTTTCGAAAGTGAAACAAGACAACATGGACATTGCCGCGGGAGAGCGACGAATTACCGACGTTGAGAAACGGATAAATCTCGTCGAGCAGGAGCTCGAACAATTGGAAACCGATTTGGAAGAGAGCAACACCGAGAAACAAGTGAAATACAAAGAATTAAGAAAACGTGAAGAAGCCATGGAACTATTTATGCCATCGTTCGATAATAACAAGAAGGAAGAGATGGAAAAACTGGAAAAATTGGAGATGAGTATCGTCGAGCGGTTGGAAGAATTGTCTTACGCGATCGAAGGAGGAACAGCGGATGCGAGAATAACGCCGAGCGAGGAGATGGCTCTTTTACAGCTGCACACTTCGCAGCACGATCCTGGCTTCGAATCTGGTGAAGAAGCGAGCCCCGACCGGAAGAGCTTCGAAGGATTGGCCAAGGAGCATGTGAAATTACAGCAGACGCTTGCCAAGATGGAAACCCTTGAAAACAGGCTCAAAAACGAGCTCGACGAGCTCAACAGTCAAATAGCCAAGAAACTGGACGAGCTCGTTGAACTCGAGGATTTGGACGGTTTGAAAGCTCGATCGGAATCCAAATACGAAAACCTCGTCGCAGAGAAGGAACAACTGCTCAAAAGACAGCCGATCTGTAAACAACAATATGAAAAAACGAAATTCGAGCATGACGAGATTAAAAAACTGATGGACAAAAATGAAACGTATTTACAAATAACCGCGCTCGAGGCTAAACTGGATAAACTCAGAGAGAACAACAAAAATATCGAGGAATACATCGTCCAAGGGAAAGATCGCGTCAATTATCAGCCGCTCAGAGACCAAGCCTTGAAACTTGTCAATCAGTACAATATTGTGCTCGGAGCACAAACCGTTAAGACCGCAACGGCGTATTAATTGTTGCTTTTGAAGAAATAAACTTTATCCCAGTTTTAATTCGTTTATTCTTTTCTACTCGTCGAAACTTGCATGGGAAAAAATCCCTGTTCCTTACCGTAAACCTTACGAAGGAATTTCGAAATCTTCGGGTATCGGTACATTGTGATTTTTAAGTAGAGCCACGAGCTTAATCATAAACGCCCGAGAGACCGGGATATTCGCCTCGTTCATTTTCTTCCACAGCTCGATCGCTCCCTGACAATCGCCGGATCTGTCTGCAAAATTTTAAACCAATTTATCGATCCAGTCGGCCATCAAATTCGTTGTCATTATTTTTGTACTCATAAATCTGTGTTTACTTACTGTGGATAGAAAAAATTTGTTCGCAAATTGAAGTTTTGTGAGTGTCTGGTAAATACGAACAACAGTCGAATATTTCCATGAGCGTTGATAGTTTCTCGCTGTCGGCGATGTGCTCCAGACTTTGGAGGAACAAAGGCTTCGGTATATTATTGTTCTGCAAGTTGAAATATTGGTGTTTGTTCGGGTTTGATGAAGATTCAGTATTATTTTAGTTACTCAGTATTATTATTTCAGAAGACCAGAAATGTAAATGACAAAAAGTGTTAATTGGGGACGGTGAAAATTTCTCTTTCCCAGTTTTCAATTTCAATTTGCTTAAAATGTCACTGTAAAATTGAAACCTTCGTAACTCGAGAACGGTTTAAGCTACAGGACTCCCGTTTTTCACAGATTTATACAAGCTCTTCAATCTCTGGGGATTTTGTCGGAATTGCTAGAAAAGAACGAATTCTGAAGGGCATTCTGAAATTTTCAAAAGAAGGGTTGCGACTTCAGCAGATTTTAAGATTTATTACTAATTTTTATTTTTAGAATGAGAGTTCCATAATAAGAAGGTTGGTATTGAATTTGGGCAATATCGGTTGAAGGGTTTAAATGTTATGATTTTTCGAATTTTACGAAAATGTGAGTATTTTTTTTTAAATCATCCAACCGCTCTAACTTCTGCAAATTTTGTCAAATGTTCTGTATAAGTCTGTAGGTCCTTTTTACTTTCTAGAAAAGTTTTCCAAATTATATCATTTTAAATGCAAATACAAAAATGCTGCAAATTGAAATTTGCCAATTGGTCCCTCAACATGTTCAAGATGCACGATGCTCGGAGAAGAAGATTCGAACGTCGTCTTTTCTTGGTAAAGTGGTTTTTAAAAACAGTGATAAATACCTGAAAAAACTGTCGCAACTCGTTGCGCATCTGCGTGCGCGCCAAGCCCAGAGCGAGATCGACCTTTAATCCTTCGGAGCCATGAATCGTGGTGGTGATATTTTGGACGTCGTCGAGTAACCCGATGAACCGTTCCTTGTTCGAGTCGTTTTTTTGGATCGATTTTAACAGAGCAACTATCAGTTCTTGCCTGAGCGGCGTGCATTTGTATTGTTTGGCAAATTGCTTGAAACTTTGAACGGCCCCTTCGACGTCATTCTTCAAAAGATGCTGTCGAATGACTGGACCGAGAGTCGTATTGGTGATTTGGCAGTAGCCAGATTTAACGAGAATATCGAGAACGTTTTGCGTAAGCTCGGGAAAATCGCTGTGCGCAACGGTGTCCAACAAACGCCAACATTCCTTGCTAATATGTTGCTTCGTGGACGAGGAAGCGGAGGACGTATCGCACGGCGTTTTGATAACTTTGATAGCTCGATCGATTTGTTGGTACTTAACGAGAGCGCTCGCGAAAAACAATAATTTATCGGCGTCGATTCTGAAATGCGAATGATACTCTCGGAGTAATTGGTACACGCGCGTGGCCTCTTCGATTTGATCGTTGCGAGTGTAAAATTGAAAGAGGACCGAGTACAAACCGGAAGACCACAAATAACCGTTTTCGTCGTATTCCTGCTTGAGCTCATTCACGCGCCTTACGTTGTTCTTACGACAATGTTCCAGCAGCAATTTCCGCAAAACGCCGCGTTTATTCATTCCCTTTGACCTCAACTCGATCAGATGGCACTCCAACTCGTCGACGTTCATATCCCGGGGATGTAATAATGTGTTGTACGGTTTGAAATCATCCTCAGCACCGAGCGACCTTCTTCCATCACTTTTCTCTTCGTTTCTCGTTTCCGTGTTTTCCTCGCTGCGCCGAAACGTCGCCACGGGCATTTTGAGCATCTCGAAGGATTCGATAAACTTATTTATCGCCTCAATGTCCTTCGATCGTGGATTCTTCCCAAATACGTTTATGAGAAACTTGTCAGGATAATATCTATCGGCTTGAGGCGCGTGACTCAATATCCGAACGGTTTTTTCGATGCTCCTGTTCCGCTTGTAAGCCACACCCAAGGGTTTAATAATTTTTGAAAAATCAATTATCGACTTGTACGCGGAGCATAGCTCCAGACTAGCGTCGCAATTTCCTTCCATCAATAGAAAACGTACCAGAGCTGTGACGAATGCTGGAACTTCCAGGCCAATGTCCTTTAACTTTAATAATACACAGTTAACGTCAGAAACATTGATCCGCGGAAATACGTAGTAAAAGAAAGTATCCTCGTCCAGATAAACATCCAGACTCAACATGTGCTTCATTATGCGAAATACTCCGGCTTCACCCTCGCTCGCCGAAGCTCCTATCAACAATGGCCAGTAATAATGAGGCCTGAGAGCAATGCCTGCTTGGTGCATCTTTTCCAATAGCCTCATTGCCAATTTGCTTTCTTGATGTTCCAACGCAGCTCCGCACACGTCTATTATGGCCAAAGAATAGTCCTTATTTGCTGTGATACTGTCGATTATTCTTAAGATCGCTTCGACAGGAGTTTTCGTTCGCACCAACGTTTTCAGGTAATTCTCCAAAAATAAGTCGCGCTTGCTGCTGGCGACGTCGCTCGTCACTCGATCCACTACAGGATAAATGTGTTCGCCGTTTGGCGCGTAAGCAAGGTCGTTTACGGCATTTACTATCGTCAAATTATTGTAATCTATGTCGCTCGACAAATATTTCATCATTCGCTGTACATACTTTCCGTTATTCGATAAAATCAGAGCTTCTACTATTTCCATTATTTGGTCATCGTTCATTTCTTTTTTATTAGCTTCCACCACTTTTTCCACACTCTCTATGTCTCCGACAGTGGCATGGGCTTCAGCCACTCTAGTCCAGGTTTGTGCAGTCGGTTCTATCCCCGCGTCCCGCATACTTTCCAGGTTTAAGCGTGCGGCTGGAACGTCGCCGCTCCTGGCAAACACTCGGATGAGAGAATTGAATATGTCCTCGTTCAACGAATTTCCCATTTCTTTCATCAAAGATAAAACGTACAAGGCGGCCTGCACATTGCCACTTTTTGCTGCACAGTTCAGCAAAAGTTTGTGCGTTACTATGTTCGCCGGTACTTTCATAGCTTTGAGGAATTTCACCGGATCTACCGACTGTGAATAACTTTCAAAAACTCTCAACAGACCGTTGTACTCTTCCAAAGTAGGTGCTTTGTTTGCCTCTAATTTATTCTCTAAAACATTGCATATTTTTTGCGTTATATTTCCTCGATCGAACGGTTGTGCACTCGCCAGAATATTATCGCAATAACGGACCAACCTGCTGCTGCTCGTCCTGTCTGATTCACTTTCCTCTTCGGTTCTCATTAGCCTTGTTATTTCCTCTTCGAGGATTTCACCACCGGCGCTATCCTTCTCCTTTATATTAACACGGGGATTCAATGATTGACGCTTGCTCCGATCTCTCTTGGAGATGGACGCAGCGATCGAATAATCACATTTTTCTACATTAGTTAAACTATTTACTTTTGGAGCAATGCTGACATAACCTATTTGATTACGTATTATACAGACGAAAATCGATTGGTTAGAATTTATGTCACACGTTGGCACAGTTTTACCGAATTTTATCAAAAGATTTCCGCATGCTCGCAGTAATGCCATTATTATTCTTGTTCACGATTTCTTATTATTTTTCTCAATCTATTCATCGTCCTCGAGCGTGAATCACCGGCGAGGCGAAGGAAAATGTGGTAATGTGCATTCTAGCCACCGGCGCGATCAGCACTCACCGTAGTAAAGTTAATGTAACCAAATGTAACCTTGCCGCCCGTTACCTCCCACCCTACATTCTATTGTTATTGTTCTGGATGTGGCTTTGCATACGTCGCGTCAGCTGCGTTTTCGTTCGGATTGGCATTCGCCGGGATTTCAATATAAATAACAAATTTCGAGATTCACCAAAAACTCTGACTGTTTTTTTTTGTTGTACGAGAAAAGAAATAAATAATGAAGGAGCAAGAGTTCAACGAAATTATGAAATCCATAAATTCGTTCCATGGAATATCGAGAGATTGCGCGTATATGCTGATCCAGAAGTACAAGAGGTTATGTATTGTTGAAAATTTGTTTACCATTCACATTTCTCTTAAATTCAATCTTTTTTGCTCACTATATACGATGAAAAGGGTTTTGATTTTTCGCTCGACGTTTCAGTGTCGCAGTCAACACGCTTCATAGTATCTTGAGCGAGGCTGTCAAAGATTGCATCAAGAACTCTAAAAGGAAACTTTATGGAGCGAGAAACTCTTACTACAATCAGTAGGTTGTGCATATATTCGGGCTCCAAGTTTTATTTTCCCTAATGCATGGAAAAACTATGAAATAATTATCAATAAGACTTTCCTCGATGTTCATCGGACATTCTTTTGTAACAATTCGTTCGATCATTCCGAAAAAATACCCCAACCAATAATTTCACACAGTGAAACGTTTCAATAACCTCGAAAAAATTGTACAACAAAAAAAACATTCCGTTCGTCTTTTGTAATGGCAAAATTTCAAACGAACCATAAATAATTCAAACGAATGAACTAAATTTGTTTGATATTCAAGATACAAGGAGGCTAGAAAAAGTGGTCAGCCGGCAGGAATAATTGTACGGATGGCAGCCAAGTTAAGATTGCCACCCGCGCTCCTTGCCAAAGTAGTCTTGGAAAGTTATTGCAAAGAATCGCCGGCCCAAGGTACATCTGCCAAGTTATCGAAAATTTCTTTTGGCAACAATAAGTTTCCATTAGTGTGTTGAATGAATCCATTTTTTGGTTGATCCAGCGTCGCGGACAATGGTACGGCAGCTTATGAAAGATACCACCATCATCCAAGACGGCGATCTGGCTTACGAAATTTATTTGGTAATTTCTTTGATTTCAATGTTAACGACCAGCTCGAAAATTCTCAAAAAGTTATCGGAAATCCTTTAGCCATTCCTGTTTAGAAATAGAAAACTTTGCTGAAAGAAATCGAAGGGAAACATATTTTGTTAAATGCAGAATGAGGGAAATAAACGGGAAAATAGTATTTTCACTAAAATAATCGTCACTTCGTGAATTTTCAATATTTTTGCCTAAAACTTGGACCTGATATTCATCAGATCTGGTTATTTTGTGAAAAAAATAGTAGGATACCGCGCGTTTCGAAAAACATATCAATTCTATTATGGCAAGTGGGTTGATCTAAGAGTAGAAGTTAGAGCCATTCAATACCAGGAACTAGTAGACATTTACGAGCAGTGTGACCACGAAGGGTTAACGCCTGGCCGTGGAAACATACATTTCCACGAATGTATGTTTATTTTTATTTTGCAATTCCAGTGTATTCTCTATGACGACAAGTACGGATACATCGCCGATACCTTCAGTATGTAAGTATATCGATTTCGGAAATATGATCGTGAAATCAGACGCTGTAGAGCTGGAAAAATGAGACCATTGGACAAACACTTGCTTACAGATCAACGGGTTACGAATACGAGGTAAAACTGAAGCATTATCTGATAGAGCGGAATATCGCATTTTGCGACGAGGACCAATTGCGAGAAAGCGGCTACGACAAGACGCCGGATTTCAAGCTTCAAGTACCAATGGCGGTCGATGGTTTTGTTATCAATTGGATCGAGTCTAAAGCTCGATTCGGTAGCAAACAAGTTCACGATACTACCGTCAAAGAACAGTATCTGAGTTACTGGAATCGCTTCGGACCCGGTCTCGTTATTTATTGGTTTGATTTTGTTGAAACTTTGATACAACCCAACGAGAACAAATTCATCATCATGAATCACTTTCCTGAGAATATTACTTACATGGACCGTGGAACGTGATAACGTTAAGTCTTAGAAAAAGCGAGTTCCAGCCGACTGCTGTATTGTCAATTAATTGTGAAAACCTAGCGTAACATGGTGCGAAGGCAAATGGTTTTCTTGGGCACGAGACTCATTTGCATTTCGAAAAATTGTATATATTTAATTTTTACATTATTATAAATAAAATCGTGAGTAATTGAACCTTTGCTTTCATTTTTTACCCGGATTACCCACCGGACTGACGTTGAACTGGTATGTCGTAGAGAAAGGTGAAAACGTGGTTTTGCTGTGGGTCCACTGGACCCGGTAAAGTCTGGCTACACTTGAAATTCGCTTCTTAAGGAGATCCATTAATATTACACTCGCTGCATATTTTATTCGGAGGCTCGATCTTCGCTAATTAGGTTAATGAGTGAATTTAATGAAACCAAACATTCCGTTTAACTTCAGAGACAGAAATGTTTTCAGAGTTTTGGAATGAAAAAAACTGAACGAAGTAACGAGTCAAATTTTGTTTTTCAAACGCGAACTTACTTTCACTCTTTGTAGAAAATGATAAAAAAAGTGTATCGATCCAAACGGATGCACGAAGCATCGTGTGTGGGCGGCTTTTTCGATTGTGTTATGTTGAATTTTTTTTTTATTGAGTCTTTTTCAGGGAGTAAAATAGTTTTCTCGTTTATTCTGATTATCAAACGTGATTTTTGTCGACATGATGAGTCGTTTGTAATGTGTGGGAGGGCCTCTTGACACTGAGCAACGGTCGACGCAACTCATTCTTTTTTCTTTTTGTCGGAAACTGTGTATTTGTCGTAAGTTTTCGTTGGATCGTACGGCTCCCATCTACTAGCTGGGAAAATGTGTTTATTCCGCTCGTACCACGACCTGAAAGATCAAACGTCAGAGAGTCAGTCATCAGTTACGTTTCTTAGGGATTCTTAACGAATGCACGTCACTGTTATTATTGGAAAGAGTAAAATAGAAGACTGTGACCTTAACAAAACTTTGCCAGCGTGTGACTCTTCCGTTTCGACCGAGGCGTCGTGCACCATTCGGATATCGTCATGAACATCGAATGTAAATAATGGACCGCTTTTACCTCTTGCCTGTAACGATGCAATCAAAAAAATGGTACAAAGTTGAAAGAGTCAAGAAAAAAATTATGAGCGTGAAATGAAAGCGATCTATGGGTCGTCGAGTGGACCAAAAACTTGTGGCCCATTTTTCTTTGATACGAATGAGTTTTTGAGAAAAACAGAAATTACACGATGTTCTTCTCCCGTCTACGAATAAAGTGTGAATTCAATTTTTTTCAAAGACCAAGAGAAATACGATTTTCAACATGCAGTCACTCGACTAATACCATTGTGTAAGAACAACGCCACTGAAAAACCGACCTTCGTGACGATGAAGTCATAAAACGTGTAGTGGTGCGGCAGTATCAGATCCTCCTTCACGTACATCAACTGGTCCGCCATCACCGTCTTCAATTCGCTGAATTCTCTTCTCAATACTTCCAGGCATCTTTGAAGCAGCTGATAGATCGAATTACCTGCCAACATTGCGAACTAATACAAATTAACACGAGAACTAGCCGCTAGATCAATAGGACGATCTTAAAGTCCGCATAGTTGGAAAGCAACGGAAAATGATTATTTTTTATAGCAGAGAACAAAATTTTGATGCAGTATTTGTCAGCGATTAGGGGAGAGTCTTATTCTTTTCCCATTCGAAAAATTAATTTACTAGAAAAATTAGAACACGTACGTTATTATGAAATGAATGGATTAACAATATATTTTTCGTTGTATTCCAACTAACGATGCAAACATCAGTTTCATGAAAACGGAAACGGAAACATGAGAAAAAGTCTCAGAAGCGTGCGAATGAGTGAACCGATTACAGGATTTGATTAATTGACGAAAAGAAATTATGAAATTCACAGTTTTCTTGGTAAATATTCCCAATTGCATTTCTCCCAAAAATTTTGGGAAAAGTGGTGATTGTAAATATTGACCATAAAATTTTGCTGCTTAACACTTCGTCTGTAAACTTGGGTCTTTCGCGTCCGGGAAAATACAACGAATCGGTCTATTTATTGGATGGAACATTAATGACAGAATTTATTTTTCAACAATTTTGTAACTGGAATTTCAAGTTGAAGATTTCGAACAGTAGCCTGCATTCTATCAGAATTTTTACCGAATGTAATAACGAAGCGTTAAACTGTATAGTAAAGACCCAGTGAGTAGAGACTTACCTTTTTTCATGATAACGCTTCGTCTATGCCCCGAGCCATCCCAGTAACTGAAAGTTATTTCGATTTCCTCCTCCTTGAGGGCATTCTGTTTGGTGGCCCATTCCTGTCGCAGTTCTTCTCTGAGTCTGTTTTCCTCTTCTTCTCTTTCCCTGTCGGGTAGGAAGCTCGTGTCGACGTCGGGATTTTTCTTGATTTTTTTAATACGGCTTGGCACCGGCGAGCTGTTGCTATCCCTAGAATGACTGGATTTTTCTGATTTTGCATCAGAATCGTCATCGTCGTGATTGCGGACATCGGTGCAATTGTCCGGAGCGACAGAATCGTCGGTTCTGTCATCATTGCTGTCATTGTCTCCGTCGTCCTCATCCAAATTGAACGAAAGTGCCTGAATCTGCTTTTTCCGTTTGTTTTTCTCTGCTTGCTTGGCAGCCAAAGCTCGTTCTTTCTCTTGCTCCTTTTCTCTCTCTTTCTGCGCCAATTTTCTTTCTCTTTCCTTCACAATATTCTCCTGTTTGGCTTTCATCTCGTTCAGCGTCACAAGACCAATCGTCGAAGTTTTCAGTTGTTGTTCAACCGCATTGTAATGAGTGGCAAACTTATTTTCAATGTTGTGAATCTTCAGATCATCCTCTATCTTTTTCTTTCTCAACTCAATCTCTTGCTGCGCGATCTCTCGTTTTTTCATCAGCTGCATCGCTCTGCCAGCTTCGCTGGCCGCCCCTTTGTAGTGCGCCATTTTTATTTTATTTGGTGTTGCAACTGATATTCCCAATAACGTTTGTCTGTAAATATTGAAAAGTTTTACAACTTGGTCAATGCATAAACAATGAAATCTTCATTATTGGAGTATTTGTTACTACGGGCAACGATTCATTTTCTTGGGAAGAATTTGAGCGTTTTCTATTGTGTTTGTAACGTTTAACCTCAAATCCAAATAATGACAAATTTTCAGATTTTCTGCTTTATTTTTTTACAGATATGCTTTGAGATTGCAAGAAACGCTTTACTCATAATCGCAGACGCACCGCGTGTGGATCGATTTTACGCTCTGCTAACGAAAAAAGCGAAATACATTCGAACGATCTACAATCGACCATTTTTTTTCCATGCTATTGCCAAAAAAACAGAGATGCTGAATACTCGGATGTTGTCACGTTGTGTTGCTCCCGATTTGGCACTTTCACGCTTCGACGATCACTATCGCGATTATGACAGAACGAATAATGAGGCTGCATGTCAAAACATTATCAAAACTTACCTCAATCTCGAGGATCGTATTTAATACAACAGATTAGACGAGATTGAGAATCAGCTCGTTTGGAATTTTCAGCAAAACACGCCAACCCGAACTTTTGTTGTTGCCCAGCTGTCTGTCTGGCTCTCTGGATTTTCGATCGATACTAGCGATAGCGTCTGGCACTGCATTTGGCCATATTAGCGACGATCGCACGCAATAACGACGAAGATAGAGAAGGAAGAATGCGAAATGAGCGAAAGCGTAAGTTTTTCGAGCGTCCGAGTGGGGCGTGGGGAAGTATCTGCTCCTCTGTTCGTGCGTTGAAATTAAAGAACGTGAGAAATAGGAACGTAGCATTTTTTTCATGTAAGGCCAGACTCCCCGGTTTTGTTTTCACTGAAGAAGAGCATTATTTCTTGTCATACAAGTATTAGTGTTATTTTATGTATGAGCAAAAAAAAGCACATAATTTACTGTATGCAGTTTGTAAAATGGAACTTTTGCTGCTATATCGTCGGAGCGATTGGAGCAAATGCATCCAAGTTTGATGTCTGACGATACCAAAAGATGTCGCACGATGTGAGTTCTGATTGGTCGACTTCACTGGGACCTGTCTCCCTCCCGTGTTGAAAGGCGAGAGCGCAAAGCGCACGCAAGTGGCCAAGTATATTGCAAACTCGCCGTACAGTTGTGTGCGCGCAGCGGCCGATCTATGCGCGTACTCTCTTTCAGTTTTATTGTTGTTACACTGACATACGAGAATAAATTTGGGGACTAAATTTTCCGCGTATCCAAGACCGGAAGATCGGTCAAAAAAAAGGAAACAAAATTAGTAAATCTCAAGTGTTTGCTTCTGGACGTGACGCATGTTAAATTAAATATGTTTCGTTTAGTGCGCGAATAAACGAATTAAGCAGCGATGTGTCGAGGGGCTATAAAAACTCATGCCAAAAAATGACGTGGTGAAGAGAGATAGAGGGAGAGAAAGCGAGAGAGTCAGTGAATGAGCGAGAGAGAGAGAGAGAGAGCGCGAGAGGAGAGAGAAAGAGAGGAAGAGAAGAGACAGTGTCGCCTTGTCGAGTGAGTCTCTCGGGGGAGGGGGTTGAGAAGCCCAGCGAGGTATGTCCAAAGATTTTTCATTCCATCGATATTTTTTTCACCCGCACAAGCTTCCCTCATAATAACAATCTTCCATACTACTCGAAGTATCGAATTTTCTCACATTTCCGCATGTGATATTTTACTAGGCGTGCATAAACATATCCAATATATACATATACACATGTATATCAGTGATATGTATACGCATATATATATATACACACACATATATACACTCAGTGTGGCCTTGATGAGAGGCTCGTAACTCACTATTACGTGTTTTATAATGTAAGCTACTACAGTGGGAGGAGTAACAACAATTACAATTCCCTCACAGTGGAAAAATAACAATCTAAATGTCGATAAAAACTAAAAGAAATGAATGAACACGCTACGTCGGTATTTCGATGTCCCAAAAAGTGCGGATTATCATAAGAATTCGTCGTATTCTTTTCTCTCTAAATTACGAATTTCGTACTAAGAATCATTTTTTTTCGTTCGATCAAGATCAATGTTTCGTTTTTTTTATACGTCGCACACCAGGTGCCAAACCTGCAAAGGCTCTTGCACGACTTTGCAATTATGATGGAGATCGAATGAATAAATTTGCAAACTTTATGGATCACAAAGAAAAAAGTGCAAAATGCATTCCCCTGCTATTGTTCTTCTCTTATCCGCCACTGCGGCAAATACTGCCAGTACAATCTACTTCTTATCTCTGTTCATTTTAACACCGTGGCCCCGTGCCGTTTCTGTTTGCATCTTCGGAACTCGATGTAACGTGAGCTTTGAGCAACGGCCATTGAATGAACGCTTTCTTACAATTTCTTCCAAACGCTCCGCATCAGATGTTAAAATATTAAAGACTCGGCGGAGGAAAGAATTTCAGAAACACAAAATTAAATTTTTCTCACGTTGCCACAAAGTGAAATTCGCTTCTATCATTCTCTCAATTCCTTGCACTCATAGATGTGGATCAGTTGTAAATTTTGCTCAATTCTGGCACAGAAACAGCATGGAGGCTGGGAAGAGCACCGAGGATGTTTGGCGAAAGGAAAAAACAGAAGATCGCAGTGAACTTTTCAACGCAGACTCTGCAGCTGGATCTGTGGACGCAAACTCAACTTCTCTTGCTGATATATTCGATACTGCTTTCACATCGACGCCTGATCCTTCTCCCCCGAGATGTCCCGCTGGTATCATCCTTTTCATCCACAAAATTTCTTACTAAATCTTCAGCTTACACATTTTTTTTTTCCAATTTGACATGGAAAACGAAAACAGTATAAAACGTGAATTTGTAGTTTAACTCGTTCATATAGTCCGTAGATCTCTGTGTTCCTAAAGAAGAAACTATTAATAGGAATGCATATTTCAAGACCCCACAGAATAACGTTGTACTCAGCATCGTGAGACACATGGGAATTTTTATCAATTTCAAAGTTTGCATCATTGAAATACCACAAAATCTTCATTTTTTCTTCACATGATTATTCAATTTCCGAAAGAGCTACGAGTTTTCTCGAAAATTATGTTTTCAGGCCTAAAAACAAATGACGAAACAATCACAAACATGCAAGGAATGAATTATGTGCTTTATTGAAGGATAAAAAAAGATTTTCCTTGTGTTTCAATGCTCCGAACTTAAAGATTGTTGCGGGAGACTGTGAAACATAAACCGTTTGATAAAACAATGAAAACGAAAAAGCTGAACTTTATAGTCACTCAAATAAAGGAAAACTCATCGCTAAGTAGCTTTTATCGATCCCAAGAGAATTTCAGATGATCATTATGATATTTTTATCATTATTTTGACTTATATTGGGTGCAAAGCATCGGGAACCGAAACATTACTCTTAATAATAGTAACAATATTAATGGAATGAATGTCAAAGAATGTTAATTACCAGAATACTGATTACAAGGAAATTATTTTGAGTGAAACTGCGAGAAAGATTGCAGCGATTTAATAAGAATATTGATCGTGTATTTAGGTAACGAGATGGAGTACGAACATTTATTTGCGGAAAGTGACATAGAAGAGACGGAAACACAGCCTCGCCCTGAGCCTTTTACCGGGGGGAGGCGTCTTCACAGCCGCGCACGCTGGGAGCCTTGTTGCTTAAATCGTAATTATATGCCAAATCGTTCGAGGCGCGAGCCCATCCCAGTACCCTTCCAAAATCCAAGGGAGATCATCGAGAAATATCGTCGCAAGCATTTTCTACTTATTGAGAGAAGCAACGCTGAACGTATGATGATAAACAATCACATCATGGACAGTCTCGGTGGAGCTGGACCTTCCAGAAGATCGGGTCCGTCGGACGGCCCGGTTGATTACAGGTATGACAATCTCGTAACAAATCCCTATTGATCGTTTTCATAGCCGCACATATTTCTTTTTTTTTCAACTCAAAAATTTTGCAGTACAAATTGTTTATTCAGGTTAGCGAAATATCTATCATTTGTTTATCGGGTTTTTCTTCTAAATTCGGAGGATCATTTGGATTGTGATTTTTTGGAATTTTCTTTCCTTCGAAAAGCGACGCTTGGAAAATACTCATTGCAATTTTTTCGAACCCGTTTTCGTTGCATTTCCTCGATGCTCCAACATGATTTTTTTTACAATATAGTTGTTCCGGAGGAAAATATAAATATAAAGGACTGTTAGGGACAAACATTGCTAAAGATTTTTTCCAACTAGACACGACCTTTTATTTATTCATTCGTTTTCTATTCAATTGACTCAGCATAACTGGAACCGCGAGTCATTCTGGCAGCGTCTTGGATCCAGGAATGAACAACGTTCCAAACGGCAGTGCGACGGAAAACACTTTACTTCCGACCGCAACTACGACGACCACAACCTCGCAGCCAGTACCTCGCAATCAAGCATCGAGTAAGAAACAACGAATTTTCTGATTTGATTGTTGATCCACTGACACGAACGCTTCTCGAAAAAATGAAATGAAACTTTTCCGCGTCTTTAAAAATAGGACAATGCCTGCGTTTCCCTTTTTTCTTCACTCGTTTATTGAGCCTTTCTCGGTTTTATTTACATTGATGACAATTCCGTTTACGTCGGAAATATGTACAAAAATTAACCGTGACAGATTTCCTGCAAACGAAATTTCGACTTTTTCGCACATTCGTTACATTTTCGTTTTTCATTAATCTCAACATTAACACGAATGATTTTCAGAAAACGATGACACTCCGATGGCTCCGGATTTGCAGTTGGACTGGTCGTCGAGCAGCGAGAGCGACGACGAAGACGATTCAATCGAGGTTTTAGGAACTGTCAATAACAGCAATAGGGTAAGGGTAGCCAGTCGCCTATGGATAAGGATCGTACATAGTAGATCGCGTGAAACAACATTCCAACTTTTTACTCAATAATCAAGAATATTCTTAGAATGAAATTTTTTACTTTTTTTTCAATTTCATTTTATTGGAGGAGCGATGATAGAGAAAAGGACGCAATGAAAAACTGATTCAGCTGCTTGATAAGTCGTAATTTGAAAAAAGCCTAGTCTCGATTTTTTAAGGACACGATCCAGTGCTCGCCTGATTTCATAATTGACACGATTAATCAAACGAATATAGAATAATGGAAACGAAGGGGAACAGACTGATCGTACAGTCACCGTCGTCGATCTGACCGCCGAGTCCGACGAGGAACATACTGCGACGTTACCCAGTGCTCCACCAACGTCACCACATCCAACCGAATCACTTCACAGGTAATTATCACATGTACACGAACCTTCAAAAGTTAGGGAACAGGCTTTCCGCTCGCTCAACTCTCTGTATTTTAATTCGTTACTGGAAAAATGTGTTTGCTAACTTTGCACGGGCCAACCATTGAACGGATTTCAATAAATCTCTCACAATAATAAAGCTAGTGAGTAACAATCCGTAGGGAGGCTATATATTTCGCTGAATTTTCTTTTCCACGCAATTGTCAACAACGAATTAGGAACTTGATCCTTTCTCGAGGTTTTAAAATTCACGAAAAATTTTAAAAATGGAAGTGAACGGTAAACGTCGATTACTCATGAAGATTACACAAGAACGAAGAAAATGAGGGATGGCTCGTATTATGATTTGAGATAGAACAAAAAATTTCAGCTGTTTTCGTGAATTGATTTTATAAAAATTAAATTTTTCTCAGACCTTTGACTTGGTGTGGTCGAAGACTATTGGTGCAGTTCTCGTTATTATTCTTTTAATGCCAATTCGTTGAAAACATTGTCCAGAATATTTTTATTTTCCAAAGCAGTGATGAATAGGTTTTTAGTTAACGAACGTTAATGTTCATTGGAAGGTTCTCAGTTTTCGTTAATTCATACGACCCTCTGTGCTTCTACTTGATCGAATATGATGTTTTTTTCTCAGAAACCATTCCTCGTACTGCATGCGTCATCCGTCTGAATACACGGTGCATCCGCTCAACTCGTTTCCCATGTATCACGGGCCTCATCGAGTTCCGAATTCATATCAAGGTCATCCGTCGACCGCAGGTAAGCACAGTTTCTCATGAATTCAATTGGCAAGCAATTTTTTTATCATCCATCGTATTTGTAGATGGACCAGCCGGTATGCCTCATCCGCGAATTCATCCGCTCCACGAGAGACTCTGGCTGCATCAACAACGATCGCAGGAAACACATCGTCGCAGACTCTACGCTAGATCAGGGTATCATGGGTGAGCTGAATTCTTCTGCGTTTGAATAATTCCAACCTTTTCGTAATTTCAAACTTTTTTTTTGTCACTGCAAGTGAAAGCCTTTTTTTTCGAAGCGCACAAACGAACGTCAAAGCTGTAACGCAGCTTCAGGGCAAATCTCGCTGTAGACAGCTTATCAGAGCGTTTTTTTCGCAATTTTTACGAGCTTCAAGTTCATGTGAGCTTCGTAAACCCTGGGGGGAATGTTTCAATGTATATGGGAAATGTACCGATAAACTTTTTCCACCACGGAACGAAAACGGACTGCACGGTCATAGGACAATTTTACGAGCGCCTTGTTACTGCAGTCTCCAATTAACGGGACAGACGGAATCCTTGACTGAAACAGAAATAGAAATACATTTCTTTGTCAACGTCTGAAAAAAAATAATGAAATTGTAGCTTTTTACGGATTTGACAGGAAAAAGTTCCATGGGAAAGAAAAATACTCGAATGAGCTATAAAATTACATATTTCCCTTTGAGTCAAAGTGTTTTTTGAAATCTGGTTAATTCTTTAATGAAATGTTTGTTTTTTGTGCTAGTTATACACCGCCGAATGCTCATATGTATCAATCTGGAGGATACCCGGCTAATGGTAGCACCAGCACTGCTGGTCCACCCAGCACTTGTTGTCCTTCTAACGAAAATCCCAGTCAAGCAGAAAACTACCCTCGTCACACGGTCTTACCGCCACCTCAGCAACCAACGGTCTACAGTCATCCGGAAACTAGGGGACCCGCTGCTCTCAATATCAATCCACCTCCCTGTTTGGAAGCACTCACGGTACGTTCTCAACTTCACTACGAATTCATGCACTTTCTGTCAAAGTTCAACAAATCCTTGGATTGCCGAGAACTTTATTTTTTCTTCGTGCTGACAAATATTTATTTTAAATTCGGTGTTGTATGAATGATCGGAAGTTTTCTTCACAGTGACATTAAAGTTTGCGTTGTTGGGACGTAACGAAAAATATTATCATGATTAATAATATTCTTATTTTTCGAAATGATTTCAATTTTTCTCGTTCATCCAAATTTTCGTTCACGGGAAACGATTATTAACGATTATCGGAATTTTGCGTTGCGTTCCATTGATGCAAACTTCGATTACGCTTGAAAAATTGATGTAAATTGATTTCCTCAATAAAATGAACAGTTTCGGGAAAAATGTCTAACGTTGATAACAAAATAGCTGCGAAAACGTTTGTACGGCTTCCGGAAATACATTAGATTCTCATGAGGTTCATAATCAATAAATCTGTTCCAAAGAAGAGGTTGAACTTTGTAGGATAAACCCTGCAAACTCACTAACGGATTGCGCTGATACTTTTCCGAGAACAGATTAAAATTTGATCTGTTATTTTCATGAAACAGGTAAATCCATTGACAAGCCTGGAAGAGATGGAATCAACGCCCGTGGAACGAATGCCATCGATGCCAGTTCATCAACACGTGCATCATCACATGTACCATTATCCTTCTTACTCTCAAAACGTTATGGCAGGACAGGGTCTTCATCCCCACTTTCCTCATCTCCATTTGTCGCCTTTCCGGCTCAGTTTCCATCCACACATGTATCTCGTAAGTTTTGCAAAAATTATGTCACGTTTTGCCACGATGGATCGTATTTTCGATGGAAAGCATTTCAAAAAAACATTTTTTTTTATCTGCTCGCCGTGCGTGATCCATAGGGAATTCCCATTAAGAGAAAAACCTGAATTTCATTTCGCCTGCGTTTTCATTTCAGCAAAACACGGAGGGACTCAGGTATCCAGGCCCAGTACCAGATTTTGTCATGCATCAAGCACGACACGTATCAGCTCGCCTTGAAAGTTACATGCGCATTGTAGATTTGCGACGCATGTCGCATATCAGCTGTGGCGCTACTCAAGAATCAATCGAAAGTCACACATTCCCACACAAATACAAACGAGTAATTATTTCTTCATTTTTTGACATTACATTGATTTTCATGGATCGCGATATTAATTCGATTTATATCAACAGGTGAAAAAGGTGGAGAACGCCGAAGACGCGATGGAAAAGTGTACGATCTGTTTGTCGGAGTTTGAGGATTGCGAAAGCGTGAGGTAAGAATTCTACTGATTATTCAACGATGAATTTCAGTTTTCCCGCCAGTTATTTTTAGCCCCGTTGGTTCATTTTTATTTCCGAAAATCTCGTTTATTATCAAAGAGACTAATATTTTTTTGTGTCGAATGAAAAATATATTTCTATGAAATTTACAAGAATGGCGCCGTTTGGTCAACTTTTTCGGTCTCTCCATTGCAAACCACGCGATATTTCCCAACCGAGTTTCCACGTGGATGTGCCCACAAGATTTCTCAACACTAAAACAATGTTTGATCGAAATGATGGGGTTTTGCCAATCCCCTCAAAATTAATCAAGAAAAAACATTGATTTTGGATTTGGCTTACGGAAAAATAGTTCAAAGTGACTTCGTGCATATTGCAGTATAATTCATCAATTGTTTTTTTTCTTCTTTCTATTCTACAGGAGACTGCCGTGCATGCATTTATTCCACATAGACTGCGTCGATCAGTGGCTGTGTACAAACAAACGTTGTCCAATATGTCGCGTCGACATCGAGACCTTCCTGCACAAGGAACTCGCAGCGGCCACGTAGTTCAGGGTCGTGCCTACCCGCACCTCGTTATCGTGGACTTTATTCGTTTCTTTATCTTTCGCTCCTTGTATGTATGTATTCGATATCGATCCCGAGTTGTTTTGCCCGCTAAGGATTTAACATCGTGGCGTTATTCCTCATTTCATACCTTTTTTTTTCTCTACACTCAAGATTGCGATCATTCTGTTTCGCAAGAAATAGCGAATACATGCTGTTGCGATCAGTCATCGTGTTTATTTGAGAAAAAAATAATTAATTTTATCATTGTGATTATTATTACGATTATTATTATTATTGTAGATATCGACATTTGTAAATAGAGTACTACTGACAAATCGATTATAGACTCGAGAACCCACAAGCGAGACGTTTTCGAAAAGGAGCCATCGAAAAATTGCTTAACCTTTTGTTAATCTCTCGAAATTTTTCTATTTTTGTTGCTTCGACGAATCATGCATTTCGTTCGCGAAACTTTAGCCCAAAAGTTATTTATCAAAAGTTGAAAAAGTCTGTTTCGTTCTCCGAGATAATTTTCTTTTCCAAATGGTGCTGCGAAGGAAAGGCATGAGAGTAAAGCGCACGAACGTTTAATGAAAATCAAGCAAGCAGCCGTCGAATCTTTCGTTTTTGCTTCCTCATAGAGGAAGCTATGTGACGGTAAAAATTTTTTTTTTCCAGTTTTTTTTCTTTCAAACCCGTTCTGCGCGTGACTAAGGAAAGAAGAAGAAGAAGAAGAAGAAAAAAGTAAATATTTTTCAAATACGCGTGTATAGCGTTTCGAATCTTACGCGCGATTCGTCAACGAGTCTCGAACTAAATTTCGAAAGCTCTCGTACGTCGTCGATCCTACTATTCATAGGTGTACATTTTTTCAATTTCCTTTTGTTTTTTAGGCGGAGAGCAGAAAGATTAAAGAGAAAAAGAACATAAACGAAATCAATTAATTAGGGATTAACGAGTTCTCGGACTTGGTCGCAATATCCGAGTGATTTGAAAATGAGGAGAAAAAACACCATTCTACGTAGAGGAGTTATCGGGCGTAATGTATCGACGCCAGTTACCTAATATTCTATTTAAAGGAGATATAAAAACTAAACACACACACATACACACACACACACACACACACACAGAAAACAAAATAAAACCAGAGAAAACCACCGATAAATAATCAACATAGTTCGTTGGGGAAGAAAGAAAAATGCGCGGGAAAGTGGTGATTTTGGGCCATAAAATAGGAGTCTCTGGTATCGTCCTCGACTGCCTATCAATTGATATCCTATATTTAAGTCAAATCTAAACTCAACGAGTCATAAACTATTACGAAAAGATAAAAAAAAACTAAAACAAAGAAAATGCCTGTCTTGAGGTTGCTCAAGGACGAAATTTTTCAGAGTACACGAAAAAATAAACTCTGACCATGGACTACTCTTAAAAAATCGTTGCTACATGTCACGCGGATGCGGAGAAAACTGAAGAAAAAATAAAACACAGACGAAAGCTGTATCTTCACGTCACGAATGATTTTTACTACTGCCAAACGCTGGAAGCCAAATTTCATGGAAAGTTGTATAATGATCATGTGTTTGAATGTATGGCTCGGTACGTTTGTAGCATTTGTAACGTGTCGAACGAAAAAGAGAGGCAATCGGTTTAATCGGCATACCGAGGAAAGAAACTAAGCGAGTTTATGGAGGATCATTAATTCACAAATGATTATTCTCTGTAAATATAAAATATGAATTAACGACGAACGCGAACGGTGACGTCCGGATCGAGGGCTTGCGCGTCATTTTACAATATAAATGAATTTCCTTTTAATTCGTCGTTCAATCGACGCAGAAGTCCTCGCGAATTTTAATGAGACAAAAAAAAGTATAAATAAGGCAAAATGCACGACCTCGCTGTTCACGTTCGCATCGATGAAAAGTTATGCGAAAAGCAACCAAATTTCTATAACGAATCGGTCGGAGATACACGTGTTTCGCAGCACGTGACGGAGCGCCGAGATTCGCCGGAATATTTCCTCTTTTTTTGGCTTTTCTCGAAGCCTTTATATTCCGCTTACGTCGAAAAGTTCCGCGTTCAATTGTCTCTTCGTTTTAACCTTATTTTTATCTCTGCCCTTGGCTCGTGGGATTCAATCAAGGGACGAAGACATAATATGAGTAAAGAACAAAAACATCGAGCGCTTTTCGTACCCGTTTGTACGAAAAATAATCAACTAATTTGGAATAAAACATAATTTTATATACTCTCGTAAGTTATGAAACTTTATACTGTAAATATGATGCTACAAATATAATGTGAAAATTACTTGTACTGGTTTATTGTTGAAGTGGAGTATCCGAAGTAAACGTTATTCGAAAATATTCAAGTGCATTTCGTGAATAAGCTTCGCGAGTCCTATTGAAATATTCGAGACTTTGTATTCTTCTTTTTCTCTCGGAGTCAAAATTTATAAAGAAAAAAAATGGCCATTTAAATCATATTTTCTGTCAATGAATTTATTTCAATATTTTTGACTCGTTAACCTTTTTATCATAACCAGTTTTGTTGGATCGTGATTTTAGACAATTTGTTCCTCTTTTTGCAAATACAATTCGAAAAAATTTGCACGAAACAAAAATAAAACATCCGTGAATAATTAGATGGAGAAACAACAATACGAGAAGAAATCACCACCGTCTTAAAAGTTTCCCATTTTTTAACTGAAATCGTCTCAGCTCCTTCGAACGCATTTCATTTTATTTCCAGACACTTTGGAAAAATATCAATAAACTTTAATGGTCGATCACAAACTAAAGTGGATAAAGTTCTGTTTAACGTCAAATCCACGCGCCAGCTTGTTTACCGTTTCAACAGAGGCAACGATTATCGTATAAAGAAAAACAAATTTACCCTCCTTCGCCTCTGTGTTGCCGGATGTATGAACTGTGAGTCGTTAAAAAATATATTCGTGTTGACTGTTCATTCGAATCACTTCGATTCAATTATGACGAATGAAACGCTTCCTTCATTTACTAGCAGCTTCATTTTTTACTGACATCGCTGCAAAAACTATCGAAATTTGACGATTTTGTGGTTTTTCGTGGCGTAACAGTTTCCCTTAATTATTTCAAAATGGGATTTTTTTTCTATATGACTAAATAACCAAGGACCCAAAAAAATCATGTGCCCGGAAGAACACCAATCAAAACTCGCCATTACGTATACGTAAACACAAAACTAATAATTGATGCACAAAAAGGACATGAAATTTCCATTTTCGAGATAATTTCTATGATCGCAATAGTCGGACACCATCGCTTGACTCAATTGTTTACTATTCACGATTCTAGTTTCAGTTTATGGTACGAAAGTGAATTTTCTAGAAACTATTTGCACGATGATAACTGCTCTGGTAATTAAAATTTCGAAGCAACACAGCAAAACTTTGTTTCGATGATTGTTCTACCAGGATCGTTTTCAAAAAGATGAAGAATCACGAGTTTAAAAAATGAATAAAAATGATTTACGTAAACGAGAAGAATCTTAGCAACGATCAGAATAAAAAATATAAAATGGCTTTCGAACTCACGCACATGTCGAGTGTATGTGGATTCTTGATTTTTTAAATATTCACGAATGTAACAGGTTGCTTTGACTGGTCTGTTGGGATATAAAAGCATGTTTGCGAATATCGTGAACCAGTCGATCCTGAATCCCTTCAGGAATTTCGACATTCTCGAACTATTGATCTATCGTGTAAATTAAATAATAGAAGAACACAGTCAAGTGAGTGTTTCGAACCTGAGACTCAAGACATTGTGGTCCCTAAATTACTGGCTCAAATGCAATTCCCTTTACACAATAACTTTGTTGGTATTTTTAATGAGAAGTTCGACGAAGCAAGGGCGAAAATTTGGAAAAAAATTACAGTTGACATTTTAGAATAAAAACTGAGGGAAAAAAGCCACACAATCTTCAAATTAAATCTCTGCAGTGGTGATAATTACAATTTATAGAAATTATAGTGAACCAGAGTTTTCTCGAAACCAACATTGTCAAAAACGAGTCTTTGGCCAAATCGTAAAGAACCGGTTTTGTCTAGTTTCTGAGTATGAAAATTACGTATTTTTCGAATTATTTTGCACACTCAAATAACTTCTGGAACGGTATCGTAAAGCAGTATTTTCCTACATTCCCGCAGTTGGGAACGATTGTTGAGTAATTGAAGTAAAAAATGAAAAACAAAAAAAAAGCCAAAAAGCTAATGTTCACGAAAACGATTCTGCGAATTTTACATTTGCATCGATTATTATATTAATTTATTTGCTATTTATTGTATTATCGAATTGAAAACGATAGTCAACAAAATTGAAGGATAAACTTTATTTTCCATTTCAATATTCGAAGCGTAGTGCGAGGTCATTCATATGCGAGAAAAATAAAAACGTAAATCTATCGATAATCAGTTGAGAATGAAATGGAAATATATGCGCAAATTTCGTGTTGGAATACGAAATTGGTTGTTCCTGTATAAAATTAACTCAACCAAGATGAAAGTTGAGAAGCGAACGAGAATTTTATCTCAGTCGTGTTTCCGTCTTCCACTTCAATTCATGCTTCTCCGGTTATTTTTTTTTTTTTTAGAAAATGCAAAAAACAATGACGTCCGAAATTCTCGTGTTTTTGGGAATCCTGCTGATAAGAAATGCGTCGTGTCAGGTGCGACTCACTGCTCCAGGTCAGTTTCCACCGCCGAAAGTCAACAAAATTTAATTTTTTTGAATATTTTGTACATTTTGGTGATTTGCTGTAAAATTCATTTTTTCCAATTTCCCAATGGAAACTCGATAAAGAGATAATCTCTGTCTACTTCGACAATCATTTTTCAATATAAATGAAAATAATTTTGGCACGATCTTCAGAGAGCGTTTTCTGTACGAATGAAGTTGGCGAGGAAGGAGATTGTCGTCATATAAAAACCTGCGATCCACTTCTCCGTTATCTCGAAATCCACGGGAAAGCGGGCGGTCCGTTCGTACATCGATCACTTTGCCCGTTTGATACTACTTTCCCGATAGTTTGTTGCCCTCGTTCAAAATCTGGCGATGATCGCGGAGGTACTTTCGATATTGTTCCTAAAATTAACGTGGATTCTGGGAGCGAACGAAAGCCCTCGAGAAAGTACGGACCTCTGCAACCACCGGTGTGTGGCGACAACAAGGGTGTTTTCACGAGGGTCGTCAACGGAGTTCCTGCCTCGTTGGGTAAGTTCCGTACAAAGAGACTATACTCGCGCGATCGCCACATTTTCTGGATCGATAATTTTCATTTCTTTTTATGTTGATTCATTTTTTACTTTCCCTGCGGAGCAGACTCTTCCGCGGTTTTTCATGCGAGCAGCCCGTTCTCTTGCTCACGAGCCTCCGTTCATTAAAGAGTTCATTGCACGTGTTATACTTTTGAGCCCCATGCACTATACTTTTCACGAGGGCCAAGGGAAACTGTCGTCGACACATTAATGCGACACAGGCAGTTAGATTTTCATTGGGTGTCTGCGTCGGTTAGCACGATCAGAAATTCAGTAAAGCTGCTTCCCGCTCGGTGAGAGATCGGTGAGGCGCTGCACGACCGAGCGGTTACCCAACCAAGTATTGACCTCGCCGGAGGCTACTTGTTCGAGCTTCAAAATTGTGCGAGACTTGGGTTTTTTTTCCAGAACTTACATCCTTCGTTTTGGGAGGACGAGAAAAAAAAGAAAAAAATGAAATTTAACACAAATTATTTCAGACACTTATTTGAAATATTTTGAAGCATCAAATCCCTGAAAACAATCAATTTTCATCAGACACGTGTGTGAAATTTATTTTTGCGTCATAGACTCAAATTTCTATTTGTCTGGCGATGCAAGAAAAAATTACGAGCCCTGTCGATGTTTTTAATTTTGCGACGTTCCTCCAACGTCAAAATATCGAATAAACTCCAAGGCCATCGATTAATTAATTGATTTACCTGTCGCTGAACCCGCTTTTGTGTTTCTTTCAATTTCAACTTTTCGTTAATTATTGAACAGGTGATTGGCCTTGGGTAGCTCTCCTTCGCTACCGTTCGAAAAAGAATCCTGAGAACGATCGCTACCTTTGCGCTGGCGTACTCATCTCAGCTCGACATGTCCTCACAGCTGCACACTGTGTTTACCAACGCGACGATCTATATCTCGTACGACTCGGTGAGCTCGATATTTCTACTGACACGGACAATGCAGAACCAATCGATGTTCATATCGAACGACGTGACATACATCCGGAATACAGCCCTGTACATTACAGCAACGACATTGCCGTTCTCAAACTCAATCAAGACATTAAATTCACCGGTAAGTAGTAATTATGCGCATGCAGTTTTCGAAAACGTAGTGATTTGACAAGATATGCCATGAAAATATCTCCGTATCATCTGAATTGTCGTGAAAACCAAATCCCAATAACAATAAATCCGAAAACTCATTACGAAAATATTTGACAATTTTTTTTTTGTATTTCGAATATGCGTTCCATTTTTTTTCATAGTAGATTACGTTTTTGTTAAATTTCGAAAACTACGATATTCATGAACATCTTAGTTTGTTTGGGAGAAAATACGAAAAAGTTGTAGAGTGCCGGAAAATTGTACGTGCATTGAGAAAAGTTGACAAATTCATTTTGCATGGAAAATAGAAATTGTTCACTTATTTATTTGTAACGATTTACTGTCCAATCGGTAATTCAATTCTATCGGTTTTCTATGTGTTAATGATTATCCCGGAACCGATGTTTACGCTTTTGAAAAATGAGTCAACGATTTCCTCATATTTGCTCGGACAGTTGTGTTCTAATTTCTTTTCTCTTCTTTCTTTCACACAGAATTCATACATCCTATATGTTTGCCAACTATTCAAGAAATCCAGGAAAAAAACATATCTAACGATCGGCCATACGTCGTCGGATGGGGCGCCGTTCAGTACAGTGAGAACAAAATGTTTTATTTTTCCTTTTTCCAGTAAATTACCTTTCAAAACTGCTGAATGTCGCTTGCAACAATTTATCCTCTTGGAATTGCCTCGGAGTAATTGATTACATGGGTCCAATGATTGTTGGGTCCGAAATTGCATTATCGCTTAACGAAAAGGACAAAACTCGTTTGCATTGTGTCTCATTACTTATCATCGTAATCGCGTAAGTGCACGCGCGCTACTGTGTCCGATGGTAAACGATGAAGCCTGTTTTAATCGCCACATTACTTATCATCGTAAATTTAAAAGCACCAATTTTCCAGTCACAACAAAATTAATGACATCGAAATTTGAACAGGTTTCGCTGTTTTCGGCAAAACAGAAATTTTCAATTTTGAGTCTCAATTCGAATTCTTCAATAAAAATACCTTCCCCAGTCGTTCAAGCTCGTGAGAATATTCCCATCGTTTGGAGTTGCAACGAACAATATTGCAAAAAATGATAAACTAGTAGCAAAATGCGTCAAACGCCGGTGGACGGAGTTCAAGTTAACCATAAATTTTGGAAGTCACGTTTTTAACGGAAAGTCTCATCACTCTTTGATATTAACATAACGATTAAGATTTTTATCAAAAATTCGTGAGCCCTGATTGTCATGATTGTTAACATGAGAATGACTGTCTCTGGTGCCCGTCAATTTTCTCGTCGTTTATCTAATTGTTCAGCAATATCGATAAGGCAACAATATCGTAAAGATTCAGCAGTTTCGAATTTTCCGCAAAAACTGTTTCCACGCCTGATGTACATTTTCGAATATAAGAAAAAAAAGGTGTGTCGTTTTTTGTATGGTGATCGAGAAAGCATCGTTCTTTCTGTTTTACAATTTTCAGACGGTCCTACTTCGGATATTTTGAGAATGATCCAGGCGCCGATTCGCTCGAAGGAAGAGTGCAAACTAGCCTACAATGATAAAAGTGTGTTTATCGATGACAATGTAATATGCGCCGGCGAGGGCGGCAAAGATGCATGTCAGGTGAGAAACCCCCACAGCTTTGCTGTCCAAAAAATTATTTCTCTGAAGCCTTGAGGATAGAGAAAAAGAAACGAAAAAAAAACTACAATTAAGTTGTCGCGATAATATTCGCGATATTCTGTAAATTCATTTAGAACGATTTTTTTTCGCTATTCAAGCTGGAATTGCTAATGTTTGACTCTTGGTAAAACGCCAGCCCGAAGTAAACAATTTAACGAGGAAAAGACTCGAAAAACGTCCGAGAATTCAAGAAGAATTTTTCTAAAATTCCAATAACTCGGAGATCCATTGAGAGTCATAGGAATTAATTTGTTAAATTCCTCAAATTCACAAAAAAGAGCTTCTGCCATTTTTAAAAACTTTTTTTAACAATTGTTTTCTCTCTAATTTCTAATATTTCGATATGCAATTTTTTTTAGGGTGATAGCGGAGGACCAATGATGTATCCGCTCGGCAAGACGTGGTACAGTATCGGAGTAGTATCGTTTGGTTTCAGATGTGCCCTTCCGGGCTATCCCGGTGTCTATACGAGGACGGACAAATACCTTGACTTTATTTTGTCTCATCTGAACTGATCGCTTTCGCCATAATATATATCAACCGCTCGGGTTGCATAAAAACTGAACATGTGATAATTTTAGATTTGAAGCAAAACTTTGACGAATTGCGAATGAAACATCTGGAACAACAACGATTCCCATCGATATTTTCATCGCAAACCGCACAATTTTTTGGTTTGCATAATCGTATCCAGGACTCTCGTCATTGTTACAATTTTATTCAATCCTTGTGTTTTGCTGCATAGATATAAAAACTTTTCCATTCATATTTCAATTTAATTTAATGTCGATGTCGAACGAGGGCAATAAAAATAAAACATTCATTGAAAACTTGATGCAATTCTGATATCGACCAATTTTTTAAATTTCACAAAGACCACATTTTATTCCATAAAAAAATAAGAACACACCGGGACCTCTCTTTTCGTAATAACGGTAGAACCGGCTCCGCACGGCGATTGTCAATAAAGAACTTTGCACACGCTAGGTTTTTAGCATCTACACAGCTTCCGGGGCATCATAGATCTGGCCAAAGGGAAGACCGCTTCATATTACGTTAACGGAGGTTACGAAAATAGAGATCTTGCATGGAATTTCGAAATTACGACGATTACGATATTTCACATTGTTTTGTTAGCTGCTAAAAAAAATCGACGTTCTGCTTATTGGACGATATTGGCATTTCAACGGGAGGCGGAGCAATGAAAATTGCGGTTGAAAATTATTCAACCGCAAGTTACGAGGATCCAAGCAAGTCGTTAATTATTAGTTATGCATGAGATCACAGCTCTGCAATCGGGAAACACGAAAACATAAAGCACGTGTTCTTGAAAAGGAAATGATAACGGTGACGAAAGATTCGACGTGGTGTTCGAAGTGATAATATTATTCAATTGTCTGACAGACGTATAAATTTATTGCAGTATTCAATGCCTTTTTGCTGCAGCCATGAAATTTGACGAGCATGGAAAAATTATTTATAGTCAAATGTGAGAACTGGTTGTTTTATATTTTCTATGGATTTGTTTTTCATCATTTTTTGTTTTGAAGAATTCGACGTGTTGCATGATTCATATGAATTTTCATATTTCATGGAGAGCATTTTCGCAGAATGTTGAGCAGCGGTCAAGTTTTTTGGAATCACCATTAAAGGGATTTATCGAATTTAATATCTCGGGGAATTTTTATTCACCGAGCCGTGCTGCTTGACAATTTAATTCGTCGAATGCGTGTTTGATCGTAGAGAAAAAAAAACATCGCACAAAGAACAACGCAGGAATTACCCGCTCGTAATAAAACAAATCGTGGGCTCGCGCTGACAATTTACGTGCGAAAATCATGGCAATCGGAACAACGACGGACGAGAGAGCTTACCACGCGAACGGAAGTTCATTATTGCCATGGCAAATTATCAAGCCTTATCTCGAATATTCAAGATTGAATGAAAATGAAAATCTCGATAAGCGATTTGTGAATACAAATATTATCGGTACGTGTTAATCGTGTCTTAATGATTTCCACAAAACCTTGATTTCATTCTTCAACATCGCGGCAAATCTGGATACTTTTTTTTTGTAATTACTGACTCGATAAAAATAGAACGATTTTGATTCGTGCAAACTTCATTTTACTCTTTTTTTTTACACGGAAAGAATAACGATAGAAAAATTCGCGTTATACGGAATAAAATTTCCGGAAATTTCTATGGTGTAAGTGAGTTGGACAAAAATGACGTTAATTGTCGAAATTTTTCGAATTACACGCGTTATTGCGGGGAGCAGTGAAAATTCTCGTTTCACAGAATAATTTCCATATTTTTCTACAGAAAGTTTGGATCATTCAGTTTCAGAGATCCAGGCGAGATTTGACAAGGTGTTTGATTCCAAAAGTTCGAAACTTCTCATCAAACGTTGTTCTCCGGTTTTTACGTTTCTGCCAAATGCAACACCAACTTTATGAGAGTATTCCGCAGAATGCATTCCAGTTTTCGTGAATGAACCGAGGATAAAGCAAACCAGCGGAAAAAAGTCCGAGTTTCCATGGAGAATTGATTGTGTTTCGTGCATTTTCAACAATAATTCCGACAATCAAGACAAATGTGTTAAAAAAAGAAAAAACAAGGTGGAATGATGGCTGCCCATTCGGACGGATGGATGGATAACCATTTGACCAAATGTGTGCTTCCCAACGGCACTCGCGTCGTGCGTCACCTCGACAATCAATTACACGCGTCTCGACGTTGCAACTTGAAGCGTCACGCGTCGTAGCGATTCCTCGTCTAGTCTCTGTTTTCTTAGATTGCATGGATCTGTAGTGTCGTCATTTTTATCTTTCGCTTTCATCCGACGAATCCTGCATATTTATAACTTCGGTTGATCGACAGTGATTGTTGACTCATTACGTCAAATTCGCATTTCCTGTTCATTTGTAAAAACTCAAAATTGTCCTGCAATCTTGTAGGCTTGCTAAAAAATTTCGAGTATTCCGTCAGTCGTGGTTCGGGTAACGGCATAGTTTGAAATTATAAATAAAAATTGTTTTGGAAATTATTAAAAAATTCTTTTATAAACGAATCATCAAAATTTTCGGACGATCACTCAGGGTTGCAGATTATTCGTAGAATAAAAAACTGAACATTGCAATAAAAACTGACGAAATTCATTTTTTTTTACTTTGCATATATGGACAATTTAAGTTTTCTTCTCGACGTGTGTCAGTCGTAACACAGACTTTCGCGAATTCGGTCGCATTCGATCGGTCTGAATTGCAGCCCTGAATTTCAGGATTTCCCCCAAGGCTTTCGAACGAATGGTTGGGTTAAGGCTTAATTGAAATCTGTTCTTAGAATTGTGGGAGATTGTTGAGCACTCTGAAAAATTGTCCAGCAGAGAACATTTTCTGCAACATCGACTCTGATTGTGAGACTTTTATTTTTCCATCATCCGAGTCAATTTTGGGAAAATAATTCGACAATAAAACAAACGAAAACTACTTAAAATTGCGCTCGTTCTTTATTCACTATCCGTGACGCTGATCACCGTCGAAAAAATGAAAAAACATGTTCGAATATTTATCAAAATTTGAACGAACGCGGAAAAAAACAAATTCAATAGTCTCCATATTGTTCATCGTACTCAAATTTTAATCTGTCTGGTGCTGAAGCAAAAATGTAAATTAAAAATTAAAAAGAGTAATTGCGATGTTAGAATAGCGATTTTAATTTCAACCGTGAATTCCGTTCAATTATTAAATAATCTTTTCCTCGTACGTGGTGTTGATCAACGTCCTCGATAGTATCTCACAAAAAGAAGAAAAAAAATGACAATTAGATAAAAATGTAAATATTGATTCAGGCACATCAACAACAACGTGTGCTCATTTGATGATTTTTCCGAGGGAGAAAAAAAAAGAGCGAACCGATAAGGATTAATCAGCTATGAAAGGTTAAAATTGAAAAGGGATTCCGAAGGATCGTATGGACGTGTGTCTGGGTTTGTCCCCGCACGTTCGTCAGATCATCTACGAATTGAACAGGTCACCCATGGAGATCAGGTGTGATTCTTCAGATGTGCTTGGTATATAAAGAGAATGTCGATTGCGAACGTAGATCAGTCGTAACTTGACGGTCTTTCGCGTCGTTTCGTCCTGTTTTTTCATATCTCCATTAAAATCATCAAGCCGGGTTTGACCAATTAAAACCGACACACAAGTGAATATTTGTGAGTTTACAGATGTATATTTGACTTTGCAATAATCGATAACACGTCACAAGACCGGTTTGAAGAAAGTTTTTATGTGTTGCGTAATTCCCTCCACCTCGATATCTTTTCTTTCATCACACGCGAGTTCTCGACAACCAAGAATATTCGAGTTCTTATTTTTTTCGATTATTATTTTCAGACAGAAGATATTTCAAATCGATAAATTATGGTTTCGAAATAGAAATCGAACAGGATCTTGGATTCTGGACAATCTTTACACTGTGCATAATGTAAAGTTTCGTCAAAATTGATAAAAATTCTTTGCGCAAAACCATCGTTTCTGTTTATTCATGAAAATTCTCATTTTGCATCATTAAAATTATGCGAAGTTCAAGGCTGCCCGTAATGTTGATTTGCTCCGTCCAGTGGAAACATTTCGCAAACAAAATCGAGTGATTTTTTTCATTAAGACTTCGGGGTTTCTCTGGCAAGTGGAAAAATTGGAAATTATTTGTTGCACGTTCGGAGAGACTTCAATGCGCGATAGACATGATACGTCAGTGTTCGAGTCTGATTTTTTTTTTGATTCTAGAAATCAAATTGTTCGATCGAGCATCCATTGTTAACGTCAATTAACAATTCGACAATCTGGCTTTGAGAGATAAAGTGTTTTCAAATGAAACACCGTTCATTATCGACGAGAATTCGAAAAAGTTTTCGTAGTGTTTGGATGGTTGAATTCTGAGATCTGCATTTTTAACTAACAACATATTTCTTGACGATACACGGTTGCGTTACTTACTCCATCAACATTATAACGTCACCAGTCACTTAATTGTCTTGCGTTTCGCGAACAAAATTCTCTACATATTTTTATCTCCACGTGACTTGGAATATTCCATGGACACTATAAAAAATCGAATATTCTTACCTTTTCCGAAAACTTGAACTTTGTGAATCAAAATTTTGAACGAAATAATCCTGCGAGTGCGCAAAGAATTGCCTGAAAAGGAAGATGCCGCGTAAAATTAATAAAATTGATAATTGAACTTGATTCTCGTTAATCATTGATGTGACCTCGCTCGTGCAAGTGAAGTTGCTATTCGATTACGAAAAACCAGTTTTCCTCCCAGTTCTATATTTTAAGTCCGACCTGTTTTAAAAACCGTCACTTTTCTATAGATTCGCAAACGGATCTGTATAATTAATTTACACGTTCGACAAAATGGTTTCTCGTACGTATGTCAAATGGATTTTCAATAGAATTGACAAATCTGAAAGTATTTTTCTGTACCGTGAACGAATTCATTGACTACTTTACCGAAAAACCGATGGAGTGCCACCGGAAATGGCACATCAGAGGACCCGAAATTGCAACCAACTTATTTGTCTCATAAAATCGTGCCCTATGCCCGCTCTCCGGTCGGTTCTGTTGCGAGTCCGTGCTGGGAAACAAAAGTATAGAAAAACCATTCGACCGTGAACTTTTACCGTCACGTTGAGTGCTAACGAAGGTCAGTCGTAGTTGAAAATCACGATGAGTGTTGAATCAACACGGGATAGATTTACGAAAACAGGAACAAATGATATCATTGAATTGTTTGCGTATTGTGATTTGGTAAACCTTTCAAATTCGAGCTGACCTTCGAGTGGATTCTACTGAATTTAAAAACAACGAAGAGTCCTTATAATTAGAGGGCACTGAAGCGCGTCAATGCTCCGGAAGAATGGGACCAATCATAGCCGACATGGTTGTTGTTTTTGTTGTCTATATAACTTTGGGATTCCACAATTTCGAATTATTGAAGAAACTGACAAAATAAAAGGTTTTCGTATAGCCAGCAAACCGTAAAAATAAAGGTCATTCGTACGAGCAGCAATTACAGCTGCTGACCAACGGATTTGCGATCGTAACAATTCTCCATAACAAATAATCAAAATGTTGGTGGGCAGGTAAAAAAAACCGGGGCTTCCATTCAGTTCCCTACGACCAACCATGACGAATTTAAAATCCGCCCTGTTACAAAACTCTTTCTGAATGTGAGGATGGAAAAAAGTATGGTGTACGAAAAGTAATATTCAATCGCGATAATTGGGTTGCAAAGGACTCGGAAACGTTTCCTCTCGTACACAGGTCATTGACCACGCGAACTTGGTCGACGAAATTAATGACGATATCACGAGTTGACTACTGTTGAAGAATCGAAAAGTTTTTTTTACGAGACTACGTGTAAAGATTCTTTTTTTTTCATTACGAAAATGACTAATCGTCCATGTTTTTTTTGCAGTAGGAAGTAGAAAAAGATGTGGTCGAAAAATGCGGCGTTCGGGATATTCCTGACAATGTTGGCACATCACCAAGCCACGAGCCAAGGTGAGTTCATACAACGAGAACTCTGGTTTGAAAAAAATCTATTCTCCTTCCTCTAAATATCATTTCTATGAATTTTTTCCAACGCTCAATATTCAACAAGTTTCGAGTAGAAAAAAAGAACTTAGAAGATTATTGCTTTAGAATGAGAGTATTTGAATGTCATTTGACCGGCTGCATTAAGCGCATCGATGAGTTTTATTGACTATCGCAGTGTGACAGGAAATTCAATTGCCCGGCACAAATTCGTTTTTTTCCGAAGAAGATACTAAGCCGACGTTGACAACTAATAACTTTTGAGAAAAAACCCAATGATGTGTGAATGTTGGAATAAATTATTGCTGGTCAAAAAATCGATCAATTACAGCAAATATACAAATAAACGGGCACCACTTGTTCTGACAAATCGCTGTGCTCCTGGGATTTATATCAACAACGAAAATAATTGAATGCAGCAGATATTTCATCCAGTGAAATGGATTGAGTCCATTAAACAACATAATTCCTTGGTGTGTCGTTATTATTTTATTTTTTAATATTTTTATGAGCAAGTTTCATGCAGTCTTTGCAAGACTGGAAAGAAACGAAGTAACTGGAAAGTTTTTTTATTTGTTGGTAAAAAGTCAAACAAAGTGTTCGCGTCTCGTCCGGAATAAAAATAAAAGAGCTCGACAGATCGAAACGGCAGGATAAAGTGCGCGTGTCTATAGGAATTTTCACTGAATAGCCATTGACGTCCACCTTGGGAGGAGCCTGTCATGTTGGCGTTAGAAATTAACATTAAATTCTAACTGAGGTTTTCGAGTTAGTCATTAACATTGAATTTGTTTTTACCCAGAAATTTAAACAAGTCGTTAGCATTGAATATTTCAATGAGAAAATCGAGCTCCGACGATTCGAATCTGCGAGTCTACGTCAGAAAGTCGAATCCTAGAAAGAAGGAATCGTCGTGCTGTTCGTAAGAGGGCCAAGGTCCGAATAATACGGAACAACCTATCGAACATGCGCATACGGCTTAAAAAATACCTTTTGGCTCGTGTCTCAATAACTTAGATTGAACGTCCGTGACAAGGACGTTGCAAGGAGGTTGAAAGAAACGCCTTTCGTATAGACCGACGAGAATTTTATATTTCGCCATGTCATGAGAATTGCATTTACGAATTTTTCACTGACGAGGATTTTTTCTTCTTTTTTTATGTGTTTTTCCTTTTTTTTCCATCAATTCTCTCAACTTATTTGCTTGAATAATTTATGTCGAGTATACGCTGAGCAATGCAATAAATTTAGACAAAAGAAGTTCGTCAATTTCGATGGAGTATCCAAAATTTTTTTTTTTTTTTTTTCTAAATTCATTAAAAGAAGTTCGGGTTTTTGAATTCCTCGAACATTTATCTGATTATAATGATTCAGTGTGGACTGCCTCATGCATTCATTGCACATGGAAGGTACGAACGAACTTGTATAAAATATGGCGAAATACATTGACGCTTTCGTTTCATCTCTCTTGGCGCTTCTCGCTCGAGTCTGACGTATTCGATTCATTGGAACTGAACGTGCGATGACGTATTGATCAGCAACAAGAAAAAAACCGGTTGAGGCTGAACAAGAGATACAATCAATCTTGGAATTCAATGTAAACGCAATTTGGTGGCTCGTGGTGAAGGCCGAAAGATTCAATTGAACAAAAAAATTCAAACATTTATCATATAACGACGCAGTGATTGGGCCGGTAATTACGGAATGTCCGATCATTCAAACGCACATATTCTATATAATATTCGTTCGCAATGTGAATAGACACACTGATGATTTTTTGTTTCTCGCCCAACCTTTTTTGGCTCGAACGTAATGACTTTGCAATTATTCAAACGAAGCAGGTTCAGTCAAGATTTACGAGAGGTAGAAACATCGGGGACTTGAATCAATTAGAATATTTGTATCGTGTCATGAATTACAACTATCCACGTGTGATTCACCCAAACTCATTGACGTAGTGAGCGCTCAAACATTATTCTTCGCCATCGATCCGTAACCTTGAACTTGACGATAATGTTGATAATGAGAAGAAATAGCCAATTCGTGATGCACGAAATGTCATTCGCGAGATAATACGATATTGAAAGATGCAACAAAATTGGACAATTACGTGGGATTCTACGGTTGCGTGATCATGTCTTCAGTTAAAATGTCATTTTCCTCAGAGCGAAATGTTCTCAAGTACAGGGAATCAAAGTTTGATTCCGTACCTCGTTCCGTACACGTGTTATTCGTTATGAGAGATTATTAAGTAAACGACCCACGTGAGTTTTCAACGAAGAGTATAAGATTCACATTTACCAACGAAACATTAATCAACTCGAACCTCGCGGAAAAGCGACGATATTGTAAATAGTAAAAAAAATCGATCAATATTTGTTTCATATTTCAACGATTTTCATTCATTTATTTTGATCATCTTCATGGAGAAGAATCAAATCAAGAATAATATGTATCGATTCGAATATTTGAACGAAAGGTCGTGAATTTTCCAATTACAGATTATGGTGAGTGTACGAATCCACGAGGGCAAGAGGGTCGGTGCATTCCGATCAGATCGTGCGAACCCCTCATAAGTTTCCTCAAGAAAACAAATGGCAGAGAAGGAACTCAATTTTTGCGAGAATCTGTCTGCGTTTTCGAAGGAAACAACCCTATAGTTTGCTGCCCTGATGACTTTGATTACAACGACAATTTCAACGTCGAAAATGACAACAACAATAACAACAACAACAACAACAACAACAACAACAACAACAACTATCCGAACCAGAACCCGAATCGCGATCAATTTTCTAATAACCCACCAGGTCCCACGAGGTATGGACCTCTGTATCCACCGGTGTGTGGCTACACCGATGCCAAATTCACGAGAGTTGTGAATGGAGTACCAGCCTCGTTGGGTGAGCCATAACTCAAAGATTCTTCTTTCTATCGGATTTTCAGGTTTTACACTTTATGGAATTACATTTTGTATTGATTTAGGCGCTTGGCCGTGGGCAGCACTTCTGGGTTACCGATCGAAGAGAAATCCATCGAAACCAAATTTCAAATGCGGTGGTTCGCTCATCTCAGCTCGACATATACTCACAGCTGCTCACTGTGTTCACGGGTTCAACGATTTGTATCTCGTACGCGTCGGTGAGCTCGATCTCGACGACGAGAACGAAGGCGCGACACCGATCGATTTATTAATTGAAAAAAAAACGGTGCATCCGAGATACGAGGCAAAATCTGTTTCCAACGACATTGCAATCCTCAGAGTCGACAGAGACATCCAGTTCACAGGTTAATATTACAGAGACTTTATAGATCTCGCGCATAACTTTTTTTCGCCATCTCCAGGAAACTATAAAAACTTCTCTGCCCTTAATGTTCAATTTCTAATAAAATTTTCCCCCTGTACATTAACTAGTCATTAAAATTGATTACCGATTCCCGATGAAATCTCCGAATCCAATAATCCACGGCGGCGATCGATTGCGACGATTTTTACGTGATTTTTTTCCACAGATTTAATCAAACCCATTTGTCTACCGGTGACTGAAGACATTCAACGACAAAATCTCAACAATGCATGGCCATACATCGTTGGATGGGGTTCCCTCGGTTACCGTAAGTATAGAGAGCATATGCAATTAGCATGCTGCGTTAATTAAGATTATTAGCCCCTAGAGTTTTTTTTTTCAAAATAAAAATCATCCGGTTGTTATTCAACGATTTGAATTAACACGAACGAATAACAATGCCATTATTCTGTTGCAGGACGTGCCAGTTCGGCGATCTTGCAGCAAGTTCAGTTGCCGATTGTGCCACAGGATCAATGCAAAGCAGCGTATACGGGGAAAGGTGTATTCATCGATGAGCGTGTACTGTGCGCTGGTTATGCTCAGGGTGGCAAAGACGCGTGTCAGGTAAGCAGAACAAACATTACGTAACACCGTGCAAAATAAAACAAAAACAAAAATCATAAATAATCTTGAGGAAGCAATTTGCAAATTTTAATTTGCAGCTTTTCATTTGTATTTGCATTTGCAAAAACAAATGAAAAGCTGCAAATTGAAATTTGACGAAATTACATCATTTAAATAAATGATATAATTTCGTCAAATTTTCCAGAAAGAAAAGGGTAAGTACAGACTTTTACACAATATCTTAAAACATTTGCAAAAAATCAAACGTTCTAACGATTTTTCAATTGTTTTCGCCCGATTCGAACGGTCCGGAACATTTTTTTTTAATTTACGAAACTTTATTTTGTCCGAAATCATTTCAGGGTGACAGTGGCGGACCAATGATGTACCGGCTTGGCAAATCTTGGTACAGTCTCGGAGTAATCTCGTTTGGCGTCAATTGTGCACTTCCAGGCTACCCCGGTGTCTACACGAAGACGCAGTCCTTCCTGGACTTCATTCTACAAAATTTGGATTGATTATTGTTGAGCTAACGACCGAACGTTAAGGCTGTACGAAACGTGAACGATTGAGATTAAAAAATCATTGAGGTAGTCAACATTTGTTGAAAGTCGTAAACGGAAAGCACTAAACTCAAAATGTGATAGTTCCAACGCAGAGCTAATTTATAAAGTCGTCGACTGTAGAGAATTATCCTGTATTTCACAACCGTATCCATTATTTTTTCATTTTTAGTCCGCAACATGAGCCACTCTTTCCCTTCGTTCTAATCACCCCAATAACAATAGCGATATTATAAAAATTCTCCAACTCTGATAATAACGAAATCGAATGAAAAATCGGTGCAAAATCGACAGTACACTTTTGGAAGATTACTGGAAATTCGTTGGGAAATGTGGATGCACAGGAAACTTTTTATAACTCTCTAGAAACCAAGAGCTGCGCTGCACAGCTCCGTTCAAAGAATATTGACATGCAAGTCTTTGGCGAATATAACCACCAAATGCCGAACCCTCAAAATCAACAATCCGATAATTACAAGGCTAGTTAAGGCTGAAAAGCTAATTAAACGGTTTACAAAAAATGGAACTGCACGCGTTCTTCCTCTTTCGTACTTCGCGGTTTTGGGAATCGGAAACAAAATCATCAAATGATATAATTCCCATGTGGAATGGGACTATTGGCACGAGAGTATTTTTGCTGCTTCGCACTTTGTACGACAAGTTTTTTGCAAGTAAGGCTGCTGTACCAAATCAGTGTACCTACAGAATCTGTAAGGCTAAATCGTTTCATGTTCGAATGAATTGCTTAGCTATCGATGCAAATTATTAAGTGTCGTAAAAAAATGGAAACGCTTGGAGAACAGAATTTTTCCCAAATAAATTTATTTGACATGAAATATCGCCTGAATCTATTCTTTTCCTGAGCTCGAATGCAGCTTTTTTGGTGATTGTCAAGCTGGCAATTCAGCATCTCCCAGATTATTTAAAGTTTTTAGAATATTCTATCAATTATAAATCTCTTCTGTTTTTTCCCGAAAAACCACTGACTCGATTTTGATAAAGTCTTCACAGGAATACACTTCACCAGCCGGAATAAGCCGCACCCTGTAAAACGTCCCGATGAACTTGTTTTTTTTTCCATGATGCCAACGACGAAATGTAATGTGTTTTCGTCGTATGTCAAGCTTCAAGAAATCATGGATAACTAGAAAATGTACATGAATAAAAAACACATTTATTACCAACCAAAAAATACCATTGAAGCTTCTCGGAATTATTTTGCAAAGTGACAAGTGCATGGCAAAATACGATATTAATGACACAGTAATAATGACAGCCCCGAACAGTCTCGAACGCAGATGCACTTTTATATTCGAATATGATTTTTTTTCTCTTTCGAAAAGTTTAGTGTTAATTCTCATTAAAAAATTATTCACTTGCAATTATCAAGCACAACATTTCCAAAGAAAAAAAACAAAATTGAGTTTACTGGACTTTCTTTTTGGTTTCACTTGAAACGCCTACTTCCGAGGATTTTTTTTCCGAGAGAGCTCGTAAGATTCTAAGCTCATTATCAAGTGAGATATTCAACTCCAGCAAACAACCGAGTTACACTGTCGTTATAAAATATCGAAATGAAGCCAAACTCAACATTTGAGCCAAAAATTATTTTGGTTTGGGTCAGATGGACCCTGAGTGAAAACCCAGGTTGAATGAAATAAAACCAATGGATACACTTGTTCCCCTTACTATAGCCCGGAAATGCGGCTGCGATTTTTCGTGCAAAAATTGAATAAATAATTTTCCTGGGTGCGCGTTGGAATCAACTTGATCCTGACGCAGATCTCCGAACTCCAACGAATCCGAGAAAAAAAAACGTGAATATTTAAGAGAACGGAACAAATCTGTAAACAGAAAAGCGCCAAGACGGCATCCCAAAGGCGCGTATCGTATTTTTTAATTTGGGCCTATCCTTACGCATGTTTCGAGAGATGCTAATTCCACGGGTCACCAACGGGGATCAATTACGATTCTTGGGAGCTGTTGATCGTATAAAGAGAATGTCGATGGCAGACGTAGATCAGTCGTTAGTCCACGATTTTTCACATAGTTTCGGCAAGTTCTCGACATCGTCATTCGAATATTTGCGCCGGATTCGTTCACTTAGAATTCATCTACAAGTAAGTTTTTGTTAAATTACTCATTTTACTCTTTGTGTGTCACACTTCCGCCACCGATCTCGGTGGTGACACTGGGTTGATTCCATCCAGTCTATTTTTGAACCCGCATTGTGACCAGCCTCTCGGCCTGAAAATTCTCAAAAAATTACTAAACATCCCTTAGACATTCCAGTTTAGAAATGAAAATCTTTCCTAAAATAAATCGAAGGCAACTTTTTTTTTTAAATCCAAAATGAAGAAAATAAACGGGAAAAAAAAGTTTTTTCACCAAAATAATCGTCACTTCGTGAATTTTCAATATTTTTGCCCGAAATTTGGACCTGATATTCATCAGATGTGCTTCTTTTGTGAAAAAAATAGTAGGATAGCGCGCGTTTCAAAAAACATATTTATTCCATTATTGGGAGTGGGTTGATTTAAGAGGAGATGTTGGAGATTTTAGCGATGACGTCGGTAATACTTACCGCCGCCAGCGCATAGAAGACACTTCAAAGTACCGTTAGATGACAATTATATTCCCAATCAATACCGGCAACTAGTAGATATTTACGCTGAAAGGTGATCACTCGGTGGATTCTACCCAGTGTGACCACGAAGGTTAAAGACCCGACGCGGCTCCTTAGTCGCTAGAATTTTTATTTCGAAAATTCGAGGTGACTGCTCCATCACCTTAACGCGAATAATCGAACGAATGTTGCAAAAATCAAAGATCTCTATAAATGTTATGAATTTATTTACAAATGTACCATTTTGTTTCTTATGCTTTTCATCGCTCAAAGGCAATTGACGAATCAAGCATAAATTTCGTAACTAAAAAAAAACGTAGCTTGAAAAAGAAAAATTGCGAAATCGCTCTTAAGAATTCACCAAATTGTGTAAACAATAAAAATTGATTGAGCTCGATCGATATGCGTCAAAGAATATCAAGAGTAACAGCGTGCACATGTTTTGAGGCTGAACTCAACACGTTTCTGCAATAAACAATAATCGATGCAACCTTCAATCGACATTTTTTAAAATAATTCAACGCGATTTGATTCCGAAAATCTCTCGCTTACTGCTTAAGACACTTTTGAATTATTCATTCCACAGAAAAAGAAAAAGAACATATAAAATGTGGTCGACCATCGGACTACTTGGGATATTCCTAGTACTCTTGACACGTCATCAAACTTCAGGCCAAGGTCGGTCAATGATACAAGATATTCGATTAAAAAAAGTTGATTATCCATTTACTATGTATCATTTCTTTTTCTTAATCTCATTCGATGGTCTTATTCGAATATCCTCTTCTAAATAATGGACAGCACGAGTGTATCGTGATTATATGTTTTTCCAACACTTGTTATTATCAATATTTTCATTAATTAATTAAATTATTATCAGGATGATGACGTTTTTTACATTCATATTGGTATTTTTACGAGATTCCTAAATGATCGTAATGGCAATGCCAACATTCTCCTTACTCAGAAAAACAAAGATCTCGAAAATTAGTTGAATAACTTTTCGTTTCAAATGAAACTCCAAAATTTAGATGAGCCTTTACGATAATTCCGAATTAACGATTTAAGATAATTCCGAGGAAGATCCCCACAATTAGTGAGGCATCAAAATATATTATGAAACGAATGAGCGAAAATCTTCCACATTCGTTGGGGCTCATTTATGTCAGAATTGCTAATTAACTCGAATAAGTTTGTGAAGAAAAAACAAAATAAAAATAAAACTTGGCGCATAACGAGAATTTTATTCATATGGGATTACAGCGACATAAATAAAGACTCGAATCAGTAATAACAACGCTATCAATGATAGTGCGCACATTCTATAAAATTGTGACGAATGAACCTTTTGTTTATCGGATAAAATTCGTTGCGCGATAGAAAGTTGACGTGAAACATGATCGGAAAAACAAGGACCACAAATTTATCGTTTCAGACAACATCTGCCCGAATACACAAGAGGACGGAGGTCCATGCATTTCTCTCAAATCGTGTAAACCTCTGTTTGACTATCTTGACACAACAAATGGCAGAAAAAACATTGAATTTATCGGAAAATCTCTGTGTGCGACGATTAACATTAACAACAGAGTCATCAAAGTTTGTTGTCTCAATGAATTCAACCCCAGCAATGTAAACAATGGTAATAAAGTATCGCCCACCAACGTGAGTCCGAATGATCGACAGCCAACTACGAAAAATTACGGACCCCTTTATCCACCTGTGTGTGGCTATACGGATGTTGATTACACGAGGGTCGTTAATGGAGTTCCTGCAGATCTAGGTGAGCTGTGGCTCGAAGTATTTGCATGTGTCAAAAAATGTTTCATACGGTCACCGAGTTTTCTGGATTTTGCTTGAATTTTCGAAGCAATTTAATTTTCCATCCAAATTCGAGAAATTATTTGAAATTTTGTTTAACAAATTTCCTCGTAAACATGCAGCAACTTTTCAACTTTTTCGTCAATTTGGTTAATTCTTAAAACTTTGTTAATTCATCAGGTGCTTGGCCCTGGGCTACGCTTCTCGGTTACCGAACGAAGAATCCCTCAAAGCCGAATTACTTATGC
This sequence comes from Hyposoter didymator, assembly GCA_037952995.1. Classification (NCBI taxonomy): domain Eukaryota; kingdom Metazoa; phylum Arthropoda; class Insecta; order Hymenoptera; family Ichneumonidae; genus Hyposoter; species Hyposoter didymator. Next base: position 8,188,261 of record JBAJMU010000003.1, on the reverse strand, counting down.
GGCGGTGCACTCATCTCGGTTCGCCACGTTCTCACAGCCGCCCATTGCGTCCACCGCCGTAACGATTTGTATCTCGTACGCGTCGGTGATCTCGTTATCGAAGATGACTACGATGGCGCGACACCAATTGATTTATTGATCGAAAAGAAAACTGTACATCCACAATTCAATGCAGAATCTCTTTCCAACGACATTGCCATTCTCAGAGTCAACAGAGATATTCAGTTTACCGGTAATTATTACCCTCCAAAATGCCATTGATTAGCATTCCTTCTTCTGGGTTCCGAGGTCCACAAATTATTTGAAACGATTTTCTAAGAGTCCGAAACCCAAAAATAACCGTTTTTCTTGTTTGATCGAACGAACAAATAAATTTTCAGCCGCTCTAAAATTGTGTTGACAAAAAAAAGCGTCAGAATCCTTGAAAAATCGGTGGAAATGAAAAAACCGAATAAAACAATATTCATCAGTATAGAAAACTGCAGGGGGCTTGAAAAAATTGTTTTTCTAAACTCAAAGTTTCCAAAATGATTTTCATAAATCCCAAAAAACTGAATACCTTCGGTATTTTCTATCGATTGACACGACTGTGTGAACATGGAATTTTCTTTCAGATTTGATTAAACCGATATGTCTACCTGTGGGCAAAAACATACAAAGTGCAAATCTAACAAATACTTGGCCATACGTCGTTGGATGGGGCGAACTAGGTTACGGTGAGTATGGCAGGCAGGCGATGGTGTAAATTCAACAGCAGCTTTGATGGTCGATAATCCGAGCATAAAACGCATGAGCATGAGTTTTTTAAAATAACGATTCTCACATGAAACATTTATACACGAAATGACGAGATTTTTTTTATTTTTCGTTTTCACAGATAGCGTCTCAGCCGCGTCTTTGCAACAAGTTCAATTACCGATTGTGGAAGAAAGTCAATGCAAAACAGCGTATAATGGTAGAGGCGTGTTCATCGACGATCGTGTACTTTGTGCTGGTCTGACTTACGGTGGTCAAGACTCGTGTCGGGTAAGCAAGGACGCTGCAATGTTTTCACAATAAAAAACAAAATCCACAGCTCAAACGCGCATACAGAAATCTTTCTACAAAACTGTTCCATTTTTTGCTTTTTCATGAATTACTTCGAGTTTGACAAAACAATCGATTTTTATAGTCGGAAGAATATTTCCGATTTTTCGACGTTCAAATTTCACACAAAAGTTTATCAATGGACGAAGAATAATTACTTCTGGACTGTGAAAAGAACTCATTCAATTGAGATCAATCATTGGAAGTAGTTTCTGAGGAAAAGGAAAAAATTTTGATGCCTCGTCCTTGAGGAATTCAACGGCAAAAAAAAATTCTTTCATGTTTTTTGCGAAAAATATATTATTGACGAATTCCTGGATGCAGATTTGAACAACTGGGTTATTACGTTGCGATTCGATGTAACGACAACATTTTTGTTCATTTTTCGAGCTAATATTTGTATGGAAATACTTCAGGGTGACAGTGGCGGACCAATGATGTATCCAATTGGCAAAACGTGGTACAGCATCGGAGTAATATCGTTTGGTGTCAAATGCGCTCTTCCAGGCTATCCCAGCGTTTACACGAAGACCCAATACTTCCTCGATTTCATATTGGAGCATTTGAATTGATCGCATTTTCGTGACGACGATTATAAAAATGTGCAACGGTGACTTGAAACAGGAATGGATTTCCATATCGAGTAAAGCAAAAAATGTTCAGAATTTTGTTTTCCCACATGAGAAGACAGCGGTGTGTACAGGATTTTTTTTCTCTACGAATCACACACTGTACGATTTCTCATTAGTTTTTTTTTCCGAAGAATGAAATACAAAATAAAGAAAAAGATTGAAATAGAATACGAGGCATTGAATTTTATTGATTTTATTATATCACGAGACTGTTGCTCTTCATATTTTCTGAATTCGCGATCAGTGTAGCGCAACAAACGATCAAGCAAAGTGTCAAACTCACCGACTGACGCTGAGACTGCTTTCTTCTTGTTGGCTGCGGCGCCTGACTGGACAAGCTGATGATAACGTCGAATGAATATTTTTCCGAGCTGTAAAGCACACGTCGGGAAATCTCGTCACTTGATACACAAGATAATGAAAAATCGATTTTGTTGTAGCAAAATCAATTGACAATATGCTCTATGAAAATTCGATTAATCCTGCTCCGGAGATAATCAAAAATGACCGATCAGCTGATCGCAAAGTTTCGTAAGGTGGCGCCTTGCAGCGGTCGAGTGTGTGAGCTACGACAACGAATTCAGCGAATCGTCGTTCGTCGTCGAAGTGTCGAAACATCAACAGTGCAGCCTTTAAACAGTGTGTTAATAAATTATAACGATTAAGTGGGCAATCATAATGGATATCGGAGAATTATTATCGTACAAGGTAAAGTTTTCGGTGCTCGGACTAGGAAAACAGAAGAAAAACAACGATTAACACAATTTTATTTCAACGAATAGCGTCCTAACCTCTTCGATGTATCGTTCTAGCCGCCAAACACACCGAAACGGCCGGTACCCGGGGAAGACGACGACGAGGACGAGTGGGAAAACTCAAAACGAGCAAAAAAAGTTATAAAGACTCCTTACCATCCGCGTCAAAGACAACCGCGTGAAAGCGATTTGACACCCGCCAGGAGTAGCGAGCCGCCAACTCCGATTAGAGCTGCGCTCCCCGCACCCACTAACGACGTTGTAGAGCCCCAATTATCGGAAAAAGAAAAACAAGATATTATCAACTACGTCGAGAACGAAGCTCCCGAAGTTGAAGCTCTCGATGACGCTACCCTCAAGAGAATGGTCTTGTTGTTTGAGAAACGCGCCCTCCGCAATCAAGAAATGAGGGTGAAATTTCCAGATCAACCAGAAAAGTCAGTTTTTCCATGTAATCCCATCATTTTGCTCACGTACTATAGGATTAACGTGATGGATCAGTCACCTTGAATTTTCAAAATTGAAATTCTTCGATATCGATCGACTTGTCAAAAAAAAGGCACTGTCAGCGCACGCAGGACGATGGTGAAAAGTCGCTGACACGCTCTTTTTTTATTGGCCAAGTCGTGTCAGAAAACTCTCGCACTCACATTGCGAGAAAGTGACTGATCCCTCACCTTAATACCCTAGAACTGCACGACCCTGGGCAAGCTTGGAATTGCCCTCCTTGTACCGGCTAAATCTTGACTAAACGGAATTTTCTCTTCACTGTTCTTTTCGGCATAAAAAAACAAAAAGATTCATGTACTTATCAGTCGGATTACTGCCTCTAAAACGATGTTACGAACAAGAAATGCGTGGGCGGAAATATTTACTCTGGTTTGTGGTTCAAAGGTACAAAAAATGGGTTTGTAGTTCTGGGTTTAGGGTTCAATTTCTATTAACTCTTTGAGGAACCTCGCGAAAGCAATGGCGTTGAAAAGTTTGCAAAGTTACTACAAAAAAAACTGCAATATTTTAATTTTCAGGGTAATTGAATATTTCGGTTGATACGGGACGTTCTTTATGTTAAAAACTTGAGAAACTCATGCAACGATATCGAAAAAACCGAAAATGACGAAATGATGAAACAAATTTTCATCTGGTCTTTATCATTTTTTTCTTAGATTCATGGAATCGGAATTGGAATTACACGAAACGCTCCAAGAGCTCCACGTCGTTGCGACTAATCCTGAGCTTTATCCCTTGATGGTTGAGCTCGGAGCTGTGCCGTCGCTTTTGGAGTTACTGTCTCATGACAACACAGACATAGCGGTGGGAGTTGTGGATCTCTTGCAAGAATTATCAGACGTTGATATATTGCACGAGAGTCAAGAAGGTGCAGACGCTTTGATCGATGCCCTTCTAGAGCAACAAGTTTGTGCACTGCTCGTACAAAACTTGGACAGACTCGACGAGTCGGTAAAGGAAGAGAGCGACGGGGTGTTCAACACACTGGGTATTTTCAAAAACCATAGATTTTCGAGTTTTATTTCATTGAAAATGTAAAATCGACATAAACCTCGTGATGTTTTTTTTTTTCCAGCGATATTCGAGAATCTGCTAGAATTCAGGCCTGAATTATGCGCAGATGCCGGGAAGCAAGGACTCATGCAATGGTTGCTGCGCCGAATCAAAGCCAAAATGCCATTCGACGCAAACAAATTGTACGCGAGCGAACTTTTGTCCATTTTGTTACAACAAACTCCTGAGAACAAATTGTTACTCGGGGATATCGATGGCATTGACGTTTTGCTGCAACAATTAGCGGTAAAGTTTCTCAAACTCTTCCAAATTTGCATTTGGCGTTGAAATATTTGCAAATATTATTGAAATATTTTGTAATAATTGAGGCGAAGCAGCTGCTTCACAACTTTTCAATAACATCCACTGTCAGCTTAATTAGTTAATCTATGACTTTTCTTCATTACCAAAAGTTTTACTGTGACGTTCAATTACTTTTCAATACTTGAGCGCAATCGTCATTGAAAGGAGTTTCCAAATTTTCTAGTATTACAAACGTCACGATCCACAAACAGCCGAAGAACAAGAAATGATGGAAAACCTGTTCAACGTCTTGTGCTCGAGTTTGATGTGCACGATAAATCGGGACAAATTCCTTCGTGGCGAGGGTCTTCAACTTATGAATCTTATGTTACGAGAGAAAAAAATGTCTCGCAATGGTTCACTCAAAGTTCTTGATCACGCAATGAACGGACCCGATGGAAAGGACAATTGTACCAAGTTCGTCGATATTCTTGGCCTGAGAACGATATTCCCATTGTTTATGAAAACACCAACAAGGAATCGAAAGAGAATGCTCAGCGCTGAAGACCACGAGGGTAATGACATAAAAAATCGTCAATATTAATCCAAAAACTTTTTGACTCCTTTGGAACGCGAACATACGAAATTAAATTGGGAAATGTGACATTTTAAATCTTATCCCCAGAACATGTCGTCTCGATAATCGCAAGTATGCTGAGGAACTGCAAGGGTCAACAACGACAAAGATTATTAAGTAAATTCACGGAAAACGACTACGAGAAAGTCGACAGGCTGATGGAATTGCATTTCAAGTATCTCGAGAAAGTCGAGGAAGTCGAAAAGGAAGCAAGAGATGAAGAGGACGAAGAAGAATCTTATCTCAGACGTTTGGACGGTGGGCTTTTCACACTTCAGCTCGTCGATTACGTTCTCCTCGAAGCATGTACAGGCTGCCCACCGGCTGTGAAGCAAAGAGTCACCAGAATATTGGCACAAAGACGAGCATCCCTCAAAACTATTCGACACATTATGAGAGGTAATTGAGAACCATTTCAAAACTATAAGAATTGTGATATTCGTTTCGTCACCAATAATTAAGTCGATCGTTGAGTATTTTTCATTAAATTTTCCATTATTTTTCTAAAACTGCAAAACTGCGTTATTTTTAAAAATTGTCAGATATGAAAAAAATTGAAATAATTGCAAGGTAAAATATCGATTTTGCAGAGTAGTAATCAGTGGAATTATTTTTTTATCTTTAATCATTATTTTTCTCAGTTTTTGAATGATAAATAATTAATTATTTATTTTGTTGCAGAGTACGCAGGAAATCTGGGAGACGCTGGAGATTCCGAATGGAGGGAAGCGGAACAGCAACACATTTTACAATTGATAGACAAATTCTAATATTTAGGAACTCGTCATCCCAAAAACAGTTTCATTGAGCGCGTAACCCAACGTACTTTAAGATTTTCTTGTAAGAAGCATTATACAGATTTTTTAAAAATAAAGTCACGCAGTCGAATGCGAAGAGTGCAGATGTGGGAAGTGTAGTTGAACGTTATCCCATCTTCATCCACGGATCGCCGATGATTAGCCCCATCGAGTGCACACCCACAAGTGCATATTGGGTCGATCTGACCCAAGGCGTCCTTCCAACCGGTTTATTCCAGTAAATGTACATTTTTTTGTAGTTAATTATAAATATTTTATTGCTCAAAATTTATTTCTTGACGAAAACGAAAATCAAAAGCCCAAACATTCGCAAACGATCGGTGACGGAAAATTGTTCGGGTCGAAATGACCCAGAATGTACTCTAAGGGTCCAAACGTCTCATAGCGCAATTTTCCACTCAATTATCGTTTTGAAAATAAAAATTTTCGAGTTATGGTAACCCATGGGGTTTATCACGAAATATATTCAAAATGTACAGAGTTTTTTTCGAATTTTGAAACACTCAGGTATTTGGATGGAGGTCAGAACTTTGCTTGGGGTGAGTTACGAACCAAAATGATTTTGAAGGTTGTTATCGACATTTTTATTTTGCCCATTTTCGTGAAAATTTGATATTTTGAATATTGGAGGAGAATGGGAGAATAAATTGAGTTGATTTAGTGGAGAATTTTTCGGTGAGTTCAATTTACAGGAAATAAACCAATATCTAAAGATTGTGACTTTTTTCTCAATGCAGGATGATAGTTGGCATTTATTTTTCAATTACTCCAATAATTCCCGCAGTTTTGCTTTTTTTTTATTTGAACAACGGCGGACAGCGATATCGCGCTCCCCAAGTTATTGAATGAAAAGTTTACGTCGTCATGGTGAAGCGGGAACTTGTCCCTTCAGGTCTGCAGTGGCGCAGGGTGCACTCGAAATCGCCAGGTGTCGACGCGACTCGAGCTTTCGCGGAAACAAGTCGCTTCTCGAACAAAGTATCGAATACCGTGTATTGGAATTTTGTACTTTCTTTATAAGAAAAAAGACCTGGGAAAACTTGATGGATTGAAAGGGAAATTCTTACTTATTTCGTTATGATGCACGAAAGCATGAACGAATAACGTCGAATATATAAATTCGATCGGGAGGGTTGAAAAATTACGAATTAGTCGCCATATTTCGTAAAAAATTCAACATCTCATACGCAGGTTGGGATATATTTTCATTGAATATTCTATCGCGTGCCTATGGCAGGCTATAATGGGGAAAAAATCAGGAATATTGGATGGGGGAAATATTTATTTCTATTATTTTCGAGATTTTCACACATTCGTTCTGTAGATATCGAAACTCGACGAGAAACCATCATTTACGATTCAGATTTCGGTATTGTTTACATTCGACACTTTTGCTGATATATATACGCGTTCGGCTCTGCCTGACGCGTCATTTGCATAAAGGCAGCCACAGTCAACATAAAATAAAGATAATAAAGGATAAAAGTGTACACGAGTCGCAATCAATAAGCAATAATGCTGATAAATAGAGAAGCGTTCTGTTATTTTTGTACAATTTTGCAACGAACTGCAAAATGTTCGGGTAGCCATGACACTCGCGCGACTGCAGCGCATCTACGAGTGATTTTTGTTCCTAAATAAAGCTTACATACAATGTGGGGTGGGTCAACGAACTAAGAATCGATCGTGATTGGAGGTCGAAGAAGAGAGCATCGCGAATCGTATAACTCCAAGCGAGAACCCAAAAAAGCTCTCTCACTTAGAAAATTTATCAGGGTTTCATCAGTCGCTTTACTTTCTTACCCTCCGAATGAAGAAGCGCGAACAACGCCGCTACACTGACTCGTGTAGTTCCGCGCAGCCGAGTCGTCTAGTTTACTAAGGGGTGGGGAGCAAAAAAGCCGAGGGCTCGTACTCTCTCGGTTCTCTCGCTCGCGCCAGTCGGCTGCAAGCTCTCCCGGGACTCGGCTCGCGGGGTGTGTTTCTCGTGTTTTGGTGAAAGTGCTATGTGCGCGCGCGCGACCGCGACACTCGCTCCTCCGTTCATATGTGTTCCGGAAAGCAAAAAATAAAAGGAAATACACAGCGATCAATCGTAAATACGAATTAAACAAATATATGTTACTAAATGTGTTCGAAGGTCGTGTTTCCTACGTTTTTACAAATATCTATAACCTTCGCACGTATCATGTAGTTACAAGTAGCACGTAACGCAGTGATTTCTCGACTGCGAGAAAAACATTTTTCCTTTTTCCGTTTAATTATCAAGGAAATACGAAAACGAGAGTAAACTGTTTGACACGTGAATGTAGCGAGTCTCTGTGATTTTTCGACGTTGATGCAGTATGTTTATTGACTAACTGAGGAGCGAAAACATCGAGGGAGGAATTTGCCTGTGGAAAATTGTGCTGGGTCGAGGAAACCTTTCGGTGAGTTTCGCAATCTCACATTTTACGATCATTCACGCTCATTTTTTCCCCTAAAATCGGAGAAAGTAACCTTCGTAGGATTTATTTGCAAACCCTGACGAAAAATGGTCGTATTCACCATAGTTTGCCGAATTTCATTGAATTGCCTCTCGATCTTTTTTCTACTTGGGAATAGCAGCAAATTTTCGTTTTTTTTTTTCGAGTAAAATCGTTGTGTCCTAACGTCGAATTAATAATGACGTTTAGGAAAATGTTCGGACAGCTACCTCGTAGTTTACATTTTGGCACAAAACGAAGTCGGCAACGAAACGTGTTTCCTGGAGTCTTTCCATTCGATTTCGACCAATTCAATGAATAACTTTATCAGCCCATTATATTCTCAAGTTCCCACTCCTTCATGCTCGACAGAATGAAATAAAAATTATTGGAAATCTTGGGGAAGAGAAATAATTAGTCGCAGTTTTTGTTCGTTGTTGTTGACAAGCATCGTTCGTGTATTTATCAATGAACATTTGAGTGAGAATTGAACGATGCGGAAGGCATTCTAGTGTTTATATTTCTCGTGTAGTTTTCATATATAGGTGAACACACGTGTTTTACACACTGCATCGATGTTTATCCATCGAGGGTCAAACACGATCGAAACAAATTGGCGCATTGTTTATTTATCATCCGCGGAATGTCTTTTCTTACATAAATTCCTGTTACACGAATATATGCTAATCTTTGTGATTCGTTTCTTTCGCATTCACGTTGAACGTTGTTGATGAGAAGGATAGACGAGAATATAACGCGATTGAATTTTAATGTCACAGGACAATCGATCGTGGGCGATTGTATGTCGCGCGGTGCATTCACCTCCATTCGTTCAACTTTTCTATAAAAAGGCTCGGTGATAAAACGACGCGTTCCGTTTATGACTTTTTCAATGTAACGACGTAATCCGTTCTAGCAATTATCAATTGCTAAAATTTTTACAACAAATTTCATTATTGGAGGGACATTCGACACACTTACATTAGACACGACTGACACTCTGGGTCAATTTGACCCGTAGCATACACCGGCATCCCTTTCTGGCGGTTTTTAATGGAAAAAATCAAGAGTACACCTGAAGCATTCCTCCATATGTGTGCATTGGAAAAAATGAGAAAACATAATTTTTTATTGCTGAAAAAAATCATAGAAACTTTTGATTATCCCAAGGAAATTACGGTTGTAGTTTTTTTATGGTTTTCAGTTCAATAACTCATGAAACTCACGCCTACTCCGCAAAAATGTTATTGTTCGAAGCATCAAATAGCCATGACAAGATTTTGAAATTTGTTTGAAAAATTAACTTGTCTACCATTGTCGAAATAAAAAAATCGTTCATTCCGATGAAAAACCGTTAGCAGTCCTCGAGAATATTTCTGGGACGAGAGAATTGACGCTAGAATCATAATTCCGGGTCAGAACGACCCAGTGTGTCAACGAACGCTCGACTATGAAATTTTGTCGAGTCGTTACTTTTATTTCGATTATTTTCGTTTGTTGAAAATCTCACGGAATCTTGCCGGATTTTTTCTTCCTAATTACTGCACAGGTTTCGTGAAAACTCATTCTTGCAATACGTGATCGTTCGTTTATCTCGAGGATCATGGGGGTCGTCTCCGAAGTAGTCTGAAAAAAATCACCCCCAGAATTTGCACGATTTAAACTCGATGTGGCTTTATTTACAGGACAAACTAGTTTTGCCTAGAGCTCGGTTCGGCTCGAGCAAACTAGTTCGTCCTGGAATCGGGTTTACTTTGTAATCCATGCATGCGGACGTAACAAGTTCTACAACTACTATATATACGTGACAGGGTCTAATGAACTACTAAATTACTGTCTTTTTCGCACCGCCGCTGTGGAGAAACATTCCGCCTCCTACTTTAAAACTACATTTTTCCTCCTCTTACCACTTCGAGGAACTTTTCATTAGCCTTTCAAACTCATCAACGCCTTTTTATCTCTTCCCTCTTGTCAGGCATACATTGGAAATGAAATTTTCTTAAAAATCGTCGATATACTTTGTTGAACACGGTGAACCAAATATTTTTTGATAATTTCAAAATTTTCGTTATTTTGGCAATATATTCGGTTTCTAATGGAATTGTCAGCAAAATTTGCCATTGGAACAACAAAAATTTGCTTCCGAAGAAGATTTCTAGAATATTTATTGCTGCGATGACACAATTTTTGGGATTATTCAAAAAAACGTTCAGTTGCGAACGTATCGAACAAAATATCCAGCTTTTCCAACAAAATTTTGTTTACAGTGCGAAGATTGTTCACCCCGAATTATTTTAGCGAAGGCTTTGTTCGAAGTCTTCCACAAAGCCAATTGTAAATATAAAAATTCCGACATTTTTTAAGGAAAAAAGATCGTGAAACGTGATTGAAAAAATAGAGGATTATTGTTTTTATTTAAAATTTGATATTCAACTCAAAATAATAGACCGAACTATTCTTCGAGGCGGAAAGTGCTGGACATTCGTTGGCAGGACAAAAAACGAATTTTCGTTGGTATTATGATTTTTCTGTTACTTAAGATCGAGGCGAATAATCAGTATTTCGATCACTCACTTTATCGATGGGTTTTCCTGAACGTGCTTCAGAATCAGGTTCACCAATTCTCGCAGCTTATCCCTCCGCGATAAAAGTTGTTATCGATATTATCAAGTCGAATTCGACTTCATCCATCGAGCCATAGACTTTTCCTTACGCTCGATTACGTGCGTGCTTTGAATTTTTAGGGGGTTTCGAAATAATTGTTATTATTTTTTTAACCGAAACCACTGTATGAAGAAGTTTGTAAAAATAAAATTCTGCCAAACTCGTTGAAGTGGTTCGAGCTTACGAAATAAATTGCATCCCAATGCAGATGAATTTAGAAAAGTTTTTGAGGAAACTGTACGAAATAGAAGAGGGTGGGAGGGAGGGAGGGAGGAATGTTCATTCTTATTCATACTTGCTCGATAAACGACTGAACGCTTGTTGATTTCTTTTTATTTTTACGTTCACCAAGCCCCGGGCATTACGTAGAATTAAAAAATCTTGGATGCGCTGTTAATAGGCGATAAAAGTTGATTGCATTTTATCGATGCAAAATTCAATATTANCTCGATAAACGACTGAACGCTTGTTGATTTCTTTTTATTTTTACGTTCACCAAGCCCCGGGGATTACGTAGAATTAAAAAATCTTGGATGCGCCTTTAATAGGCGATAAAAGTTGATTGCATTTCATCGATGCAAAATTCAATATTATAAATAATTATAATATTAATAAATAATAGGCAGTAATATGCTTCGTTGCATATTATATATTGCATATATAAATAATATTAATAATTAATAATATAAATAAATAATAGGCAGTAATATGCTTCGTTGAGTGGGGAGAAAAGAAATAAGTGGCCCATCTCGTACGCACCAACTTTTTATTAACAGTGCGAGAAAAGAAATTGGAGTATCGAGAAAAATTCGAGAATCTCAATTATACCAGGAGAAATTCCTCGTTTTGTCAGACTGCCAAATCGTTTTTTTTTCTCTACTTTTTTGCTTTTCTCGATATTCGTTCTTTCTTTTCCCTTTCTTCTGCTTTATTCCTGTCGCTTCTTTTCTCCATATCTCTTTGTGTCTCCTTATTTCTTTTTTTTCTCTCTTTGACGTTTTCGTTTGATATTTTCTCTCTCGCTCTTTTTCCTCTCTTTTCTACTTTCTCTCTTGCTCTCTGCTTCTCGTTGCACACCGTGCATGTGCACGCACTGGTGCATACACTGCCAAAAAGAGCTCCGCGGGCCAGAGGTCAGTATACTGCGGTAGCCATCGCCATTAACAACGTATATATATGTGTATACGAAAAGGCACCGGTCTCTTCTAAATCCGTTCTCGTTGGTATCCGTTCCCCGAAACTATCGCTGTTCATATATTTGCCTTAATGCATTTGTATGCTGCAGCAACGACTAAACTCTTAATACTCGCACGTGCCTACATGTACGCACAGTAAATTCACTGACTTTGAAATACGCGCAGGTTGGAGCTTTCCGGCCCACGAGTGCATCTCAAATTCACAAAAATACAGAGACCAGTGTCGAACGAATGAGGTTGAAGTTTGTATCGTCGAAACGCGACGAAATCATATTCCATTTCGACAGGTCTCATGATTTTTCAATTATTTTTGGTGAAAAAAACGAATCGATCGTTTTCTGCTCGGATTAAAAAAGAAAATCGGCACGAAATATTTTGAGGATTCGAAAAATTAAACAAACAATGAATGGAAAAAGTATTTTTCAGCTGCACTACAAACTCCAACCTCATGTCCAACCACTCCAACCAAAATCTTCACAAGATAACGAAATGAATATTTGTTTCTTTCCTTTCAGGACTTGCTCGTTTTTGCATTATGTGGAAATTCGTGTATCGTTTCCGACTCAACAGAAATCATCTTTTTTTGAAAAATCGAACACCGTCATTTATTTTTGGTCCTTGATCGGAATCTTATGGCAAAATTTAGACGAATTCGGAAATTGGAAGGACAATTAGGAACGAATAATGTTCGTCGTGTTATACCTTATGGTGTACATTTTAACACTTCGTCCGTAAACGTTTTTTCGGCAACTTCCGCCTGTAAACCCTATTATTACCTGTTATTACATTCCAAAAATTCTGAAAAAATCCTGGCTACTGTTTCGAATCTTCAACTTGGAATTCCAATCATAAAATTCTAAAAAAATCATTTTTTTCGTCCATTCCTGACCCAATATGGACCGATTCGTCGTACATTATGCCCGGACACGATTGACCCATGCAGGTTTACAGACGAAGTGTTAACCTGTGTTTCTCACGTGACGATAAATGCAAGAAGAGAGTACTTTCGATCGATAATGCACCCGATGCTGTAAAATGTCGTTGAAAATAGGGAGGAGGTGAGCAGGATGGTGTACAAACCCGCACGAGCATTTTCGAAATGAACACTGCGTTTTACATAACAAGGACGAAAAGCCAAGGTCTGTGTTGGGTAATGAATCTTCTGAGAACTCGAAAATGCGAATGAATACACGAGCCGCCGTTTGTCGTTCGCGTATGAAATAAAAGTTGAAATTATTATAGTTTCCGAGAGTCTCAGAATTGGTCCAATAATTATAAAAACTTGGAATCTCGAAAAATAGGGTCTCGTTCGATGGATCTAATATATCCTTGGTTATTAGAGAATATCGTTGTATCGCTGTGCGTGGCTGCGAAACTGCAGAATTTGAACGCGCGCGTGTTTCCTATACTTGCGCTCTTATCGATCAGCAAATATAACGGGGGTCTTTTCAGGGTGCGGGCATCGGACCGTTTCAAACTTCACTCCATATACTGAGTGTCTGAAAAATGAAAATACAAAGTAAACGACATATTTCTGGCTTCGTGATGAGTATTTCGATGATGTGTTGCGTTTTAGATCGTCGGAGTGCAAGGATATTGCATTTTTTTTCCCAACGAGCCCAGAAAACTGCAAGAATTTCTGGGAAAAGAAGAAAAAAAAAAATTGATTCAGAAGATCTTGATTCGGACGAATCGAGCATCCTTGAGGTCTTTGTATTAAAAAAAAACACGCTCAAGAACTTGTCGATGCAGATGTTTGGTTCGAATTCTAATTTTGTTCGATCAACCTCGATCCTCTCGATACTCTGCACGATTACGTGTATGTGCGTTACGTGTAATTGCATAAGATGGCAAAAAAAGCTCAACATTCAATGAACACTTCTGGCTAATACGATGACCTTCAGTCGGGGTTTCCGGTCGACACGATCGCGGGCAATTCTTGCATAACCGATGCCCCGAGCTTTTCTTTGATCCCCACGTTCACAAAGGAAGAAGCTTTTCTAGTGCCTTTCTATACTATTCCCAAAGGGAACACGAAAAAGCGTCCGGCAAGTGCAATGAAAACCGGAAGCGCAATAGGCAGCAGCTTTTCGAGTAAATAAAGAAAAATCAATGAATTTTATTTTGAAATTCATCACTTTTCCAATCAGCTTTGCGCTTCGGTAATCAATGAGACTTTCTTGACGAAGAATTTATGCAAAAATGTCGTGGAATGGGGAAAAGGGGTTTTTTTTTCTTGTACGTGGATAAATCGCCAAGTTTTCGTCGTGACAATATCCGCTTACAAAAGCTTCTTTTCGCGAAGCCTTACAGATACGATAAAAGCCTGTATCTCCGTCTTGTTTATCGATCAAACTGTCCCACATTCGTGAGCCTCGACGACGACGACGACGACGACGCTGACGACGTAATATTGTGGTGCGTTACCTTCCGGTATTAACATATGACCTCCGACCTCCCGATTGACCTCCGACTTTTGTGCATGTATTTCGTTACATATAAATAAATACATTAATGTTCGTACGTATCAAGAGCATTGATACTATTATCAGATTTGTAATTCAAAACCAACGTGTCCTTCGATCTCCTTCGGCCATGATCGATAGCCAGAACATTCTTCGTCCTCATTATTTTAAAACATTTATATATTTGTCATGGTCGAATCAACGAATACCAGTCTGTCGGGAACATCGCAGCTCTGATTATAGCGTCAACATTCCAACTCGGGATTACCCCGCGGCGCGGCATAGACGCTCATTTCCTCCACGCGTGTATACATTTGTTTATTCAACCATTTTGATCGGTAGACTGAGATTAATGGATATCCACGATTTGCTGCACCTTTTGTCAACATGCAAATCACGCATTTCCAATGGAAATTCGTAGCTTACCGTGCGCGCTTTCTAGGCCATTCCCTGGATCTTATGCGCCATATTCGCGTGATATATATCAAACGCTGAAATTCTCCGGCTTCGGGTATATGAACAAAATGGCCGAATATGTGAGTCCGATCCTTCAATCGTGAAAAGGAAACGCGACGACGTAGCTATTCCAAGCTTCTCTTATCGCTGGTGTAGCATATTTTGAAGTATTCGATAACATTTTTAATTTTTTGCAAAAAATCGCGAAGCTCTTCTGATTGATTGCCTGGAAAACGCCTTTGGAATCGTATTTCGAGTATTTCCAAATTTTTGCATTGTCCGATGCATTTTTTCAATGTTTTTTCTCCGTCTTATTTATGGACAATTTTAAAGAGTCCTTTTTTATTCACAAACGAGAAAAATGTATTCGTGTCTTCGATAAGTTTTCATCTCGATTTTTTAATAACGAACGAAGCTGAAGTTTATAGACGTGCTCGCGTGTACAGAACATGCATAGCGCAAGGATTTGGTTCGTAAAGTACATGAGGTACACGTACTGATTTCAAGACTTCACTTGATTCGGCCAAACCTGCTGCGCTGCCAAACGGAAAGCCCTAACTCTTGTTATTTGACCTTTTGTTTGACCGTGATTTACGCCTTTCCCAACATCGAGTATTCGGTGTACGTATCTTACAAGAGTCTCTGGGGGCTTTAGAGTGATGTGCAAGTTTGGCCAATTGCCAGTGTGCAAACCTTCCAGATTCTTCGTCTCGTTTCGTTCACCTGGTTGCGAAAAGCTCGCTCTAAGATCAACGGCAAACTCTGGTGTGTATCTCCACGACGCTTCACCTCTCTCTTTTCAGTCTTTTTGCTATTCTTCTTCTTGCACAATAGAAACAAGCGGAAAATCGATCTCTCGCCTTCAACTGGCTCTTACAATTGAAAGACTCTTGAAAAATCGCTGACTATTTATCGACGAGAGAAAACTTCACGAGCGCACGTTCTTCTTCCATATGCCGAGACTCCAAATGCTTTTCTCGGCGACTTCATTTTTAATTCGTCAACCTAAGCCTGGCAGTCGCGTGCAAAATCTTCGATACTCGAAAAAATAAGCTGCAGTTATTACCGAAGATGTACTAAATTTTTTACTTGAGCTTCGATATATTCTGCGTTCAAGCCATTTTATTATTTTTTACTTATTCAACGATTTTTGCTACGATTCCGTTGAAACGTTTTGCGAGTTCGCTTCGTTGAACGGAGAATAAACTTTTCTTTGCTAATCTATTTTTTGCTTTAAAAGTTTTCAAACTTTCTGGAGATCGGTTTATGGCGATTCGAAAACAAGCCTCGATGCTTTTATACGTTTTTACGTGAAACTCTGGTTCCATCTTCGTCACGTGTGTTGTTTGGACGAAAAATATCATTTTTACAGTTTTATCGACATATTCTACTTACTGAGTCGTGTTTACGTACAAGAAACCGAGGGAGACTAGTGATTTGGTTTTTCTCTCGGTGGGTTTGTGCCTGTCGGTCGATCTCCAAGCCCCATTTGATGTTTAGTCTGTTTGCCATCGTCTGGGAATATCCCTCGTTTCGTTTAATTGGTCAACAACTTGCTGGAATGATGTTTCAGCTAATTTTTGATAACGTTTTTCCATCTGATGGAGAGCAGATCCTCGTATTTTATTTCCATCATGCAGAAGTGTTTTTGTTCTCTGTTTTAGCAATATTGGAGCGTTCGCCGCACAGGACGAGCGATCGATCGAAACACATTCATTCATTTTTCCGTACACGATGTAATTTTCTTTTCTCATGTACGTCAATATTAGTTTTTGTTGACCAATGAAAAAAAAACAATGGTTCTAACGGTCCAGGCTTTATGATCGAAATTCCAATGGGACGTTGATTTCCTAAAGATCATAATTTGGCTAAGAAAGTTTACCAATTTTCCGAAATTTTCTTTTTACGAAATTTACGAAATCAATATTGTAAAAAATTTTGCCGCGTTATTCCGTTGAGAGAGAGAGAGAGCGAGAGAAATTCCCTTGGAATTCCGCGTGAGAGATATGCGAAACATGAAAGCAGTTTTTTGAATAAACTTTTCCGCATGCCGAGGAAAATAAAATTCGATCCGGTAAATTGATGCGAACGTTACAAGTGAGTTTCAATTCCCCGGATCATTCTCATATAAGGGAAACATCGGCCGTTTGACTCCTTCATTAGTCAAAGGGTTTCAGTCGCCAAGCATCTCAATTTTGATTTTGTGTCTCGTCTATTTGAGCATGAACCACTGTCTGTCGCAGACGAAAGAAAAGAGAGAAAGGATGCGAGCAAAGAAAAATGAAACATTATCCTTTATTAAAATCAATATGACAATGTCGTGAATATTTAGGGCTCCTTTACGACGAACTCGTAAGATATTTTTTTTTCTTTTCTTTATGAGAAATTCGTATTCAAGCAACGACCGGAGTTAATAACTGGGAGAGAGATTTTTCTTTCGTTGATTCTTCGGTGCCATTACGAGATCGGACTGCCTGGTACCTTTCATATTTTTATAGATTCTCGTTCTGTCTATATGTATATGTTTTTAAGGCGAATATCCAATATGGTGTTTTGATGCCCCAAAGAGCAGCAGAGATGGCGAGAGTTACAGGGAGTAGAGAGCGAAAAGAGCCGGCGATGGCGGCGCTCTTCGCGTCGCGACGCTCGCATCGATCTGGTGTACACTCTCACTTCACCCTGTTTGGCCTCGACCTCTCGCTCCACCTCCTGATTTTCCTGAACAATCACATCCCTTCCTTCTCATTTTCCACATGCTCCGACCTCAGAGCTTGCCACGCTCTCTTCGCTCCTCTATCCCTCTTTCATCTTCCGCTCAGTCCTTTTTTACCATCTCGTCCAGTTAAACTCCCGTCATGTTTTATCGGTCTAATTGAAATGTTTGACCCTCAAAGTCTCAGACAAACATGATCCAAAATATGATGCTGGAGTTTGCATCGCGTCGGAATGCAACGAAATTCTGTTTTTTCTTCATCAGAACTCTCAATTATTATCAAATATTTGGTCTGAACAATAAAACGGTCCTCCCTTGCCACCCAAAAACTCAATCGACACGAACAATTGCCACAGTTTTCAAGATTCAATAAATCATTAATAGAACAAATATTTTTCGTTGAATATCGACTCTGCAAACTTTAGAGTCGTTCCAAAATACTAAACTGTCGATCTATATATTTCCATTCGAAAACGTTTCTATTTGGCTTTGAGTTTCCGTATAGCTTTTCAAATAAAACACTGCGTTATGGTTGAAGTTTCTGCATGTCGTTTTATTCCTACGACGTTCTTCAACTTTTCGCTGGTGATCCTTTTTTTGCTGCTTCTGTCAGCTCCAGTTTGTAGAAACTTTTTTATCCGTCATTTTTTCGTAACTGCTGCAAAATTTTCATCGCTATTTCTTTTGAGCTTATTTTTACTGTAGCTTGCAACTTAATAGGCTGATTTTTTCAGCACACATTTCTGTATACGAAATTTATTTACGCATTGTTAGAACAAAATTCTTTATAAAGTTTCATTATGTTTGAAGAACGTCGTGTTCATGTTTGTTTTGTTAAATCATCGAATAATCTTTAAATATTTGGGGACAAATGGCAATTCTCTTTGATAAAGTTTCAGTTAACAACCGTTGGATTTTCGTATGATTTTGAAGTTCCCAACGTTGGGCCTCAACGACAAATGAGTTTTTCTATCAATTGTTTGTTCAATTTAAAAAACCAGGACGATTTTCATATCGATTTTGTTTTTTGATCCTGAAAAAATATCGTTGCATTGTCCTGACGAAATATTCAATGAGAATCATGAGATTTGCCGAAAGAAAAAAGGGAATTTCGTTGCGTTCCAACGATGGAAACTACAACATCGTGTTTTCCGTTGATAATATACTCAAGTACTTCACTAAAGTGTTCGTGTCTCGTTTTAGCACTTTATTCACTTCGTTATTGGCTCATATCGCTTGATGCTTTTCTCAGGTAATCTTATCAGTTATTCATAGTGCTCGGTTTTTCTATAATGTTCAATATTGCTGCTCGATCTAATCGAAATTAAAATCTCCCATTAAGTGTAATTGATTACCTGGTGGTAATCGATCGTTAGCCAACATTTATCTTGATTAGAAATTGATCACATAGAAAAGTACGACGAAGTGGTTTTTATCTCGTGAGGGAGTAAGAAAATGACTGGAAATTCGTTCGTAAGAGGCAATTTTTTTGAAAATCTGTTTAGAGCGATCTAAAAAAATTAAGAAACTTCCGAAAACACGAACGATCGGAATTTCGACTATTCCATTTGCCCTACCGACCTCGCAACTGCTGCTTTCTTTTTTCTTTCTAAGCTTTTGAGTCTCGGAATTGATGGACAAGGTCTCGTTGTTTTGCCATCTCAGGCAATTATCTTAATCATGCGACCGAACCCGATTTTGCCGAGTTCCGAGGAGCCAACGGTGGCCCATCGATAAATGCTTGCTCCTTGGAAGTCAACGAGGAATAAAATTGACCTAGAATCATGTGGCACAGGGGTGTGCCAGGCTGATATGTAATTGAGGGATGGGAATGATATCCCGCGACCTCGAACCTGTTTCTCTGCTATTTGCACACACTATACTGATTGATCAAACGTCAGCCATAATTTCATTTTTTTTATTACTCTAATTTTGCGATTCCAGCCATTTCTATTTTCATCACATTAAATAGACCAAGCATTTCAATGCATTATGGAATCAATATCCAATTTTATTAAATAACATACATGCCGAGTCGATATTCCACGTAAACAGAGATCCAATAAAACGAAATTGAAAGAAGAAACTAATATTTTCCATCTTTGTGCTGATTTGGGGCCCTTTCTGTTTGTACGGATGTTACTTTCGAGAAATTCAAGATTTAGGGGTTGGGATCTGTGACAGTCTAAGCGCACGTAATTAGCACGCGATACTGCAAAATTTACTTACTGTTTTCATCCGAGGGTAGTTTGAGGTTGTTGAGGTTGTTATTTTCGTGAAATTCAGGATATAGACATTGTTGAACACAAAAGAAAAGACTAAGAAGGACGGTGGAATGGCGTAAGTCTCGCACTATGGCTCAAAGGGTGAAAGGACACGCGTGACTTTTTTTTTACCGTTTTTGTTTTTCTCGGAGAGTTTGCTCGGTGTTGCTTGCCCTGACGTGTATTTTGTCTAGCCGTCTCGGCGCGATCGTACATCATTGAAAATAATGAGTAAATTCGTGGCTTGAGAATTCGCCAGAATTCATGATATTTTTGGAAATGCTCTGTTCCTTCGTAAGAACATATGTTATGTGTATGGATTTATTTTGGAATATACGTAGATCCGAACCACTTATTTATCATTTTTCAACCGCACGAAATCGTGTCTCGGAATGTTTTTGGAAAAATGATTTTTTTATCCTTTTGACAGCTTTGCAATTAATTAACTGTCGAGGCAGACATCTAATAAGCGTTCGTCAATGATGTCGAGTTTTCTAAAGTTGAACAAATATGAGAGACATTGCCTCGGCGAAATTTTTATTCAATTTCTCGACCCAATTCAAAATTGAAACTTTTAACACGAATACGAAAATTTTTAGTCATGTTTTTCCCCATGATTGGTTTGCATTCTCAATTGTTCGTAGAGCTAAGGAACGGAACGAACGGTTTGATATGAACAAATACGGAGTACGATCGAGCAACTTTGTTTTTTCCGTCTATCCAATCGGAAATGAGATTTTGGCGAACCATAAAAACGATTTACTCATTTGTCATCAATTAGAAATACCATTTAATGATTGTGAGCTCTGTTGAGGAAATAACAGAATTTCGTTGCATTCCAACGATGCAAACGTCGACATCGATGGAATTTATTGTTTTTACAAATCGCTCGATGAGTGTCTCAAAAAAATGGCACTTGTTCAAAGGTTCGGTGTAAATAAACTGATTTACTGTTCAATAACAATAAATTGAAATCTATTTAAAAATATTTACGAATAAAATGCAATTTTTTTCAAATTATATTCTCGATATTTCATTCTCGTGTCTGATGCTCTGGCATACATTTGAGATTTTACAAATTCATTCCATCCTTTTAACCCCATTTTTCCACCACTTTAGTGCCTTCCACGTTTATGTGAAACGTCCCAAGAGTGTTGACCAGAGCCACTCGCCTCGAATGCAATACTGCATTTCGCATTCGTGCGAAAGCGAATGGAAACTTTCGAAAACCTAACCACAAAACTGGAGAATTTTCACTGAGTTTCCGCTGGTTTCCGCGAACAGGACTCGGAAAAAACAGGAAATTGGCTAGATGTTCTTTACCCCCAGAGTATTAATTTTAAATTAATAATTTAGACGAGAATGAACATTTTTATCTAACTATTGGAGATGCTGACGATCATCCATTCGTAATTGATGCAAAATAGCTTTCGGTCACCCCATGTTGTTTAACGAGGTAAAGCAAACGATGATTCGCGTCTACTGTAAATTTCTCTGAAATATGCACAATTCGATCTGCGCTCCACCTCCACCCACTGCCTCTCTGTTCCCCTTTCTGGCTGTCTCTCTATCTCTCTCTCTCTCTCTCTCTCTCTCTCTCTCTCTCTCTCTCTTTCCCACTCTCTGCCATCATCATAATGATCGTCATCATTTCTGCCAGTGCCACGACTTCCTCTCTAGTGCCAAATTTACCATGCTGGCTCTCCCGCATTTGTATCGTTCGCGATGAGTCTGTCACAGAAACATTTCGAGATATTGTATGTAATTCACAAATGCATCACATGGATAAACGACAGAACATGTCACCAAATATCTCAGACAAAAGTTTATTCATTTTCCATATACGCTAGCAGAAAAAAATACAAAATCTTTCGAGCATTGCAAGGAAAATCGTGATTTAGAAACTGATGTGCATTTTTTTTTTGATACTCCACTTGAAACTCGAAAATCATAGGGATTTTTTTTCTATGCCATTTGCAAACGCTGGACAAGAATAAGAAACGACTGATGGTTCGCTCGATTCGTCTTCTGAGACGTTTAATCGCTAAATATTCCTGTTCTCGCCATTTAAAGAGCTTGAGGATTCTTTAGGGCAGGTAATTGTGCTAGCCACCATGGAAATTTTCCCAGAACGTATAACCGCTCTGGGTATAAACGACGAGAACCCAAAAGGGTCTCGCTCGTCGTTTCTGTGCGGCTACGAAATAATTCAAGAACCAAGTTGTTCCTCCAGCGAGATCTCTCACGTTGTGTTTCGTCTACCCTGTCATATTCTTCCTCCATCTTCTTTCACCTATTCAAAGAATCGTATAGCAGGTACTTTTTTTTTCCTATGAAAACGAGGTCTGGTTCGAACGTGGGATGAAACGAATTTCTCTAGTGACGTTGTAACCCCCTGATATGCTCTTCCCTTCGGAGTTATCAACTACCACCTACGAGCGCCTTACGATTTCAGGCTGCCTTTAAAATGTCATCCTCCTGACGCTTCTTCGTTCGAATCCAATGAATAATATTTTATTTATTTTTAATTTTCCCAATTTTTCAAATGCCTGATGTTTTTGGATTTTTAAAATACATCACGACGACTAATCGCAGCTTGAAATTGAATTCAAATTCTGAACGTTAGAGAATATACAAATAAATATCGTTACAGAGCAACAATTGAAACTTTAAGGTCGTGTCACATCCCTACATCTTGATCCTCCAATGTTTGATGTTGAGAGCGAATGATTTGTTGATTGAACGTATGAGAAACAATTGGAACTTTTTCCGGTTCGAATCGATGGAATCGTCACGATATTTCTAAGTTTTATCACAATCTTCGAGAATCGAATACGAAGAGCTTTGCGAAAGCTAATTAAGTGCTGCGAAAAGAATTTCGTAGCTTTTGTCTATTTTTAGTGAGAATCGCGACATCTCGGAGTTCATAAAAATCTGCAAGATTCCGAACACTTGCATTTCGGTTACTTTTATAATAATCGTCATAAGGACGTTCGATCCTTTTTTCTTTCTGCGAATTCATGGCTTGGAGTACGTTCTGCTACTACAAAAAGTGCACTGATGAGCAAACATTATCTTTACTTGCTCTGTGCGATTCTTTACTTATCACCCTTTGATGAGATTATTTGGGAACCGAGATTAGAGTGTCCCCGGGCTTAATAGCTGTGACAAAAGTGAATTATCTATATATATATATTTGAACTCCAAAAAGCCTTCTCCTCTTTTCTCATTCGAGCCGAGTTCGAATATTTGCCCCTAGGAATTAATGTATAAATGTCTTGAATCCTCTGGGTCGTCGTCTCGTCTCTAGGCGAGTTTCCTCGCATTTCTGCTTCGCTTCTCTGCGTCGTTTGAAAAATATATTCCGAAACCCCATTGCCGCATACTGCTCACTCGGGCTCAATGTCTCTCTCGTATGTGTGCCATTTTTCATCTGCTTAACTTAACAAAGTCGTAGCTTTCGCTTACCCTAAGTTTACCTTTGACAAGTTGCGCCTTTATGCTTCTCATATGCCTCGAGACTCTACAACATGGTCGTCGTGCATTTATATTCGTACGTATTTGTCACTACCACTCGCGCGGTTTTCCCACTCGTTGCTACCGGCTCCGTGTGTGTAAACCACGCGGTCGCATTGCCAAATATGGCTGCCCGCGGTATTCTTAGACGTGTGTACTACGAGCGTGAACGACGCCTGGCGGAGTTTGCCGAGAGACACTGACCGGATAATAACGTCGTTTACACCGGTTGGAAACTCCGAATTCTGTGCTTTTCTTCATCGATCTCTTCCTCGATCTTTTGGCTTCTATACTAGTCTCTCCAGCGGAAATTACTAAAACATTTAATTTTTTCTTCAGCAAATTCAACAGTTTTTCCAACTTTAAAGTTTTTCATTCATTGAATCGAATATTTTTCGAATCCAGGGACGATTCACACATTTTAATCAATGTCTAAATTTTTTTTGATTCTCTGTTCAATGAAAACCGACCGGAAGGACACTCGCACTGACCCAGGGTCCCAATGGGACAGTAAAAGTTGAAAGTTTCATCGAAAGGTTAAAAGTTGCAACCCCGTAATGAGTCAAGTTTGAAAAATTAATTTTTATTTTTATTTTACAATCAGCTGCGTTTGAATTGTTCTGGAAGATCGCAGCAGCCATCTTCCCTTTTTTACTGTCCATAGGACAAAAAGCTCGGTTTGTCTTGCCTAGAACGAACATATCGTTAAGCATACATAGAATATGTGCATCGTCGTTATTGTTCTATACGAGGGGTAATGATACAGAAGAAGAACTGGGAGAGGTCAAGAGAGGCTGTCACGAGAATTACTCATCGCGCGATGGTTCGATCGAAAGTTGAAAGCTGAAAGGGCTTATCCCACATCATTGAACGCCTCGAATTACACGACTTACGACCCTCTATCATTCATTAGTTAATGTACATAGACGTCGTCCTATGTTTTTGTATATATGATGAGGGTCGTCATACCGGCTGCAGGCTAGACTAACTTGTCTGCAAATGCGCTGTTTGGCTTAACACGAATTAGGTGATATAATTGATACACCCGGGACCGGCTGACGAGGTTATTAAGGTCATCGCTGGTGGGACGGTCAGCGAACCAACTTAAATCTCTAGGCTGTCGCAGAGCTCGATTATTCTCTTTAGTAGAAATGATGGGGGATCCATGGGATTTTTGTGCTTTTTTCTTTTTAAATTCAAACTTTTTCATAATTTTTCGTTACGCTCGTGAAAAATAAACGAATTCATTTTCGACTCTTGACTTTTCGCTCGGTCAACGTTTGGAAACTTCGTAACAGGGAAAGAAATTATTTCGTAACTCGTCCAACAATTTTTTCGCTTGGCGAATCGTTCGTCACTTTTTGGCGTCATCGCATATCAATTGTGCCGATTGTGCATGAAAAACCCCATAGGCGTTTATGTGGCGGGGAATTTTGGTGGCTGTGACGAGTCTCCACCCGCATCTTCGTAGCCGTGGAGCGACAAAGAGCTTTCGGGAATATACGATCCAAGAGCGACACGCGCGTCAGCGACGCAAATGCGATTTTCCAACTTTCGAAAGCTTTACGAGCTGCTGCTAATTTTGAGCAAAAGCTTCGCAGCTATTTGGAAAAGTAAACAACATTCTTAGCAACAGCAGGCCTCGAAAACTTTTCGGTCAACGCTATTCCCCAATGCGAGAACAAAATTCTCTAATTGTAATCCGTTAAGCAGAGCTACAGGTTTGACATTATTCAAAATGTGACAGTTTCGATTTTCAATCGGAAATTCTTACAAAGTTATCGCTATGAGTCTCTGCAAACACCAGAACAAATTTTTACAAAACCCATCATTATGAATTCGACCGTTTTAATTAGCCTTAGGAATTTTTTTAAACCCTGTTTT
Organism: Hyposoter didymator; assembly: GCA_037952995.1. Lineage (NCBI taxonomy): Eukaryota > Metazoa > Arthropoda > Insecta > Hymenoptera > Ichneumonidae > Hyposoter > Hyposoter didymator. The sequence goes on along the minus strand of JBAJMU010000003.1, from coordinate 8,162,904 downwards.
TATGGGGTATCACGAGACACCGTGACGAGCCTACCGTTTCAACTTATTACGAGGTTTTAAATCTTCGTCATTCGCGGTTATAAGTCCCTTTGGAATTTTATTCTCTTTTCAAACGATTTCTCTCCGTATTTTAATTTTCTTTCGAGCTACGACACACTGTATAACTATCGGTCGACAGGTGCTTGACAACTTCTTGGCTCGTTTCGATTTCCTTCTCGCGCCGCCTTCTCTCTGTCCGATATTCGCCAACGTGTACGTCGATCATGTGCAGATTCTACCAACCATCGGATACCAAAGACAAAGTTGCTAATTATCGGTCAGCAGGCCCATTGCATAAACATATAATCGATGCCACTGTCGATATTCGTCTGTATAATAACCTGCTGTATCGTAATTACACACCGTGTGGGGTTTTACATATACCGTGTACTTATCTTGAAAATTCAATCGCACATTCATACAACACACTGATCAACCACATCATAACCTTTATGGGTATTTCCATACACTTTATAATTTCTCTTAAATGCCATTTTATACATTTAATAACCGTCCGCCCGTTTTTCTTTATAATGTACTAAAAATTGCTCAAATATTCAAAATATAATTAAGAAATTTCTCTAATTATTTTTTAACACGTTAAACTTTTGTTGTATCGAGCATTTCATTCGTGGAAGGTTTCCGAGTGCATAGACTGATTTTTTGCGGCAGCCACAACTGCTGGAAATTACGAAAAATTACAAATTCATTCATTAATTTTTCGTCATTTTTTATTGAGCGGGAAGCAAAAAAGTTTAAGTTGAGATATTTTTTGTCTATTTATTAATTCGGCAATGTATCGATGTAACAAAATTAAGCGTGGAATCGATTTTTACATTTTCGTCTTCGGTAAATGGCTGAGAAATCGAAATTTATAAATTTTAAAAATCCTGAGCAACGTCTTTAAAATTTGGAACAAAAATTAAAAAATCGTAGTTACGCTTAACGAACGAAACTTTAATTGTACATCGATCATCGCGATTTTAGTACCGAGCATTAAAAACGGAACAATAAATGTAGAAATATACGAGGGACGTTAAAATTTGCGAAGAGCAGAGCCCGCGTCTTTCGCGCCCACACGAACTTTGCATTCTTCTTACGAAACGTATGCATGTACGTTCATCCGGCGAGGATCAATGATGCATTACAGCTCGACTGTTGCGATTCTTACGGAATGTGAATACAAATTTAACGTCTTTATCTCTTCATCGAGTTGCGACACTCGTGCGAATAAACGTTTTTTCCGTTTAACCCACAACGCGTCGTTGGGAAATCATTTATTTTTTTTCTCCGAGAATTCTCGCTGCTTTCACGTCCGCGATCCGATTTTCCTCGCGCCTATCTGAGAAAGTATCAAAGTCTCTGCTGGCCCTCGGAAACGGTTTTCTTTTTCCTCCGTCAAATGTTTTATGCCTTTTTTTTAACAAGTAACTATTATTGTTCCGGTTTGTCCGCTTCGTTAAGTTCCTCTTTGATGCTTGAAGCGTATCAACAAAACCTGTCGATTCCTTGGCGTTTATAACGCAGTCTCACGTCGCTTAATTCTCGCCTTCTCTCCTTTTTTTTGCGCCATCTGACGAAGAGCTTGTGCGCGCGAACTGCACGTTGACTCAATAAACACGTTCTTCTAGTTATATGTCTATACGTTGCAACTATCTGCACTCGTCATATATACACGCGACTGTTTTTTTCCACCATATACGGCCCATACATATATAAACAAATATACGTCTATGCCTCCCACCAGGAAGTCCGGTTTTCCGAGTTTGCTAAGCCGCTCGATTTGTTCGCACTGCGAAACGCCAGCTCAACTCTGAAAATTCAGTTGATACATATTTACTGTTCGCTTTTACATATCACTTGTTCAAGGCGTTTATTACGCAGACATTGGTATTTTTTTTTTTCGTAAACTAAGCTCCACAGCAGACGATGATTTTCTTAATATCGATAATTATACACGGAGAGAAATGCGGAGAAATCTATATCAAAAATTACTATACCCCATAGTTTTCTGGTGATAGTTTCGTCCCTCTGAGAAATTTGAGCAAAAACATAGTAATTTTTCATCTGAACGTGGGCGAAAAATGTCAAATTTCCGCTATTTCCGATAGAATTTGTATAAAAATTACTATGTTCTTGCTAAAATTTCTCAGAGGGACGAAACTGTCACCAGAAAACTATGGTGGCATAGTAATTTGTGATATAAATTTTCCCGCATTTCTCTGCGTGTATTTATTTTCATCAATATTCGTTCGTTAATTCTTTAATCAGGCGAATGCGTTCTTAACGTAAAAATGATTACGAAGCTAGTTTGGCAGGCATGCTCATTATCGTTATTTTTATTATCATTGTTATTAATATGATTATTATTGTTATTGTGACTGGAATTTGTATGAATTATGGAAGAAGATCCACTTGGAACTGCAAAGAGCACGCTCGATTGCTCTCTCGGTGGGCGTCGAATCGATAAAATTGAACGTGTCTATATCATACGGTTACAGTTTGACACGATCACGATCTCGCACATATTATTCAGTGCGAATATACAACCTCGTAGTATAAGAAAAAATAGAGAATAAAAAAAAAAAAACAAATGCCCACGCATTAGGGACCAACATGGAATGGGATTCCGTATGTATACGCGTAGACATAAAAAAAAACGTGGGTCGTTTCTTGGGAAGGATAGAGCACGTATACAGTACAACACTTATTCCTTTCGCCCACTCTTTGTAAACACTGGAGGTTCGTTCGATATTGAAACGACCATATCACACAGAACTTTGATCTCAGGTGACGTAATTTTTATTTATTTTTTTCAGGTTTGTTCTTTTTTCTTCTCTCCCCTGCTCTCTCTCGCTCTCTCTTTCTCTCTTCAAATCTCTGACCTTTCGTTCGATTTCGTGTGACGTCATTGATTACCGTTACAACGTTATTTACTCGAGTGCACATCTCGTATTGAAATTTTCACGTTTTCCAGAGCTGTGCAATATTTTTATTGTTGTTGCTATTTGCCAGTTTCAATTTGCAAAATTTCTCTCCGATCGTATACGTAAATAATTGTTTGCTCATGTTTATATTTAAGAGCCATTAAGCGTTTGTACTTGTGCGGGAATAGTGTGTGCAATCGTGAGAGGTAATTGGTCGGGGATTTATTTATTACTTTGAAATCGTGAGACATACGCGCGAGAATGGACTTTACAATCGATCGGTGCCTTTTACCTCTCACAGAACTAACAACCGCCACTTCATTCGGTATCAATCGTAACATCTGTTGCAAATTATTACCATTGAGAATTTTTTGCTTCGTCGAGAACTTTCCCACCTTTTGCTATACAAATGCATTTAGCTACTTTGCCTGCAGTTTCGTAGAATTCCATTCATACTTCTCTCGAATAGAGAAAGAGAGAGAGAGGGAGCGGAAAAAACATAAATCGGTTGTTTATGCTCATTGCTGGCTATTCTGAGTACAATCGCAATAATTAATTACACGTTCGGAATTATTGTATACGTTCAACTTTTCCTTGGTACCATTGAATCCTGTCACTGCACTGCCCCAATTGAGGATTTCTAGCCCCGAAAAATTCGTTGGGGTCAAAACGACCCAATGTGTTGACGAACGGCGTAAAATAGTAATTTTGTAATTACATTTTTTAATCATGTACCGTCTTGAAGTATTTTCAACTCGTCACAGTTCGACAGCTTCGCAAATATTATTCCTTTGACACAATAATAGATTCGAAGTTTTTCGTAAAGCGTTGGTGGCTATTTGAGAATTTATTTTTAGGTATCCTCGTTATTATTTTCTATCACTACATTAACTGGGATTCGTAAAAGAACCGCAGCATCCGATGTTAGTAAAGTTTGTTGATCAACAATGACGATTTGAAATCGTTCGGAAAGCGTTGGTGGCTGGAACTCTTCGAAAGTTTTGACTGGGGACCCCGTCGCGTTGTTATTCAGATCGTTATACAACGGTGAGAATTAGTCGTAGTACTACAACGTCTCGTGTTAGCAAATCTTGGTCGTCAAGAATGATGACTCAAAATTTTTCACAAAGCGCGCTGGTGGCTCAAGCTCTTCGAAGTTATTTTTCATAATCACTACACGAGTGACAATCATTCGTCCATGTACTCCGCAGCATCGGATTTTTTGTTCTTCAGCGATTACGATTTAAAACTATCCGCGGAAAGCGTTGGTGGTTGGGACTCGGGATGTCGTGGAAACATCAAGAGGCTCACCGAACATTAGATACGCTTTTTAATTTTCCATACGCATTGATACACTGACATGCCAATGAATGATAATCAAAGTAGCAACGGACGTTGTGAAGTAACAGCGAAACAGACCTTCGACCAATAGAAACTATACTTTTTCCTCTCGATTAGTACTTTTCCCTCGTGCTGCAAATTCCCTGCAAAGGTGTGTGCGTTGAGACGATGGATCGCTTGGAACGAATCGCCACGCGAGCCACGCGATTCTCCACACTTTTATTTCAACTCTTTCATTCGATTCCTTCGCCCTCGTGCGGTCATCCTACGTTTCTCGTTAACTAGTAACCACGTATGACGGATATTCATATTTGTTTTTATCCAAGGCCTTTTGTCTTTCTCTCGCTCCCTCGCGCTCTGCCTCGTATGAAAAACCTCCCATTCAAAGCTCTAGCCAATTGTTTTTCATGTTTTCTCATTATTTATGTCTTTTAATTAGCATCCTAGTCTATTGATCGTGTTATCACGGTACGAGAACAACTGATAAACGAGACTCCAACATTTTTTCAAAAGAAAATTCTTTTTTTTTGTTTGTCTTGAAAAAACTGGCTCAATGGTTTTTCTTTTATTTTTTGTAATTATTATTGAGGGTGAAGTAAATAATTGAAAATAATAAAAACTATTATAACTGGCGGCTGCAATCTTCGATATTGTCAATGTTCACCAATTGCGAGCGTGAGTTTTGAAGCGTTGAGAAATTTTAATAGCAAGGACAGTGGGACTGAAAAACGAAAGCGTGGGAAGATTGAAAATTTGAGCGTTTTGGAAGTAAATTTTTATTTCACGGCTCATACCTTTGTACAGGTAGGATACGTCTTATCATAAACCAACGGTGAACTGCCGGTGGAATGTTCGAACCGTCTCGTACAAACACTTGCGGAGAAACTTTTTGACGCGAAGGAAAAAAGAATGTAAGAGAATAGAAAGAGAAGAAAAATAGCTTGAGACTTTTTGTACAAAAGGTGTGCACGGCATAACGTGTGCTCGTAAAACTTAAAAGCGTTCGGTCTTCGACGCGCGACTGTGAAATGAGAGTCTCGTCAGGGTTAAGATGGAGAAAAAATATTTAAGTCGAGCGTTGGAAAATGCACACAACATCGCCGCTCGTAAAGCGCACATTCGCACGAGAGATTATTGCGTTGGATAAGGTTTATCTTACGGTTTTGGCGTTCGGCACCTTTTAACAAATTCCTATGGGAACGTTCGTTTGAACTTTATGTTCCAAAAGTTTTTAGCCCATGCGCAAATTTTTTACAAAGTCTATACAAACGAGTTATTATTTTCCAATCATGATTATTCTTGTTCACAAACTCATTAGCCGTCGGAAATATTTCATGCTATGAAATTGAAATTATTTTGAGTTTGCCTCGAAAATTCTTCACAAGCCTGTTTCACGTCGTACGTTTTTTATGGGTCTACAGGGTGTCCCGTGATTTGTGAATGAAACTCGAAGGAACGACGGCTCGCGGGTGTATCGTTTTCAAGCTTTTGGAGAAATCCCACGTCGCGCGAGACACTCTGTATGAAGAATAAAATATTCTCTTGGGCTCGATGCCCATTATTCCTCGCATTATTCGCTCCCGCGCTTCTCACTTTTTTTTATCAAGAATTTTTTTTTAAATTCAGTCCAGATTTTCTCATGTCGATCGTTCGATTTCCGAAACTCTCGTCTCTCGACGCAGCCTCGCGTGTTGAGAAAATTATTGGACGCTCGACTGGTATGTGGGTCGATCGAGCGTAACGTCCTCGTCGAAAAAGAAGAGAACATTTTTTTTCCTATAAAAACAGTGACAAAGATAAATATCAAGGAGATCACACACGTGCTCTCGTATAGCATAATTATAATAAACCGCGGATGTAGGAGGATACACGCACTATCACAAGTTTTTCTTGAAACGGCGCAAGCTCATTTGCCATACGCATCAATCTTGCTTTCAGAAAAATTTCACGATAATAATGAGGCTCGCGTGTATCAAAGAAAAATAAAATTAAAACTGAATCAAGAGACAGGGCTCCCGGGTCGATGCCTGGGCTCCGACAATCACCAAAATTTGGCAGCAGCCGCAGGTCGATATTTTGTCGGGTAAACGCTTAGCCTCGCACACTCTACAGGTCAGGGATTTTTTTTAAATTATTTTTCAAATTTTATTTATTTATTTATTTTTTAATCAAGTCTCATTTTTTAAAATTGAAAGTTGTTCGTACTCACTAATTCGCCCATAATTGTTCGGAGAACGCCCCAAAGTCTGCCACGGCATCACTGCAAAAATGTCAATATTAACTGCCACTTAAAATCGAGACAAAACTCACATCTGGACTCTCGTTTCTTACTATTTCGTACCATTGTGCCTCAGCCTCCCCTTAATATTAGCATTTTACGAGGCGATATTACATCGACATATATCTTTGTAAGAGGTGCGGTGCGTGTACAAAAGTGCTTTTGTAAAAAGCAAAACGATCACGTATCAAGAACTGGGGAGCATAATCGGGTACGCCTTCACCAATCTGCTCTTGTGTATATGATAAATACGTGGAAGCCAATCTTAATTACCTGCCGGGTGTCTCGTTTTGCCAACCTCTAGTTTAAACTAATAGGTTACGTGTTTTTACATATACACGTTATCATTACTTTGTGCACCGTGAATATATTAGAAGAGAAACTCTTCGAAAAGCGAGACTCTCGCTCTGTTCAAACTTCCCGGCCAGTTTCCTGTTTCGTAGGCAATGGCAATCACCAAACGCACGCGAATAAGAAAAATCAAAAATAAGCGCAAACTAATTGATAATATGCGCGCGTTTTTTTTTTTATATCGTCTCGTAAATTTTTTTGTATTTACGGAATTTTTACGGGTATACAAAATCACGATAAACTTTAGTGTGAAATTCGATGGACTCGCAAGATGTTGCAATTTACTCCGAGGCTTAATCCAGTGTGAGAATAAAAATTAATTTTTGTTTTTTTTTTGTGAAAAATACGAGCTCGTGGATTTTGGAGTTTGGAAAGGGATTTTTAATTTAGTTTTTCATCCCTTTTGTGAAGGCGAGAGAAAAAATCATGAGGTTCTTCTTTTCGCATACGTGGAAGAGGGACGAAGCCGCGAAAAGCGAATAGTCGAAGCGAGAACGGAAAGAAAGAGGGCGAATAAAAAGTCTGATGGCTAGGGAAAGCCCAGCTCGCTGAGAAAAGCGTGAGTGAGCTATTGTTGGATGATGCACACTGTTGCGATACGTGCATCTATACAAAAGAGGGTTACGCGGGTTATGACGATATGAAATTTCTAGCATGCTCGAAGTGTGCTCATCCCGATAGCACAACGTGCGCCGTCCGGTGCTTGATAAGCTGGTACCTTGACCCGCCACTTTTCCCTCTTACTAGCAAATAATGTCTATAGCAAACCATATCATAGAGAAAAATTGAATTTCATTACATTTCGTTTATATTTACTAGTAACGCGGGGGCTACGCGCCTTGTCGGTTTTCCGGTTCCTCCCTTTATGTAATCACTATTTTTCACGCTGTCATAATTATCTCGAAATTTGCATGATCGAAGCGCATTGACGGTTGGGAAGTTAGCCATTTTCTTTTCAACACAAGATCCTTCAATTTTTCGGGGCTCAATCGAAACGCATTCGTTTGTCGGATATTTGTTTATTAGAAAAGTGAAAAACAAAAGTCTGTATAAACTCGGTGGTTTGTTTTTTAATGGTAGCAATAAGTGATGATTGCTCGAAATTTTGCGTCACCGCATTCTTTCGCATTTTGTATACTATCTCGGTGCGTATTGCACTAAGCAACTCGTTAAGCGAAATCCCACAATTTTCCAGCATTACTTCCGTTATTTTCATCACTCTTCCATTATCTATTGATTCGTTTCATTTCATTTTTTTTCTCACTCGTCTATTATACAATGTATCTACGATATATCGACCAGCCGTGGCATATGCGGAGGTTCGTATCGATGCACCGATGACCGAGATATCCGTTCTCGCTTCACACAATGTGGGTTATATATTTATAGACTTGGTATAAGAGCCGAAAGAACGTTCCTCCCTTTCTTTACGTGTCCAATCATGTCAAACATGATCCTTTGACTTTCAACCATCTGTATGTGTGTATATTTTCGTACTCCCTTAAAGAAATTGGCCCACAAAGGACCATCTTTGATTTTTCAACCAACGTTCGATTTATTTAGAATTTTACATTTCATCGTAATGGCAATTAAATTTTAAATACACACGAGAGAATGTCACTGCAGCAATTTCCCGATTTTTTCCTCATCGTGGCTTCATTCCCGTTTTTCTATTTCAAAGCTTTTCTCAATAAAATGCTTCATATTTCATGTTCGTTCGCGTGCCCTATCAACCATTTATCATCACTGCAAACATTATTGTTGTTATTGTGGAAGAAAACGAGGTGTGGTTGTGTCCTCGAGGACGAGGTAAAAAGTACTGAAATTAGCGATATGATCGATAGTCCCTAATCTTGAAAATTGGCTACACCCAAATTGGAAAATAGCCGAGAATGAGGTTACTTCCGAAACAGTCTCTCTCCCTCTCTTTTTCTCCTTCTCTCTTATTCACACACACACACATACACATGGTCACGTTTCGTTGGTCGTTTTTAATGGGCAACTACGAAATGGGCGGTTTTTTTTCGTGTCCTCGTTTAAAAATGTATCCACTGTGATTTACCGCGGAACCGTACGATTATAAAAGACTCAATTAGCCCGCGCGACTTATTAAGTGAAGATTTTTTTTTTCACCGTTCGCTTTACGTATATTCTTTAGTCTGTCTTTTTTTTTTGATCCCGCAGAACGAAAATATCTTCATTACGCTCTTCCCCCGTGGACCTTCGTTCGAAAAATTCCTCGCGATGTTTTTCAAGCGATGAAATATTAATCTTACAGGTTCTTAGATGAGAAAGGAGTCCATATGTGAGCAAGGGATTCGTTGAAAAACTCAACGAAGTTGTTTTTGGAAATTACACCTTGAAATAGAGTTTTTCGCTAACCGGATATTTTCGAATCAGCATAATTGAATAAATCGAATTAAAAAAAGAAAAAAAAACACGTGAAATCGTAACGCCTCTCGGTAATTAGTTCAGCAATAAAATTATGCCCAATCTTGTTTACGAGAAAGGTTCAAAATTCTCTTCAATATCGCGATGTTTTTTTTCCAAACAGGAAGTCGAAAAAAAAATTTCTGAGTCCGGGACTTTCAAGGTCTTCATCTTTGAAAAGTTGCACTCTGCAACAATAATTTGGGGGAGGCTGGAACGTACAATTATTGTTGATTTGAAGACGCGCCAATAAAAACAAAAATACATATTGTTTTTCGTACCCAAACGAATTCTCCTTCGTCTCAATGTGTCGATCGAAGAAGGATCTACATTCTTAACGAAACAAAACAGCTGATGAATTGATATTTATATGCTGCTGGTTATATGTATCGAACGTCGAACGATTTCTCGTATTAATTATCGTCTAGTCGACAGGCTCTGGCAGAGTTCGTGATCCGAGCACGCGTACGTTTTCCTCGGGCTCGATAACCTTTGTACAGATATATCCGATCCAATGCAACACATTCACACACTCCGTTGGCAGAGCAAAAAACATAGTAATCCTCATATTCGCCAGGCCCACTTTTTTGAGAACGTTTCCAACAGAGCTTTTTCCTTCAAAGCTTTGCCACTACAATTTTATCGTTTCATAAAAATAATCGTTTCTTTCTGCGATCGTCAAGGATCGATGTGAAAATCATTTACTTGTTTAAGAAAAAAGTTTTGCAAATGAACCTGCAAACTTAATGACTCCCCTTATGGGATTATCTGTTATTGGACAGACTTTTGATGTCTCTGTATCTTTATTGACGTTTCATATAAATGCGGTTTATACATTAGTGCATGGCTATGGGAAGGTTATTATTACGATTTTCCTTTCGTTATATATTTCGCGACATAAATTAATTAGTGGATTTAAGCGGTGACATTGATTGACGTTGAAGGATTTCTAAGAAGCAGATGGTGTTGTGTGCTGCATGGTGATGTATATGCTGAATATGTTGGAATAAGTATCCGAGAGACGATAAAAGCTCGCGTAGAGTAATCGAGCCCATATCGTGCGAGAGCGTCGCGACGTTCTCACATCTATATACATTTTCCTACTAATATGCACGGGCGCAAGAGGCCTCGAGGGGCGCCAAGAAGAGTCGCGAGACGCGACGCTGGTGTACCATGAGAGCTCAACCAGCAGCCGAAGAACACCACGCAGGGAAAAGGTAGAGACTGGAAAGAAAGAATGATAAAGAGAGACAGAAATAACACAAGTGAGAGCAAAAGAACGACTAAACCGGGAACGAAAATAAGGGACGGAGGGAGTGAAAGACGGAGAGAAAAGACGTCGTAATGCCGGCGTAAGTCAGTCTTCTCGTCCAGAAATAAATCTGGCCAGAGTGCTGCTTCCTCTCTGCGCGGCGAGCTCCTCTGTGGTCCCCCATCGCTTCTCCACTGCTCTCGCTCCTCTACCACCACTCTTCCCCTCTTTCCTCAACGTACCTGCTTATACACCTATGTACGCACATCCGGATACATAAATTCTCCCGTATTTTTACACATTTTTATTTACTGCTATTATACTTTCTCCCATCCCTATTTTTGTATATAAATAATTCAACTAATCTTGTTAAACGAGAACAAAACGTGTCGAAGATTAAGATACTAGAGGATGCCTGGAAACTGGCATTCAAGTTCGTTAACCTCTCGAACAATCAATTAGTCCGTATTCTTATCAATGCCGAAGTCATTTCGATGACATTCTGCCCAAAATTTGATCGTCATTTAATCCAACAAATATCAAAGACTCAATTAATTTTCGAAAGAGAATCTCTGTTCACCTTTGGACGTAAAAATAGTTTATTTTATTCTCACATTAAATTCAAACTTTTTAATGCACGTCTTGTAATGTAAATGCCATTCTATTTTGCTGTTTTTTCGTTAGTGAAGAAAGATTATTGATTTTTTGGCGTTAGGGATCAATAAGGGTCACTAACTCATGAAGAAAATATGTCACAAGTTTGATCGTCGATCGTGGTGAACGTTCTCATCGACGATTCTCGATTAATTCTGATTCAACTCGGTTAACGACTCGTAAACAACGAAATTAGGTAATCTTGAATTTATTCCGAATCGCAGTCGCGTATCGTCATTGGGAATTTTTTTTTTTTTGAAAAGCCTGTTTTTTTTTTTCGTTCAAATTTATTGCAACTGCGATATGACGGATTTAATATGAATTTATCTCTATTCACGGGTTGTAATTATTGAATTTATCGACGAATAAATTGATGATGTTTTTTTTCTTCTTTTAATAATTTCATGCTCGTTGGTATTATCGTGGCAATAATCGAATGATGATCTTCGCTCGCTGAATACGAGTATTTCGTATCGGCATTGCCACTAGAGTCGGCTAAGCTGCCGCACGCGATTTTCCATCTCCGTGTGGGTGAACGGAGACGTACTTTATATATGTATATACGCACTTGATGTATGGACGCCTCCACGTTCTCGCTGCTGTGCACGAGCTCTCTCAAACTCTGTCGTCCCCACGCTCCTCAGTCAATGTCGCGCTCTCGTGTCGTGCGGATCTCTCGATTCCTTGTTCAGTGATCGTACAAGTGCCACGGTATCGACGTGAAATTTGGAAAAAAAAAATGAAAAGATAAACAATAAATAAAAAATCAAACAATAAATACGCGTCTGCGTTAATAAAATTACAACAATCAATGGGATTACTATAAACTACGCTTTTAACTATAAAGTTGTTTATTTGACTATATCAATCAAAATTTGCCGATTAATATCCGGTCGTACGTGTTGATAATTGTTTTTTATTCATTTTGAGTAAAAAATTAATAACTTATCGTCGGGTGACCGAGTTTGAGAATAGTGAACCGGTGAGTCGGGATTTTTCACGTGGATCATGTTTTTCATGATTTTTTCGTTATAATCGTTTGTCACCTCTGCAGTTCTAAGCGAAATTTCATCGATTGTGTGCCCAAAACACAGTCGCACAATCTTCGATTTTCTAGGATTGAAAAATTCTATCGGAAGCTTTTTTTTTTCTTTTTGTTTTTTTGGAAACAAGATTTAGAGTTAAATTATAATTCGAGCTGATGAAACTATCGGGGATTCTAATCGCAGCGATCAGTGTCGTATCGCTTGCTTGTGAATGAAATGGAATTGTCGAGCCCGATGCAGCACCCGATCAAAAATGCGTTTTTCTCTTTCTGGTCGAGTTCCATATTTCGTCTTCCTGGAATATCGGGCCAATTAATATCTTGCTATAATTAGCAACATACCAACAATAAACGAAGACAAAACGAGAAAATTTCAAACAAATCAGATTCAACGGTTCAAGTTTTATTTTCGTTTTCTGATTTTTTTTCGGCGTATCCATGAAAGCACCAACGTTGAGTGAACTTTCGAAATATTTCCATTTTTTCATAAACTCAACTTTTTTTTTTCTCCTATAAATGCATAAAACGCTTGTTATTTCGTTTCGCGACTAAAAAATCGGAAAAGAAAAATCCAGACATTATCAAAATGCACGAACACTCTCCCGAAGCGTGCCTAAGCTTTCGGTGCTCCCACACAAACACACTTCGCCCGCGGTGACAGCACATTGCTTTTTCACGGAAACGAAACACCTATCGAGAGTTGCCACGATTTCGTGATAGAGCTCGTCGCGGGACACGTTGTTGCTGCGGCGAACGAAACACTTGAATCTCTCGCAAATCTCTTGTCTCGTTCGAGCGAGATAGGACCTTCCGTTTCACAGCAAATATGGCATATACATAAAATTATGCAAATACCAAGATCCATGCCGGCAAAATGTACTCGGGGATTGTCTATTGGCTCCATCGCGATCTCCGATAACCGCAACGCACACAAACTCCCACACACCAAAAAAGCAAATTGTTGTCGTAATAGATATGAAGTAAGGACCGTGAAAGAAAAAGAAAATGAATATAGAAAACAGTGCACGAGTTTTTACGGTTTGTTACTTTTTTTTTCGATGAAAGTAAATCGCGTTGGCCTTTCCCTCGAAACAGAAAATGTTATTGCACCGTTTACACCGTGTCTATTTTATGTATATATACCGATCTATCTTTTATGTTCTCTTGGATATATATATATATATGTGTGTGTACATATTTTCTATGTGGATATGTTCGTATCGGCGTAACCGGCGGCGCTCAACTCTATTTTTAGAGAAACTCGCGCTCATATATTCTAACGATGCAAGACCGCAAAGGCAGGCGACCGAGTTACTCGATAGGTAGAGTAAGGTCCTCTCTGTTTCTCTCTCTCTCTCTCTCGCTGTCTCCTTCTTTCTTTCTCGATCTATTAGCCAATGTGAGCGCGTACTCGTCGAGTACGAGTTCCTCCGTCATTACGCTCTATGCATTCTAACTTTGCGAGGAAAAGAGCAAAAAAAAAATGGATCGCTACGAAGAATCCTCGATGTGATGCATGAAAACGAACGATTGTAAGATTCTTTTTTTTCTTTTGTTTTTTTCTTTCCGTTTTTACAAACGATCGATCGAGTCCTTTGTGGGTTTCATTCGAGCAGCATAAAAGTGAGCGTCGAAGAAATATTCAACACAGAATTCCTCATATATGTACGCGTACGTACGTAGTTTTGGTTCTGTCGAGTAATCGACTTTGTCGATCTTGTTACTCGCAAAAGCGATCATGTGTTTGAAGCGTTTTCCATCAAACACACCGCACCATCTAAAAATACACATTTCTTCCCCCTTGTGTGTGTATTTTTGTACATAGTAATCGGTCCAATTGATCAAATTGCGTCATCAAGTTTCAAACAATGAAACAAACAACTATATAACAAGTACAACGAATATGAAAAAGAAAAATCTCAAACTGATGCCAAATATCGATCAATTTGTCATTCGATCTTTTCGCAAATGCGTTGATTGATTTACACCAATTTTGTTCAATCACTAGTCGCTTAATTTATGAACTTGCTTATGAATATTTTAATTTTCACTTTTGCCAATACGTTTAATCGTTGATTTGGTAATCTAATCGAACAAAATTACTTCAACCTTTGCAAAAGTTGAAAATTATCGTTGATTAACATTGTTGACGCCGTAAATTCTGAAAGGCTGTCCCTACGAATAATGCACAGAGATCAACTTTTCATGAGATGACTTAAAATTCCTTCGGGTCATTGCATTGAAATTTTCTCACAAAATTATGACGAAGCTCCGCACAATCGGTGGCTGGTTAATTGGACTGTTTTGTAATAAAGTGCAAATCACGAGCTGATGGCAATCATTTTGGTGCTTTTATGTTTTCGTCGGATTCAAACAAAAATTCCCAATTTCCGGGTCACACAAATGTACCCTCGAGGATAAGAAAAAGACGATAATGGACACACATGAAAGTTGCATTCGTACGTGTGTTCATGTCTGTCAGTCTGTCTCTGTGCGTCGTACTCCTCTTTATGTTGCTCGGGCTGTACTTACCACGGGTCTACGGACGGAAATAGCTCGGAAGAAAGATCGGAGCTAGGAGGAGCGAGCGAAAGAAATATGCAGACGAGCACGAAATAAAAAAGTAAAAGAAAAATATGAAGCAAAAAAAAAACAGTCTGTGTGTATGTATTAAAACAGTTCACGTACGTTATGAGCGAGGAGGAGTAGAAACAAAGGGGGCAAAATGTGTTGTGTATGTGGCCAGGGTACAGTGACACGGACACGTGATACAGGAAGCGTGACTTCTCTTTGAGATTCCATTCACGCGCGCCATCGAGTTCTCTCTATTCACAATCGTACTGTAAACATTTTTTTGAAATCGTACCTCTCGCACGACATATCTCCTCAAAACTTTGACTTCGGATTACCTTGATTTTCAATTTCAATCATTTTTCTCTACACTTTTTTCAATCCGCGCGTGTTTTTTTTCTCTTTGATTTTATACTGCCGTTCCAGTTTTTTATTCACGATATTACGATGCCGCGAACATTTCGGGTTCGACGATCTCACCCGAGTGTTTTTAAATACTTTCCCCCCCTGTCCGCAGCACGTATTTCTTCGGGAAAAACGTGTCAACCCGATTTAACTCACACCCAACTTTTTTTTACGATCGAACGCGCTCTCGAGGTACCGAGAAAAATCGAGAGTATATTTTACATGCAGTTGCGTTTTTTTTTGTTCTTTCGTATTTATCTCTTTCATCAGAAAAAAAACATTAATCGATTAGGCTGTTGGATTTTTTTGTTCTCTTCGAAATATCGTCGAGTCTCATCGGAAACGTACGCTTTTTTCTGTTCACAGATCGCTCAATGGGCTGTTGATTCGTTGGAGAAAATAGCTAAGGATAAAAAGTTGATTCTGCGGCATTTAATCGCCACGCTGGATCATACACTCGTGTGTCCATGAGTTTTGCACCAACGGGATATTTAATTACTATGCAACGACCGACCAAGTGAGTTATGTACGATAATAAAAAGTGCTCAGCGATTAGAGGACCAAGAAAGGAAAGTCCCGAGTGTTGTGCTTCCTTGTGAAGGAATATACTCATTGAATAGCACGCACGTGTATATATAGTACTTGTGACCGAGGAAATAATGTTGCAACGATCATAATTAAGGTGTTGAGAAAGTGATAATAATTTATCGATAGTTCTGCGCGGACCGTATGCTCAGAATAAAGAAGAAGAGAAGAAAAAAAGGATCGAGCCTTGTTTTTTTTTTCTTCGGAGATCGGAGCTCGAGCATCTCGATCCGCAACATTGTGTGAAATTTGTGCTTTTTCTTCGGGTCTTTGATCTCATTACTCAGAAAAAATGATTTGCCAGCTCGTGTTGTCTTTCGGATGTAAATACATTTGACAATTGTCAATGAATAGCGATTGCAAGTTTTGTCGAGAAATATTATAATTGTAAGAGGATTAAAGCTCGAAGGAAATGCCGAAAAGCTAATTGAAATACCAAAGATGAATCTATTCGCAAAGAGATCGAATTATTCCGATAACCGGATGCACCGTCCATCAGAGGTTTCGACAAAACGTGAAAAATCGGGCCGCATGGCCTGAGAAATGCCCGCTGTCCGAGAGGAAGAAGACGCAGACGAAGAAGAGAAAGATCGGCGTTGCCCGAACATCATCGCTTCTTCCGATTCGTTGAGAGAAACGAGCAAAGACTTTGATCGTTGGTTCGAATCGATAAAACATTTTTCGGAATCGCAACTGCCGCTGCGCGACACGCTGGATTTAACGTCGACAGGGTTGAGCGAGGGTGGAATCGATTGTCCCAGGGACGAGGTCGATTGCCACGCGGTTCGTTACGGTTACGCAATACCAGTTGACGTATTGCCCTTACCGGATAATCCCAACTTTGCTGAATTAGTCGTCGATCGCAGCGCGATCTCGTCGCAAATCAATCACCTCGAGAATAATCATCGGGAAAAAGATTTTAGGCTCGAGAATAATTATCATTGCGAAAGGAACGATTATCAGCAGCACCATCGCGTCATCTATCATTGTGAAAATAATCAAGAGTATCATTACGACAATAAAACGAGCCATCAAGTTAACAATTCGCTCGAATATTACGGCTCGCGAGAGACGAGAATGGCGGCAACTGCCAAACACGAGCAGCTAAGGGGCAAATTTCCAACGGAGTCCTCGTCCGGGGAAGAGGACATCGCCGCGATCGCGAAACAGATAAGCGATCACGCCGAAGCGATTTATCAGACTTGGAAGAGCCGAGGGCTCGCTCCGACCGAAATTCTCAATTGTCACAGTAACGCGACCGCTGCTGATAAATTTGGCAGCGCGTTGACACCGACTACCAGTGTTAACGGAAGCAACATGAGTACCACGAAAAAAAGTATTTCGCCAAACAACACTCCGAGCCAGAGCGCCGTCGAAATAATCGCTCAATCCCCCGGCATCGATAATAACAATCTTGAAAAACTTGTCAACAATTTCGTCGTTGAAGATCGTGCACGCTTGGCAGCCGCCGGTAGACGATCACCTGCCAAAAATCTTCCATCGTCCATTCAATTCGCCCTCCAAAAATTCGAACGCAATTCTACGCCCCACACTTCGCCCGTTAAAACCCCCACGACCTCGAACCTCACCCCGAGCATCGTTAAGCCCCAAATCCAGCCGAAAACGTCCTTGCTCACCTCACCCACTTCCTCGTATCCCAACAAACCTTCCCAAATGGTTAAACCCTTATTGTCCCCGAAAACCCCCACGAGCTCCCATCACAATGATATTTTTCTCGAAACTATCGAAACGACGTATCCCCCGGACTTGACACCCTCGAAAATTCTTGTCCAACAAAAGAGGCCAGCCAGCACGGTAATTACCTCACAAACAACGACAAGTGCATCAAGCGTCACCGAAAATTCAGGCTCCGGGCTGACTACGTGGCCTCTTAAAAATAAAATCGCCGAGCCCCGAAGAGTCACTAACTCTGTTACTTCGAATTCCATCGGCAGCAGGGCGGCTTCGCCCTCCAAAGAAGACGGCTATGGTATCGCCTCGAGGATCAGCCCAACTTCTACCTACAACGTTAATTCTTATCTCGACGAAGTTGCCAGGGAAGAGGAGAGACTCATTAACGCTTTGAAAACCGGTGCTGTCATTGTCGACGATACTTCCTTGTCGGCCTCGTCGGCGTCGTCCAGCGAGCGGACCACCCTCACCAATTCCGCGAACCCCATCACAACGCGACAAAAACCTGCTATAAAAAAAGAAAAACCCAAAGTCGAACCCGTCAAACAAATCATCATTGGCCTTGCGCCGATCGCCAACAATTCTTCGCTCCTCGCGAACCCCACGACTCCCACCTCAGCTATTCTCGTTAATAACGTCGTGACACCACCCTTACTGAACAATTCCTCAAGTTCGGTCGACACCAAGAGCCAGGCCGAACCATATTCCCCGGCCATTTCCAACGTTGGCTACACCAGAACGAGGTACAGAGTCGCTCAGCAAAAACTCGACGAACAAAAAACCTCCGCCACCAATAATACCGAACAATTGGTCGCCGCTACCAGAACGAAATTCGAAAATGATACTCGCCAAGATTCACGCGATAACGGCAAAGACGAACGCGACTTTGTTACCTCCAGGTGGGGACCCAGACTCAACTCACCCAGACCCAGACTCGATCAAGTTCCACACCCCGAATTAACCACTCAACAGAAACAACACATACGCGCTGCCGCCGCTACCGGAACCGGCAATAATCCGGTCAGACCGTTTCTCACCAGAGGCTCCGTCGCCGAAAGAGTTCTTATTTTTGAAAAATGCCCCAGTGAACTTTTACTCGACAAACGGGGACCCAGGCAGCCGCCCATCAACACGTGGAGAACCGGACACGAGGTTCAAAACAAGGCACAGGTAATTTACATCTTTTGATTTTTTCTCTTCGATCCCCTTTCCAAATATAACGAAATTATCGAATATACATAATCGAGACATTTGCATCGTTGGCACGCAACGAAAAATATCTTCGTCGTTCATCAATTTTCAAATTTACGACATTTTTCTATTTTCGTTTCCTGCTCCACGCACAGATTTAGTTTTCAAGTCTGGAGAAAAGTGAAAAAAAAAAACATTTCACCTTGGGCAGAGTTTCCAACATTTCGATTTTTCGAACATTCGTTTCCAAACATTTTTCATAAAATTTCTCCAAATTCGAGCTCGCATCCATTCATACCGTGTTTTTTAACCACAAGTTTCGATTTCAATTCTCTCCGTGCGGAGTGTAAATTTGAGCCTTTCGAGAAAGAAGAATTTGGTCGATTAATTCCGCGATTGAAAAAATTTTCAATTTCCTAACGCTTAAGTTTAATAAAATATTTATTTAAATTATGGACGCATTGTTTATCTTTGGAAATTATTCTGTTACGTTGAAATGACGTACGAACGTGGAATATGATGTGGAAAAAAAAATGTTTTTCGATCAATCAATAATTCCCCGTGTTTCGAAGGCTTCCCGGTGTGAGAAACGAATTTCCACCGACTCTGCGGCTCAAGTGCTTTTTCATCTCTCGTCCATTTAATTTTCAATCCTCCGACCATTCATTTTTCCCAGTTCGAGGAAACGAGTCGAACGTACATACACTTGGCATCTCAAGAGCGAAGCATTGAGTGGCTTTAAATTGATAGGAAGAAAAATAAAGAAAGTAAGAAGCAACGAATACCGGGTGTTACGACTCGGAATGAAAAGTTTACACCAATTGGCTATTGCGTTGCAGAATTCCCACAGTTAGTGTTACGATTTTTATAGAATACTTGAAACGATCGAAATGATTATTACGACGAGTCCAAAATGTTCGATCGATGAAAATATCACGAAATAATAATCGAGAATTCAGCAAACAAAATAAAATTACAAACAGTCGAAAATTTCGGACGAAAATCGCGCACGTTTTATCATTTTTTTCCATGATGCTTTTTTGCAAGAAGATCGTCTTTTTTTTAGCTTCACGTTGCCGCATAACTCAACGATTCAAATTACAATTTGCCTCCTGGCTTTTCGACTGATCCCTCACATGTCACCTTCGCAAGTTTTTCCATTTGTTTTTCTCGGTGAATACGCGAGAAGTTGAACGACGATAAGCCAATTTTGGCAAGGCTCGATGCGCTTTTTACCTTCTGCCTGTGGGCCCTGGCATATCTCCAGAATTCTTTTGTATGACCCTTGAATTCGATCTCATTTGGAATCCCCTTACAGTTACGAAAAAGCACGTACGTATATCCGTACAAATCGACCCGCGTGATCGGGATGCTGCGGTAAAATATTTCTTTACGTTATTACGAATGGCTTGTGATTGGTAGACTTCTAAATAACATAAACATTCGTAGAAAATCTCGGTCGATCGGATTGCTCAATGGAAGTATAACAAACGAAAACCCCTGCAAATTATAGGAAAACACCAGCAACGTTGCCTTTTCAAACCTTTCAAAAGGTATTCCGTGACGTAAGAACTCCGTACACGCCACGACGCGATAAAAAAGCAAATGAAATAAGCCTCGAAATATTGGAAAAAGAAAAAGTCAACACTGGGTTTGTATTCGACCAGAAATTCGTTAGTCGTTATAAAAATCTTTGATATCATTGCGTAACACTGTGCGGAATGGGGTCAAATGCAAAAGAGAGAGTGCAGCGTCAAGCGAGAGGGAAATTTCTTTATGATCTGATTGTAAAATTCAATTTATTCGCACAACAGCATGAAATAAAACTTGGCAACATTGTTGGGTTACTCGATGTCAATGAAATGAGCCGAGGCTCCAGTCCATATTGGATGAAATAGTGATCGAATTAATTCATTACAACGATGAATGAATCACGTGTGATATAATAATGAAAAATAAATCAAACAATGAAATGACCACTGAAAATTGAATTTTCGAGACACGTTTGAAGATTTCTCAAAAATCATGGCATTCTTTTACGTTTTACGCCAATAAGTCGAGAGGTACATCGTAGGTGGGCTTTGACAATGATCATTTTATTGCACATTATTCAATCTTACGTACACAGAGATTTATATAGGTATTTATGGTTATTATTCGGTATCTACGCTTGAAAATCGTATAATACATCGTTATAGTGTGTATGGTTCTCGGGGCATTTAAGCTTCGAGGGCTTGGCCCCCGTAGCATTGTTGGTGTACTCGCGGCGAATGCCGATCATTGTGCCCAGTTTGCTTGGTTTATATATCGCCGAACGTACATTCCGCACAAACGACGAGCCTGTAAGCAGGTATCTGTTATACATACTGGCCATATACGCGCACTAAATACATATGAAAAACGTCCATATGGGCCGGTCCATGTGAAAACTAGAATCCATTCGCAATTGTCCCAACATTTGAAAACTCTCTGGGCGGTTTAAACACTACAAACCATCTGATCAATTAGGGCAAAATTTTTACGTTACGTATGAATTGCGAATTCAATGTCGTCGATTTTTCATGACGATGTTAGATATTTTGGTTGATTGTGTCAAACTCATTAATATCGAGAAGGATCGATTGTTATTGAGGTTTTTGTTACAATTTGTTAATTATTTTTAGCAGAGTTTGTTTATAAATATTTATGCTTGAATTATTAAAAGCATGATTTAACTTTGATGGATAATTACGGGTCTAGCCTCAGCCTCGCTATGTTTTGTTTCGACCTCAATATACCTCGATAAAGGAAACGCCTAATTGGGTCATTCCAACTGTGGAACTAGCTGTTTAGGATTCATGAGAAAATTTAGAGTTTCTCTGAATGGAATGAGGCTGTGAAATCAGAGATTGAGTGAGACACCTTGAAAATGTATTTTTGGAGTAAAAAACGTGCATCGTTTGAGGCTTATGTTCAATTTTTATACGAATGTATCAAGGAACGCATAAAATATTGTGAAATAGCAAAACGAAAGAGTCCAGGGACTTCTGCTTGTACCAATGGTTTCGGAATGGACCACATATATTTCAGTTTTTAAAAATGACGGTTTGTTGCTAATTTTGATCGATTGTCGAAAGACATTTCTGAATATATCGTGGAATTTTTTTTCGCTTTTATTTTTTTGTGACAAGGACACGAATTTAAAATTCGATTACGCATGCATTTAGTTGATGGTTGCAAATGTCATCTCAGTATATCGAAATTGGCACAGACTTCTTATCAAGCGGATAAATTATGATGAGAGATAAATCTGATCGATTTTTTTTTAATAATTTCAAAATAGACTGAAATTAATGAAACGTGTTTTTTTTCGTAACAATGTTCATAAATATTCAGGACAAAGTTTGTTTCTCCTCGCGTACGGAATGAATTTTTTTTTCGTTTAAAAAGGTCACATCGTTTTTAGATTTTTTATTTTTTCGTACTCGTTTTGAAATACAGTTTACGCTTCACGTTTTAACTTCGGAAACCCAAACAAACACAGAGAATTCTCATACGAATGAGTAAAATCAAATCAATCGATTCTCGAGAACCTGCTTTCTTTCTTTCTTCAGATTTTATATAATCTCGGAATCGGTGAGAGGTATTTCATTTACTATTCGACTTCACAACCGATTGCAAAGCATAGGAGGAGGAAAAAAAAGTTCAAGTCGCGTGAGGTTCGAGGACCTGTTGATTTGGTCTAAAATGGCCCGTACACATAAATCTACAAACCCCGACTCGAGCAATGTAAAATGCCTGGTCGTTCCCTTTGCCACACTCTCTTCTGTCGTCTGGGGGTTTGAACTATGAACTCATAAACTCCTGATGTACGTTATTTCTATTTTTATAGCTATACATAGGTGTCGATTTAAACATTGCACCATTTCGCCGAGCCTGCTGTACATACGCGTTTGAATCGTACGTAGACATCGAAGCAAATATCGACTTCCGACACCGAACAATGAACGGCTTTGGAATAAGTGATAAACACAAGCGCGTATTCATTGCTCCATTTATTCCCTCACACATACCAATCCGACGCAAAATATCGAAACTTTTTAGGGTGCTGGATCAAAAAGAAAAAACATTTGGCAGGTCAAATCCTGGGGCATTAAAATCCTTTGAATTTTTTTTTTCAAATTTACAGCAAAAACTTTTCGCAGCAAGTATTTCGAACCTTGGTCAGGATAAATAATTGTCGTGCAAAAAATCGAGCCAACACGGAGTATTTTTGGTTTGTGTTCTTGTAATTTATTGATTGCCGAGTCTGATTTTCTATGTCGACAAGAATGCTACGGTTGGTAAAGTCTGAATACTTTTTCGTGGAAAAATGACTGATGCTGAATTACGAGAGAAAAGCAACAACGTAACATGAATTTCAATAGCCTTAGGAGGCTTAGTTCGGCGTGCAAAGTGTCAAGGCAACAAAGAAACTGGATACTCGATCCTCGATCTGGTAATTGGTCGCGCGATGTGATGTCGTATAGACTTTTATATCTTAATATAGATTCTCAGGTGGTTCGATCAGTTTGGATCAACGCACGAGCAGCTGCCGGTTACTCTATTGTGACAGAGCTACGTTCCGGCGTACGCATTAATTACAATATTTTTTTTTCATCTTTTGTCTTTTTTTTACGAAAAACTAATCGACGATCGTAAATAAGTGTTGCCAATGCTCTTCACATATTCACCGTGTTTTATCGAATCATTGTCAAGAGAACAAACGATCGCGCCGTTTGGCTCGCCGATGAATTATTTAGTTTTCCATTATTATGCTAACAGTTGCTCTCGTTTGACCCAATCGGTTAGCTTAGCAACTTTCTGTCGTTACAAAAAACATTGTACACGGATCTATATGTATGTGTGTCAATGGTGCGCACGTGCAACGAATTATCTCTCGTACGTACCTACAAGTTTTAATGTACGCATGGAGATATGCATGTATATTGAAAGAACGAAAGTCCCATGGGATTTGCATTGGAATTTGCCAAACGATAAACTCGGTACGAGAGTCGTATGGAAATATTTAAAAACTTATAACGGTTCGCAAATTCTGACTTTTTAAAAAATCAATAATCATCGTATTTGTTTATTGACAAGTAGATGCAAAGTTCGATCTTATCGAAATTTGAAGGTTTTTTTTTTAAATAGCTTAATGAGGATAATTATAAATATGAGACGATCAAAATCAATGAATTGATAAGTTGACGAAAAATATGATGCTTCGGAAATATCAGAGATGACAAATTCGCTGAGTCGACCTGCTGGAACGTCCCATGCACGTGTACACAGTGCAGAAGGCGCCGAATCATTATCCCAAGGATTTCTCTCCTTCCTTACCGAAGCGCGTTCTCCACTCTATTCGATTCACTTCCAAGTTGTCTCCGTTTCCATAAAAATAAATGTACAAAGAAGAGCAAAGAAAAAAAAACGTGACAATTCGTCCAAATTTGTGGGCTGTGCGTGTCTTTGAAACTCTTTCTTTCTATTTCTCGTAGTTTTATATTGTCAGACGACATACGCGTGCTAATTGCTCGAGTAAAAGCTCCAATTGTAAAATCGTTCACGACTCAACGAGAGTCGCCAATTAGTCCGACTGGTGAAACAATTCGAAACTCGATGGAAAAACAAGGTCGGGCAGGAAGCGAAACTTGAGGTCGATGCGCGCACTCGCAAATGCGATAAACGTGCGTTGAAGAAAAATTTGAAATAAACAAGCGCGGCGGTCTTTCGTATGCCACCACGTGGAGTTGTAAAGAAAAGTCTACGAGCTGTTTGTCACTTGCTTTATAAACTCATACACATTTTTTTTCAGCCTTTTAGAAACTGAGCACGAGAAAACTCACTCGATGAATTTCCTTTAAAAGCGAGAGTTTTTTTTTCACCAGAATGGCTCGTTCTAATGACACGTGCAACTAAATATATATATTCACCGAATATATACACACACTTTTCTCCAATGTGTACTATTTACCCGCTATTATGTTTACTTCGTTGTATATGTGGAAGAACTGTTCGCTGGCGATCCCTCCGCGATGACTCATTCCCGAGATCTCTTTAATGCTCGTCGAGACCCAGAGAAAACGTGCAACTTCTATACGCCACGCGTTAATGCATATAGTCAGACTCGCTGCTCCTTAAAAGGCCCTCCCAACCAGTACCCGCTTAATTTGTCAACAAGTCATCGAGCACGCGAGAATCGTCTTTGTATCATCCGAAAACGAAATTCAGCTCCGTCCACAAGTTTCAATATCGCTACTGCTTAGTTCGAATCTTTGAATTCTCTCCGACTGTGTTGCGTTCCACTCCACAACGATTTTTGACAGTTCACTTGCCGACGTGACAGCTCGCTACAAAATATTTAAAACAAAATTTATTTGCAGTACAAAGTTTTAACTTTTTTTTTTTAATTCAAGGAAAATGGCTGTACCTTTTTTCGATTTGGAATTGGAATCCCGAACGAAAGGTCATGTTCGCGTGAATAACGTCGCCGAACAGAGTTTTGGGGAATCGTTTCCAATCCAGTTTTTTTTTGCTTGCCCTTCCGAACCATTTTAATTAATAGCTCCCCAAGGAAACGCCGATAACTAATAAAATAACTAACGTGAATGACGATTATATACGGTCAATGATAAAATAACAAGAACGTAGTACAATTATCGTAGAACCATTTTTTTAGATTCTAAAACTCGAGTTCACTATCTTATCCGGCCAAGAAACCCTGAAGAATGGGGAGCCTGTAATACAAGCGAAAATTTAAATGTCAGAAGTTTCGAAACACGACGTATGCATCTTTTATCGTTTTTTACGATCAGGAACAATTTACCATAATTTTTTAAAGCGAAAATGAATAATTGATTCTCGCATTTCTCCTATTTGGTATTTCCGCAAGAATTTATGACACAGGATTGGACGAATGGAAAATAAAATATCAGTTTTCAATAATAAATTAATTTGAAGAAACGACATGATAATTACAACGCGCGTTTCCGTAACTGCAATGATACAGCTCTCGTTGAATGTCTTGCATAACGTTTATAATAAGATGCAAAGAATATGCAGCAACGTTGTATATTTGGATTATTCAAGGTCGCCCTTTGACACGATCAATTTGGCATGCATGGTCCACAAGGTAATGAGACACTTGGTACGCATCTCCTCTCGTATATATGAGCAAATATTTCTTGTACTATATATACGTGTAAAGAGGTGCGTCCCCCTTTGTCGAAATCGTTCTTGTCAATTGTCAAAGGCTGATCGACGATATCCGCGTTTCAAAGAGTCGCAGTTATAAATAAATGAAAACAAAAAACAAACCTTCGAATTAGACACACTACAAGAGTCTCAGGGCCTTGGGCCTTGTCTTAAGAATTTTTTTTATGTGCCAATCGCACACAGGCGATAATTAACGAGCGGAGAAAATTGGGCTTCCTGTGCTGGTATAGACGCAGGCACCCACGTCATTATTCCATAATCTTACGACTTTGGTTCTCTTCCACCCACACTCCATCTTAATCCATTGCCACGTTTTTCGTGTCCGCCATGCACAACGAGATCGTTAACTCATGGAATTTGATTATCTAAGTGACAAATTTATTTCGTTTTTATTATTTCATTTTATTTTAATTTCCTTTGCAATAAATTCAACATCAAAAAACCTTCATAACGAAATATACTGTCCTTTATGATAATCGTTTTTTAAACCCACTCGTTTTTATCTCTCTACGTCCCAAAAAATCACTGCACTAATTAAGTAAACCTTCGCATCTTCTCATTCCTGCGTGATTACGCTATTAAAATTTTTATTAATTTTAGATTTTTAATGTTCAGGCTTCAATTTTTCAAGTACAAGGAATTTACGTCTTTTTTCCATTCGACTCAAACCAAAAACTGTTCCATTGCAAGACCATCTATATTTTCTCGTAATTACAACATTCCTGAATTCTTCTTCCACACTGGAGGTGAAAATTCGGTTACCGTACGACATTCATGTTAGTTGAACGAAAAATTGCGCGGATTGAATTTTTTTTTTGCTGATAAACAAATGAGTTTCTTCATTCAACGGAAGAAAACGTTGCATTCGCCATTTTCGGATGCAACGCAGTATAGGATTTTGGTACACGAACTATTTTTTTTTCTGGGCGCAGTTTTTTTTTCTTCGTGCCTCTCGACCAATTTTGATTTATGTTCTTTCCGGTATTCAGCAGAGAACTGAGCTAATCATACCTGCATGTACGTATATTCATTCACGTGCGTTCATTCGGAGGCCCGCGAGCGATTTTTCTTGCATCTCCGTTTTTCCTTCTTGCGAAAGAAATGATGTAACTCTCTGCATTCTGAGATACATGGCTCGACCATATTACATATGTAGCATGTGCACGACACGTCAAGGTGCGGCCATTTGCGCTTAACTATATACTTTTAAACTCGCACACGTGCACACAACATTTCATGTACACTTCCATGTTAAATACGTACGTGTATTTATATTCGTATGTTTAAATTCTAGCCCAGTGCAGCCGAGACGAGAAAAACGTTTCTCTCTCTCTCTCTCCCTTTCTCTCGCTGTTTTTTCCCTCTTGCGCGGGTGTCTCTTTGCATTCTTCGCAATCTTTCCTTACGGCATAGCTGAATCCCCGTAACAGGATGCTGCGTCCTTGGTGGCCAAGCGCAAATGACTAAACAGTACAACCTCTAGCCCCTGACCCGTACGCCCAAGCCCCTTCAAGAATTTCCTAGTCACGTACGAAAGTAGACAGAAACATTTTTACACGATTTATCTGATTCAGAAATAAATCATTTTATATATAGAGAATTGAAATCGAAAAATTACCGTTGTAAAACAAATCGAGGAGTGACTTTGAAGCATAACCTATTTTTACTGTGCAGAACGACAACTTTTATGGAAAATAAATAATTTTCTTCTGTCTGACGTGTGTCTGTCGATCAGAATGTTCATTCAAGATTAAGAATTCACCTTTGAATTAGATACGCAGTGACGCTTCGAAGTCTCGCTATGTTTTCGTTCCCTTATTCCCCTCCTCCTCTCCTGCCCAGACTGTGGGTTTTATTCTCTGTTTCTTGAATCGTACGAAAGAAAAGTTATGAAAACAAAGTTTTCGGAATAAAAAAAGGTCCGAATCGATTTATTATGCGAAACTTCCCATACGTATAAGAGTAACTTGACGTTTTGTGTATTGAAATTATCTCCTGGTGCTTGCTCCACCAAGAGCAACGACAATCCTATATTTTTAATTGAATTGTTGAATTATTTATTAATTGGCACGATCCGTTTTTTTTCAGAATTATTCTCGCGACAAGTCGCAACAAAAGGGCTTGCCTCCTCATACGACCTTGCAGAGACACGTCAAGGCAAACAGAAACGTTCATATACCGAGGTAAGACTCTATTTTCGATTTGGGAATAATAATATAATCGATGATGACATCGTTTCAATGTTACATTCATTGACAACATTTCCCGATCATTCCACGTGTTTATTGTGTTTTTTTTTCTTCTCTTTACAGATTTTATTTCCCTGGTGGCAAACCCACACCATTGTCACAAATCGAAGCAACCATTTCAAAAATTACTGCTGCCTTCCAAAGCTTGCCGGGTCATCGGGCCTCGCGTTCACAATTTTATATCATCCCAAAGGTATGAATAAATTCAAACAATTTTCCTACAAATTGATGAAATTCTAACTCACAGAATCGATTTAATTTATTTCGATTAAATTCAATCAAATAGTTTTGCCTCTGTTTCTTTTTTAAATCTTGCCTCTTTGCCGTTTTTTCTTCTTTTGATTCTTTTTTTTTTAAGAACTGCATGGATATGGTTACGTGTGAGACGAATATTGAGTTTCTGTTTTTTTTTTCGTCATCAGGCTTGTGACTTACCGTTCTACTGGAAAGTTCCGCTCTTCCTCGCTGCCGGTGGCGACAAAAATGGGTTCGTCGAGATGTCAGCCTTCCTGGACTTTTGGAAAGAGTAAGACAAAATATAAAATAAAAAAACTGCGTTGTGATGTTTGGAAATGATTGCATCATGGAAAAGTAAAAATGAGAATAGAGTCGATAATTCGATAAAAAATTCTGATGCGGTAAAGCATTTCTTGGCAGTGCATGAGCCAAATAATTGCAACATTTGTTTAAACGATATTTCGATTACTTTTCAGGCTGACGAACACGTATCACGACGCTGCCAGCAAATTTGTCAGAATCACCACTCGGGGACTCAGAAATACGATTATCCCCGAAGATTTGATTCCTCTCGTGCAGGACGTCGTCGAGACCCATCCGGGTCTCACTTTCCTCAAAGAAGCTACGGAATTCCATTCACGATACGTTCATACGGTGGGTTTTCCTGAATTCACAACACATTTTATTTCTTACAATTAATTTTCTGATTAATTGAATGGGTGACATTAGTTTTGCCTTCAAATTAAACGAGTTTCATACATTTTTGATTTTCAAAAATCTTCCCTTTGCCTTATTATTTGTTTACCCATATCGAATATTTTTTTAAACTATAAAAATACAATCCCCTTAAAGTTCCAACAGCGGCAAATAGTATTCAAATGTAATTTTCAGTTTTACGGGCTTTCGAAACAATACGGTTTCGTTACTCGTCCATTCACCAAACAGTGGAAGAGTCCAAACAGATTAGTGAATCCACAAATTGATTTTAACCTCGTAATTTACAGGTAATTGCGAGGATATTTTATTGCGTCAATCGAAGCTGGAGTGGAAAAATCTCAGTGTCGGAATTACGTAGAAGCAATCTACTCGCTGTAATTAGTATACTCCAACACGAAGAAGACATTAATCAAGTCACGGCGTACTTCAGTTACGAACACTTCTACGTGATATATTGCAAATTTTGGGAACTAGATCGCGATCACGATTTGTTTATCGATAAAATGGATTTGATGAGGCACAACGATCACGGTAAGTTTAACAGAATTTTACCAAATATTGAGCTTATGCGCGTAATCAATTGAAACAAACGTGCAAGGGAGAGAAAGAAAACGAAACGAACTGAAATGAATGGAGAAAATCGTAATTCCTTTCTGCGAATTGTTGAATGGATTCTTTGAGAATCGAATTTTTTTTTCCGTATCGTGTACACCATCGATGGGAATATGAACGAAAAATCATTGGTTTTTCATTGAACGCGGGCTTAGACGAAATTTTTTACTGCAAAGATTCACAAATAACATTCGAAAACTAAAAAGAATGTTGGGAAAACATTTATAATGTAAAAAAAGATTTTTTCGCGAATAAAAAATAAGCCTCTCGTTGTTACCCTAATTTTGGCTTTTTCTTCTTGATGACAGCGTTGTCGACTCGCTTGATCGAAAGAATATTCAGCGGTGCTGTGACACGAGGTGGAGTCAAAGGTGGGGCGACACAGCAGCCCGAAGACAAGATGAGTTACACGGAATTTGTATGGTTTCTGCTCAGCGAGGAAGACAAAAATCATCCCACTGCCATCGAATACTGGTTTAGGTACAAAATCACGCTCTTCAAAAAACTTTCCGTTCAAATTGAAAAAAAAATCACTCGATTTTGTGTGTTGTTCGCTGATAATAAAAATAAGCGTTTTTTTCTTTGTTCAAATAGGTGCATGGATCTGGACGGTGATGGCTATCTATCGATGTACGAGCTCGAATATTTTTACGAAGAGCAATTGCAACGTATGGAAGCAATCAAAATGGAGACACTGCCGTTCGAGGATTGCTTGTGTCAAATGCTCGATATGATTCATCCAGCCACACCAGGCAAAATATCCCTCAGTGATTTGAAGAAGTGCAAAATGACTTCCATATTCTTTGATACTTTCTTCAATCTCGAGAAATATCTTGATCACGAACAGAGAGATCCATTCGCATCGACGAGGGATCACGACGCCGACGGTGAAGAGGTTCGTACCGAAACCTTCAGCAATTAATCATCGTCTTTCTATTTTCAAAAACGCGTAATATCTGTTTTTTGTTTTGTTTTTTTTTTTAACTTTTATCGATTTTTTTTCGTGAAATTATGAAACGAGAATAATTTCATTTTCATCCAACCCCATTCGGTTTTTTTGTAAATTTTGTAACGAGTCGATTCACTTTTCGAAGCAATGAAATAGAAAGGAAGGAGAACTATTTGTTGGAAATATAATTATGATTTTTCCTTCCGTGCAGTTTTCCGACTGGGATAGATTCGCTGCGGACGAGTACGAATTGCTGGTCGCCGAAGAAAATGCGAACGACCAGAACGAACAGACGTAAGTTTTATTTATCGGCCCGTTCACAATTTGAGATTCTTCTTCACTATTCCGTGGTCGAGATTTTTGTTCGATTCACCAATAGAACACATACGTTCGTACCAGAGTTTGTGTTGTGCCGAACAAATAAAACAAAAAATAAATTGAAAATTTGACTATCTTGTGGGTGTTGAAGAAAAAGCGAACACATCGTAGTTTTTTTCGAGATTTTTCTCCGTTACATTTCCGGTATATATTCTACTGACATCTTGAACGTGTCCCCATAGCTAAAAATGACAACACCGAGAGTGAAGAGAGATTCCGCTCTGATGATCGGCTACTATTTTTGGAGACCTTGAATGGGGCATGCTTAGATATGGTTGTACATCCTTTGGGGACTAACACATTCTCTCTATCTCTCTCCCCCTCTCTCTCTCTTTCTTTTTTTCTTCATCCCCTGTCATTCTTCTGTTTTTCATGGCAAAAGTACCAGGTTGGATACTTAAAACGATGAAAAATGCTACAAAAAAAGCGATCGATTAAGAACGTTGCCAAAACTTTTTATTTTCTTGAGAAACGTCTCTGAGCTTTGAGATTTTCTCCAAAGATTCATTGACTTTACAGATATTCAATTATTCTGTTTTACTCAGTTTAATTTCCAATCGTTGAATATATTTTCTACCGTAACGTAAGTGATTGGTCAACAATTAATGAAAACGTTATTTAATTCAATAGGAGAAATTAGTTCATCCGTGGTTTTGCCCCTCCACTCTCTTTACAAATTTCACATTGATTTCCCTTGGGATTTTGAGACTTTGAGAGAAACAAAATGACGAAGATGCCATATGCGTTTTGTTGCAGGCTGTGTGATGATGAAATGTAACCATCATCTGCAGCTCAGTAAGTAAGTCATAAAAGCTTGCATGTGTTATTTTCGTGAAAAATTTTGCAACCTCGCTGAGTGTGCGTCTGAATGCTTTGTTGTCTTTTTTCTATCGTTTATATTTTTATTTTACACGATGTTTAAGATCGAGAAGGACTGGACAAAATTCTATTGTTTATCAATACAACAACAAACGAACAAATCTTATTTTTTAACAACACGAATTTGTCCACTTCTGCTCTGTAATTTTGATGCACAATTTTTCGTCAAGTCCTCGATATTTCTTTTCAATTTAATCTCATCGATTCTGTCCTTTTAAGGCGATCTATCACTTGCTCGGTCGGTAAAAATCCTGCTACACGTTTTATTTCGAGATACCGAATATTTCAAGAAAAATATTAGTTACACGTTGTTCCCTTTCCACCAGAGAAGAAGATGTAACTTTTATTTTTCTCAAAATACGAAGGGTCTCTTAGAAAACCGTGTATCTGCTTTTTGGTTATATCTCTCGCACTCACGCGACTGCTAGATCACCTTAATTGCATTAGTCGAACAAATGAAACATTTTTTCATGTGTTCTCAAACGTGAAAGAATGCATTCTTTCCTCTTTCTATCAACTTTGTCACATTAATATGTTTCTTCGATCCATCAATCACATCGATTCACAATATCATACTCCAAGTAACAAAACTAGAAAATTGGACGTTTAAACGAGCATGAACTAAGTCCAAAGCACAGATTATGGTATCAGCTTTTTTTTCGTTTTTTTTTTCTTCAGAGCCACGATTAAAAACACAAGATTGATCCAAAGTGACCGAAATTTGATCAGAGCTCACACGAATAATCGTATCGTAATATTAATGCCTGTCGATATCCTCACGAGAATGAGATATATGTGAAAGTTAACGAGAAACGTTATTTCATAGAAACAAAATCTTAATAATTGATGAAGATTTTTTGAACGAAATACGTTTGTTTCGTATACAAATCTTTTCGTGCGTTTATTTAAACTCGTTACGTCATTTGTTAATACAGTTTTTCAAAATAATTGACAGGTCGTACGAAAACGAGGCGGAGGAGGATGCCTTTTCGCCGAATCTCGATGTTCTCATCGGTTGTGAAAATCCGAACGATTCTAATCAAGCTAAGAATCAAGGAACGACCAATTACGTGGAGAAAAACGGAGCGATTAATGATTCACCAAAGACGCAGAATTATGACAGCGGAGAGAGCGACGATTATGCCGAAAGTGACAATTAATGGAAAAAAACTAACAAACAGAAGCAAAGAATAATGACACATACGTTTGTTCCCTGAGAATAATCATAATCCCCTAAAGCCACTGTCGTCTTTACTTTCGTTCGGTTGGAATATACAGACGGACAAAAATCTATGGAACATGGTGACAAATACAAAAATTCTCGTACATAAAAATCTATATTTAATACGCTCGTACATATGAACACGCAAGGCTTGAATTTTGTGTTTACAGTCACAAATCGCGTACTTCGAGATTGTACATAAACGCTAAATCGATAATTATTCATTTGAAAAATCATGATTAGGAAGTTACAGCAATTACTATATGAAGAACTTATTTAAAAAAATGTGCGTGTCAAAGGAATGAATGAATGGCTATTTTTTTTTGTTTCACTTTGCGTGAAATAAAAAAAAATATCGTATGCAAAGTGTGTAAATATTAGAGCAAAGATGCTTGGATCTTACTTTTTGAATTCTTCGTTGTTAAAGTCGAAAACGTATTTTCATTTTTCTCCGTGGCAGAAATCGAAGGATGAAGATCATTTTCATCAGTTTTTTTGTATCGGTCTTTTGAAAAGTTTGTCTTTCTCTGTTTTTCTCACTATCCGTGTCGATGATTTCCGCAGAATTATTTCTGTTGTCTCATTCGGGACAGCTGTGGAGATTTGAACACAAGGGGACGACTCATGCTCCCTTGATATTTACATATATATGTATACGTATTCGTGTAAGGATGGGAGGAAAGTGAAACACTGTCACGTGTGCTTTATTCACGATCATATACTAAAGAGTCATTGTAGCTAATAAGTATTTATATACCTTAATATCGATAATCTCATGTATAAGAAGTTGGTTAATTGTAAACTAAAATACGTGTCCTTTTTGTATAACGATGCTCATCGAGGATATATCAGATCTGCCCTTAGTCTCATACAAACAGGCATATATAAGATATACGAATATATTATACACATTATCGAAGCTTCGAAACTGTGCGAACCACCCTGCGAATATTTTCAATTGGTAGATGCTCCCTAATATTTTTCTGAAGAGAAAATATGTAACCGGAAAATCAGATTTAAGGCGACCCCTTTTTTGTATCGTAAGATTCAGTCCTCTCGTTAGAATGTCATCAATATTCGCTGATTTTCGAATCTCTCGGACGAAGTTATTATTAATCGGACTCATGTAATCAAATGAATATCAATTTTGTTGTTTATCGTAAACGCACTTTTGTGAACGATAATCGAGTGTACCAATGGCGAAGAAACAAGCAAACGGAGGAAGAGAGCACGCTATTTCCATGACAAACAACAACAAATATATTATGAGTCTATCCCAATTGTATGAACAGGGATTGAGCGAGTATTAACTTTCGTAACAATGAAGAGAGAGACTAATTAACGAGGGTTACAGATCTTTGACAAGACTGCAGCATCGTCTAAATATAAATATACGCGTTATTCATAAATATATATACAACAGAGTATCCCACCGTCAATGAATGTTATCATACACTATTCGGTTTAGGCTCCAGCGTCGCGTCGACGTTTCTATCGTTTTTTCTCTGAAGAAAATTAGTTTATATTCTTTCATCACATGCCCTGTCCAAACGGTCAGAGATAACGAAAAAATGCACTGGACTTGTTTTGTAGAGCAGCAAATTTACCACGATAAAGTATCAGACAACTTTTTTCTGTTGAGGTTATTTCAGTCGTGAGACTGGATCGAAAACCGCGCGGTTAATACTCTTGTCTCGAAAATCAGATCGTTCTTCAAGCCGAGTTTAGCAGTGATCTATCAAAAATACAAAAAACTTGTGAGGACCTTTTTTATGGACAATTCCTCGCTCTACAATATTAGTCCCATGCATTTTTTCTCTATCTCTAACTCCTTTGCCAGTACACGCGGTTAAAGCTCGCGGTTTTGTCAACTTTGATGATTGCAACTTTTAACGAAAGGAACGTTGACAAAACGGTATTAGTCAAATGTTCGGCCATAACTCAAGGTTCAGCTGATGGCCATCCGTAGTGAGAGACTCTGTGTGTACATATATTTGTAGATATAAGATTGAACTAGATGATAAATGATTTTAACATAGCGATTCGCGTAATGCGACATTCTAGTCCAAAACGTGCTACCGAATCGTATTTTAACCTTGAGCAACTTGGTGATAAATACGAATTTCGCAGAGATATATCCCCGGTAATATGATAATAATAATACAAAAACGTAAGAGCGCGTTTTAACGCTCCACAAAAAAAAAGGAGGAAGAAAGCTCGAGTGGGAAAAAGAACGAAAGCGAAAAAGTGCGGGCGCCAGAAAATGTAAACGGGAAACGAGTGAACAAAGAAAAATGCGGTGTTTTGTTGATTATCCAAAGATGTAACTATAGTTGATAATATATTATGCTTGTTATGGTTTTGTTTTGTTTTGTTTTTTTTTTACTATTTATATGTGACAAAAACGAAACAATTTACCAGGTGAATCGAAAGGGGAAGTATATTATCGCGGCGAGATGATTTTCATTATACATTTCATCATATATTTCTGGTTTATTAATTTATATACATATATATATATCTAAATATTAATTATATTGATAGATTTATCGTTGTTTCGGGATTTCATAATCCCACCGTCGGTCGTTGCTACGTTTTTTTGTCTTTCTACATTTTTACAAATTCGAAGACGCAAGTTTCGTTGTTACAGTCCGAATCGTTTCTTCTCTCTCTTTATTATTGTTTATTTTTTCAACGGATACCAAAAATCTGTAATTCATTTAGATCGCCGTCCGGAAAACTTGACAAGAGAAAATGCTCAAATTTCAAAAACGCTAAATTTCTTTGTAGTTGGCAAAACAAATAGTTTTTCAAACTTGGGTTACTGAGCGACGGCACGTAAAAAATTTAGTCATCGCAGCGCCACTGCGCAAACATTATGCCTCCATCGTCGATATTTCAACAGATTTTTTTTTGGAATTGTCGAAACTTCAATGACGAACTTACCGGTCGAGAATTTTCTTAATTTCAACGATTTCAATGCACGATCCACGGTATTACGGTCGATGCACACGCCATGCTGATTATTCGCATCTAGTTAATAGAAAAAAGTGAAGATTGTGAACCGGTGCTTTTCGATAAATGTTTCGTTCCATTTCCTTCCTTTAAGAACAATAATTGACATCGTACGCGTGTGCAACCGCAAATGAAAGTGACGGTAATCCTAAAAACGTGACTCGTTAATGTACGTTGGAGGAAAAAGAATCACCAATCGTTCCCAAAGAAAAAGATTAAGAAGCTTGACAGTCTGTATAACAGTCGAAATTGGTACGTAATTAAACAATGAAATAAAAGCCTTAAAACCCAATATCACGTTATTGAAACGTATGTACAACGTATACCTCGACGTATATATCAATATATACGAATACACACGTAAATGTAGTGAATTACGCGATATTATCTTTCGGTTGAAAAATCGCATAATTGCTACATTATTGTCATCTACCATCGCTATAAATATATAATATATATTTATATATAATAATCGCCAATTAAGAAAGACTAAAAGTTTTAGAAGCTCTCGATTGTTACTTTCGTCGATGGAAATTCAATTGATAAAAAAAAAAAACAAACAAACATTCAATTATTCGGAGTAAACAAAGAATATATATATGTTTGTATGAAAAGATCATTCGGAATGTAGAATCGATATGTAAGAAATATTGTATGAAATGGTAGAAAATATAGGTCAGGAATTATCGGGAGACGAAATCTATGGTAAGGAAAGAAACATACTCGTCACCATACAAATAACTCTGTAATAAATTATAAATACACGTTCAAACTATAATACCACTTTATATATACTACTATATATGTATATATGAAAATGTATATTTATTTATTTATTCGAGTGGCTGAAAAAAAAATCAAACTTTCTTTCTGGAGTATAATTGTTACAAGGTCAAAGTATCGCGAATTAAAAGACTCTGTGATTAACGAGAGTTGTTGCTGAATATTAAAAGACTGCGCAAGCGTCCATTGTTGCGATTGAAATTTAAAATGCGGCTTGTTTTTTGAAATTCAAAAAGAAACAGATTTTTTTTTTAATATTTCATTTTTGTGAATCTGCCACGATTTGCCTTTTTTAAACTTCAAACGAGATTGAGCCTTATTCTTCCACTTTTTAACTCTTCATCAATTTATTAACTGTTCGTTAATCCCTTGGCATTTAGCTCCAATTTTTATTTTACTCATTTTTTATTTTTTATTTTTTGATTTTTTATTATATTGGAATTTTTGTACAGCTATGCTCGAAAGAAAGAATTTTTTTTCAGCCAAAATTCTATTAATGGATAGATACAATGAATATCAATGATTCGATCGATCCGGGAAAGTCTTTGTAGTAACATTTTTTGTTTTGGATCCTTAGTATTACGATGATCAGTTTTTTTTTATCTGAATCTCTGACGACACCTCGACTCTTGAATCGTTTCTTATATCATTCGATTTTCCATTCTTCACTCGCTCAAGCCACGCTGCTCGGTTTTTTTTCGTTTATCTTCGATTTCGAGACAATTTCAATTCGCGTATCGTTTTAACGGTGTATCGACGAGTTTTCTCAAAATGTTTCAACTTGGATTTCATACTTTTTGATGTTGAGAGTTTGATTATACCCCTGATTGCGAAATTTAAGTAATTTCTGTCGAAATAAAAATTAATTGCCTCAATGAACTGAGAACTTGATCCCACGATCGTGTAATTTCATTTCTATATGAAAATACATGAGGACGATAAACGTGGCGCGAATCTAGGTGGATAATCCCGCAACTCGGAATAACGGTACGTTACACTCGTCGGAATTCACAGCAGTATAGGTCCATTCGGTCAACTTCTCAGAGTCAATCCCGTTTGCGAAAGGTTCCGATATCTCCCTCTTTCTCTCGCTGTCTCTCTTCCACGATGCACAATTTATTCGTTGTTGATTCACGAGATTCAGATTCCTGTTCCGAATAACCAGGATACCCGCTCGCAAAATAAGGTGTTAATTACGATTACTGGCTATATATTCAATAACATGATTCAAAATTGAGCAACTATGACAAAAAGCATATCGCTTTCTCGTCCATTGAGAATTCCTTATTCCTCGTCGGATTCAACAAATTATTGTGCTTGTTCCTTTTTTTGTGCAGAATTGTAACGAAATTATTTGTTGCAATTACTCCCTCGACGTTTCTCTAATTTTTGGAATAAATTGGAAAAATAAAATGAAAAAGAGAGCTCGCTGCGTTAATCGAACCTCGACGTCGTGGCGTTGAAGGATTGATAGAGAATAATGTAATGAGAAAGAAAACGAGAGAAAAAAACATGGCTACATAAGATCGAGCGTGGGAAAGCAACACACAGGTTTATTCGTTGAGGTTACTCGTTCTCTGGGTCAAGAACCCTTCTCCCACACGACAAACAAATAAGTGTTACATTCATATATATATCGTGCCCGTTTGCATAACGATGACACGCCGATTGCCGTTGGCGTTTCCCGGCTGACTTGCCTCTTCTATCGTAACCGATTAACGGGATGAGTGCAATAATCCGGAACGGATCTCTCGACACTCTTATCCCGAGATCGCGCACGCGAAAAAAATGTGATAAATACGTGGAATTAAATAATTAACAGAAATGTCGATCATCATCGAGCGTACCGTTCTTCCAACGTTTTTTCTCCAGCGAGTGAATCACTGGATCCAAAAAAGAATGCCCGAAATATTTCATGTAAAAATTTGCTGACAATGTAAAGAAATTTCTCTAATATTCGGCCATGAAATTTGTTCATAATAATTCGCATAAATGCCAAAACCTTGGTAAACGCGAAGCTCCGCAATCTTGAAGGAAAATTTTTCAAAATTGAATGAAATTCAATTTTTATAAATCATTGCCTTGCGGTCAAAAAAAATTTCCAGCAGAAATGTCATCGAAAAAAAATAAAATCAAAATTTGTCAGGTGCGTTAACAACTTTTTGAAATAGTTGCACATAATAGCGATTCAATCAATCAAATTAAACACGAACAAAAAGATAATACTTGGCGCTTGATTTTTTGTTGTTTAAACGCTCAAGGATCAGGAGGCGAAATACGTCAGTCGCGCGCGTTACAACCGCGGCAAAGTCTTCCCGGAGGAAAGATATTTCGCTTTACGACGAGAGACCGGGTCCGTGTCGTTTCAGGTTTGCAGCTGATGCTTGGAAAACCGGCTTGATCGAAGAGACAAGCGCAACGAGAGAAGCCGACGATGAATTCCCCTCCCAATGTGTGCGTGTATCTGTATTTCTGTCTTAACACGTCCGTATGTATGAGAAAACGGGGATGATGAAATTCCGCAGTTGAATTCCGCGAAAAGTCTTCATCAGCCGTCGTTTTACAGTACGCATTTTTTGTTTACACCCTCTCCCCAGAATATAAAGTCAAACGTATACTAAAATCAACACTACAGGCTATTTCGCAAATAAATACTTTTATATTTTTATATCTATTGATAATAGAAAAAGAACCAGAACAATGTTCAAAGAGTCGTCAATTTCTACAGCTTAGGACAACGATCCTACTTCGTGGTACATATTCTTAACAATAGCACGCTCGATCACCACGATCCTTGATCGAACAAACTTTGACATTCGATCCTAAGTGCATTCCTGTGTCGCAGTAACGATGACCCGGGCATCGAAAAATCGTAAATTAAACATTTTTTCAACATTCCTTTTTATCTTACTCGTACTGTGTCCGATTTTTTGGAAATTCACATTTGATAGTCCTTCGGAAACCATCGATGAATTTTACCACGCAGCTTCACACTCATTATTTTACTATTATAGTTATTCTTATGAGGACATTTACGACAATGACAACGCGCACAATTATATTATATTTTGTTGTTGTGTTACGCTTTTGGAGAGTCCGTAAGATCGCGACCTCGGAGTGTCCTCGAGGATTCGAAGCACTTTTCAATTTAATTCCGAGAATCTCTCACCTTCGTATTTTCTTATGACCTGTGATCTTTTCTTTTCTCCTTTTTCTTCGATCCTCCGTGCTGGGACGCAGAGATCTTGCTGTTAGTCTTGAATATCCTCCGTGGAATTGATCAACCTTAAAAATTCGGCACTGCAGGCGGATGTTCAGCGGAATGAGTCCTCGCCGAATTTCTTGGCTTGCAGGCGCAACCACTCTCCACCAGCACGTAATCCTGACCCGTCAACGTTACCGGACCCAATGGTAATACCAGAAACAAATATGGTACGTACGTCTGCGTACACTCACCGTGCATTATCTCGCATTCTTTCGATCTGAGAAACAAGAATAAAAACATGCGCTTATCAAACCGTTTGGATTTTTGTTTCAAGAAAACTCTTTGCTTTTCATAAAAAACGTTTCAATATATTCATTTTCCAGATCGGAAGCAAAATTTTGCTTCATCGGAATAACTCGTTAGAATTTGTCGGTTCCGTAATCTGCTAATTTCTCGGTTTTTCGATATATTTTTTTGAGCATCTCCAAAGACGAACTAAAATAAAAAACTTTTGATGAAAATCTCAATTCAAATGGAATTAGTTGGCTCCATAAAGGACGCGAGTAAAATTTTTTCGATGAATCTCGAAAAACCGGAAAAAGGATTTCAATATCGCGAGCAAAGTTGCATTCTACGAGGACAAATGGAATGCTGCGTCTGTGTCATCAACCTGTACAGTTATTCTAATCTGAGATAGAATTCTCATAAAGTGTGTTTTGAAGGCTAAAACGTAGCGGTATTTTTTTTTTTGTCATTCGATGTTGTTCCAAATGCACGATGAATGGAAGAAAGAAAATTCCAGTTCTTTTTGTCGTCTGCTTTCTGTCAAATTGCTCAGCCTTCAAAAAAGTTTGACATCTCAAAAAGTCACTTTGCATGGACACGCTCCATATGGAACATTCTTACGCGACGCGTCTCTCCCTCTGCCTGGATCGGGTCACGAACCGGCTCGGGCTATGTACTGTGAAATATGTACATAGTTGGAGTCGCATTATATACGACCCACTGCACTCTATTCGCCTCGTGACCGAGTCATCGAGTTTGCTCACATTGCTCGAGTCAAATTCGCACAGGGAAGCATCGACTTTAAACATATTCGGGCATCGCACTCGACGAAAACGTGTTTTTTTACGAATCTGCATTAATACCTAGTCAAGAATAACTCGATGCAAAAAAAATTTGCTTCACTAATAAATGGTAGTGTGGAAAAAATTGCCATAAGAAAATGAAAGAAAGTTTTCCAAAAATACGAGAACAAAATGTTCCTTTTCTTTACATTAAAAACACTCGATGCACTCTGCAAGGCTTCTAATAACTTAGAATCAAAAATTCGATTCTCCATCCACGAATAAGCGAATTCGATGAAACAGTCAATGAAAATTAGATAAAGTTTTTTTTGTGCTT
This sequence comes from Hyposoter didymator, assembly GCA_037952995.1. Classification (NCBI taxonomy): domain Eukaryota; kingdom Metazoa; phylum Arthropoda; class Insecta; order Hymenoptera; family Ichneumonidae; genus Hyposoter; species Hyposoter didymator. Next base: position 8,121,257 of record JBAJMU010000003.1, on the reverse strand, counting down.
ACTCGCAAACCTCGAAGACGATCTGCTGCAAGAGATCGGGAAATTTCTGAACGATCGTCACCGGTTGTCCACTGGTGAGACTGACACCGTACATGGGCGCGGTCGTGTTGTATTTTGTTTTGCAAAGTCTCGACGATGAACCACAACTTTCGCTTGAGGAAAAGCTTCGTCCTATAAAACATAAAAGGGCAGAAAAAAATTACGAATTTAAATTGTCGCTTTCGTTGCATTCAGCTTACGTCCATGGTGAACGATTAATTCCATGGTTTTTCTATCAAAGATCGTCTTCCAATAATAATAATGATGAGAAATTGCAAATTTCAACAAACAAATACAAAATACACGTAAGTTGATGATTGAGTATGAAAATTATTTTCTGTTGAACTAGAAACAAATTTTCACCACCGCAGACTTGCATGGTATCATGATAAACCCGGGATCTCACATATTCACACTATTCACGATACTCCCGTGTGTTGGGATCGAACGAAGAATTGCAAAGTCCTCATCCGCGAGATGAACATTCCCAAAGCTCGATGCTGTTCTGGCAAATTCGTAGTTCGCGAGAGAGTGAGAAAAAAGTAGACTAGAAATATTTCCACGTGACGAACGTGTTTTTTCATGAATCCACGTGTCCATATATATTGATCATTATGTATGTAACTATGAGTAACTACATATGTGTATATGGATACAATGAGGAGAAGACGAGAGAGAAAAGTGCGATTATTCGAAACGTGAGTGGGCCGTGTGTACCGTTATGAGCGCCTCCAGGAGACGATAACTGTATTGGCCGGATAACCCTCGCGAGAAACCGCGGCCGGCTGCTTCATTGTGTATACACACATACATACATGTATATTTAAAACTAAGGCCGGTTCTCGCTACTACTTCGTGTGGAAATGGCATTTCACTAAAACGTAAACTGCGTACACAGTTCGTATGGATGAATTAGTTGAATTGCACAATATACAGTTGATGATATAAACACATTATTCAAGTGCGTATATCTTTCGACGAAGGTACACATCGGTGGAAATGCACTTACACAAGTTTTTTTCAGGCCAGACGATGTTGCAGCTCCGTATTAATACGTATCATAGTAACCGATATTACAGAGCGTGAATAAATTCTTTTAAAGCGTTTCCAACTCATCACAACGAGGATATGAATGAACGGAAATATCGCCATTATCCCATTTCTTCTGCGTATACAAATGATCCGTATTACGTAATTTATCGTAATTCATGTAATTACGGAGGAAATAACTGTTCATGATTTTCTGCCACATCTGGTCGACAGATGTTACTTCGAAATGGATTATTAATGCACTTCTCTTGGCTTTGGAATAGCATGTAATTGAAAATTTGTTTGAAGCGTAGGATTGATAAACACGTTACGCGTATTAGATTCATTTTTATTATTTTTATGACTAGACTTTTTTCATTCGATTCAATTAACATTTTATGATCGTGATGAGTTACGAGATTTGAGTTACGGGGAAAAAGAATTTTTTATCCTTCGTGATGTGCGGTCAATTATTTACGGAATCGTGTCGATTTTGCAGACCCGACGGAGTCTCGGGGCTGAGCATCGAAAAGAACAGTCTTAACGTCCGACGATAATGAAAGATTCTGTGTAACGACGATTATTATATATTTTCTAACCTTTGCGAGCCAAGATTGTTGAAGAGAATCGAAAAAATCGTGTCGATCGAAACTCCCACGAGAATTTCGTGCAAAGAAAAAATTAGGTCATGTGAAAAGCTCTTCGCACCCGTCGAATTTTCTCAATCATTAATTATTGTTTTATGTGGTAATTACCGGGACTTCACATCCGAAAAAATTCGTATACAATTTTGTAATCTCTCAGCGCTCCACTGTGTGACTAAATTTATAATTGACCTATTTCGGGTTGGAAGGTCACACGGATTCATTATCAGAAACAGTTGCGAACTATTGTTGGAAAAAATGTAATATTCATTGCAAAAAGATACGTCGCTATGGCGTGACTGTACGAAACAATGAACCTTGTACTAATTTAATTAGCTTGTGAAACGATTGAGATCAATTTTTCGAAAGAAACAAATTGGAAAAATAGTTACTGGAATATTTTGATCTCGAAAAATTGACAAAAACGATTGAAGGAATCGTAATTCAATTTGTATTCTGGTTGCAGTTTCGGTAAGCTGTTTATCCATTTTTTTTACTGGTTTTTTTTTTGGAAATGATAACTTACCGACTCTCGAATTACTCGTAATTGAGTAATCTCCTTGCACAGTTTTATAATTTTGAAGTAACGCTTTTCTCGTGATTTCTGGATCGATGGTACGTGGCTGGAACATTCGTCCCGTACGGCTGTTTCCACCCCATACGCTCTTGAAGGTTCGCGATATTGCGGCTCTGGATTTAGAGAAATAAATGTTAAAATAATTACATCTTATCCTTGTTGCGTCCAAACTGAAGTTTCTTGAGTATATTTTGCGTTAATGCATTTTCTCGAATCGTTCAAACCGGAAAGAAATGAAAGCGGTTAAAAAAATGTCATAATTAAAAAGAAACATTCAATTTAAACTATTGTCAATAGCAAAATGTTTTCCAAGCTAATTTTTTCAACTATTTCGAAATGAGTGAATGCAATTTATTTTTCTCGTTGCGTGATTCGTAAAAATTAAAAAAAAGAGGCGTTTTTGAAATTTTTATCAAATGATTTATAAGGTCGTAAACTTACGAAGGATATTGCATGTCATTGGGGCCTATGCAGTCCATTGAATCCGTGAGGGCATCGCCCCAGACGTATTTGAGTCCGAGACCACTGCCCTCGCATTTTTTCGCAGCTTCGGTGACGAAGCTGAGCGTCGTGAGAACAAGGCAAATACCGAGACATCTTGGCAACTGAAAGAGCAGAAAAAAAACGCTTTTAATATTTCAAGCATCCGGAATATTGTGAAATATTGAAAAAAAATAAAAGCAGGGAATGTTCGGACAATTTTGGCGGAGGTTCGGGAGGCAAAAGATCATGCAGTAAGTATGCCATTGGAATCAATCAAGACTATTCGTTCAGGGCTGAGGAAAAAAACGTGTTGTATTATTTCACAGTTATAATCTGTGTTTTTTTTTACATGATCTTCTCGCCAGTTCCTATTTTTTGTTTTTCAAGGATATTCGTTCGAGGAAGCTCGATCGGCAATAAAATCGTGAGAGAAATCTTTATGTTTCTTTACCAAAGACAAACGAGAATAATAACAATGCAATCCCAAAGGGAGGTAGAAGACGATAGCAGATTCATGAAACGAAACGTTTGCTCAGACTCCCAGCAAATCTTCCGAACGAGCGCTGTTTTTTTTTTTTTTTTTTTNTTTTTTTTTTTTTTTTTTTCCAGCGACATCGCCATCATCATTTTTTATATGGAATTTAACGATTTCCTCACTCTTAAGAATTGCAGAAGATTCCTCAGTAAAGTCTTATTTTACACTGGTTAACGTTCACTCCGCAATAAAATATCGCTAGTATGTTTTTATTTGCGTAAGGAAAATTGTGATCGGAAACAGTAACATTACGAGAGCTTAAATATAGAAGTAACTGGCCACGGATAGTCGTGGGATTTTCATTTTCTTTCGGAATCATCGAACCGTTCGCATGAAAGAAAAATCTCTTTTACTGTCGGATTTTCTTTCGAGCGGTGCTTGACAATGGATCATCTGTTTTCGGACACTACGAACTAGCATTCTTCAGTTTGTGTAGAATTTTTCGAAGCGACGATAAAGACTGTTTGTAGAGGTTTACGCCAAAATATGCGATCGAATCAGCAAATCTCGAAAACCCATTGACTAAATTGAACACACACTTGAATGGGGAAAAACTGTTAAAGTTGTGACCGAAGAAATCGTGTTTCTTATCATAAAAAATTTCATCAATTGCAAAACTGATAGAGAAGACACTGGATAGAGTAAGGAATTTCCCCGAGTGAAAAGCAACATGTACAACTCATTTTTTGTATTTGTATTCAAAGCACAAAAAGTTTAACCGAGCAAAACGTGTTGGAGTAAAAATTGGGTCGTTAAACAACTTTCGAAAGCAATTTCGCATTTCTGGTTTTCATAGACTTTTTCGGCAAGTGTCAAGGCAATCGGTTGAGCTTATATTAGCGGGGGTCTTGTTCACGGTTTCTGGGTTGCGGTCCACATAACTTGCTCTATTTTTGTATGCAATATATACGTGCGCTGGGACACGCTTTCATCCGGCTAGCCAATACCCGTATAGTATATAGTAATACATGAATACTTATTTTCTACACAGGCATAGAATCGAAGTGCGACACGTACGGTCGCACGAGGTGAAAGCAAAGTGTTATCCATCGCGACCCATACGAATTAGCGAGTATTGCCTCTTTGGGGCATCGATATCCCCGGATGGATCATCACCGGCTTCGATTTCGAACTCGGTTTCTCGCAGACGATTTTCCTTCTTTTTCTCAACGTGAACAGGATAATAATTTCATTTTTGTCTCACATCGAAAGATACTGACACGATTCTCTGCTTTTCCAACAATTTCCAGTAAAAATCACGAAATTAAATGATTCAAGGTCATTCAAAAGAATTCAACTGATTATCGTTCGTATTTCTCGTATGATGAGTAATGAATTAATATTTTACAAAAATTATTCACCTCGATTGGTCTGTCGAAAGTCAATTCGAATGAAAAGTGAAACATTTACTGCTCAAAGGCGTTTAAATCTGTTTTACTATTTGATATCCAAAGCCACGATGACAGCTGATCAACGACGCAGGAATGATGACGATTGCATCGAGCTTGATAGGCTTTTTCTCAATATTTCCAGAAAAATGCAGCCCACGATTTGTGTCACGATTTCGTACAGTATCAACAATATATCCGGAGAATCACTGGACGTCGTAGACATCAATCGTGTGTTTGATCATTGTTTGATAAGAATTAAATTAATGTCTGTCACTATGGCGCTGGCTTGACGAACTTTTCAGCTGAACTAAACGTTTTCATCTCGACGAATTTCTCACGATAAAATAACTTCAATGTTTTGACGAAATTCGTTCTTTCCAGAACTGCATAGTGCAGCAGAGATGCCGGTTAATTGGAAGACAGAGATCTTGAAATTTTCGCACGCGAGTCAACCTTTATTATGCGACGGTATGGGACATGGCAAGATTGTATTAGCATAAAAACTAATTGGCGTGTGATAGTTTAGCGGGCCCGCGAAAACAATGAAAGCGTATGAAATATTTATTTTCCCCGCCTTTTCCTTTGCCGATCCTCATTTCACATTGTTGTCGCGCACAAGAGGCGGCTGATGGCTCGACTTACATTCGCCGCGGGTCTCGTGTGCAATGGCTTTTATAACGGATCTGCGAACACGGCGATCGTCCCGATCTGCACGAGTCTCTCGTGTACAACGATACGGACTGTGTACATCGCTCGTTCGTGAGAATGGTCTGAACTTGAGTTTATATCTTCACTCAAATGTGTATCTACGTGGATATAAATCTGCACACTCATAGATGAGAACATGTTATTTGGAGCTAAAGCCACGCAAAACCGACAATCTGAAGGCCTTAAACTCCGTTCTTCTCCGTAAACGCGAAACACTTTGTTTTTATTGTTTGAATTCACCATAGCTTTGAATTTTTATTGCTCCAGATGTGAAGAAATGAAGATTGATACCATTTTTTATTAACTCCATGTTTGGACCGCATTTTTATGGCGTTCCACGTCTTTCCTGCATCGAGACCAATTGACTCAGGTCTTTTTGCAAGCCCACGAGTCTCAATAAATTCGACAAATTTGAGGATAATTTCTTTTCAACAATCGGACAATTCCTGAATGAAAATAAAAATAATTGTGTTAGAGAAATTAAAGGTTGATGTAAAAAAAAAATCACGACCATTTTCCCGCGAATGCGCACGTCTGTCAGGGGTCAAATTGACCCTTGGTGATTTAACCGAAACTTTGCTGCTGAGGGCCCGAAAAACGATTCAACAAAATTTGGTGCGTAATTACGTTAATAATTAGTGTTTTAGAATCTCATTAAAAAAAAAAAAAAAAAACATTCGGTTTACCATTGAGTGTGTTTTTCTCAAGGTCAAGGAAATTTCTGTGTCCAGTTGTTTTACAGTCCGGAAATTACGATTTCTCAGATTGTCGTTATTCAACAGTAGTTGATGAAGTAATAATTACAATTTCTTCATTGAGCAGCATCTGCAGTTTGATGACGTAACTTATGAAAGTCAACGTGCGAGGTCGTTGTTCTGCCCCTAGCACGCTCTATTCTCAAGATGAACGTGAACTTGAATTCTTTCTTTTCCTCTCTCTTTTTTTTTCTCTCGTTCCGTTCGCTTGTCTCAATCGCTTTCAGTGTCAAGATCAAAACTGAGTTGTCCTTTCTCTGCTCCTCGCTGCAGGGAAGGCGTGGCTAACATAATCATTTCAATTTTATAATCTCGATGACTCAACCATTCGAGTCACTCGATCGATTTCGTCGACTTCTTTTTCTAGTTTTATCGAATCTCCGGGTCGTCAAACCCTACCTCAATGACCTTGAGAACGCATTTCTCAACTAATTGCGTTTTTTCGTCACTCGGAACGCGATTTGCTCGGAGTTTTTTTTTAGCGAATTTTATCGTTGTGCAGAAAATTAACTCTAGATTTTTCTCCATTCTGTTTTCCTTCTTTCTGAAATTCGTCACCTCTCTGCGGATGCGTTTGAATTACGGAAAAATCGTGAACATTTAGGAACGAGATCCAAGTCTCTGTTTGCTTTTGCTTTCTGCACGAAATTCTGGGCTAATGAGGAAAAATGGGCTTTTCGTTAACTAGAGATAAATAGCACGCTGTTGCTTTCTTACTCGAGAATAATTCGATCGAAAAAGTTGGAATATCGTTGATGCCTCTGGAACAAAAGATGGAAATTGGTTCCTATTTTCTGTCTGCCATCGTGTAACGAAAAGCTTCGAAATTCCGAGGTTTTACGTGTAGAATCGATATCCCTAACGGTCCATTATATGATCCGAGGCATACAGTAAAAATATAGACATATAAATATACAGAGAAGAAGATAAAGTGGGTACACTTGGACGGTGCGTTCTAACGGTAACGGTAAATCATCCAAAACGTTCTTCCTCCTGTCTCTCGAAGGTGAGTAAGAGAAGAAACCAATCGAAAGAGTCATTTTGGTCGTGCCTCGATAACGGTACATGGGAATCTTTCGGCTGAACGAATCTTCGAAATTTGTGTGAATGAAAAATTCTTTTCACTCGGAAAATACCAAATTGATGCAATTCGACAAAAATAAAATATTGTCTGTTGCGTTGAGTGCCTATTTTTATTTCTACGGTTATTACGTTAGGAAGACGAGGGGGAAACGAAAAGTGGAAGATTGCCGGCGATCTACCTGGATGAATGACCTGCATACCCCGTCGTTCTTTGTATACATTCGACCTGAATAATAAAGGCTACCATCATGCTCATCCCTTCAGGCACTTCAGGACCGGCTTTGGTTAAAAAAAACCCTCCTAAAAGCTACACGTTCAATGGCTTGGCATACCTGAAGAGATATATTCACCCACTACAGTCATTTTGGCCTGGCCATCATCTAAAAAGACCCTTCGCTTCGTACGCTCATCCCAAATTATCTTTATTCTTTATCGTCTCAACATTTGCATCTTTGGAATGCAACAAACATCATTTTTTTTCTTCTCGCGTCATTTTCTTAATTACCGACTTGTTTTCTTCATTGTGTTCTGTCTCGACTTGGCCATCGTCTAAAACAGACCCTTTACGTTCGCACGCTCTTCCTCCTTGTAAATTATTGCAGCAAAGTTCGCATCGTTGGAATGCAGCGACAATAATTCTTCAGATGTTCTCCGATTTTGTTATTTTTCAAATTCTCAACTTTCTTTTCATGCTTTCCAGGTTAATTATTGATTTAAATTCAAAAACGTTCGAAGCTATTTGAACAACCGAATTCTGTCGCTAACAACGATACGAACTTTGTCATAATACTGCACCGGAATCGGGAAAAGGGGAAATGCGCATATGAGTCAACAACTTCGGGATTCTCGGGCGACATGTGTTGGAATTGTGTAAATTAAAGAAAAAATTGAAATTACTACTCACCGTTCGCATTGTAGAAACCATTTTTTACTCTATTATCTGTTTCTCAATATTTGAACTTAAACTCGAGATATTTAATTATTAAACGATTGTCACACGATTTTTATTGTTCGTATGATTTTTTTGTTTAGTTTTTCATCGATGAGGCTGGGAATTTTTTCTTCATTCAATTTTATTTAAAGTACTACGATTTTTTTTTATGAATATCGTGGGAAAAAAAATATTTATCAAGCCGTATCAAAGACCGTTCATGTCACTACACCGGATGCTCGTTGAGTTTGGGGTCGAGCACCTCCGTCCGCGCAGGTGGATGTCCAGAGGTTGACTGGTAGAATCGTAAGTAACCGGGCCCTCTCTGTGCTCGGTTGCTCAGATCGAGGGACAGAGCGAGAGAGACAAAACGACCAAAAGGACAGAGCAAGAAAAACAGAGGCACATCTATACGCTGGGATCCAAGAAGGAGTAGTTGGACTCTTCGAGGGATTGGTTCTCTTACCCCACCTGCAAATCCTCCTCTTCTTTTTTTCTCCTTCTTACGATCTTTCTTATAAAGAGGCCGAGAAAAAAATTTGCCCGTTTATTTTGCACGTTTTTGACACATACTTGAAAAATTTCCGCTATGAAATTCCCAGCGCTCGTGAAACATTTTTTCAATGGATTTCGTGAGGGTCAAGCACGTCAACTTTGAGCTCAAAATGTTGCAGCACAAGTTTTTAATAGTTCACGTATTAGTTTACTCAAGACGTGCTTCAAAAATTCGAAAACTACTTTCTCAGTTTTCTCAATCGTTAAAAAAACTCATCTCACATTTTTCTCTTCTCAAATATTTCTTCCAGACGAAATTAATTAATAATTTTTCATTCGTTCGAATTTTTCAACTTCCGATGACATTTTATGTTTCTTTGAAATTCTCCTTTTCCCAATGGCAGAAGGCATTTAATTGCAAATACGAAGAAATTTGTTTCTACCATTTCTGAGACTCAATTTCTGAAAATTGCTCGCATTTCAAACGTCCATTGATAACGGAGTGTTTTCCACGGAGTTACGAGAAAAATGTCTCTAAAACCGGAAAACATTATGAATATGCAGAGCATGCACACTTGGAAATGGAAATTTCTCAAGACCGTTCGACCGATCGGAATAAAAAAGATTTCGCCATTTTCTGCGAGTTTCCCTCCTAGACCGGAACTTTCATTTTCATTTCGATCGGTCAGTGTCGTTAAATTTGAAATTTGGGAATAGGAGCTCGGTAAAGGTTTGGGAAATAAAAATAGTATTTAGACTCTCGACGGTTGAGATATATCTTTTTTTTTTTAATAATCTTGTAATCGAATATCGATACGATCGTACAAATAAGTTGTTGCTCTTCTCATGCGCAAATGAACCTTAAACAAGGTCGCGATGAATAATTTCCTCTCAGATAAATTTGTGATACATTCAGTCAAAATCTCGTCTTTGCAGTAATTCGTCTTAAAACACAAAAAAGAAATGTACCACGAAAACCCGATGAGAATCTTTCGTTAATATGCAAGTGAGGAAAATATCGCGCTGAATAAGTTTTGCACAAACTTGACGGACAGATTGGCGCTATATGCAAAAACAAGTGTTTTTTTTTCTACTCATTTTGGAATGAATTCCTACGTGATGAATCGTGGAGTGTCGATGAAAAAGGAAAAATTACAAACATTTACGGAAAGTCATTCCGAAACAGATATAATCAACATTCGCGAGTCATTTTTTAGAATCGGTCGATATAAAACGCGAATGAATTATAAACTCTAATGCACAACTTCGATATAAACTTATAGTACATAAAAATATAGAAATACACGCGCTTGATTGTGTGTACACATTTGAAATTAGCTTGGGAAAAGCTAAAGAATTTGGCGTTTCAGTGAATATTCCAATTCATTTTATTCGAGTGGAATCGCATTTAGTAATGTAATGCGATCGTTGTGGTGATATGGTCGATCGACCGTTGAATCTATGGAATTGTTCGCAGGTTGCTGTCAGTTCGGCAAAATAGTTTGATAACATTGAATCGTCATAAATAGGAAAAAAGTCAACAATTTGACGCGAAGATGTGCCGGTAAAATAATGCGAAGCTATCAATATGTGCTTCTCAATGAAATCGCTCGGTGTTGAATCGTTTGTTTCAAGCGTTGAGAAAAAATAAAAGAAAATACATTTACACACGGTTGTTGCTTCGGTTCACGTGTGACATTTAATCGCCGATGTTCCAACAGTCGCTTCGAGTCACTCGGATGTTCCTTACGTCCTGCAGCTATCGCACTCTCTCGTATTTTTTGTCTTGTACATTACTCGTCGAATTTGATGGAATTAACTGACATGTCGATCTGTCCGCCACGATATGCTCCTCTCTTCTTCTTCGTCTTCTCGTGACGGAAAGATTTTCCCTTCGTGTGCTTCAAGTCGAGATTGGCTTTTTCTCCCCATGATCCGCGCGCACCTTTCTGTTTTTATTGATTGAAAGAAAAATTACGTGAATACGACTGTCAGGAATGCATATTTTTGAGCGAATATTCAAAACCGCGGAAATGAGAGAATTTACAACGATTTTGAAATATATTTTCATCGGAAATTGTGTGCAGTGAGTTGCAATCGTAAAAAATGAAGCTTTTTATTGCAATGAATTTTCCGGATGTTGGAGATGATCTCTAACGTTGCGCGATTGAAAAATAAATGGAAAATCAATTTTTTTTTGTGCTTGAGCTTCTGAAGATAAAACGGAGGGACAAAAACGTCCAAACTGAAACTTAATGACAGGAGAATAATCTCACCTCTATAAGCTTCTAGGATCAATCGTCGAAAGTGATCTTTTTGTTTTGAGCAGGTGCATCATTACCAAAAGATTTTCTTTCACCAAAGTTACCGCCACCTCTGCCCCCGCGGAAACCGCCTCCCCGTCCACCCCTATCACCGTCTCCGAAAGATTTTCTGAAGCCATCCCCCCTGCCCCGAGAGTTTCCGTCATTGCCACCCCACGAATTTCTGCCCTCGAACCCTCCACGGCCACCCCTGAATCCTCCACCTCGTCCTCCGCGACCTCCTCGATCACCACCGCCTCGACCCCCACGATCAAAACCTCCGCGTCCCCCACGGCCACCTCGATCGCCTCCGCGTCCACCCCGGAAACCACCCCTTTCGCCGTCTCTACCCCCTCGGAAACCGAGACCCCCGCGACCGCCGCGGAAACCGCCCCCCCCTCTTCCGCCACCGTGCTTTTTGAAACCATTCTCTTCGCCACCCTCGTCACCTTCCTCCTCGGCCTAGAACAAAAGAGAAAACCACAGGTCAGCCGCACTGCTTTGATGCAAGTTTTTCCCTTAAGCACTAATTTTTCGATGTTCGAAACTAAATCAGTCAAATTCACACTATAAGGTTCGTATTTCTTGTGATATTTCAACGAATAATTGCTTTTCGTTCAATGCAATCAAAAAAGTGGGTCTTGCTGAACAATCTGCATTTTCTGCCTCTATCCTCGCGATGTCTCGTACGTTTTACAGCTCCGAACACTGAGTCCTGCTGCCCGACGAATCCACCTACCTTCCCAACTGTTAAAATGCATGGCAAACATGATAAAAGCAAATGAACTGGGGAAGAACTTTCACGAAGCGGCGAATGACCTGTAGTTTCCTCCTCCGTTTTCATTCTTTTGATTATATTTTTTTACCTTCGCCTCGAACGAATTGTTCGCCAGATTTGGATGCAGATTCTGGATGTACTCTTCGTCGTTCACGCGCCGGAACGGGCTATTTTTTGGCTGTGCAATAGTATTAGAAACATCACATTTAATAATTCAGTCGTGTTGCGGACCTTGTAAATCAATTTTTCATTTTTCTGGTTAGTTAGCGAAATTTTAAGCAATATGCCCATGATGCAAACTCCGACTGCATAAATGAATAACGAAAAACTTGATCAGTATCTTGATCTTCCTGCCATCGATGTTTAATGCACCACCATGGGCGAATTAATCTTTTTTGGCACGGGATTCAAAGAGGAATTTGCGAGTATCAATCAATTTGGTTCGATTGAACTGACAAAGTCAATATTGCGAGCAACAAGTTTCCCATTTTTATTGGGAGACATTGAGCTGCAACCTCATGCAGTTGAATTTAAAAAAATGGCAAAAAACTCACGTCGTTGATTGGATCATTAAAATTTGTTCGAATACTGACCAAGAACGGAATGAGATTAGTTTATTTGAAGTAATCATAAAAATTCAATTAAATTAAAAGTAAGGGTTGGATGAATCGTTCGGTAAAATTGTACGAAATAATATGAATAGGGAAGTTTCTCTTTACCTTATCGCCATTGAAGCTGTTGTTTCCTTTCACGAAATTGTTATAATTTGGTTTTTTCGCTGGTTTCTCATCAGCATCACCTTCGGCTTCCTCAACAGTTTTATCGTGTTTTCTTTTTTCTCCTTTAGCTGGAGTCTTTACAACAGGTTTTTCATCAACCTCGTCCTCGCTGGAGTCTTCGTCACTGGATTCTTTTTTCGCCGCAGGTTTGGCAGCGGCTTTGGGTGTGGGTTTTTCATCTTCGGAGGAAGATTCTTCTTCCGAGGATTCTTTCTGCTTAGCTGCTTTGGTAGCTGCGACTTTGGGTGGCGCAGGTTTTTCATCTTCAGAATCAGATTCCTCGCTGGAGGATTCTTTCTTTTTCTTTTGAACTGCCGGCGATTTAGGAGCTAATTTCGGTTTGGGTTTGCTCTCTTCGTCGGAGGAATCATCTTCGCTAGAAGATTCAGCTTTTTTTGGTGCAGCTTTGACAGGTGATTTGGCGGCTGGAGTTACTGCCGGTTTTTTCGCCGGTGGTTCATCGTCGTCGCTGTCTTCATCGCTAGAGGATTCTTTTTTAGCCACAGGTTTTTTCGCAGCAGGAGTTTTCACAGGACTCGGTTTTGCTACTGGTTTTTCGTCCTCCGAGGATGAGTCTTCAGAGGAAGATTCTTTCTTGGCTGCAACAGCCTTGGCCGGCGCTGCTTTCACCGGTTGTTTAACCGGCGATTTATTTCCTACTGGTTTTTCATCCTCCGAGGATTCTTCGTCGCTCGATTCTGCTTTTTTCGCAGCAGTTTTTTGGACAGCAGCTACAGCCGGTGTGGGTTTCCTCACTGCTGGCTTGACGGTGGGTTCGTCACTGTCGCTGTCTTCGCTGGAGGATTCTTTCTTGGCAGCAGGCTTAGCCGCAGCTTTTGCCGCTACAGGCTTTGCTACTGTCTTGGCTTTAGAATCTTCCTCGTCGGAATCTTCTTCGCTGGAGGATTCTTTTTTAGCGACTGGTTTGGCAGCGACCTGTTTAGCCGCAGGTTTGGCGGCTGTCTTGGCCGCTGCTTTAGTCGGTACTGGAGTTTTTTCCTCGTCGGAACTGTCGTCCGAACTCGATTCTTTTTTAGCTGCAACTGCTTTCGCAGCTGGTTTTGCTGCAGGCTTTGCCGCTGGCTTCTCGTCTTCGCTCGACGATTCCTCAGAAGAACTCTCTTTCTTTGCCTTTACTGGCGCTGCCTTTGCAGGAGCTTTGCCGTTCAACTGTGGCACTTTTTTCGGCACTTCCTCCTCCTCCGAACTTGAACCTGAACTACTGTCCTTCTTGGCATTCTTTATGTTTATTTTCTTACTAGATGTGTTTTGATAGTGCTTGAAAACCTCTACGATGCCTGGTGAACCCTTTGGCAATACCGGCTGCAATTTTTTGAAAACATCCTTTAGTTGAGATGACAAAACTATTGGAAATAATTCTGTCAAGCGCCTCACTGTTAATTTTTTTTGGTTTGTTTATCAAGCTACTGGCAATTTTCTATTTTGTACCGGAAAATTCAAAACTTCCGACAACTACACTAATATACTAAAAAGAAAATAATTGAACGACTGAAAAAAATGGCGAAAAACGTAACCCTGAGTTATTGATGAGCCAAGTTTGATTTAAAAAATTATTAACCAATTTTCAAAATGGATAATAATCATGGACGAAGCGTGTCGAAATTTGAGTAAAAAAGAAAAATTCAAATAAAGATCGGAACAAAAAGACATGTTCGAATTTTGAAAATTGCATACGATTAATTTCAAACGCGGCCTTTCGGCGTCGAACGACACGCGCCATTAGCGCCACAACGCTGCTCCCCGGATTTCAATAGTAATAATTCTCCTGCCATATCGATCGTTATTATTTTTTTATGCTAATCATTGTTCAGGCTTTTGTAAAAGTGAAGCTTCGTCACCGATCATAAACAATGTCAAACAAAACGTTCAACGAGCTACGTTTGTGAGCCAGTATTAGGTTAAAAAAAAACACGCGGTTTATCGCGCACGTTTTCGACGTCGGAGCTCGGAGGTAGATATACTCGTAATTATAGAATACTGGAGCCAAAACATGATTTTTCTCGATAGTTAATTAGGAGATGACGAATTATATGGATAATAGACATTTGAGGGAGTAATCGACGACGGAAAAGCTAAACTTTTATATTTTACGTAAATTGTCTGGACCGTCCACGTGGTGTGAGGCAAAAGCGGCATTACGCGTTATTATAAAATGAGTTTACTCATGGAAAGTACGAGATATCGTACGACGACAGTTTTAAAAAAATAAAGAAAACTCAAAAAACTCACCGCACTCGTTTTCTTTTGGAAAACTTTGGCTAGGGCTGCATCCTTTTTCAGCAAATAATCGTGCACGAGGGCAGAAACACCTAATTCCTCGGCGGATGCCATGACGGACGCGGCTAAAGGACTGACGACAAAATGTGCAACATCCACTGTCCTCCTTAGTTCATGTCTTGCACGAGCGTGGCGCTTCAAGCGTACTATAGTTATTTGACTCACCGCGTAGCTCTGCCAATCACATCCGTTATTCGAATTTCCGAAACGATCGCACGTGTTGTTTTACTATTCGTCTGACTGAAAAATCTAAGTTGTTAAAAAACATTCATGATATTCGTAATTATCCTCATTGTCATGAGAATTTCGAAAAAAACTAATTCAAATGTTTAATCGATCGAATGCTCTATAAACTTAAAGTTTTTTATCGTCGGCACAGCTAGCTTATGTCTGTGGAGTATAAGAACAAAATATTAGAGTTGCTGTATGAAAATTCATCATTGAACTTGTTCAAAGTTTGTTGATAGAGCGTACGAGAAAAAGCAGACGCTTCCGATTGGCCAATTAAATATATTCGAAGCTTCAACACACACGTATACTGAACGCAGCTGGCTATGACGAAAGGGTTATCAGCCACGTGATTTGTTGACAGTCCTCCCTTTAACTTTCTGGAAAAGCGTTGTTTACAAATATTAATCGGGTGTGGCATGAAACTTCGTCTACTGCTGCCCCGGATGAAATAGGAAATACCTGTCTTTTCTTGCAAAGCCGCATGACATTTAGTTTTTTAGAACACGAGAGCATTCACTACCGGCTAAGTCTAAATTCCGACATCTAACCTACAAATATTTACAACTTCGTATAAATAAATAAGAAAAACAATGGTAATAGCAATTGGGTTTGAAGGAAGTGCCAATAAGATTGGTATAGGAATAACCAAAGACGATCAAGTATTGTCAAATGTGAGGCGGACTTACGTCACACCACCGGGTGAAGGTAAACAAAAATAAGCAAAATGTTTTCTTCGAAAATGGAAAATGATCGAAAAAACACAAACTCTACTAAAATGCCTCAGTGTTTCGTGTTTTTTTTTCTCGTAAATTTTACTCCCCCATTTCCGCGATCGTCAAATTCGACAACAATTTTTTTTCCATCACATTCAATTCCTCGCAAAGTTCAATTGGAATCTCTCAATTTTGATCAACTGTTGCTTCAGTTCCGTTCTTTCAAATCCACAAGTTCATGTAATCTTTAGCTTTTACAATGGAATAAAAAGTTCTCGACTTGAATTGAAAAAAAATACAACAAGAAAAATGATTTTTAATCGCCAAGGGTTCTTGCCAAAGGAAACGGCCATTCATCATCGAACCCATGTCCTGGAAATCCTCGAAAAAGCATTGAAGGATGCAAATTTGAGTATGAAGGATGTGGATGTAATTTGTTATACGAAAGGCCCGGGAATGGGAGGTCCTTTGACGGTGCTGGCTCTGGTAGCTCGCACAATGGCTCAACTTTATAACAAACCCATTATAGGTGTGAATCACTGCATCGGTCACATAGAAATGGGAAGATTGATAACAGGAAGTGAAAATCCCATTGTGCTTTACGTGTCTGGAGGAAACACCCAAGTAATTGCCTACTCCAGACAGCGCTACCGAATATTCGGGGAAACAATTGACATTGCGGTCGGCAACTGTTTGGATAGATTTGCACGATTGTTGAAATTATCCAACGACCCCAGTCCAGGCTACAATATAGAACAGCTCGCAAAAAAGTAAGTCAGATCTGGGCCTTTGAAAAAAAAAATTCTCTGCGCACGAAAAAGAATCTTTTTGAAAATGCAACATTTTTTTTCTGGTATAAATCATTTGTCGCTGAAAAACCTAAAATATCAATTTTTTGTTGAATTTCCTGTTGAAGTGAAAGACCGAAAAATATTTACAAAACTGAAGAAATTGAGTCGATATTTCAATGTTTCATTTTGTTGTTTTTTCTTGGGAAAACGAGGGGTTCGAAATTGGCACCACTGCCTTATGTGGTGAAAGGGATGGATGTCTCGTTTTCCGGTATTTTGTCAAACGTCGAGGAACATTTGGACGTTTGGCTGACCAGTGGAGAATACAGTAAAGAGGATCTTTGTTTTTCCTTGCAAGAGACGACGTTCGCGATGCTGATTGAAATAACTGGTGAGAGTAATTGTTTANTCCTTAATTCACTGCGTAATTTGTCAAACATGCAAAAAACATCGCTGAGAGAGAAAATAACGATAATTAATGCAATTTCCTTAATTGATAATAATATTTCAGAGCGCGCGATGGCTCATGTTGGTTCGCACGAGGTGCTAATCGTAGGCGGGGTCGGCTGTAACGAGAGACTGCAACAAATGATGGGTGTCATGTGCGACGAACGAGGAGCCAAACTGTACGCAACGGACGAACGTTTTTGCATCGATAATGGCGTTATGATCGCTGTTGCTGGAGCCCTTGAGTACCAGAGCGGCATCCCGACTCCTTGGGAACAGACGACGTGCTCACAAAGATTTCGTACCGACCAAGTTTTCGTTTCCTGGAGAAAATGAATAGAAACAAGTAAAGAAAAAAAAACAAACCTCGTCAATTTCTCAATCTAATTCAATAGGCCTTTCCCCTCATCTCTGGAGCATTTTCCTCCGAGCTAGCATCGAGTTTATTTCATAGTTTTCCATGATCAAAAAACCATACGCAAAGATGAACTTTCGATAAAATAATCTCCTCGGAAATCAATCCTCATCCTGCGAGTCTTGATGAAAAACAATCTTCCAAAGTAATTTGTCGAGGAAAGAAAAATTCTGGCAGTTTTGAACGGGGATGAAACGCTATCAAGCCTTTTTGACATTTCAGCCAAGTTTATTCTATTCGCACGTGCCAGCATTTTTTCTCACCGTTTTTTTCATCACGTGTATATATATATACCCACACTTGGCGAGATCCTAATCTCTTTTTCATGTGACCCGAGCGACACGAGTGGCCTCGCGTGGGCGAGTATGTACCGACGTGAGGCAAACCGGAAGTTCCGTTCTCCAAGAGCTTCCTCTGCCAGAATATGACCGCCGCGGTTCGGCGAGAGGAGGAGAAAACCAGAGAGGAGGGGAACGAAGGCGTTCCAATTAAAACGCGCGCGCGTTACAATCGATAGTAACAACTTTCTACGTACCATTCGCGCTCCCCAAACCTAGACGTACAAATGTTTATTGCGCTTGCTCTCGTCTCAACTCATATACCAAATCAAGTCTAATCTTTCTGAGCGGATACAAACGCATGGAAGACTATATGCATCCATAGCGCCAAGAGTACACTGGAAATAAAATTTTGTTAAAAATCGTCGATATTTTGTTGAAGACGGTCAACTAAGGTTTTTCAAAAAATATCAAAATTTTCGTTATTGTGGCAATATATTCAGTTTTTAACGGAATCGTCAGCAAAATTGACGATTGGAACGACAAAAATTAGCTTCCTAAGAGACTTCCTAGAAAATTTCTTGCTGCAATGACACAATTTTTGGCATTATTCAAAAAAACGATCAGTCGAACGTATCGAACAAAATATCGATCTTTTTCATCAAAATTTGGTTTTCAGTGTAAGCATATTTTAAGGAGCTTGGCTACATACGATCATACGATAAGAATTTAATCAAATTTTGTGATAACTTCCTTTACCATCAAATACGATGATACAATTTTTTTCAAATTTCTCGTCTACATAGTTGTCGAATAATTGGAGTTTACACCATGCAAAAGACACACCTATATATATATATATCTGAATCCTATGCTTGAGCATGGAAGCTCAAGTGTTCAATTACTCGAAAACTATGTTGAGGAAAAATCTTTCAAAATTTGTATATTCATATTTAATACCAAAAAACATACTGACCAAATTTAATCAAATTTTTATCATTTAGAATTATCCCATGCTCACGGAGAGAAATTTATATAAAAAATTACTATGGCACCATAGTTCCCTGGTGACAGTATCGTCCCTCTGAGAAATTTGCGCAAAAACATAGTAATTTTTCATCTGAAATTGAGCGAAAAATGACAAATGTCCGCTATTTCCGATAGAATTTGAATAAAAATTACTATGTTTTTACTGAAATTTCTCAGAGGGACGATACTGTCACCAGGGAACTATGGAGGCATATTAATTTTTTATATAAATTTCTCTCCGTGAGCATAGAATAATTCGAAATGATAAAAATTTTATTAAATTTGGTCAGTATTTTCTTTGGTATTAAATATGAATATACAAATTTTGAAGGTGATAGTATCGTCCCTCTGAGAAATTTGAGCAAAAACATAGTAATTTTTCATCTGAAATCTGAGAAATTTGAGCAAAAACATAGTAATTTTTCATCTGAAATTGAGCGAAAAATGTCAAATTTCCGCTATTTCTGATAGAATTTGAATAAAAATTACCAAGTTTTTGCTAAAATTTCTCAGAGAGACGATACTGTCACCAGTTTTTGATATAAATTTCTCTCCGTGTTTTTAATATGGCAACATTGTTGTTGTTAGCCTAGCTCCTTAAAGGCACATTTTACTCCATGTCTAAATACGCGAACAGGGTGTCCTATTAAGGTTTGTCCTTCGATTCCTTTTCAGGGCCCACTTTTGAGTGCAAATTTCTAAAATCTCTCGCACTTTTTATTAAATCCTTCATTAACGAATTATTAACATCAGGGACACTTGAACGCATCACGGAACACTTGGAGCAGCGTACGATGATGTGTGACAGTGAGCGCTTTTACGCGGGCTTATTATTTAGCAGGCTATGGGGTATTATGGGGTTAGTCGAGCGTTGCACGTGCCGCTCAATGCCGATTCCTACAGGCTTGATGAAAAAATTGAAGGAAAGGATTGATGCAACCGTTACCGAACAAATATGGGTAACGATTTTCGATTTTGAGCAATTTCTTTTCTGTCCCGGATGCAAATTTTCACGGTAGAAAAATTTCGCATATAACAAAATAGTTTTTTTTTGTTGAAGGTTTGAGCTTGAGCACTGCAAAAATTACCCGAAATTTGTGATGGACAAAGCTTCTGGGTTGAACGTTTCAAAAATCCGCGGGTCATTCCTGGCCGTGAACAGATCGGTTGGTCGAATTTCGAGTCGAGAAACACGAATTTTTTGAGTTTAGCCATTTTTCGAACATTTTTTTCAACGGGCTTCCAGGACTAGGGAGTGGATGATGGAGAATCCTCGTCAGGGACTTTTTCATAGGAAATTTTGTGCTCCACGATATTGGTCCTATGCGGTTTTGCTCTATCTTGAACGGCTTCGAAGATACGAGCGATAAACGTAAGCGGTTTCGTCCCCTGTTGTGTGATAATTGAAAATTCATCAAGTGACGATCTGAGCCTAAAATGGTGTTGATTTTTTTCGACACGAAACCAAAGTCTCGAACTTGCTTCTCCACCCTTAAGCATTGAAGCTGCGACACCCTGTACATGTATTTTGTAGCCGTGAGTTTATCGGTTGAGTCAGGCGCAATGCTGGCTCTGGCCCAAGTACCGCCTCGTCAAAATCCGCGCAGATAGAGACGGGGAATGAGAGAAAGAGAAAGAGAGGTGTAGAGGGAGAAAGAGAGCGCCAGGCAAGAACTACCGCCAGGGTAGAGCAGCTGAGCGCGGCCAAAGAGCGACTCAGTCGCGGATCCCGTGTGCAGTACCTCGCACAGTTCCATTCTGGGAAAAACAAGCTCGCACAACAGTGGAGATCCCCAGACTTTATTTTAGTAAATCGCGACACATACACGCACGCACACACACACACACACACAATACGAAAGTATTACAGCAAAAGACCTTGCTCGCTCGCACGAGTATCGAAACCCCCTAGCGCTTGTCCTCTCCCCGTTTCCCACACTAAGCCCATCAGAAGCGTGTCATTACTTCCGAAAATTTATTATTTTTTTTCATTCCTTTCCGTCCCTCCGGAAGATATTCCCCATGACTCAAAAAACCGGATCAGTTCCTCGCGTAAAGAGCTCGCGTTAAACTGGCAGCTCATTAGAAGCGGGAACCAAGAATTATTGGTTCGAAAATAAAAAGCGAGAAGCCGCCATAACAAAGCGACTCGAGGAGAATTGTGTGCGAATGTCGGAGTGATTTTTCGTTTATTCCGTTTCTGTTGTTGTTGTTGTTTTTTAATTCTTTCTTGCGTTTGCATTGAGTTACGATTTGAACGAGTACAAGACACACGAAAACGCGCGGTTTGCGCAGCGTGTGCTGGGGGCAAAGGAAGTGTTCACACACATGGCAATCGATAGTGGAACGAAACGTTGCTCGCAGCGCCCATGAAACAAGTGGTGAAGCACGTTTTGCAACCGCCCGCTGTTTCGTCCTCTTTGGCCCCGCTGTACACACCCTCGTGACGATACACTCTGTGCTACAAACAATAAACAGACTAAAGTTTAACTCTCCATCAATAATACGAAAGAAAAAACAGGAAGAAATAATAAAAACTGCTTGTAATATGTTGAGATCAGTGAGTGAAGTGCACAGTTGGGAAGACGACGAGAGGCATCCTTAGAGAGGTGAGTCCTTGTCATTAAAACACACACCCCCGAAAACAAAAGAAAAACATTGCCTTTGTATGAGAATTACAAGTTCCCGAAATCGTTACTAGATTGGCCACATTTTTTTCACGTGTCGCGATACTTTGTTATCTCTTCACGACAACTCAGTGTTTTGACAGTCGCGGAAGAGACGCGACAAAAACGTATACGCGAAAGTCGGCCAAATAGCTCCACTCATAAATCGGGTTTTTAGTGTGTTGGTCAGTTTGCAAGAAGCTTCGATGATGCGATCAATGCATCGGGCATATCCACCGAAGTAGACCGAAGTTCGTAGCTCCACATACTCGAAATCTCAAGACCTGATTCGCATTCGCTAGTTTATTACATCGCGGACATTCTTTAGGTTGTATCCGGACGGCTGGGAAGTTTAGAGCTCGCTGAAAAAGGCCAAAAGATAGGGGAAAATATAGGCGAAGAGAGTGGAGGAGAGACAAGTCGTTAAAATCGATTTCTCCAAGCCTCTCTCTCTCTCTCTCTCTCGCACTTTCGCGTTATAGAGAAATTTGACTAGTCTTCTGTCTTTATCCGGCTCTTCTTACGTCAAGAAAAGCCCTCGAGAGGTCCGTGCTGTGTACACACACTACTGTGCATGCCCTATCTAACCGTTGAATCTCCACATTGTGTATATTTTGCTTCCTAACTCTATATACACACCCCCATTAATATGTACATCTATATCCTCGCATATATATATATATATCTAACGTACGTCACGGTGTCGAGGGTGCGCGAGGATAGAAACAAGGGAGAAAGGGAGAGAGAGAGAGCCGATGGAATCGTGATCACGCTTGTATCAACCCTCCTCTGCGTCGTTATTTGGGGCAGTGGTACTTTCACCCCGAACGTTGTGTTTTTTTTTCTTTTCCTCACTTACACACTTTGCCTACCGCACTATTTGGCCATTATACTTGAATTCTGAATGCTAACGAGCCACAGTTCAGCTCGACATGAAAAAAAGGGGATTCCCCTTTTCACGCAGCATGACCTCCATCGTTTCGACAATAAATTTCGACATTGCTTTCCACTGGGGATTTCAATAAAATCATCCTTTCGAATTATTCTTCCAAAGAATAGCGATGGATTGGGGCGCCACATTTTTTTATCTTTTTAGTCATTTTTATTTTTACCAATCACGAATGGTGGGGGAGATTTATTTTCCTTTCGACTCCCACTATTCGTTCATTTTGACAAATTATTCTCGTGACGTTTCCTGGTGGCGAAAATTTATTGAGCTCTGGACCACTCGCTCGGAGATCGACGAGTTTTCATTGACGATCCTGAATGTCGGAAAATAGAAAAAAAACGAGCTAGAGCCTCGAAAGGTAGCGAAAGAAATGCTTACGAGGAAAATTTTGGGTTGACCTGAAACGAATCAGAACTAAAAGCCAGTCCGAGGCTCTCGAGGACATAAAATATTTGAGCAACAACGTCATCAGGGCCATTTCTTATGTCTTTCATTTATTTTCGTTATTCCCAGAACCCAAAAACTTTAGAAACTCGGCCAAATTGACATTAAGGTGATGACAAAAAATTCCAATTACTAGTTGCCATCCTTGATCTATCGGTACACATGGAATACGTTTTGAGCTTGCTTTACCGTCGAGACTTATTCTCGTGCAGTTTTTCTTTAGGATAAAAATTAAAATTTCAAAATCAAACGAACAAGAAAAATCGAAAAAACCTCAAAAATTGAAATCGTAGTAATAAAAAATGTTTGTCGTTGCATTCGAGCGACGAAAAGTTCGTTCGTCTCCACTCTAAACATTCCCAAAATGCACATTTATCACGGATCGTTCTCATCGCCACGAGAAACCCGAAGAAAATCATGATGAACAATGAAACGTTAATCCGCATACGAAGAAACGTTGAATGTTAAAAAGAAGATTGGGCTGATTGTTTACCCGAGTGCGGGGTTTACGTTGGAAAAAATAGATTGTGACGTTCAAGGGTTAAGAATAATGAACTTCTGCATAAAAAAACAAAACTAAAAACGAGAAGCGTTCTCCCATCAATCAAATGACGTATTTCGATCTTTCGAGCAAAATAATTATTTTATTCAAACATTACAAACACTCGAATCCAAAATGGAATAAAACTCAAGCAAATTACCAACACGATGAGCACACTCATTTATCGATGTATCGGGAAGCATTAATTATTGAACACACGCGACACACACACAAAATTTGTATGTATGTAGTGGTTACAACGGCCTTGTCGAACGAATCATTGAACCTAGCTCTATTTGGGGCAGTAGGACACAACCCCTATTGGCCCGGCGGAGAACAACCGCCTCGGGGTACCAGGCTTCGAGGCACCGGGCTCTCCCTCCGTTTCCCCACTCCTTATTCTCTCTCGCTCTTTGGTTCGTTTTTTGTTTCGTTATTTTGCAAGTTGACTGAAAAGTTTATCGTTCGCGAAGAAACGATAAGCATGCACAGGCTCCGATGAACAGAGCAAGCTCTATTTTATCACGAAAGTTAGAGTCGAATCTAAATTCATCGTAAAGGTCGCGTCGTACGATTTGAATTGTAACTCTACAAAGATAGACACATTTATTTTACTATTACTGAGTTTTAATGGCGTGAGTTTTTTTTTCATTAACAATAGCAATTCAGTCGTTTTTATTATTATTGGTAGGATTATTTACTAATGATTTATTATTACTTCCGTTGACGCTATTATTGGGATTATGAGAAGGCACATTTTAAACCACTAAGAAGCCGGTCATGGGCGTCGACGTTGACCCTCGAAGAAACACTGTTGCGACACGGTCTTTACACCGACTCCACACATTCTTTATTTTCCCTCCCACTTTGTTAATTTTCCGTCTCTCTCTCTCTCTCTCTCTCGCCCTCGGTTTCTCTCTGTTTCTAAATTTTCCTATTCCCATTTTTTCCTCTGGATCATTATTCTTCCATTTTCTTTGGTAACAAAGAGTTGTCTCATCAATGAATTCTGTGCCCAGCGACCTTCTCAATGTACACGGCCTTGGGAAATAGTTCAAGCTATTCGTCTCGTTCTCTCTTTCTGTTTCTTTCCCATGGGTATACAAACACAAACGTTTTATCTTCGTTTTTCTTCGTCGAGAATGTTCTTCATCTCCTTTTGGAATTTTGACCAAAGTCACGTTTCGCCAGTGACCGTTTTTTGGACAACCGGACCTCCCACTGGGGACAAGCTCCAAACACTACAAACTGAATAAACGTTGCTCGACATTTACGATGCCGAACGGGCATCGCAGCGAAAACAAAAAAAAAACAAAAAATATCGCGATCGGACGCCTCCGCCGGTTCGGAATATGACATGCTATTAATAAAAAGAAAATGTATATGTGCCACGAGTTTGCAGATATATTTAGAACGGAATTTCGTGCTTTTACTGGAGTTGAGAGACATCCTTTTTTTTTTGGTTCTCGATGCCTCGATATATATAACGTAATTGTTGAATCGATACGCGAACAAACAGTTGACATGTGTTTTCATAAAACGAAGACACTCACCGACAGAGCTTCTTCGCTGCTGAATCAACTGCTGCTCTAGTTTTAGATACGATCTATAACAGTACGAAGATGTAAGAAAGGGATGGCGTATGTATACGTTCACATAGTCTCACGTGAGCTTGCTGCCAGGCTCTCCTCTATATACGTGTATAGAAATTTTTCACAGAAATATATACGATGGATATGAAATGGTCGTAATCCCGGAGCTCGATCTCGTAGTACGAGCAAACAATTGACACAGGCAAATTTCGTTGCCGGAAGCTGGAGTCTTCAGAATTCCTTAGGGTCGTTAAATTTTCCTATTCGTTTGAGGAAGGTTCGAGTAAAAGCTCCGGATCACAGCACTGTGTCTCCACATTTCCCATGCTCTATAAATCCATCCGCTAAAATCTTGGCCTGCTCCGAGTCGATCTTTTTTTACGAGAGATTTTATTTTCGTGTTACGCTTGTGGATGAAAAACGCGGGGGTGTATGCTCGCATTCGAGTGTACTAGCAATTCCCAGCAGCTTTGTTACTTCGGCACCAGATCCATCGGATATCGAACTATCGCAATTGCGTTCAAAATGAAATTCCACGCCAAAACTCTTCTGCTTCGTATACGACACGAATTCGAGGAGAGGAAAGCCAACTTTCCGATGCTTCGCAGGCAAAATGTCGATCTGATTATTATTATTATAATCTGGTGAGTTTTAAGGACAGTGACAAACTGGAAAAATGTCTGCACCGGAGAGATCCATTATTGAGCACTGCGCTCAGCTCGCAGGTCGCATTCCCTTGGCAATTTCCTTTCATTATTTTTTCAATATTTTACTACGGATATCGTGCGATTTTCAAAAGCTTCGACCTCGTTTGCGGCTCTTGATATCAGAAAATATCGACAACTCCTTTGGGGCCCATCATGCTCGTTCGTTTGGTCCAATTTCCCGTTCGATATTAATAAATTATCAATAAATATGTTTGTCCATTTTTTTTTATTGAATTATATAATAATTGCTTCGCAAAAGGGAGAATTATAGAATAAATTTCACTCTGCAGTTGACACTTATCCTTTGCGAGAGACACTGCAACGTGAAAATGATAATTAATATTAATACGATCACGAGTAACGTAATAAATTCCACGACAATGAAGAAAACTTGAAAATTCGAATTGGTTCAGAAAAAAATGTTTTTTTTTTTTAATTATTTTGCGCTCATTAAAATACACAGTTAGAATCGTGATTGCTGGGAAAAGTATTTAGCAAAAAAAATATATATATATTTTTATAGAATCCACAATAAAAGTTCATCCAATTTTTCCCATTTCTTGAATTTTCTATTTTCATCATTCACATCTCCAGCATATCAATCTAGTTATGGAAAATGATCGTAATTACCTGAGTAAGGAGTCCTTGGATCTTTGAATTGCGAGCGTCAAAAGATGCGGATCAAGTTTTATCGAAATGATTATCTTTGGTGGATTAAATTTGGAGTGAAAATTGTGGAAACTCTGTTACGTCTTTGAACTAAAGAGACGAAGATTTGGCTTAGTACGTGGGCGCACCTTGGTGCAATAATTTTGCACCAAGGTTCCGGACTTGTATAATTTTCTGATGAGGGTACCACGTTTATATACATCAGTAGAGCAGGCGAGGGTTAATGTAAACAATGTTTGTCCCTGGTGTGAGAAAATGCATTAAACGTTGTGTGCCTGTAGCAAATGGAGCTTTGTCGTGTGTTACAAAAAGCTTTGTATGTTATGACACGGTGGATTTCGCTACACAAGTAAGAATCCAAGATTCCGTCAGTGTAAAATTATACTTTTGTGACTCTCCGATCTCTACATATAAACTGAAAAGTATATATAGCTTAATGCCACATAATGTATAGAGATATCGTTGCTGCTGGTATAGCGATATAAATTTCGATGGAACTTCGAAAAGGAGACTGGCCGAGGAGAGAACGCGATCCTTTTATTCAGCTCTGGTTACTTTATCATCGAGTGGCCCTCTGGCGGATGACGTATGTAGGGAGAGAAAAAAGATCGCACGATTTCGGTCTCGATAGTCGCGTGTTTGGTACAGTTTAATTTTATATGTCGTATTCACGCGAGAACGATTTTCGTCGTCGTCGTCGTTGCACGCGCTTCTCGCCAGCGAGAAAAGCCTGAGCTCCGTCTTCTTCTCGCTCTTTCTCGCCCTCTCTCCTTTTCTCTCGTGCGATCTTGCGTTTGGCCTTGAGCCTGTTTGTCGATACCGGTGAAACTGTACCGGTCAACCAAATGTCCATGATTTTCCTGCCTTTTAATCGCGCAACTATTCCCTGTGGCCATTAACGACTTCGGGACTGCAATTCGGGTCTGCAAAGGCGGACTTTTCATCCGTATATATACTCGATGAAGATTCGTTGAGCACTCTTGTCAGATAAGATTTATTGCGATAATGGATGGAAATATGATTGTACGTTCTCGATCGAGTTATCAGCCATAGAAATCTTGCCACTGGTACTCTCGAAGAAGCCTTTTGATTAGATCGAAGCTTTCGTAAAAGTAGATTTAAGGGTATAACGTATAGCCACGATGCAGTAGGCAAATGCAGGAATTGGACGAAGCTGATGATTGATCATGAGAGCTGATGCGGTCACGGTCAGTGTGGTCTGTAAATAGAACTTACATTCGTGAGAGAGACCGTACGAGGAACATATATTAGGGACAACTGCCTATAACTTCACTAACAAACACTTTGTATATATATTGTTGTAAATTTCTCTGCTCCATTTTCTCAGTATGACAGAGCACTGCGGCGACGACGATGTATTACGCCCCAATTGTTTAGTTCTTTCCAATTTAGATCCAAAAATAAAGGTTGTAATAATTAATTGATAAATTCATAATCGAGTCGGAAGATCAAAGAATCCGTCAAATTCCATCATTTTTTCATATTTCTGCTGACCCCGTTTCTATTTATTGTTGAAACCGATGCACGAACATTCTCAGAACAACTTGCATATTTAACGATCGGAAGAAGTGTTTCATCGAGTGACAGAAGTTGCTAAGTGAAAAATCTGCAAACATTCAGAAAAGCCATACATTATCGATCCGTCTCAAACGTATTTTCTACTGTCACTGTCTCATGCTCTCTCCGTTTTGCATAGTTCTCTTTGCCCTTCATTAAAACATCAGCAAGTATAGAGACAGAATTATCCGCAGTGTGAAGTTTCCAAACGCTCAATTATTCAATCCAATTAGCATCAGTTCTATCTCGCAAGGTAAAATATTGTACAAAGTATAAAATTATCCCCGTTAAGTTGATCCAGTCGCGATAGTTATATTTTCATTCAGATTGACTGAAAAAAAAAATTATTTCCGGGGTCGTCGCGATCTTCGTGAGCGACGTGTACCCACAAAATGGAATAAGAAACGAGAAAATTATTTTCCAACAATCCCAAATCTTTCTCACGCGATGACAAATTTTGCAAATTCAATTTTTCGGAACCGCGAATACAAGTTTGTCGAATTTCGAAAAATTGAACGTGAACAAGATGCACGAAGCAGGTTTGAAAGTCCGAAAAACCGATGATTTATTTTTGCAGAAAGTATCGAGAGAAGATTTGCGACGATAAAATAATCACTAGTTGCCAGATATCGAAAAAGTTTCTTAGCTCCGTGAATAATGCTGTTTTCACCAAAAGTACCGCGGGGTCGTTGACCTATGTACTATATATCTACGAAAATAAATCTATCGTTACATCATTCTAGTCAGTTTATCCGACCAATTCCAACGTCTCGCGATATTTAAAGAATCGAGCGAATGTTGTGCGATTGTTCCGTGCATAGGTATCAAGAATCAAGTGCGGCATGTACTTAGAATTTTCACGAAGAGGAAAAATGAAATTCCTCCTCTTGAAGCTGAGTTTTCACTTGGAGAACCTCTCGTCTCGTTATGGCTGACGCCCCCGCACCTTATTTTGTTTTTTGCTTGCCTCGTTTTCATTTCGAGGAAATGAACGATTTTATTTATATATTTATAAATATATAAACATACATTTGTGTGCGTACGTGTTTGTGTGTGTGTTTGTGTGTGTATATGCACAAATATTTTGCCTCGTCTCTCAACTTAAAATATTGACTCGGATCTAATAATCGATGATCTAATTTTGGAGCTTACGAGAAGTCGGTGAGCGTGACGTAGTGAGTTGCTCAAGAGAGGAAGGACAAAGACGTTCATCGCGAGAGCATTTAAATGACTGCAACATTAATACTGGCGACTGTCGTTTCTAAAATTGTCGAGTCCCATCAGTCAAGCTTATAACGCTCGATATTTCGTGAGAAAAAGATGTTTGCGGTTCTCATAAAATAGAAACTTTCGCTTCAGTCGGTCCTAATTGGCTTTTAGGGGATTAGAAAGAGATTTCGAGTTTGGAAGCAAATCGGAAAAGGAAAGAAAAAAGTATATTTACACGTGGTCCTGGTGCTTTTTAAATAAATCGGAATATCGTTCGCGGAACTCGTTTGGACAGAGAGAGAGAGAGAGATGGAGAGAGAGAGAGTGAGTGAGTGTTGATCGAGTCTAATCTCGATGATTACAGATTATGAAGTGGCTACAAGCCACTTTGTTGACGGCGGCGGAGAGGAGCTGCTCCGGTGGATGAAACGTGTGCCGGGAAGGCCGGCAACATCAGCAACGTCACAAAAAAGTAAAATAAAAAAACTGTAAAAAGAAAAAAGACGTAAAGACCGACTCAGCCACACTGACAGTGCCAGAGAGAAGCGAAGGGGAGAAAGACGTAAGTGCTACGTACGGAGTTTTGTCGGAAAGCTCCGCGAGCATAAACCCCAAAAAGAGCATCTCTGATGCTGAACGATAGGAGATACGGAGAAGAAGCATCGGGTCAAGATCCGGCCGATCGTAATGGAAATGGATTTTTGCCCCCGAGTTGCGTGGCATCTTATCTCGCTGCTGTTGCAGCAGCAGCAGCAGCATCCGGAAAAGGGCCTTCAATGGCGACGAGCGGCGGAACAACAACGGCAACGACAACAATCACAACGGGAAGCACGACGACAAATACAGGAACAAACGTCGGTTCCCATCATGGAATCGGGCACCACGAGGCACAGTACAGTTTCGAGGGTACGACCATCATGCCACCCGGTACGGGTATCGCTCCGATTACAGGCTGGAGCAAAGAAGTTCGTTATGCACCGTTCGGTAACACCGGAAACAGCGGTTTACCACCACCGCCATTACCACCGCCACCGCCGCCGCCACCACCGCCACCACCTCTTCCTCTTCCTCTTCAGATGCAGCAACGTACTTACTCCCGATCCATGACCTCATTGCCACCAGAGCCTTTTATGATTATGCGATCCAAGGCTCTGAACAGGCGCGTTTCGATAAACGTCGGCGGTGTTAAACACGAGGTACTTTGGCGTACGCTCGAAAGATTGCCCCACACGAGGCTTGGCCGTTTACGGGATTGCAATACTCACGAAGCAATTACCGAATTATGCGACGATTATTCTCTCATTGATAACGAATACTTTTTCGATCGTCATCCAAAATCATTTAGCTCAATATTAAATTTTTATCGTACTGGCAAATTGCATCTCGTTGACGAGATGTGCGTATTGGCGTTTAGCGACGATCTCGAATATTGGGGAGTCGATGAATTGTATCTTGAAAGCTGCTGCCAGCACAAATATCATCAGAGAAAGGAGCACGTACACGAGGAGATGAGGAAGGAAGCTGAGTCGTTGCGGCAAAGAGAGGAGGAGGAATTCGGGGAGGGCAAATGTGCGCAATACCAAAAATGGCTGTGGGACTTGCTCGAAAAACCGACTACGTCCATCGCTGCCAGGGTAAGTCTTTCAATTACCGCCTCGCTATATCTATCCTCACTCATTACCCCCCCCCCCCCCCNCTCTCTCTCTCTCTATCTCCGTCTTCTTCTCCATTTTCCCTTCTCCCTCGTCGGAACAACAGACACGATTAAAAGATTTTTCCATTCACAAATATATATCCATCAAATTTCATCGATCGACATACACTATTTTCATCCTCATCATTCTCGCAACTCTGGTACGTATAAACACCAAATATACATATATTATATCGTTATAACGATATTTATACACTTTTCTCGTGTATCATCGTCGCCACAATCTCAATGTTGAGGCTAAAAAATCCCTCAAGCAGATCAACCCTTTGTATCAAAACTTTTGACCTTCCAAATTCGCTCTTTCCATTCAATGTCTTTTGAAAAGACTCGAGCGTTACGATCTTCATTAAAAACAGCAACAAAACCAAGCAAATAAGTAAAAAACACAACAACTGTTATCGCGGAATCAAAAACGTGCTCGAGCTTTTTCGAAATTCTTAACCGAAGTCAGAATTTTTCTCACATCACAATCGACCACACTTCCTGAAAATGGATTACACAAACTTTTTGACACACTCTGATACACGAGACTTGCGCGATTCACGGATTCATCGAGCTCAATGTAAATTCCTGACGTATAACAATTGAAAAAAATAAAAACAGCGCTGTGTTATTCGCCTTTTGTTTTGAATTCGATTCAACGAGAAATCGATCGATTTATTCTCTCAGCTCGCTTAACGATGTGTTCGCAATTGATATATAAAAAGTGTAATATCGTATTGTGTATACAAAATGGATCTTCATCGAACGACAAATTGGCGGAGTAAATCGAGTGATCGGCGAAGCAAAAATAGGGATTTCAGTGGTCGTCTGTTTGGCAAGGCCAAAGCCTCAATCATTGTTGTAAAAGTACGCGCGAGAGTTGATGACGGAAGCGTCTGTTTAATCTCAGTTCATTCTACTCGGCGCGTACGACCCTGAGGCCTCAGTCAAGTAGTAAAAGTCCGTATCTGGTTCGGCACCAGCAACGGAAAAATCGATATTCAAAATATAATCGAGAATATTATAAAAACCTAGAGACACGAGGGAATTGCTATCATTTTTAATGACCGACGGTTCGGTTTCGATAAAAATAAAATTCACATTTTTTTGCTATGGAAAATTTCGTGCACACGTCATTAGGAAAATTGCGATTGAATTCTTGTTTTTCTATCGAGTTTGTGTATTATTTCAAACTCGTGCAACTCTCATAACGACGGATAATCGATGTTGATATATTTAGAAGCGTACACGACAGAAATAAACGCGGATGCATCGTGAGCTCGAGTTCTATGCTCCGCGTATTTCATACGTATATGAAAACAGGTGGTATAAAACTCTAGGAAGCTTGAAACAAAAGCGTCGAGTACAATGGTCTCTTATCGAGTAAATTCTTTCGTGTGACGCTCGATTCGATACAACCGCGTGTCTCACGAAGGCCAAAAGCTTCGCGCTACAATTCATCGTTTTTTTCAAGTTCATTGACGAGTTACTTCCTCCCTCTCTTTATCGCGATTCGCTGTACTCGTGGCTTGTTTCCTTCATCGCGTTCTGTGTCATCGTACTACTTGAAAATAATGACCTCGTTTCGCGTGCACATTCCATTCCAAACTCGTGTTGTTAATGGAAAAAGTTGACAATTTTTTTAACTGCCGAGTTGTCCAAACTTTTTTAAACTCGTGCTACTTTTTTTTTCTCCTTCTTCAAGCTCACTTTTGCATTCTTGTCAACCGCACATTCGTCGTTCGATGGTGAACAAAAGCATCTTTTCAAGTCTGTGGGCTTTAAGCATCTTTGAACCTGCTGGAAAATTTCGGAAAAAATGTATCGCCTCATTGAGCTAATTTTTCGCGGAACATTCGAATTTATACGAGCTCTTCGTTGGACGAGGAAACTTCACGGTAGTGTCGTTCAACCCTTCGAGCCATCGTTGCGATTACGTTGTTCCACTTTTATTTTCAAATAGACAGTCAAAGATCGAATTTTCCATGAAAAAAAAATGATTACAAAAATTATTTCAAAACTGAATACGATCCAAAGAATTTTACAGAATTTTTTCAATTTTTTATTTATTTATTCATTTCTCATTTATCAGATTCGTAATCGTCGACCCTGAACATTTCCAAGCATCAAATTTCCAGTCAATTGCACTCAAGCAAAAATAATGTATGGTTCGAAGGGCTGATTGTTGTTGTTCATTGTTTAAATATCAACGTACCAACAAAGCCTCGTCCGATGCGGAGCGCACGCGGGAACCCAATTTTTTTCTATCATTTATTTTGTAGAACGCAAATAATTACACGCAATGAATAAAATTAAAAAATGTCTCAGCACTTCACGTAAACAATACACATGTACACAAAATTACATACGTATTTACAATCGCATTGTTGAAACGTAACATTATCGTTCGCATAAATAATGACGTATCTTGGAGCTCTCTTGATTTATCGCTGACGTTTGTACAGTGACGATATTTATGCTGTGTATATATTACATATGAATATATGCTTGGCCAGAGCATTGATAGGTTCATATCCATGTATCTTTGTGCTCTTACACGTACACAGCAATTTATTTCCTCGTTCAGTATCTCCATGCAATTGGATTCTCCTCAATCGATACTTACGACGAAGGAACTTATAATGCATTTTGTGCTTTACATTTTTTTTCGGAATACTGAAAATTCAAGCTGTGTCCGTGTACGCTGAATTTTTTCATAAAAGTATGTCGCCGTTTTGTAATATATACTTTATTTCTAGGTGGTGTAACCTACTCGATTACTATCTGTTTACATGTATAATCCTAGCTTTTCTAGTTTCATGTAACGCTATTTATCAAGAAACAAAAAAAGAAAGAGCAAAAATGAAACATTAGTGAAAAAGAAAAGAAACGAAAGTAATTTTCACCTCAATTATCAATGTAATTGATCCCGATGATAATGGGAGGGTTTACACGCGATTACCAGGTATCACGTACATCCTTTCTCGTCACCACTCCACGCAGAAAGTGGCCAAACGTATTCTGCTCGTTTATCAATAGATTTTCGTAGCGTTCGAAAGGAAAAATCGTTTTTTACCAAATTTCGAGACTTTACGATGGTTCGAATAATTGTATTGGGGAAAAATGATTTGCTCATGAAATTTGCGGCTTTTGAGACTTTTATGTTTTGTAGTGAAATTTGTTTGGGCTCTCGCGATTATATCGTACATAGCGATTTCGCAGGGACTCAATTTGCCGGAGTTCGTCGAGTTAAATTTGGGAGATGAGCGGGGTTAAAGGTTACGTGACTGAAAGAGCTTTTTATCCGATTGCTCGTTGGAATTTGTAACGAGGTGTAGATCAAGATACGTATGGTCACTGTCGCATTGTCTGGAATGGGGTCTTGAGAGGATATTAGAAGTGTGTGTTGTGTGTGATCTCGAGAAATCTCCGTGAAAAAAATCGTCACGCGATTGTCATTTTTTTCGTTTTGTTTTATCGGCTCGCTCGTGTCGGGAACTTTGGCGCGGAATGGATTTTTATTTTTCTTACCATTTTAATTTTCATGGTGAATATTCAACGACGCCTCGGCACACGGTGAAACTCACTTTACCCGTTAATATTTTTGTTTCGCGCCGTGAGGTCGAAAAAGAACGAACAAAAAAACGGAGCAGTTAGACTTGGAATTGTCAAGTTGTACGGGCGTGCTGCCGGAGCACACTCGAAGACACTTTTCCTCTCGAGTAAGTAGTTGTAACACACCGCGCTGTTCTGGACGGTTGTACTCAGCCTCAAGAACGCTTTTCGTCTCGGTCTTTCCGCCTTTTTTTTCCGCTCTCAGGCACCGTCGAGTCATCTCAAAATCCTTTCAAGTTTATAAGCTCACCGCTCGACCCGCGAGATCTATATATATACGTTTAAATAATACGTGTGTATATAGAGGGAACGATTGAAATCCAAGTTTCTCGATGAATATTCGTTCTTCGGCGTTTTACCGCATCTGTCAAATCATAAAATCACTAGAACACGCGAGGCTCGAATGCTCGTTCAATCAACTGCTGCTGTGTCAATTAAATTTTTTTTTTGCTAATTTCGTTCTCTGGATTTTTAGATTGAAAATAAAATTTTTGAGAAAACGAGGATTTTACTGACGGATACGTCGTGGACGATTTATTCACGAGAACGAATGGATTACGAATGGGTGTGAATGTGGAGATTGGTTGTGTTTTATCGGGAATAATCCGAATCGTGTATCATAGAGTCCGGCAAGAGTTGTTTCGTTCCTTCCAAGATTATTCATCGATGAAGGAACTGCCCCGCTTATTTTCGTTACATCAAAATCGCGTCGTTCCAATTGATTCTTCGTTAATTGGGGCAAATGAATATTCAAATTTGGGTTTGAAAAATTGAATAGTTTCCGGAGTCATTGTATTGAAAATATTACAGATTGTCGCGATACCTGAGAAAAATAATTGATATTCGATTTCCGCGAGTTTCTAATTGTCCGGCTTTCGATCAGGATTGATGACACAAATGTTTGATCGTTGTGCTCAATATTCCAATGATTTTTGAACGTTTTTCTATATGGTAATCGATATCGCTAACGCAAATTATAATGTCTCGATATGCTTTAGATATATTGTTATACTTTTATAATTATTGAACGAAAAAAAAAAACAAAAAAAAAACAAAACGAAATATGTTTATTTATTTCGGGGCGCAATGGGTTGTATGAATAATTTTGGTCCAGCTGTGTATTGCTTTTAACGCTTACATGGTAGTATTCACGCACCTTTTATTCGCAGCTCGTGTATAAAAAATCACAGTTATACACGATCGCAAGATCGCGCGAACGAGAAACTCGTTTGTTTCTCGATAATAATTATTATTTTTTATTCTTATTTCATCTACTTGTTGAGTTTTTGTTCGGCAAATTGCTCGTTTGTAAAATGTCGCAAAGATGATGATGTGAATACCGTGAGGCGTTAAGGTGATATACGAGAACGTGAAGCTCTTGGAAGCATCCGGATTTCAGATGTTTACCGAGGATTCGTGAGGAGGAGAGTGGTCGTAGAAAAAATACTACGTTCTGATACGATAGTAACATAAAAAAAATAATAATAATTAAAAAAAAGCAACAGAAATATTTTCCAAGTTCTTTCCAAACTTGCAATATGAATGAGCAACGCGATTTCGCGACGAACGAGTATTCCTCCTCGTCGCGTAATTGCGTCTCAAAACAATGGAACAAAGAGTATAGTGATTACGAAAATTTGCATATAATATTGAAGTCATTTGATCAATGAAAAATGGAAGACTGTTAAGGTGACCCAACCACACGAACGTCTTCGAATACAATTAATCAAATACGAGAATTAATAAGGAGTTATCAAATGATATCCGATATCGAAACAGCAGCTATTTAGAAAAAAAAAAACAAAACAAAGAAACAAAAATTGGCAATAACGATTAGAGCTAAAGCCACAGAAAATCCATAAAGTTGACTCAAGACTTTTAATAAAAGTCGCGAGAAGAAAAAAGAGAGCTTTTTGTTGATGGCTATGAATTACGTGAATTTACAGGTGATAGCTGTGATATCGATACTCTTTATTGTGCTATCGACGATTGCACTTACTCTCAACACCATTCCTAGTATGCAAGTGAACGATGAAAAGGGAAACTTTCAAGATAATCCGCAGCTCGCTATGGTGGAGGCGGTTTGCATCACTTGGTTTACACTCGAGTACGTGCTTAGATTCAGCGCGTCTCCGGACAAATGGAAATTCTTCAAGGGCGGTCTAAACGTTATAGATCTACTAGCAATATTGCCATACTTCGTCTCGTTGTTTCTCGTCGAGACGAATAAAAATGCTACCGATCAGTTTCAAGACGTGCGACGTGTAGTACAGATATTTCGTATAATGCGTATATTGAGAATATTGAAACTCGCTCGTCATTCAACCGGACTACAGAGTCTCGGTTTTACATTACGAAACTCGTACAAAGAGCTCGGTCTTCTAATGTTATTTCTCGCAATGGGAGTACTGATATTCTCGAGTCTCGCTTACTTCGCGGAGAAGGAAGAGCCCGGGACCAAATTTATAAGCATTCCGGAGACGTTTTGGTGGGCAGGAATCACCATGACGACCGTAGGTTACGGAGACATTTATCCTACGACTCCTCTTGGCAAAGTTATTGGAAGTGTGTGTTGTATATGTGGTGTCCTGGTAATTGCGTTGCCTATTCCCATTATCGTCAATAACTTCGCCGAGTTCTACAAAAACCAGATGAGACGCGAAAAGGCCCTTAAACGACGCGAGGCTCTCGAAAGAGCCAAACGCGAGGGAAGCATTGTTTCATTCCACCATATCAATCTAAGGGATGCTTTCGCCAAGAGCATGGATCTCATCGACGTGATCGTTGACACGGGTAAGACCTATACCATTCTCCTATCACTTCATCCAATCGTTGCATCTTAATTCACATCGCTTCGTCTCCATCTGTCCTCTGCGTCATCAACAAACATTCATTATCCATTTTACACCATCATTTTCCAACCCCTACACTTTCTCCGACTCTCAATTCCATTTACAACCACTTGGCCATTTTTTTTCTCTCTATTTCAACCTGTTCAGAGTTGTTTCAATCACATTTCCCAGCTTCGGACGTATTCACTAAATTTATACAAATGTCCCAGAGACAGAGACGACAACGCCATAACGGCTCAATCAGATCCTCCAATCCTCATCGTAAAATGATTGCGACGTGCAATGATGGACTTGATTTTGCCCTATTCTCTCAGTTTTCTTACAACAAAAATATTGATGCACGAAAACGTTGCATCTCGAGAACGGTCGACTATGAAAACTTTGAAAATCGGAAAATTTGTCGATTACTCCGTTGCAGAGTTATTGCAGATTTATTATATTTTTTTGGACTTACATTTAGTCTCCTATGTGCTCAAAAAGTATTTTCATATTTATCATCGTTCTTTGGACGATGGGAAAACACGTGAATGAGACGTAGACGATGAATGAATGAAAAATTCATAGCATAAATATTTTTTTCATGAAGCTTATCGGCCGAATCGCCCCTCGCTTTATTCCATCGAATATTTTCACTCGTGTCATCCAACCGAGACCGCTCCATCTTTTCCATTTCATCGATAAATGTTTGTACGTTATCATGACGAAAAGCCTCGCCTTGTAGTTTAGCGTTCGTAAAACACACCGCAGCGCCGTTACATACAAAAGTTTTCAGCCCCTCCTTCGTGCTCGCTAACAAGCAGTAGTTCGAACCTTTGTTGGTCAGACGCAGTGACTGCTATATGTAATATCGACGATCCCATTATCTTACACATTTTGCGAATCTATACGTACACGGTATTTTGTCTGTACGCGTTACGAAACGACGAGTATATTCGTTTTATCGACCAAAGGAAATTGTCTATTGGGCCACACAGTTTGTCCAATTTTTTTTCTTCCTCCCTACTTACTTCTCTCATGTTTCTTGTCGTTTCATTTGGTCATGCTAACCGCGCATACGTTTTACCTCAAAATCCTTCGGACATCGAAACTACGATAGCCTGATGTGCCATGAATCAATAAAAAGCCATGAGGCGTGAGGCAAAACGAAACAACAGCTGCTCTTTTATAGAAATCATCAGAAACCTTGATTTTTGTTTCTCATTTTTCTGATAATCGTTGATCAAACACTTTGATGCACCCTCCGGCACTCTTCACTCCTCGGGAACATTGTGTCATAAATAAATCGAAACGTGTCTCGCTCATCGAAGATCTCGGTTGTTGGTGCAATTACCTGGAGAACATCGCAATACTTTTTTTGTCAATTTTTTAGGTCACAACATGTCGGGAGTCGACGGTAATAGTACCGAAGGAGAATCGGCCTGTGGTAGGGGACCGGCACAAACGGGACCCGGTTGTTATCGTAATTATGAACATTACAGTCTTTCACGACATCGTAGAAGTGCCTCATCGTCATTTCCGGCAATACCGAACGACATGCCAAACACGCCGGACAGCCCTAATCGTCGTCTTCTTGATTTTGCTCAAACTATACCGGGCTCACAGAATGACGATTATTTCCAAGACGAGCTACCGGCGCAACACTCCAATCAAGGAAATACGACACCTAGCGTAAGTCCTTTTCCAAAACAAACAAATAAATACTAAATTGCCAGCAAATCTATGCATTCAGCTCGTGTGTTTCTTCATTTTTCTTTCAATCATTTTTCCCTTCATTCTCGTCACATTACATTGAAAAATTGACTAAAGTTCGTGCGACACAAACAAAAAAATTCCCTTCGTTTATCATCTTTATTGGGGAAATTTCATTTAAACAAATGCACGCTCCGATAATTGAATAAAACTGTAACGCTTTTGAAAATCGCACAATGACGAAAAACTACGGAGAAAAAAAAGTAAACTTGTTTTTTTTTTATTGATTCTTGTCAACGTGCTTCGTTCAAAATAAATATTTGTCTCGTATTACAAAATACCAGATGAAATAAAAAGATCGATCTTCTCGACTGCGCACGCGGTTCGCTGCCCTCAAAAATAAGTGAAACTCTTTACTCGTTTTTCCATCTTTGATGGTTTGGTAATTCTACACCGAATCATGCTAGACCGAAAACCCCATCTCGAATGACCTAAATCGTTCTATACATTATCGAGAAGTCACTTTCGTCTGACGTGCACACAACTCTGAAGCATAAAAAAAAAAAATAACAAAATAAATCAAGCGAAATAACTTGTTGAAAATAATTTTTAAGAACCCGTTTTCATTCTTTGTTTCTTGGTACTAAAAGTACAGTGTGCGATGCAACCCAAAAGGAAAGGCTTGTTTAAATGTGATGTAAATCGTAACATCGTAATATTTGCAATTAAAAACGCGAGCATTAAAAACAAAACTTTTCAATAGCTTGTTTGGAGTACCTCCGAAAATTCGTTGACCCAATAAAATTTAAGGAGAGCTCACAGCATTCATACAAAAGAGGAAATGTATAACTTAACTGGCGTTACAGAATTTTCTCACAAAATTTTAGAAAAATATTAAAAACGTAAAAACAACAGAAACAAAGCAGCAAACAAAATTGCAAAGACAATTATGAAAAATATTAACAAAGTGAACTCACATTGAGAACGCCCTCGTGGTCAATTTTTTTCCTCCATGATT
Source organism: Hyposoter didymator (assembly GCA_037952995.1). NCBI lineage: Eukaryota > Metazoa > Arthropoda > Insecta > Hymenoptera > Ichneumonidae > Hyposoter > Hyposoter didymator. The sequence continues at coordinate 8,081,300 of JBAJMU010000003.1, read as the reverse complement.
CGGCAAATGCATGGCAAAGTTGGTGAAACAGTTCAAGACAAAATGTTGACTTGGAAAACGTCAAGAAACAGCACCATCTTCGTATAAAGACAAAAAAAGGAATCCTATATAAACCGATCGATTGACTTTACGTAATAAAATTTAATTAACGCACATTTGGGGCCATCTTGATAATCTCGCTACTATTTAGATTCGTTTTTGTTTCATAAAACATTTAAATCATTATTATGTCGATGTGTGAATATTTTTTGTCAAAATTTAGTCGGCTTTGGCGCATAGCTTTGTGTGTAGTTTGAAAATTAATTTATTGTTTGATTATGGCTTATTTCGCATAGTTTTGTAAATTTTATTTTACACGAGTAGTCTGGAAATTTGAGGAGCCCCAACGACCAATCGATGTCAACTACAGTATTGCTCTTATGGTGTTTTTTAATATTTTTTTTTGTTTTTTTTTTTTAACACGTAAAGAAACGAGTAGTTTTTTTTTCTTACGGTTGGGCGAAAAATTACTAGCAGCAGATAACACGCCAATTGGAACTTTTCTATTTCATTGCAAATAAACGAGGATGAAATAAAAGGAAATAAAATGCAATAAACAAATGAGAACTTGTTAACTATTTATTGTCAAAGTTTATCGTTGTCCTATTTCTGTAAAAAAAATGCACCAAATGTTACTCTCAACCATTCTTCTTTCTCTTTTCACTTTTCTGTCGGATCTGACACTCTGCGATATTCTGTACGAGATTTAACAAACAATTTGTCCATTATGAACATTCATTGAGATTAGATAATGCATCGTTGAAGATTTTACCGTCCAGGTGCGAAGTTTCTGCTCAAAAATCATTTGAAAATACATTCTTGGTATTCTTCAGTAAGTCAGCGATATTTTTAATTTTTCGTGCAAGCGTTTACGGTCGTCATACATTCTTGCAACGAACTTGGCATCGTTGACTCGAGAGATTGTTATTTCTTTTTATCGAGTAGATACTCGCTCAGGGCTCTGGTATAGAAATTGTTAAATAGACGAGAATAATAGTACGTTTGTTAATAGATTAGAGACTGCTCGTCCATTTGTACACATGGAAGAGTTTTGTATTAGGCTAAAGAGATTTATCGGTAGTTCGACTCTCAACTTCAAAGCAGGGAACCGGCGTCGCTCCCCGTTCGATAAATAAATAAATGTGGAACTAGACTCGAAGTATCGACGTTTACTGGCTCAAAATTTACGAGGCAAACTTTCTTGCATCAAACACCACGTTTTGTTAGAGACAGCTACTTAATCTTCAGCGAGTAGCCTCTGTGTTTTCTCATAATCCAGTTTCATTCACATTTTCCCTTACAGTCGATAGTATTTCACTTCACGATAAATAGTAAGCAGTCGTATGTCAATTAGAATTTATATCGTGGCCTAGAAACAATATTCGCCATTTTTTTGCATTAACGTACTGCGGAGTAAAACGTTAGACGAATAAATGATAAATTTCGACAAGGGTTTTGTGTCACGTTTAATGCATAAATGCGCAGGATGCTTTTTTAATGGAAAAACATTTTTCGACAACGATAGCATTTCCATGCATCACGTTTTTTTCTTGTTCCTTGAGAATTTTCCCATGAATTCTCCACGTAATTTTTTTCTGAATGTCATCGTTTCCTTGTTTTATCAGTGTGAAGAAAAATCTTTCGTGGAAACCAATGATTGTCACTTGGAACCGAAAAGTTTAGAAAATATCGATGTGGCAGATCTGCGGGAAAATCCTTCAGGACCAAAATAATTGTTTCTAAAAATTCTCCCTCAAATTTGTGCATTAGACTTGGCATATAATTTTTCCCTGACGAGCCTAGTGCAGAGATTACTTTAAAGAGCAATGAAATCTTTTCCAATGAAAAATGACTGTTTTTAATTTTGAGCAATCATTTTGACAAATCATATATATATCGGAATAATTGAAATTTTGGTTTTCTTCGTTAACGTGAAAAAATTGCTTCAATTTGCAAAAGATTCCATTATCTTGCGTGAAAATCGTTCGAGAGACGAGAATAAAAGTGAATGCACTGATTTCAGATGAAAATAAAACGATTTGGACACAGATTAGAATTTCTGAAAGGACGGAAATATAGGGATTCGGAAGAAAGGAGCAATTTGTGCAGCAACATTGCTAAGTCTGTTTAACGAGGATGGACGTACGGGAAAGCCTTGATTTGTACTACACGATGGTACTACAATAATTAATCCCAACCGACGATAGGACTTGAATTTTTGTTTTAATTAATGATGAACATTTCGGTCGGGTATGAACATCCTCAAATTTCACGAGTCTCGATTTGCTCTTGGCGCTTTTATTAGTACGATACATTTATATTCATACATACGAATAAATAAAATATTTATGTATTAAATAAAGCATATATTTAGTGGAAAGGAAGCTGAAATGAGCTTTTATGTTTCAAAGTATTTTTGTCACTGTTTTTCAGACAATGCTGCCTGATTTACGCAATGTACAGACGTGAGACGTTTTTGGAGTAAACGTTTAACGATGGATTATCGAAGAGCGCAAAGTCCGTGTTTTCTTTTTCGGGACAATCTTTACGGAGGGATTTACGTACAGAAAAATAACGGGAGAGAGACAGAGAGAAAGAGAAATAGGAAAGAAAAAATTAAGAGCGGACAATTACTGTCAGTGAGAAACGACTAAGTAAATGACAAGACATTCCTTAATTAAGCGCACGCCAAATATTAATATTAACATATACGGATCCCAGTTCGTAGAAGAAACAAACAAAAGAAATATAAAACAACAGACACAAACGCAGCAACGCAGACGCTGAAATAAGTTCAGGCTAATTTGTAAAACACGTTCAATAAATGATTCTTTCTTTTCCATTTCACGATGTTTGTTTATTTTATTTTATTTCTATATCGTTACTGGCTCGATAACCCTTAGAAATTATTACGTCACTTTTACATTTTACTGTTTAATTATTCACTGTACATGAATAATACTTTACGTAAATTTCATCATTTATTTTTCTCAAAATGAAATCTTGAAAAACGAAATAGAGCAACGGATTAGAAAAGCGAAAAAGTTTTTTTATTTCTCTGATACTTTCTATGACGGATTTGAAATTCTTTGGTGGCTTGATAAAATGTTTGATTAACCATTTCAAGGAATTAGCTTTTTTGTTCGAAGAATATTTTTCGCTTTTTTTTACGACAACCGTGAAATATTTTGGTCCATAAGACGATTAAAAAAAAAAGACATTCTCCCTATGACGTACTTATCTTTGAGTTGAATTGATTGGGTAAGTAGTAGAAGCACATGTTAATTAGTCGGAATAATTATTGCACAATGCGAGAGCTCTTGTCGAGTTGGATTGAAAAATCGATCCGATTTTTCAGTTTGGTAAAATAGTACGTATTTCGAATTTACTGAAGGCTGTGCCTGCTGCTGGTAAAAGTTCGTCTTGTACGATAAAAATGTTGTTTTATTTTATTTTTTAATGTCGAAAAGTATAATAAAACGTATGTCTCGGTTGCTGAAAACGATAAAGACACAGTGACGATCCATTGTATTAGTTCGTCTCCACGCTTTTTAATATTTTTTAAATTCGACGAACTCGAGCGGAGAACTTTAATCAATGATGTTGTTCGGTCCTTCCCGATCATCGTACGATCGATAAATTCAAAGTTTTTAACAAAATTCACTATAATTATCGAATGAAAATAGTCAACAGAAAAAAATGGTTCAACTTCTCCGTTGGGTTTCGTTGTACTATATTAAGAAAATATATAGGAAAGAAACAAAAGAAATGGCATAGGAATATGAAATAATGTGTAATATTATAGGATGAAGAAAAAAAAGATGGCAGAAAATTCGAGAGAATCGATGAATTGCCTAGTGAATTCGAGTGTTGCTTTTGTACCACGAAGGTATTTACAAATCACTAACATTATATCTTGAAACTCGCCAATGTATGGATCGCGTGTTCACGTCACAAGTTGATGACGTTTTTCTTTCTCTCTCTTTATCTTCTCATTTTTGGTGCTTCAAAACTCCATGTACTTTATCCCATTTACCGCATAAAAAACGAGACCGATCTTATCGCTGATCAGCCTCGAATCTCAAGCATGAAAAACAACTTGTCAGAAGTTTAAATTGCTTTCGCATCTTTCGGAAAGTTCGCGTGATTTATACATTGCTCAGCGAGGCGTGCACATTTCATTCATTCAATAACTACTTATGACATCTGTGTGGATATCTATATGTATATGTGTATTTATATGTCACTTCTAGCACTAATCATGATTTGTACATTTTGTTCATCTCGATCAATCGATGTCAATAATCCCAATCGAAGGTTTGTCAGTTCGATTATTTCATATGTTTTTGGGTGTTTCTTTGTTTTTACAAGTCCAAGTTCATTTAAAATGCGTCAAGATTCGCAGGAGAAATGAAATATTCGAAGTGGCGGACTTTCGGTGAAAATACGAGGACCTTTCGACTGAAAATCTAAACGAGATTCTCGTGGCATCGAAAAAATGAGAATTATTCTTCTATTTTTTTAATTGTCGAAAATATTTATTTTTTCCATAAGTTCGCTCTATTAATACGAAATTTGGAGTTTTATGAATGAATCTTACGGATTCTCTGGTCGATTGCCACTCGATTTTTCATGGGTTTTATTTATTTTCTCAATTTTCGACAAATGGTCACTTTTACTTTTCATGAATGTAAAATAATGTATTGACTTCTCGAATTTCCCTTCTTTTGAGTTGAAATATTTTTATTCAATGATTCCTTCAGCTTTTCATGATTCAAAAAAGTGTGTTTGAAAGTTTAACGTTGTAATACGGGTAAGTGTTCGTATCCATAACTTTATCTCTATCGTCATAAACCTCGTGAGACTTTCCAATGCTTATGTCGCTTTCAAAATGAATTTTGAGTTGTACAGAACGAGTTTTAATAAAAATCCATCGATTTTAGATCCGAGGAAGATTGCCCAGGTAACAGGGAATACGTTTTTTGTTTTCTTTCATTCTCAAGTTATTCCTTCGAGAAGTAAAGTTACACATTGCACCGCATCACTGAGAAAAAAAAATATATACATATATTTTTCAAATCTTCCAATACAATGTTCGATCCACTCTCGCATAAATGATACACTTGAACATGACAGCTTTGAATCTTGTCTAGAAACTTTAGTTTACAGTCTCGGAAGCAACATTATCCACGAAATAAGTTGCTTATGATATACACGATCGAATAATTAAACACAGTAAAGAATGTTTTCAACGTTTTTCTTTATCCTGCATGGAAGAGAACAGAACCATTATCCATATCCCACAATTCTCGGAATGTGCAAGCAATTCCTAGTAAAATCCATTTCGTCAAATATTAAGATGAATAGTTTTTTTGCGAAAATTCAATGGAAAACAAGAAAAAAAATGTTCAATCAGAAACTTACGAATCGAAATGGACCGGATTCTTTCAGCAGAACAAAATGAATCGAATAAATTTTGAAGAAAAGTAATAACGATAATTGTACTCTGGAGAAATGCGAGTGCGAGATTATTTAATTTATAAATTGTAAAAATGGTTACGCGAGCACCACATTTTGTTATTGTCAATGAAAGTATATCTTCGATGCATCGTAGTAGATGAAGAAATATTAAAATTGATGATTGTTTACATTTAATCAGTGAATCTCTTTGCAGGAGTACAAAGATTATCGCGATGCAGAAAATATAATGCCGTTGGCAACAAGCGATTTCCGGAATCCGGTGTGTCAAGAATTAAGATCAATGCGTGAGAGCAGCATGGAGACAAGTGGCTATGGGGATTATCTGCACGAGCTTTATCAGCCGGAAGTTTACCCCACGGAAGTGTATCCAGCTGAGATTTATCCGACGGAGAATTATCAGCCGGAAATTTATGCACAATCGCCGATTCAATCGATCGAATCGACGGTCGTATATACGAAAACTTATGCGGATCGTGGTAGCGTCGATAGTTCCGACACTTATGCCAGTTGTCAGACCCATCCGTTTCACTCACAAGCCGATCTCACCGACGAAGCTGACAGTAATCTTTACATAAATCCACTCGAGGGCACCGACAAGTGCGGCAAGATGAGAGTCAAAAAATCAACGTCCAGCGAACACGTTACCAGAAATATCATCGACGTTTCGCCCAGTACCGAATCCTTGAAAGGCCTCGAATTTCCTCAACAGATCGAAAGTGCCAAGGTCAGCCTGATCGAGACTTTACCAAAACACAAGAAAATTCGAATTCAAAAGGTAAGTCCAAAAAATCCATCAATCTTTCATTTCAAAGCCTAGAAAAATTACAAAATCCAGGTAAACACATCGAATTTATTTCGCCATTTCAAATGACGCATTCGCTGACGCAACATGATACTCTATTCTATTTTTTTTTCTAGACTATTTTAGACCGACCAAAATTTCATTCCGAGACGAAGTAACAGAGTCAAGCTTTTTTTTTAAATGCACGTTTTCACAGTTCAAAGTATAGAACAGGATAATGCAAATGCTGCCGTTGTAATAATCACAAAGATTATCGTAACCAAAAGTGTGAGAAATAATGAATTCAAGCCATTGATAAAAATCATGTGATTTATTAGAAAAAAAAAATGTTTTCTCTGTTAAAAAGAAAAAAATGACCTAACAGGATGGAAAGATTGCAAATTTGTTCGAATAAAATAAACTTTTGCGGTAAATCGGAAGCATTTCCATCGTTACGAGAATGGAAACGTTATCTTATTCTTTTGAACGTCATTGTTTCAGAGCGGAGGTCTCCGAAGACAAGTAATAACGGAGCAAGAATCGTCTCCAATGATGGGGCAACTATCGTCGATTGCATCGAATTCAGGTAGCACGGAGGACAACAACAATCAATACGAAGGCAGTCTTCGTGGTGGACGGTCATCCGCATCAAGTACGACGACCAATTCCTCAGCGACAACGAGCACCGTAGCAGCTGCTCCACGTGTAATAAATCAGCCACAGTTTGGAAATGTTAGCAGTTCTAAGCAATACACCGGTAAATTATGAGACGGCTCGATCCTTTTGGCTATTTAATGCGCAGTGCTTTGGCAATTCGCGTGAAAACAATACACACAAACCCGTAGAACAGAAAAAACAAAAAAAAACAGAAAAAAGTGCATCTTTCCACTCGATTCCGATTCGCCATGTAACGATCATCATTTCAATTAGATTTTACATGCATTATATTCAGCATAATGTCATGAGAAATATCACCGCAACAATATTCATTAGTTGTACAAAATTGTTAAGTTATTTACGAGTACTCATCGTACATATCATTGAGAAACGCCAGCTTGTTCGTCAAGGATGTATAGGAGGACTGTGAATGAACCTCGTAAACTAATCTTTTTATAAAATCAAACATCTATCCAAAGTTAGATACATTTTTTTGTATGAATACATTCTAGATTGATTTCTCGTCGTTGCACATCGTTTAATAAAAAACAAATACGAAATAAGTAAAAAAAAACGAAACGTACGTAAATTCTCGACAAGTGGCCAGTCATAAAACTTGGAAAAACATCTTGACACAGGTTTTCACGTATTTTCACTCTTTGCACTATAGCTCTTGGCACAAGCATGAAAAATAATTGATTATTCTTAACAAGATCATTCGTAGCGAAGGGAAGTAATTTTTTTTGTTACTAAATATAAAAGAAAAAGTATTTGAAATTAGAAAAAAATGTTGTCACAGTGAAATGGGATTCTTTGCAATACATTTTAAAGATCGTAGACTTTGAAATTAAAGGTTTTTCGTACTTTGCATATCGTAGAATATTTGAAATTTGAAGCATGATGCAATAATTAACAAATCTCATTGCAACTGAGTTTTGAATGTGATCGAACCTCCTATACATCCTTTTTGTTGTTGTTGGAGTAAACACGATATTAGCGAGATAATGAACAAAATTTCGTCCACGTAGATTAGTTGATAGTATTGATATACATATATTTTTTTGTGAGAGCAACTTTTTACGAGTCTACGGCTGTATTATTATATTTTCTCCATTTATTTGGGACTGTTGTAAAAGATTTTATTTATGCTCTCTGATAAAATCGCCCACTGTTGCTACATTTCCAACTTGATCCACAAATACTGTGCGCAGCCTTGGGGTTGAAATATATGAGAAAAACTGATGAGGCCGCAGGCGAGACGCCGCGCACGGAAGGACAAACGTATTTAGCAACAGTGGGCGAAAAAATTCATTAGATCGTCAGATACTTAGCCATGCGTTTTATTTTCTGCCTGTAAAAGCGCACGGCTGCACAACACGCGTACCCACCATCAAAGAAATTTATTTATTTCATCATAACAAAAACGAGTCAAGACAAAACCATACATGCGTACCTACTGTTATCTACTGTATAGATATTTTGATAGTCTCATTTCCACATACACACACACACACACACACACACAGTCACACATACATACACACACACACGCAGAGAATGAAGTTACGGCTTTTGAACAAAAATATAAATATATTTATCGCTCAAGGAGTCTGACGAGTTTCGGTCCAACTATTTCGAGGAGTAACAAATTTTCGCGTTCTCTCTAATCAGCAAACTGATAATTACGTTATTCGCCAAATTGAGCAAACCATTTGACGTTTCTCAAAGTACCAAAAGATATTCAAGTTTTTTCGTGTTATCGTCATTTTTCGCACAAAGGAGGCTGATTTTTTATTATATCAATGTGTGGCCTACACCGCACCATATTTTTTCACCAAATTCATCGAGTTTCAATCAGAATTGAAAATCGGTTGGATCTCCTTGAGCAATGATTCCATAGTAGAAAAGTTAACTTTTTTACAACATAAAATAATATGCCTAATTTATACATAACAGATATATATTCGCTCCAGTAAAGATTGAAATTTTCAAATGAATCTCTGAGTGTGGTAAACGGGCAGTTAGGTCCGATGCTTAGTTGGTCCAAAATGGTGCAGCAGAGCTCGTGAAAGATCGAGAAAAACATACAAACGTAAAGCTTGACATCGCTGATCATGTATATATGTAAATTCGGTTTTTTTATTTATTATTTATTTACAAAAACATGTTATCTCTCACACGTCCACGCCACGTGCGAGTTCGCAGTAGGAAAGTTGTCCATATTTTATTTCGAGAAAACAAAAAAAAGAAACGAAATGTTTTAAACGAAACAAGTTCGATAGACGTTAAATAGTTATGCACGCTACGTAGTTCGTAATGAAAAAAATCTAGTTCGTTTATACACATATATATATATATAGTACGTTGATTATTTATTATTATACAAGTTTGTTGCGGTTTCGTATGTTTATTATGAACGAAACTTTTGCAATTCATCGAATTAAAAAATAGCTTCGCTGCCTCAGAGAATGTACAAAAACGTGTATTTTCATTGGAAACAATGAGAAAAACATTGTAATAGTAAATACTATCGCAGCTACTTGTAAAAAGCAAAGAAACGAACGCAGAAGATATGATTTCCGCAACATTCTAATAATCGTGTAAATATAATGATTATAATTTATTTTTTTATCTTCGAGTCAAGCGCCACAGAAAAGACAACGAGGTAAAACACGTGCGATATAAATAAAAAGAAAAAATGATCTTATTGGATTTGGTCACGTGTACATGTGTATAAAGAAAGAAATAAGTAATCGCATTATTCGAGTCTTCGCAGTCCGGAATATTTATATATATTTAGCATCTTGTAATGAATTATCGTCATTGTTAAGATCGATCGAATGTTTATACCGAAATAATGACTTTCTACAGACATTTTTTTTCTCCTTTTTTTTCTCCAAAGTCTTCGCTCGGGGAGAATCGATCGTGTGGCTCAAAAATCCTCTTTCACTTGCTCTTTCTTTCTCTCTCTCTCTTGCTCTCGCCATTTGCTTCCATGACCCACGATCGAAGGAAAAACAAACGAGAAGAAAGTGATAATAAAATATGGAAAAAAGCTTCAGTTTTTCTTTTCATTTTGTCAGAGTTCGTCCACCCGTTGAACCCTCACTCGAAGCTTCTTTACGTCATACGTGCACATCGATCCTTCATTTTAATCGCATTTCCTCGTTCGTCCATCGTTCATATTATAGTTTTTTTAAAATCATTCATCTATTCTTCCAATTCTCGATTTAGCAAGTTGAAACTTTGTGGTTTTCGATACTCGGGGCCTCCTAATGCAGGAGTATCGTGAGCTTTTCTTCATTTATATTATTTCAGGTACTCCGACTCGAACTGGAAATAATAAATTATCGCAATCTGCTGATTCGATCGACAACGCTATGGCAGCTCTTTACGCCGAACAACAGAAACAGTATCACCAACAACAACAACAACAACAACTACAACAGCAACAACTGCTACAGCAACAACAACAGCAACGTCAAAAAATATCAAAATCCATACTTAAAAAGGCTGATACTAGTTCTAACGAGTACAATAATGATCGTGATGGTGATACCGAAAAATTGATATTAGACAATGCAAGCTCTAGCAGCGTTTTCAACGAAGGATTTAACCAAAGCCCGGTTATGATGAATCTCAATGCAGCGCGTTATGCTAAAGCTGGACAAATGCTTAGGAGCAACAACAACGTTGAACAGTTCAGTACCGCTGGACAAAAAGAAGGAAAAAACGTCATAAAGGGGATTCTTGGTGGTACGAACGAAGGTACATATTAGAAAATCTCTATACTGCAGATTTCAATACCCACCAACTAGCCTTCTCTAATATGTCTTGATCTTTTTCCTCCGTTCATTAATTTATTTGTTTATTCATTATAAAAAATCCTGCAGTAGTTGCTTCCGAGATTATCTCGACAATTCGTAATTTTTTATGCACACTTTCAAAAAACCTCGTAGCTGCCTCGAAATTGTGAGAGGGTCTGTCAGTTGAGAAAAAATATAGTAGGATTAGAAATTAGTGCACTTTCTGATGGTATAGGCCACGTAGAGTAGAATTAGACAAAACAGAACCAAGCGACGTGCCACCGTAGATTGCACACGTAAGAAATTTGAAATTTTCGCAAAAAAAAAAGAATTTATGCCTTCGTCGAATTTTCTTACAGGGATTTTCTCTAAAAATTCTTTTTCGTTTGTTTCTGATAATTCCAAAAAAAAGACGAGATTCTTGCACGAACTTATGGAAAGATTTGACCCGCACGGTTTGAAAAAATCTATCAATTCCTTTCAATTTGAATTTCAAAGTTTTACCAGCTTCTTTTCTAAATGAAAAAATATGGAAAAAAAGTCGACAACCGGGTTTACGAAACTGGGCTGAGAAAAAGAACTTCGTGATGCTCGAGAAATGAAAATATTTATTTTGCCTGTTTCGGGTAATTTCGTTCAACATCAAAAAATGAAAATTACATATTCGCTCGGCAAAAAAAAGGAATGTCGCGTTATCGGAGTGTCAGACATTAGCAGGCGACTTGCTGCGGAATAAAAGAGCCTCTAGAGACTGCGATTATTTGCAGACGAAAAGAAAAATTGGAACGAAACAGCGATGGATACTCAGGAGAAAGATGTCTGGGACGAGAGCAGTGCGGATGAGAAAACTCGAGTTCGATCGACGCAGACAGCCAAGGATGAAAAATCAACGTTAATAAAAGCGCTTCGACCATCAAAAATAACGAAAAGAATGATGTCGGGTGAAAAAAGAAAAGTGTGTCGGGCGAATAGCGGCTCTTCGAGTCAGGGAAGCGCCGGATCGGATGGTAATCGTTACCATCAAGACTCGCATCGTTCTTCATCGTAGCCCAAGATCCCACGATACAGTTGTTTAATAACGAGGCTGAGCGACGACACAGTTGAAATTTCCGTAACTGAGCAGACGGCTGAAGAATTATAAACCCGGCACAATAGCCTGCAATTGCATTGAAATCCCCGCCGCGAACGTGTATATAGAAAACACGCGCCCGTTAGCAAAGCATAACGACTCAGTAATGAGAATCTGTATAGAATAGAAATAAAAGAGATGTATTCAGGAACAAAGTTTTAGACAGCCTCTGTAAACATGACCTTAACCTTTTCGTTAGAAAAGAAACTGCCTGCGTAGCATGATAGCCGTACATCGAGGATAATTAATCAGATTCATACGTTATTCAAATTAGATCCCATAACTATGCCTCGGACGACAAAGGATCCCAAAGGGAAAATTTGGGATCTGTTACCAATTGTCAAATTTGTTGAATTGTCGTCTAGCTTCTCCAAGCTTTTGGTGAAAAATAGTGCTTGTTGTTGAACGGACATTGATTTGTTTGGAGTAGATATTGTCAGTAGCAGCACCACCGTCGTCCGCATCAGTTTTGATAAATCTCGTATATAAATCCCATCCTTTGGTTTCGAACAATGAACAATTCTCCATCCAATTTTATTCGGAGATTACTTCACGGTTATCAAGTATAGTAGTCAGCCGAAAACGAATTCTTCGCACAAAAGCAAAAAGAACAAAAAAAGGAAAATATATACGTAACGTTAATAACATTAGAGGGATTTATCGTACCATATTCTAGACTAGTGGAAAATCGAGCGTACAATTAAAACCAAGAGGGATTGAAGGGATGGAAATACAGTAAGATTTTTTTTCAATCTTTGAATATTTCGATTGGAAGAGTTGCAACAGACTAGAGATAAGGAGAATGTCGTTGTGATAAGTCTTTATGCGTTAGAGAAAATGCATACAGCGCGATTTATAGTGAGAAATATATTGATCGTTGCATCTTTTTTCATGCGGCTGCTGTACAATAATAAAAACAAACCAAAGGAATTATATAAACTGCGCTACAATAAAAAGTCAGAGACACTTTTCAAAGTAACACGCGCTAACGTCATTAACAACTTATGCCCGTAAACCTCCGGATATGCTTGCTGTTCGACCGCGACTCACTAACCGGATCGGTAATTTCTACGTTTTTTTCTCAAAATTTTTCATCCCACGGTTTTATTCTCAACAGTTAACAAGCAACTAATTTCCGAGCACGGATTGTCGATCACTGCGCCAAATGCCTCCAAGCAAAATATTTCACGTCGATCGAGTGCGTAAGAACAAATGAATTTCATTTGAAAATGTTAATTTTTGTATCTCGCTAGACTGCGGAAAATTTTGTAATTCTCACCACGTTAACTCGAGAGTTTTTTTTTAAATCGGTTAAAAAATCGGGAGTAACGATTTGTTTGTCTTCTTTTTTACTTCTATATTTATTCGCAATCATTGACACAATATTTATTCACGAACATCTAACAAAAGGCATCCAATCACTAAGGTTAAAAAAGGGTGATAGACTGAGCCTATTGCATGCTTTATACGGGCACTAAGGATAAAAATCAACAACTTTGATACTAACAATCTCGGTTTCGGAATAGCGAGCTATTGTGAAATTTGACAAATCTACTGCAATCATTTTCAAGTGTTAGAGATTAACAAAATAACACGTTGATTTATTTATTTTCAATCGTACGACCTTAACGCTCGTAAAATATGGCGTTGCATCTATTTTTTCTTTAACGTTGTAGAATGCCTCAGAAGTCATTCAACGTTATAGATGGAGATGAATATATATACGTAAATATACACTTAAATTATATGCCTATAACTTAAATGTGCCTTGTGCCTCAAGCATTCATGTCGCGCAAAATAAAAATTGAATCAATACCTGCAAACACACTGCACTCCGAACTGCTTGTGCTCAATAAATAAATAAAATTAAACAGATAAGAAAATATGGAGTATGGCTATACAAATGCACGAGGAAAAATAAATAAACAAACAAAATCGTATGAACGAAAATGCGATGAGGAAAATTTGCATTTCTGTGATACAGACTCGCGCCTCCTTATCTCTAGATGCTTTTTCGTGTGAATGTTATTTAATAAAGTAACGATCTGTTGTAATTCTTTAGCAATGAACAAGCTTCATTGAAATTTCGATATATTCGAATTTCGGAAAAACCGAAATCGTTGCTACAACTTCTTAATCTTAATTAAGAAAGAAAGTTACGAAAAAAGCTCTCAGACCACCACCTCGCCGACACTGTTCAATGTCCTTCCAACTACGACGCACCAAAACCGTCAATATTTTTTACAGTACGAGGAAAACAATCGAAAATGCGAAAAATTCAAATCGATTGTATAAATTGTCATCGGAAACAATCTTTATAACGCTATCGTAATTATTACACTCCATCGTTGTCATATTTTGACAACAAATCAACGATTATTAAATTACATGTTGCAAGTACATAGATTAATAATTCGCATATTGTCAGAAACCGACTAAATCGATGTTGCTGAAATTTGTGTGTAAATTTCACTCGGATATTATTTAAATAGTTACCTGATGAAAAGAGATATCGCGTAATCAAATCGTCTATTTAGAAGAAAACAAAACCCACCTGTGTATATAGATGAATAAATATTAATTTATATAAAATGTATCGAAAGATATATTGTTGAATAAATCAAAAGCTTAAATATATATATTTTCGGTATTTGTTTACTTTGATCCTTTGATTTTTAATCGTCACTCGTTTCAATAGCATATCAATCATCAATCAATTCATCAATGAGAATGGCCCTCGTATCACATTCTACATCCGATCTTTACGCCATTTCGAGCCTTCGATTAAAATTACCAGCATCGCAATGAACAAAGAAATATATTTTCATTGAAATTCGTCTGATAGAAATTTAGAAAGAATCCTCTCGAGGAACGTTGTATACTTGATAGCAAATTATAGGAAACACAATGAAAGGAGCAAAACATTTTTCACGATCTCCTTAGTATTCCGACAAATCATCTCGGGTTTCCAAAGAATGAAAACCGCGATGGTCATCCTTTATTCTCGTTAACGATATCAGCCAATGTCGGAAAACTAACATCATATTCATAAATTTGGGACTTTTATGGGGGTTGTCCTGTAACATCGATTTATTACGAAATCACGAGAAAAAAAAAGTCATGACGAAGCTGTATGCAGATTTCATTTGTGAGCTTTTTTCCATATATCGTCTTTATCTTCTTGGCCTCGGAATTCTGTTGCCACGTTTTTTTTCCATGTTTCCTCAACGAACGGATGAACATTTAGTTTCGATCTTTTTTTTTTATTTGAAAACGTTTTTCGGTGGAGAGAGGTTACTCACAATGAACCAACGAGTGTTTGTGGGACGATATAACTTTATTGAATAGACAATATTTGAGATTAGCATGATTTATACAAGCCTCCGGTTTTGTACATTCTTCAATCTTCATCGTAATAATACGCCTCGTTACTCTTGTTCTTTTTGTAACGTTGCACAACCGACGGTCCTGCTTTTCCTCCTTCCGCTGATATATTTTTCTCTATTTTTTTTATGATTCCTGGATACATTTTGAAAAATTGTGCCAGCCATTCTATCGGGAATCTGTGAGATCATATGACTTGGTTAATTCGCAAAAATTCGAAGTAAATATATCCGATGATTGAATCTCCTTATCGGGTAAGCCGACCAGTGAATTGTCATATTCGGATGGATCGTGAACTAGAAACTTTATGAAAAAACCTTGTCCATTTGTCGGAATGCACGAGATTGAGGTTCAACGTTAATTAAAAATTTAATTACGCTCCTCCGTCAGGAATAGCGTAACGCGATTGAGTCTCTGATCGACGATCTGTTACTACAAATCATTTTCAACATCAAACTAATGAGGACCATCCACTGGTTCCTGTCCATGCACTGGTCAGCCTACCCCATCATGTGCCAACATGAAAAAATTATACGAGTAATTCTACCGTGACAGTTCGGAACGTGGTAAAAATTGTATTTATTACTATTTCCGGTTTTTTTTTCTTTCAGTTTAGAACATTTAAGCAACGAACGGTAACGTTTTTATGGGGATTGCCGGAAAAATTCGTCATTGGAATTTGAGAGCCGCATTACGCGAGGATTGCTCATCTGTTGACCGATCGATCGATTTATTTGCTTTTAAACATAAATTTCATTAAATTCAGCATTGATTGGAAATTTTGATTTCATTGCTTTCTATGTACACGGTTATTTTCCAAATATAACTTTTTCAGTGTAAAATAGTGTTATGCGATTGCATAAAAATTGAATGAGTTGTCGAACGGATACCTTTCGGAAAAATCCTTAAGAGGCATCAAAGCTTCACGTCCATTGTGTTTGGATGATGGAAGGGAATTGCTATGGCGTTTTCCGAAGCCTATAGCCGTTGACATTGAATGAGGCTTGAATCCACGACTTTCACGGGGTTTCGATCGGCGTCTCGGCTCATTGTCATAATCACGAACGTCAGGATAGTCCATATTTATCGCGGCACATTCAGCCACCAGATTGAGAACATAAACGACCAAGCAAATCGTAACCGCCAATCGTACAATCCCCTAAAAAATGACAGAGGCAATAGTTCTTCGTTTCGAAATCGGAACAGATCTGATGAGAATGAATAAGCGAATTTAATGAATAAACTTAATGAGCGAAACCTGTGATTGACGCTTCTCACATCATTTGCAGATGTTTGCAAAGAATCTAAAACAATAATTCGGAATCTTCTCACGTCGTCTGTTATATTGTTGGCTATTATTCTCTATACCATTGTGTCTTTGGAAATGTCATTCAGGATAAAGCAAATTTGAACTTTATAAGATTCATTGTCCGAAACATTGTCTATTCATGAGCGAATACTTTCGATACCGAGGGAACATTTATCATTTAAGGGAGAAGGTAACTTACACATTAATTAGGAGTGAAAAAAACTTATGCCAGTATACGGAAGAATTATTATTGCACTGGCTGTGCCCATGATTCTGCCGCTAGTTTGAAATTTTCTCGTTAATCTCACTATTATGGGTAATAACTATTCAGAATTCGTTGAATAAAAGTTAAAAATTTTATTTGAGGGATTGGCTGTAAAAAATCTTTCATAAGACCTATTTTTGGCCAACAGGTTAATACTATATTTTGAATAACATTACAACTGGATTGCAACTGTGAAACTTATAAATATGATGTGATGGTTTATTTCGGCTCGCACAATTAGTAATTCTTGTTCTAATAATATTTCAGTTTGTAAGGATTGTCGAAAATCTGGCAACAATATTACGACATTCAAACATCCACCCTTCGCCGGAGGAACACTGTGTCACGGTGACGCAAAACATAATCTTTCCTTTGGAATCAGCCCCAAATCAGGGATATTTTCGTGGATTGTCAATT
Organism: Hyposoter didymator; assembly: GCA_037952995.1. Taxonomy (NCBI): domain Eukaryota; kingdom Metazoa; phylum Arthropoda; class Insecta; order Hymenoptera; family Ichneumonidae; genus Hyposoter; species Hyposoter didymator. Next base: position 8,064,032 of record JBAJMU010000003.1, on the reverse strand, counting down.
CTTTTCCACTAGAATCAGAGATGTTTTGGAAAATAAATTAACGTTGCTTTTGCAGCCAAGTCTTTTTATTGTATTTTGGATATCACGATGAGGCTTTTATTTTTTATCACAAAGTAGGTCGATTAATCTCGAAAGTACGAAAAATTGAAGTGAATAGAATTTTATAAGGAAAATGCTCTTTTTATCCAAATTCGAAACTTGCAATGAGTTTTTGTGAAAATTTGACAATTTCCAAATCCAATGGAACACGCTTATTAAGAATTTTTTAAAGCAAAGTCCTCATTTCTTTGAAGGAAAACCGATCAAACAGCAGCTACTGATGGCAGGAAGACGAAGTACGCACTGGGTCAAATAGACCCACTGAGTCAATGCAGGCACCACACTGAACTGTGTTGTAATGACGAATTGAGAATTCTCCATATAATTGGCATTGTTTTGCGAAACATGGGCCTATACCCCAAACATACTTTTCACGACTAATTGCATAAATTATTACTTTCATGGAGTATCCTCCTCGAGCTTACTTGGAGAACGAATTTGTCTCTTTTACAAAATTTCACTACAATATCTTGTCGCACTAATGCCTCGTCACTGCATTTGAAATTTGATACTTTTAGGGGCGAAATTTTATCTACGTAGTTGAGATAAAATTCCGATGAAATTTTTAACGAAACTAGCACACAAAAGCGAATAGGAATATTCAAAAGTTTCTGAAATTTAAAATCAAAAGTGAGATTTACACGAAAAACATTAAAATAACCAACTTTCGAAAATAAAGAGAAAAAAAAACGTGCATTTCTCGATGAAGAAAAATAATAATCCGAAAATGTTGTGAATAAGATTTTAGAAAGCAACAATCGAACTTGTACCGACTATCAGAAAATACTAATCAATTGCGTAAATAACACTACAAAAATCAAGAGAAAGAATACTTTGTTTTTAACTGTTCCAAACAAAATTCAGTCCAAGGTTCCAAAAAATGAGAAAATAAAAATCTGTTCTTCAGTAATTATTGACAAAAAAAAGTCGCGACTGAATGTGGTGTTCGATGAAGAGCATCCTGTTTCTTTATTACCCTCAAAATCTACAAACTTGAACTATGTAAACGATCCGAGCGGAGTACGTGTGACAGAGAGTTGAGATAAAATTCCGATGGAATTTTTAACGAAACTAGCACACAAAAGCGAATAGGAATATTCAAAAGTTTCTGAAATTTAAAATCAAAAGTGAGATTTACACGAAAAACATTAAAATAACCAACTTTCGAAAATAAAGAGAAAAAAAAACGTGCATTTCTCGATGAAGAAAAATAATAATGCAAAAATGTTGTGAATAAGATTTTCGAAAGCAACAATCGAACTTGTACCGACTATCAGAAAATACTAATCAATTGCGTAAATAACACTACAAAAATCAAGAGAAAGAATACTTTGTTTTTAACTGTTCCAAACAAAATTCAGTCCAAGGTTCCAAAATATGAGAAAATAAAAATCTGTTCTTCAGTAATTATTGACGAAAAAAAAATCGCGACTGAATGTGGTGTTCGATGAAGAGCATCCTGTTTCTTTATTACCCTCAAAATCTACAAACTTGAACTATGTAAACGATCCGAGCGGAGTACGTGTGACAGAAAGAGAAGCTTCGTGTGGCACACCTCAAATTAATTATCCACCAAGGGGTGAGCTTGTGTCACTTGTACAACAATGGTGAGCATATGAGTATATAACGATGAGGAAGATACACACCCTTTTTTCACCGAAAATACTGTAGCTATATATCGCGAGAAATAAAAATTACAATGTTACGAGAAAAAAAATGAAGAAATTATAAAAAAGAAAAAATATAATAATGAATAGCACCATGAGAAATATGTTTATCCTGCTTACCTGCAATTTCCAGGATTTCATCATTGGGATCTTCACCGCGAAGAGGGACCGTAAGAACTGGTTCGAAACGAGCAATCCTCCCGAAAGAATTGAAAACACCCGGCAAAACCGTAAAACGTTACTTGTCACGAAAACTTATTATCTCTCGCGTAAATAATTAGTCAACGTTTGTCCAAGTCAAGTGGCTTTACTTTTGTCAACAGATTGTTGTTTCGGAAGTTGGCCGGAATCTCAACTGAGCGGACGATACGATCGGCTTGCCCTTTTTGTAACGTCGAGAAAGAGCAGCGCGCTGACGCCGCTCTTGCCGCCGTTAAATCCGCCTACCAACGTTTTCTCCCGAAGGCTGCACATATAATCGTCGCTACCACCGGTTGACGCCGATGCGTACAGCATTTCAACGTCCCATACATACACTCCCAACAATACAACCAAAATCGTCGCATCCCTGACCCTCAACCTTTGACACTTGCTCCAAAAATTTTAGCACTTCATTCAAAGCTCAACCTATGCTGCGTTTATTAAATTTTTTTCCCCATCGCTCTCCAATGAAAAACTCCATTGGATGCGAGAGAAACAATAAAATATTCAGTCAAACTTTCCATGCTTCCAAAAAAATGTTCAATTCGTATTTTCCATCCAATGTGACTTCGTATCCGATCGGAACCAAAACTCAATCATGATTCGATATGTGAACCAATCGAAGTGGACGGACGAAAAAGAAATTCATTAACATGATCAAATTTCTCGAAATGTCCATTATCCCAAGATCCGTATGGAATAAAAATGACAACAACGTCGAAATATCTTTGAAAACATGAACGAACCAGCTCTTTGAAAAAAAAAACTAGCTTTTTCAATATTCCATTGAAATAAAAAATTCCTGAAGTCTTAATTGTTAATCGTTGTTCGTACCAAAGTCCCATGTGTGCCCATCCGACTGGAGCTTCGATGTCGAAAATTCAAAAACGTCGAGAAACCATAATATCGAAAAATAAATATAAAAAAAAAAAAATCACATCAACGACCGTCAAGTCGACGGTCACCAACGAGTTTCCATTTCTTCGCAAGGGCCAATTCTCGGTGCATGCCAGAGAGATAACATTTTCGTAAAAACTTGGAAAAATCAAGCGGCAAATAGGAGAGAGAGAGAGTATGAAATCCAGAGACAGGAAGTAAAGCTTTTAGATTCACGAGACTGAGCAAAATTGAAAGAATCGAAAAAAAAAAAAAACAATGAAAAGAAAAAAAAGAAACCGAGAAAAATTGGGGTACAAACGAGGACCTGTCGATTTTGCCTGGTACGTCGAAGGTATATGGGTACACATTTGTAATACACGGGCAGAAACTCGAGACGAAGTACCAGCAGAGAAGTGAACAACTCTCCGGACGACCTCCCTTATTGCTGGGGTGTATGTATATACAGATAGAAAACACTCTGTTCGGTATAGGGACGACTAGAGCGAGGGTACAGTCAACGGCACTCGCGCATCTCTTCGTACGGGATACACTACTTATCGCTAATTGAAAGTGACCGTGTTGCCGTTATAGTCAGGGTGGCTCGGATCCGCCTGCGGCACTTCGGAGACTCTATGCACGCTATTTCGACCTATACCTACGCACCCATGCATATAGCCGACTCTAACTCAACTACAGCTCTTCACTGTCCTCAAGATAAATGTACATACGTGCATCTCTATATACATACATCTTGTATTAGCTATAGATAAATATATATTACGCATCCCTGTCATTTCGCATTAACCTATCATTTTTAAATAACTCACGAATTAGTTAAGTAGGCGCGACTAATTTCACCTTTCGCTTACTGCCACGCAGGGCATTTAACCAATTAATCTAACGAAACAAAAGCCTTCGTCGTAGACAGTAGAACGTCCGTTAATCTAATCGTGAGCTCGAGAAAAATGTTGATGAATTTGCGTCGAGTTTATGCATCAAGCTGAATCATGCTCTGCGATTTACGTTGGAGGGACCACCAATAAAACTTAATTCTGCAGAACAGTCGAATCGTTGATCTTTCTCTCCTGCTCGTACGGATTTTGAACTTTGGAGCAAATTCGCTTCGAAATTGACCAAGCATTTCGTACTCGACTTGGACGAGGCTCGGAAAATGACGTTTTTTTCTGCTTTTCAACTTACAGAGGCTCTACTCTTTGTTACTATCTCTACGAATGTACACTACGTAGCTTCGTTCCACCCTGCTCGTAAATCATTTTTAACGTATTTTTTTAACACGTCAGCCGTCGTGTTATGGGACTTGTTCTCACACTTTTATTAAAATGACGATTTCTCAAAATATTCTCATTACCAAACCCTATGAAAATTATTCTATCCTTTCCGAGCCGAAAGTTTGTTTCAAAATTGGAAAATCTGTAATACAAGCCTCAGAGGATTTGTAGTTCGCATGGGAAAAATAACGTCTCTTCCTACTGTTGTGCCATATTTTTAGTAAAAAATTGGATTCGTCTGTTGACAAGAAAATAAAAATTTTGCTCTCCGTCACTACGAATACGGACGATTTTGTTTTACAAACTTTAAGCCATCATTAGTTAGCGATGTTTTTTTTCATCACTTAGAAAAATGTCTTCAGGATTGGATTCTCTTTCCAAATGATTCGGCACGTTCTCATACGACGTAGCAATTGCGAGTATTTATATTTTTATCTGTGGATTTTATAATGTGGTTTTTATATATTATCTGGAGGTAAATTACTTGGTCATTTTTTTGTACTGATCGAGGACGATGACAGGAATGTTTTCAAGTATTACGGACTTTGGTAGGCCGGAATATTTGGTGAGCAACTGAAGATAATGCAAAGTCGTTACTCCTTCGGTGTCCCACTCGCTGCTGATTTTTCCACTGGAATCATAAAATTGTCTTGATCTTTAAAATTCTTCGAGAATCGATGCTGAGGATTTTTTTTTTTTAATACCTTTCGACTGTTACGAAGGTCAACGCGTATTGACAAACGTAGGAAATGTACGTCCTGAAAACGGAAGGTGGAAACTGATTGAGCACCGTCTGCATGCCAATTGTTAAAACCACAGCGTCAACCGGATCGTTTATTTTCTTGCTCAATAAGCTCGCTGCAATGAAAAAATGTTTCATACTGTTTTACTGCTGCGGCCTAGCAGGAGAATTTCCACAAATCATGGAATTGCCGCACGAATAGACTACAAAAAAAAGCAATAGGAAGATTTGAAAAAATGATGAAAAATCGTCGTCTGATCTGAGATTTCCCAACCACTGAAAATATCTTCGAGTTTCTTCGTTAATTGTTTTGTGTTAAGGAAAGGATCGAGAGGCCCGTAAATCGACCATAAAAATCCCGAATTTAATGTTGAAAGCAAAAAAAAACCTGTAATTTTATTTGCAGAGAACGGGGCGACTTTTTTTTTTGTTGGATGGAAAAATTATTCTCAAATATGGTGATTCCACGATCTTTATCTCCAATATTTATTCGTCTTTATTTAGTGTGGCAGGGCTCGTGCTGGCTTTTCGTTACTTGGCATCGAGCCACCGCCGCGTCAATAGAATAATTGTTCGTTCATTATTGTTGGAATAACTGTTTTTGTTATTTCGTTTAAATAAAAATTGAATGGAAAATGAAAAAATTCGTTCGTTTACGAAAAATAAATATTTTTGTAGCGACGTTGTACTTTGTGAGAATTTTTCAGTTCTCACAAGGCTCGTGAATGTTTTCACATCACATAAGAGCCTGTAAGCCACAGGCCGATAGGAAACTGAGCAATTGTTGAATAAATCTCATATCACTTTCCTCATCTCGTATAGAGTGATACTTCACTGAGCTATTCCATTTCATATGCGTGAGCTTCGTCGAGAAATTGAATCGAACGCTCAAGCAGCTTCTATGCAAATCGCTATAGATCCAGAAATAGAAAATACATGAGAGTCGAGGATTTTGCAGAAACTATTCCAACGACCCACGCTCTTAATGTTATTAGCTTTTTCCCTCAATATCTACAACGCGAATGGCGACACGACGTCAAAATTATCGTACGCCCAGACCTATAATGAGGTGGTTGGTAGGATGGCTTTTACTTTGGGCTTGGACCAAGTCTAAATAAGAAAACGGCGCTGCTCATTTCTTTATTGTCGAAACTTTGCAGAATTAATGATCGACTGTCCTTGATTTATTAAATTGCTGTGAACGAAAATTGTATTTTTGCTGATAAAACGAGAACCTCGTACAAGGACCATCGACAAAAATGGTTTTTTATATAAGAAATTTCAAATTAAATAAATAAAATAAAAAATCCACGATAATTATAAAAATTCTTCCCAATTTTCCAATCAGCTCATGAAATTTTTCATGAAAACTGTAGCCATTCCCAATACGCTACGCACGTTGACACGCAATAGTAAAATAATCGATAAACCATAAATACATTTTAGAAAAACAATTATTTCCAAACGAAAAATTGAATATTCAATTTTTCAATAAAAATCTTATTTTCCGAAAAGTTTGTACGATTTGAATGTGAATGCGCACAAAAGCGTTACTTTAACGGATGTAAATTTCGGTAAAAGTGGACCTTGGCAATGTTCTCACCATAAAAAGCTGAAACTCGCTTTCATACGATTTTCCAAAGAAAATATGAGATTCGAATGAATAGTCAATGAAAAAATAACGGAGAGTAAGTTGAAAAATGGCTCACACCGTTCTTTTTTTTTTTTTT
>JBAJMU010000003.1:7995443-8057420 GCA_037952995.1 Hyposoter didymator | reverse complement strand
TTTTTTTTTTTTTTAGGTTTTCCTTCGAGAAAATGCGGAAATTTTTGACGTACCTGTGTTTTTACAGTAGAATAGTTTGTGAAGATAGGATACTGTGAAAAGGAAGAGAACGAGCGTAACGTCGTTTATGTCGGGTGGTTCGACGTATGCCTTGTTCAAGGGATCGCTAATTCCTGTCCAGTCCAGTCTAACGCTGAGCTCGCGCAACAGATCCGTTTCTTCTTGATTGTTCGAAAAGTGTGAAGATTTTTTCCGTAATTCCGAAAGAACGGCACTGATAATTCGAAAATTACGAACAAACAAAATAAGTTGATAAGTGCCGAAAAGTAGCGGTAGCAGAAAAATCGTGAATTCTCGTACCTGTTCAAAGTTCGTAGCGCAGCTTCCATGTGTTTAGCCTCGAACTTACAAACCGTGTTCAATTCATATGCTATTTTGTTTCTGAACAATTGGAATTGACCGATTCTCATGATCCCCTCGAACATCGATGGCCAAATTTTGCTCGAGTGACCGGAAATCACTGCGTAAAGTCTCGAAGGATTATTCGTCGTACCCTTGACGTAATCCGGATGTTGAATAAACGATCTGCACTCGTCCAACATGATTGTCCAGTTTTTATCGTGCACGCCTTTCTCCATATAATCATTTATTCCTTTCAACTCGACCGTGACATAGTGCGATATCAATTTGTCCAGACCAGCAAGACCTGGGGTTCCTATCGCTTCGAGTATCATCGAAAACACTTTGTGGGTCAGAATTTCGCTCTGAGTTTTCAAATCGTACCAGGCAAGCGAGTGCTCTATATAGACCGTCGTCCTGAAAGTAAACCAAAATATTTCACCCTCAGAATTCCGATACCTCGTTATTTTACATCATTCAGGAAAAAAAACTCGATCGTTTCAATTTATTTTTAATTATTTTCTAATAATTATATCATTTTAATAAATTTCATAATAATTGCAATTTATTTTTTATTCATTTTGGAAACTTTCACTTTGGCTGACAATGTCAAAAAAATTATCCAATTTTTTAGTTTGTAACGTCAAGCAGTGAATTTGCGGGGAAATCGATTTCCTCATACGAGTAATTTTTCTGTTGGCCCGTAGTTATTGGACGTACTTAGGATCTGTGACTCGCATTAATTCACGAGCTAGTCGGCCCATAAAAGAGCCGGAATTGGTCTCAGCCGGCATGGCAGTATCGACTTTATCCTCGTACAGCAAAAATTTCCGCGATTTTTCCGAGGTCCACGTTGACTCTCGGCATTCTTCCTCCAGCGCCGAATTAATTATATAAGTTATCTGTTCAAAAGCGATATTTATTAATTAGAAAATTCGCTCCACGGAACAGTTCCAATTTCGCCTCATAATTTATACAGAAATAACGCGTTAATTGATAATTACGTGATTCTAAGATAAAAGCAACTCACTTCCTCGTGCCATATTTTTAAACTATTGATGTTGATGTAGTCCTGAATATATTGGAAAGATTTTCGATATCCTTCCATGACCGTGGTCAGGGAGCTGAGCTTCGTTCCCAAAGGAACCTAAAAAACAACAACATTGCACACGAAGCGTTCTATTTGTCAGGAGCTTGCAATGCACTCTGAGACGATGAAAGGAATGTCGTTGTAGACGAAAAAGAAATTACTTTGGATTTGGGGTCAAAAGTTAGGCCGTTTTGCAAAGTCAAAGTGACTTTTTTCACGAGTTCCCGACGAATTCCGTCTTCCAAAAGACGATGTGAATCGACCCTCAAAACTCCGAGGGAAACACTTTTCAATGAGAGAACTCCTTTCGTAAAGACCGAAACTTCGTACGTCAATTTAGCCATCTGTAAAGAGAAAATCATACACTTAGATTTGTTGGATGAGTTAATGGAATGTTTACAAACGACGCAGCATAACACAGGAATATGTTTGAAGCGATAATATTTAACCTGTAATCGCTCATCGAGCTGAGCATAATCCTTAAGGTTGTCTTTGCTCAATTTCGTTGGAACTTCTTTAAATACATTAGTTTCCAAATGGACTATTTGGGCGAGCAGGCCGAATACAGTCTCGGGAATAATTTGTAAAACACGTCGTGCGTAACTCTCCAATTGTCTCGAATAATATTGAGATACGGAGGATAAGTCGGCGCTCCTCGCCTGATTGACACGTAACAATGGAGTTTCCAATGCGGAGGCCATCTGGAACAAACGGAATGTACTGATGTCCCTAGATATGTAGTTCTTAACGATTAAGCGAATGTCCTTTCATCCAATCTGAGTTCCTAATTAAACAACCTTCGAAAACAATGCCTTGAGCTTCGTAACAGTCGGCGGGTTTTCTTTGATACGAGACTGCATTATACCCACGAAGGATTCCATGATATTCCACGCGTAACAGCAATCGGTAACGATATTGAGAGCAATCATTGTGTCGTCGGTAATGCTGCCAGTTCGCAACATATCGTGCAATATATCGCAGGTGTCCGTCAAGTAACGAGACACTTGTAAATTATTTTTCAACTGATGGAATTCTGTAATGATTCAATGAAATTCCCTTTTTCAATTCCAGTGACTTTCATCGTCCCCCATAAACAATCAATCATTGCAATCGACAAACTGTCCGTCAAGTGAAAACTAAAAACGCTGTGACGCTGTACTCTATATCCGGACAGTTTGGCCGTTGTCAGGACATTCAATTGTCAACTCGGACAATGGTCAATCATTTGTAACGCTTTCATCAAACTTCTGCCAAGTAAAATGGTTTACCTTGAACTTCTCCCAATGCTTCTAACAATTGGGCTATTATTCGACTGTCCTCTTGTTGCAACGTATTTACGTGTCCGCTTGTGTCTTTAAACCAGGATTTAAGGCACTCGTTGGACTCGACACCGTCCAGAAATTTATTGCCACTGAAAACTTCGGCGAGATTCATAAGACGCTCGGTGCACGTGTTTTTCTTCTCAACCCACTTGGATTCTTTGTCGGTCAACAACTGAAATTGCGAAACAAAAAAATCAATGAAATTTCGAGTTTTTTCACCTTCAAGCTGTTTGTACGCATTTTATCGGAGAATTACCAACAACTTGAAATAACTGATCTTCATTGGAGCGTAAGATGATGTTTTATTTCGCAAAAATATTAATAACACGTCGTCCCCACATCACCATGCAGTTCAGATGTAACTTAAATTTTTCTCAAAATGTCAATCTCTCTCGCACTCACGCAATTCACTTTGACTGAATAGTCGATGTTTCATCTCACCTGCTTATACATGTTTTTCAAATGATGCTCGATTTGTGCTGCACTGAGTAATAAGCGAAGGCAATCATCGTTCGTACAGTCGCTCTCATTGATGACTTGTTGACGAAGAGTTCGTGACCGTTTCGAGTCGTCGATCAAAATGGTGGGGTTTGCAGTGTGCAAAAGAATCCAATGCAATGAAACGTTGCACTCGCGAATCAGTTTCACAATTGACTCGATCTCGTGCTCACCCAACGTTACGGCCAATTGCAATTTCTCTGTTTTCACCAATTGCTCCTGAGGATTAAAGGGGAAAGTATTATTTTCGATCGACATTGTCGCAAAAGAAGAAAATAGATTATTCGACGCACTAACTTTCATTTTTTGGCCATAACTCTGCGCGATTTTTTTCACGTTCGAAGTCTCGAGCGTATTGTTGAGAGCAGTTCTGGCCGCTTTGTAAGGATGCCACCACTGTTGCAAATTTACTAAAATTCCCATGTAAATACTAATGACCCAATTGTCAGGAAAAAAACGATCGACGATTTCTCGCATCATGGCGGACTGGGAGTGAAGAATTTCGGCCTGGAAGGATAAAATAATAACGAGCATTGCTGCTTGATTCGCCGAAGCAATGCTCCGATGTTCCGGATGTGGAAACGCGAGAGTCTGGTTGTAAATCTCGTCTGATCGCAATCGACCAATCAGAAGCTCTATCAATGAGGCCTTGATCGGTACTCGCCTGGATATTGAGAAATCAATTTTACAATTATTCCCGCTCGGTCATTCCAAACAGAGAATATTAACCCTTCGAGTGCGAACATCCTACGAGTGCATATTGGGTCAATTTGACCCAAGGCATTTTGCAAACGGTGAGTTATATGAGCCTGAATTTTCTTTCGACGAAAACAAAGATCGAATGTTGAAAAATTGATTTTGCCTCTAACCCTCGGTAGACACACATGGGTCAAGTTTCTCGTTTTTCGTATCGATCACATCAACCAGTGCCAGTGCCAGTGCTCTCTTCCCTATGGATCCAAAGCTGCTTTCCTCAATTTTTTTCACATTTTTCCAACGAGTACAGTAAAAAAACGGTAGGACGCCCCATGTGTGTCCAGGGACGTATAAATGCTAAGCGGTCGATGACAGAATATTGTTGGGGTCAAAAAGACCAAGTATGCACTCGGAGGGTTAAAGACAGCTTGGATACATTACTGGAAATAATTCTCAGGATAATTCGTAGGCCGTTTCTGAGACGTCTTCGAAAATCCTGTGGATCTTAAAAGTCTGCAAACATGCTCAACTTTCGTGGCTGAGGAACGTTGAGCGTTGTATCTGTTGTAAGAGACGAGCAGGCGCTCGCGGATCTGTCCTTCGAACTGATGGTCCACCAGGAGCAACATTACTCCGTACAGATAAACAGCCTCGCACTAAAAATCCAATAAAAAGTTAAAATATTATCATTTCGTAATAATTGTACATTACAGTTAAATTTTTAGTCTCCGAAATGTTCTATTCCTCGTACGATTTCGGTATTGCAACGAAATCATTTACAAAAATGGTGAATTGAGAAAAAAAATGTCATTGAATCTGTGGGAAAAGTTTCGTTGCAATAATTTTGTAATAATTCTGAAATCGAAATTGGTTTTGTGCTCAATTTGCTTGTTCTGAATTTTTATGAAAGAGAAAATGAAATTCACCATCAATTGTTTGCCTTCCTCGTTGAGAATGACACTTTCCACGTTTTGTTGAATATAAACTCCATCCTCCAACTCGTCAATGTAAGAATTGAAATCTGTCACATATTTGTGAACACTTTCGAACGCCAGATAAAATCTTGTCAGTATATCCGCGTAGTTTTCCCTCAAACTCTCATCAATTTCTTGCAATGCCTGGAAAGAAAAAGCAGTATATGAAAAACCTGCAAGCCTCGGAGTTGTGAAAACTTGAACTCGTGTTGCTTACAACGTCATTTTCGATTTTTTGTTCATAGGTATCTTCAGCCTTGAAGTAGGCAAAATCGAGGATAACACCGCCATACTTTTGTACGTGTTGCTTCGAATCTAGCCTGTAAGAATAATTATTTTTCTTTTGTTTTGATTTTTGAGGGCTTAGCCAAAAATATTCAATTCCCTTGTGCAATTATTCATTGATTATTAGTACTAAAATAAGGATTACCAATAAAGTTAAGAATTATTAATTTGTGGTAAACGTTGGAAAAACTTGACATTGAATTTACAAATTTATTTTCATTGTTCGTCTTTTTGTTCGAGTTCAATCCACTGAGAAACTTTCGGCACCACCATGGAAGTGGTACATAGTTGATGTTGATAGTATTCAAAGTTTCTACCGAAATTTTTTTTTATCTGAGTTTTTTTGATAATTATTGACTGATGATACGATTTTTCTAACCTAAAAACTCGGGGCACATAATCCTTGAGGCGCATAAGTTCCGCTATGATGGCATTTCCTCGCGATACGAGTCTCAGAAGATTCTGGCCGCAGGTATTGTTATTTGCCAAAAAATCACCCATTGTTAAAGAATTATCATTATGCAGAAGACTTCTCAAAATGTATGATAGTTGCTGTAATTGGAGCAGGCAGACATTCCGATCATTGCGAGGTTATGTGCTACAAACTTTCAAATAAAATATCAATTCGCAGCAAGGATTTTCTAATGAACCGAAATATCCAACATGTTCAAAATCGTTTATTTTTTCGTTGTTTCATTTCCAGACGTTTATTTCGAAGAATTTTTTGGAAAATATAACCTTTGCTGCTACTGCTCGAATTTTCGGATCTAGGACCTTTTTCTGTCAAGTTGAAATATGGATAGGGAGTTCTGGTTAACGCGGTGAGAAAGAGAGGGAAAGAAAAACTCTAGGAATCACGCAATCGCGTGTGCAGCGAGCGCTGTAGCAAATTTTATGATGACATTAGTGTATAGTTTGTTATAGGAGTGACCGGAGTTTATACCGTGTGAAAATTAATCCTCATTATATCCAAGATAAACGACCTAACATTGCTAATTTATTAAACAACGCAGAATTCTAACGCAATCGACGAATTCTGATGGCTCCAACGAATTTACGAAATATAAATAACGAAAGACTCTCTAATAACAATAAAATATTCTCGATATGAGTAAAACATTGTATCCAAACAGTTATTTACGCTAGCTCCAACATTTTTCGATCGTATTCGATTCGAACGAAAACATAAATTATTAAATTCGATCTCAAAGCGAAAATCAATACAATGTTGATTTTGCTTCAACAAATTTTAGACAGCACTACTTTGTGGATATATGCTCAGACTATTTGGACAATAGCAACGAGCTCTTTGTACTATTTCTCTATACCTTGGATAGCATGGGGCAGTATAGCCATTTTTTTTGCATTGAGATTAACAAAAAATCCATCCTCCGATCCAAAAATCGTACAAAAAGTTTTAGGCGCCGATCCTTTTATTTTGGATAAAGAGCATCTTGGTGGCGACAGCCAGGGTAACGGGAAGCAATATTGCATGCGAGTGGTGGCGCACCGTGGTGGAGGATATGATTATCCCGAGAACAGCCTGTCGGCTTTCAAAAACGTAAAACCTCATGCTACTCGTTAATTCCCCGTTGTATCCTATGAACAACAAATACAAACAAAACTATAGTTTTGTCCGTAGTACTTTACAAATCTAGTCGCATTAATAATAACATAGTTCCCTTCGACACAATAATATCACACGATTAAAAAGCAGCGAAATTTCTTTTTTCATTCCTTTCGTTTGAAAATGAGTTTACGAGACTAAGAAAAAATTCATTTTTTCAACCGTACAGTTTGATAGAGGCCAAGAATAAAATTGATGAAAAGAATTTTCGTTGAATCGTTGCAAAGTAATGTTGAAAACTACTAACACAATTCTTCATCGTGTCCAGTTATTGCATAATTTTTAATAGTAACCCAGCAACGTTGGATAATGAAAAGTTTATTTTTACAGAGCAAAGAGAAAGGGTGCACTGCCGTCGAATTTGATCTTGCTTTAACAAAAGATAACATTCCAATTATATTTCATGATGAAACGATCGAAAGACTCACTGGAAAAACAGGCAGAATTAAGGAAATGACCTGGGATCAACTGAAGCAATTAGATATCAGTGAAAATCATCCTCTCAGGTGGGTCAGAAATTGCAGCACAACTGCTACAACCATTATTCATTATTTCTCATGCATCGCTTCACATTATTTATTGATTCCAGAGAAAAGTTCAATGGAGTAGAAAGAATCGCTTTGTTCGATGAAATATTGGAGGAATGTCTGCGCAATGGCCAGCACATGTTCATAGACATTAAGGAAAAAAGTCTAGACATTATACAAGTGATTTTGAATGCTTTCAAAAAGCATCCCGAACTCTACGAACGAGCAGTTGTTTCCAGTTTCCATCCGATTCTAATCTACATGGTAAAAAAATTTGAACAATTATCGATCGGGATTTCAATGCGTGATTCGTATTTTTGGTGCATCAAAAAAGTCTTCCCATGTCAGTGCCATGGACAATGGTTCAGCGAAGCTCATAACGATGACGTCTCCTCGTAAAAAAAAATAAAAATTCTTCATTTATTTTGAACAATGCATCAAAAATGGAAATCAATCGCTCAGACTTGACATTTTTCATAATATGTTACGTTACTGTTGAATTTCAGGTCAGGAGAAAAGAACCCCGAATAATTACGAGTCTTGCTTGGAGGCCTAAATTTTTCTCCACCAAATCTTACGGTGGATTGGACGGACCAGGACCAGTACGCTTTAAAAATCCATTCAAACATTTGATCGCTTGTATTCTTGACGCTTTACACGAATGGGCCTTGCCTCGATTCACTTATTACATACTCGGAATATCGGCAATATTATTACACAAAGACGTCATCAGTCCGTAAGTAAAACGACGTCCCTTTTCGAGATCCTTGAGAAAAGGGACAAAAAACAATAAAACAAGCTTCAGCGTTAAAAATTTCCATTGTACGATTCTTTTCGTTGAAAAAAACTGGTTCACGGTTGCGGTGCCCGAGCACTGAAGATCGTTCTGTTCGAATGGACATTCTGGCGAATCAAAATGAATGAATATGAGCGAATATCTTTTGTGGATCGTACTAAATTTCAAAATGATTGCTCTTTAATAGAAATTCCGTTACCCCAGGAAAAACTACGAATTTCCATTGCACTGCGATCATGAGTCGGAGTCAACAATGATTATGGATTTCCACTAAACATTTTCAGCGTAGAAACAATTTCAATCGCTGAATAAATGACTTCTTGCATTTACAGAGAGACGATTTGCCGATGGCGCGACCAAGGAATACGCGTGATAGCCTGGACGGTGAACTTACCGTCGGAAAAATTGCATTTTTCTCGACTACTAAAAATTACGTACATGACTGATACGCTATTAGCGGAAAAAGTTACGTAAATCGCTTGCAACGCCTATGAATACTCAACGCACTCCATTGAAGAAACAGATCGCAAATTGCTCTCTTATCAAACATAACGGCACGTTTATTCAGGCTTTACAATGGAAAACAGCAAAATGCCATTAACATCATCAACAAGCCAAACAATTATTCACAAAAAACCTCCTGAAGTCCCAAACTCTTCTTGAAGGAATCGGCCACAAAGAGAAATTTGTGCACCTTTTATCGCAGCGTCAAGTCGAAACTTTCGGCTTCTCCTAATCATTTTTTTTCTGGATAACATTCATTGGCATTTGGGATCTGTTTCTCAAGCACACTTTTCAAGTATTAAAAAAAAACGATAAATATAGTAAACGCACGAGGGAAGAAATATCCGGAAACTAGCATAGTCTTATTGCAGTATTATTGCAAAGTTCGCTCTTTTTTTTTGTTTGTTTTTACTTTGTAGCATTCTAGTCTAGATAACAGCAACTACGAAAAAAATAATTTATTATTTTTCTGCAAAATCGATATATAAACATAAATATTATATCTTCATACCGAAACAACGAATTTTTTATAATGCGCGCTTGTAAATATAGAACACTACAATAATTCTGTTTCTATAAATACGCATAAACAATATTGTGAGTAAGCAAACGAAAGAAACCAAGTACAATTTTTTTATCAGTCAAGTTTTGTTGTCATTCCGAAAACTTTTTCTTACTCGTCCATTATTTTCCTTTTCCTTTCCCGCCCTAGTTTCCGAAATCTGCACGTTTTTTCAAACGAGGCTTGCACGTTCTTTGTTCCCTTTCGCATCGAAAAATAACGTTTTTTCATCATCATTTTTCTCGAAATATCAAGGACGCCTATCCGTCTTGCACTCACGCGTTGTTGATGGATCACTTTTTAAATAACGCATTCCGAGCGAATGGAACAATGATATTTAATTTTTTTTCAACGCGTTCCTTGGCCAATTTAAAATCGTGAATTTTTATTGCATAAAGAATAAAGTTGTGGGCGCGGAGTTTTTAAAATTTCCGGGCACTTCGGGACTTTTTATTTACTTTTCTTCCCAAGTGTCAATTTCGAGCGACTGTCGTAACTGCAGCTCGCTGTTGAAAGTCTTTATGATTAATTAAGCAAACACGAAAATGAATGCTCGTATTCCATAAAATTCAAGTTCTTACCGGTTTCGTATCATGGAAATGGGAAGATGTATATATATATATAGTGGGATTATGAAAAACGTGTGTCTCGATGAAAAGAACCAGTGGAGTATAGAGGGCCAACGGAAAGATCTGTCGGATTCCGTTGGAGGCATCCAATGATTTGAAGANGAAAATGAATGCTCGTATTCCATAAAATTCAAGTTCTTACCGGTTTCGTATCATGGAAATGGGAAGATGTATATATATATATAGTGGGATTATGAAAAACGTGTGTCTCGATGAAAAGAACCAGTGGAGTATAGCGGGCCAACGGAAAGATCTGTCGGATTCCGTTGGAGGCATCCAATGACTTGAAGAGTTCTGTAAGAGAGCACGCGAGTATAGTAAAATATGCTGGAACGCATACGCACACGTTCGAAACAACGACGAACGGTCGGTGACGACGATAGTATCGCGGAGACACGGAGTGGAGTTCTTCTCCGTAAGTTCTCGCCAAAAGGAGGTTAGAACTCAAAAGAAAGCTTCGCTTGCGCGTTTGTATTTTTTTTGTCCGCCATAATAAGTTGTAGAAGCAATTATTAAAGCCAATTTTTGTGCGAATCATTCGTCGCCCACGCGTACAGAACTAAATTGAATTTCGGAAGGAATGTTCATTAGTCATAGAACGAAAGGAAAACAAATACATAAAAATAACTGTGAGATATCATCGAACAACGGATCGTTCACGTACGTTCTTGAGTTCATAATGTGTATGGCATGCGTGTATGCATGCTCAAATATTTAGCACACCGTTAACATTTTTACACGCGTACGTTTTTTGAGCCACGTAAGAAACGGGATAGAAAAACTTGCTACGAAAACGCGTTGTCTCGTGTCATTGAATTTTGGCATCTATCAATTTCGTGCCAATAGCAGGAAGAACACAGTGTCTTGCGTACAGTTTTTTTGACGTACAACGACGGATGTGTATATTCTATTTCCGTTCCTAGTTCCTGCCCATGTTGGGACACTCGTTTGTTTATAGTGAGTTCACTAATAAAGCAACGTCCTTGTTCAATATTATCAATTATTTCGCGTCGTCTTATCAACATATATATTTTCACACTTTTCCCAAAAGTCTTCGAAATATTCGCGCGCTTAATCTTGCGCGGTTTTCCAAGGTCAAATTCCATCGCGCTTTGATACACGAGAGTAATTTCATTGATAGATATACGTGTATGTATACATGAACATTGCGATACGTACGCATAGCTATATGTTGTATACTCTATATTAAGTTTCGTGTGTATACAGGCAAATCTTTTCAAGCCGAGGTGAGTGCAACTCGAGAAATATATGTACGAAAAAATACCGAAATCTATATAGATCGGGCGTGTTATACGAGACGTTACGAGGGGTGTGGCTATGTACTCGATATACGTATATTATTCGTGCATGACAAAACTCAAATAAAAACACAGAGTCGTGTTGTTCGATTCGATGAAAAAAAAACCGGAGAAAAAAGCATGACTCAACAATCCTTGAGACGAAAATGAAAATGAATGATAAGCGCTGTACGCGTTATCATTAACGTGTACACAAAACGTGACAGAAACTTTTTTTTTTACCGTGTAGAAAACAGCAAAATTCTCAACTTGCTTTTTTCATCAATTCGAGCTTCAAAGTCAACTGCAGCATTGAAATTCGTTGGAATGTTTGATAGCAGTGAAAATTTCCATGAATGCGGGTCACCTCCTGACCTCATTCACGTTTTGGTTTTTAACTCGTTCCGCCGAGTCCCAGATTCTAGAGAAAATTTTGTTCAAAGAGTCTGGCGCGCTCATGAGAGATTTATAAATAGATTGCTCCGTTGTATTCGCAGATTGAGCAAAGCGGAATCATTATTGAGACGGCGGGGGCCGGTTATGCGAGATGGAAAAGTGGCGTTCCAAAGGAAAGCACTCGCTCAAAGAGGAAAGCGTTTTACCACCGACCAAACGCTTCTCCGGACAGAATTGCTTGCCCTTGGAGAAGAAGAAGGACAAGAAATGGTCCTTCGGCGGATTGCTCAGGAGGATATCATCCGGCCAGCACAACGAGACCTCCTCCAACGAGGAAGACATAACTTACATACCTGGACACATGTTGACGAAGAAACAGACGAAAAAAGTCAGTAAAATGAAGTCAAAATGGGGCAAAATACCCGGCGAAGAGCAGGACCCTAAAAATTTATTCACTACGGAGAATTTTGGGCAGACGGAAAGCAGGGAAGCAGCAGAGTCCGTGCGGAGTTCCGGAGCGACTATCGATCGGTCGCAGGATTCAATATTCAGAGTATACACTGATTCTGCCAATTCACCCGGCAGTAGAGGTTCTGCGGATGCCGCTGGAAAACACAGCAGACTGAGCAGAATGAAAGCTCGAGCTGCGGCAAAAAGAGATCGTCTTTGTGGCAACGTTAGCTCCGACGACGAGTCTCACAATTCGAGTCAGTCTTCGATGAAATTTCGTAGCGAAGACAACATTCGGACGTCGGTTCAGCGAACAGATTCCTACAGCAGAAGGACCAGAGGAGCGAGAACTGAGAGATACATAAAGCGCATGTCTCGCGACGATTGCAACAGCAGTAGCGACTTTTCGAATCCCGTTGAGCTCAACATCCGGAAAAGCATCGATTCACCGAGTGGTTCGTCCTCGAGAGTATTCGATCGTTTGTCACACAATTTCAACGCTCGAGATGGCCAGGAATGTGAAAAATACACATGGCCGAAAACAAACGTTCGTCGATCGGACGCCAATGACGAGATTTACGGTTCTTTGCGACCTCGACAAACAAGTGTAGCGAATGGAGAACAAAGTAGAAAAGTTTTGCCACCGGAACCGCCTCCGCGCTCTTCCTGTTGTAAATCGAGAATTTTTACAAACGTTTCCAACCCACCGTTTCCATTAAACAAACAACCCAAGACGCCAACGAACGTTCGCGGTTGCATGTCCGACAACGAAACTCCCCATGATTTCCGGTGGACCGAGGTCGTCGCTTCTGCAGAGTTCCCCGATGCAACGGCCTATCCTTACAGAAATGATAATTACTACTCGCTCGAGCATTCGTACGCACATGAGGCTCCTGTGAATCGTTTGAAACGTGAATATCGGGAAGAACCACGGAATCACGGAGCAAGGGATCGTCCAGAGAACGTCGCACCATCGCCGAGAGGAGATCAAGCTCGTACAACTCGTTCCTTACCCAAAGGAGTTGAGCTATTTTCGAGACAGAAATTGGCGAATTGTGCGGATAAAAGGGAAAATTACAAAGTGCCAGAAATACCGCGATTGAACGAATCGTCGTATCATCCAGTTCCTAGGCCGAGAACACGACGCGAAACGAGCCAAAGTCCAGAATCAAAGAAAATATCGGAAGAGAACGAGGCCGAAAGAAAGAGAAGTTCGAGAAATCTTCAAGAAGCCTTGTTCGAACTGGAAGCCATATACAACAGTCTACGCCTGAGTGATCCTGATCTGTTGGAACGTGCCGAGCAGCGTACGATGGACGAGTATCGTGACAATGCAGCCAAGAGCATTGCCGAGCATTCGTTGAAAAATTTATCGGACACATCGTCGAGTGAGAATCACGTAGTTTCCCATTGGAATTCACAGTCCGATACTAATTTAAGAATAAGCGATGACATGGCTTACAGACGGATGAATCCCAAAGAACGCCCGTCCTCTGTCAACGGACAATCTTCCGTATCGCAAATCAGCTATTTAGCCGCATCACCGAATCTCTCAATTCGGGACAACGATTCTTTCCGTCCAAGAAGCAGCAGCAGCCGACGTTCCAGTCCGGATTTGACGAGGGACGATTTATTGTTTCGTAGCATAAGTCACGCTGTAAACACGTTAAAAGTCATAGAACCACAGCCCCCGTTCGGTATACCACTCGGACCGGTGACAGGATCGACCGAGAGTGACTATTTGCACGTCAAACCAATTTCCCCGAAATCTGGGCAAACACGTTCGCTCTACATACCAAAATCTGAGCCTGACCTCGTCTCCGATGATCTCGCTTTCAGAAATCTTCGCAAAGACAAAGATAACCACGCAGGCATCAACAAAAATACTAATTATTATTTACAAATGGAGTCGTTGATCGAGCCCCATTTACCAATCAAGTACAAGGACACCTCGAGCTTCGGTACGAGAAAGAAACGAGCTGCTGGAAGATCGAACTCGGCTCATCGGCCGACGAACATCGAGACAGAATGCTACAGCGCTAAATCTTCGCAGCAAGCGAGTTTATTCTCTCCTGAGCTTCGAAACAATTCGAATAAATTCGATTTCACAAACTCTTCTACGTCGTACGGCCTAATGAGCAATCCTACCAATTACCGTGATAATGTTCATCTGGACATCAATGGAAATCAACCAAAGAGTGCCTTACAACGAAAAATTCAGGTTTACGTTCCTCGGGACAATTTTTCCTACGACAATGAAAAATTTCTCTCCGATTACGAGTCGAAATTGGCTCGTGAGTCGCGCGGTTCGACGCTCAAATCAGTAGTCACCACAGAATCCGAGGATTCTTGTCCAGAACGTTGCTGCTGCCATTCGCGAGTCTCTTCGCCAAGCGATATTCGACGTCATCACGACGATAACAACATCGAGCAGTTCACCGAACAAGAGATTTCCGAGTACAAGCAACTCTGCCAAGATCTGGAAAAATTAATACGTCAGACTGACGATGACGAGACGAAGAATAAAGATGAAGCCGAGGATGTGGCGCTGGGAGAAACGGAGAATAACTCGCAATCGGATATCGATGAATGGGAGAAACTTTTCAACGACGATTACCAAGTCCCAGCGAGCATATTGAATTTCAACGAAAGTTTAGAAATTCCGAGCACCGACGATCGCAGCTCGTCACGATCGGTAGGCCTGACCACCGACAATTTGCCCATTTTTTCGAGGAAGACAGCCGACGATGATTTATTGTCATCGGCCAGTGAGCTGGGCATTTGCAGCAACAACGGAAGTTTACCGGACAGCGTTTACGACAAATTTAATCAGTTGCTCAGGGAAGTCAACGATTCGCCACCATCGATGGAATCCACCAACAAAGTTGCCAAATATCCGATCGACGAGCTCGAGACAACGAGCGATTATTCGAAAAACAATCAAGCCTACGAGCAACGTGAACCGGATGATTCCGAGATAATCAACGACGGAGCAAACACCCCGAGAAATTTCGACAGCGATACGTCACGCCTTTCGGAATACAGAGCCAAATTTGTTTCACCGAAGAGAGCTCTGGAGGACCAAGATTTGACGAACAGTCTGGAACGTTTGAAGAGTCTGACTCGACGCATGAGAAACGAAGATTCGAACAACGAGGTTCTACTAGATACGACGAGGAACGACGAAGCATTCGTCGACCTGAAAGAGGAAAAGGAAATGATCGATAAGCCAAATTTTCATGACGAAGAATCGAGCGGTTCGACTGACAGCGTTTATCAAAAATTCAACCAATTATTACGAGAAGTGAACGATGTTCCTCTCGTCGAAAATCCAAACAAAATTGGCAAATATCCCACCGACGAGCTTGCGACGTCGTTCGATAATCCTGAAAGCATTGCTGCATCGATCATGGAACAAGAAGCCCTGAGCCTGAAGCACTCGAAAAACGACACACGATTGGAAACACCTGAGGGTCCGAGTGCAGGGACTTCGAGCCACTTGTCGAGCCTTCGAGACCGCAGAACCAAAGTCGCATCGCCAAATAATCACACAAAGGATCAACGTTCTAAAACATCGAGAAATTCCGAATTCTTGGCAATGCAAAACGATGACAATGATAGTCGCGTGACGAGAAACGAAGGAAGAAAAACTAGACCAAAGCCCGAGCTAGATGACCAGACGTTCGCCTATCGCGAAGGTGAGAAAAACATTGAGGATCAGCCCGCCTGTAATGACAATGTGTACGCTTTCAAAGACACTAGTATGCACAAGTTTAGCAAACTTTGCCATATAACTAACAGCATAACAGTTTGTGACATTGTGCTGTGCTCGTTTTTTCTAACACTGCTAATAACCATCATATTTGCACAGTGATTTTTTTCTTTTTCAAATCGAACATACGTTTACGATAAGACGAGTTTGTCAAAGAAAATTTAAGGATGTATGGTCTCGGCGATAGTTGCTTATTATCTTGTCCTCGAATAACAGATTGCTCAACACTTGTCCAAGCTCTGGTCCCTCGTTACCATTACGTTACCATTTTTTACAAATCGTAATAGAATTAAAAACAATCGAAATAAGAAAAGAAAAAACACACACTTTTCTTTTTCTTATTCTAATTCGCCAAATTCCAAGTTTTAGTCGTAGAGAATTTTACAATATTTTTGCTATACGATCGATATCGAACATACAAATTCCTGAGCACTCGAGTTTTTTGGCTACTCAGTAATTCCCAGTTCTCGTAATCAACAAACGGTCCAATTTCCCCGATATTGCGAGAAAACGACACGATTACGTGTTTTTTTTTAAATATTTTTTTTCTCAAACGAATTTTGTATGGCCGGAATTTTTAGACGGTGAGAACATTTTATACAATTGGAATCAATCAAGTTTGAGGGTTTCCCCCGTCCGATAGAAACTAAAGAAGACTGTCCCATGAAGAAATTTATTTTTCTTCAATCTCTACACGATGAAAAATTACTCGGAAATACCTGCTCTGACCGTAGCCTCGCGAAACGTCG
The DNA here is from genome assembly GCA_037952995.1 of Hyposoter didymator. NCBI lineage: Eukaryota > Metazoa > Arthropoda > Insecta > Hymenoptera > Ichneumonidae > Hyposoter > Hyposoter didymator. The sequence goes on along the minus strand of JBAJMU010000003.1, from coordinate 8,040,846 downwards.
AAAAATTGTTATGTCATTTACAATATAAAACGAAACTGAAGTATTCAAAGAATCTGACCTAAAGATTATTCATAAAATCGTATGAAGAATAGATCTATGAATGAAATTATTATCATCGATATAATAATTTATCCACTTATTGATATAAAATGAAAAGATTTTAATGGCGTGAAATTTCTTTCTCTCGCCTCATGCTCGTCGTGCAAACGGCAAATAGAGCATTATTCGTGATTGAATATGTGCCAACATATTCCATAGTCTTCCTCATCAGTAAGAATCGATAATGAACGTTGCATCGAAACTCTTAATTCGTATCGATGAAAAAACAAAAAAAGATGAAAACTCGAAAATCTCGGAATTTATATAATTGTAAAGGACTTTGGACTTTTTCATATGATTATTCATTCGAGAATGAACGCCAAGAAGATTTTCTCGGTCCAGACCTTCGCCCGGTGAGCCATACATCCTTATGAAATGCGAGAGCCAAAAAATAACTAATTTGGCATAAATCGATGAATATATTTAAATGCATATTATAATAAATGAAGAGGCTATAAGTTTGATGTGAAACGATTGTTAATAATGTCGCAGGTTGAGGCTATCACGATGCGAACGATACTGAACGAGCGAATACAATAAAAACGAAAGACGAGAGAGAAATAAGAGATCGGGAGGATCGTAGAGAGCGCGATATAAAAACGGTGATACACGAAAGATTCGAATTTATTATTTAATTATTTTAACACCTCTAACACTTGTAATGTATTGTTGAATAATTATTATATTATAGTAAATTGTTATTGATTTAAATAAAGTTTATTGTTCCATTTGATGGGGAAAACGTAATGATTGTCTTTGATTACTCGATCCCTCCAATTGTCAACCTCAACGAAACCCAATTTATCAATAAAAAGTGGTCGAAGGTTTGCGTAAATTATATTGGTGAGTCATGTTTTTATTGTCATCGTGAAAAAGATTGAACGACAAGTTCGTGCGAGCGCGAAATTGCTACGAAATATATTTGGCTAAAAATCTCGATAGTTATACGAGCGAGTAAAATAGAACTTACCTGTTTCTCTGGTGCAGAATGAATATTGACTTGGTGATCGTTGAGCCACCTAAGAAGACGGTGAGAAAAAAAACTCAAACAAATTTATGCACATCAAGTAAGTGTAATGAACCATTTTTTTCCTTCTTTCGTCACTTTATGTTAATTTTTAATTTTATTCATCGCGATTCTTAAAAGCGAACCATATACTTTACACTCCATCCACAATTTTTAAGTTAAGTCGTAAAATCACGTTTCGTGTGTTTTTGCGCTAATGAGACGAGAGAGAGAGAGAGAGAGAGAGAGAGAGAGAAAAAGTGTATGCATGCGTTTATGTACCCTTGTGTGTATGCGTGGTTGATACCAAATCAGCGATTTATACTGCTTGGCCTCATTTTTTTCTCTCACCGCGTTATTCATCATATTTTCATGAATTTTATTAAACTTTACTGTTTCCTTCATTTTGTTATGTTATGTTTGATAGAAATCTCAGAAGAAGTCCGAAATATGTACGAATATAGTACCACGCAATTATTTGAGAGATAAAAACATTCGAAAAGAGAGCTTTTTTTATCTTTTAGTATTGTTTAGATCACTGTATACAATCGTTATACATTCATTTATGTATACATGTATTTTTTTCCTTATATACGTTTAAACAATGTAGTGGCGTCGTGTTGTGACATTGAGGATCCACGCTTCTCTTTTCACACTGTAAGAAAAAGCGGTGTCTCGCGTCACTATTTATAGATACACGTTATACACATATTTATATCGGATGATGTTCCACCTGAATTTCACGTTCGCCCACAACTCGCATTTCTTTGATAATATTATTCCCAACCGTTTGTACATTACCCCAAGGAAAAGTGGCATGTTTTATGAAAATTTAAGAAAACCAATGTTGGAAAAAAACAAATTAGATGATAGAATTTTCACGAAGCAGAGCGCAGAAGCTCAGCGTTCCCTGATTAAAAAAAAAAAGGGAACAAAAACCTGACGTTTTTTTCCCTTCCATCGCCCTCCTCGTTCAACTCGATACCTCGAGAGCGTGAGAAAAGCAGAATAAACAATAATTATCCAAGTGTTTAATAAAGTTATTTGAACACCGCGTGTTTTTACAGTGCGTGGTCGATTGATTACGTGGGATGGCCGCTGACGTCAAAAAACCCTCCAGTTTTAACATATTTACATGTTTGTGTACGTGTTGACTATGTACAGTTGTATGTATGTTTATATACATATACGTATACGCATATATGTATATGTATATATGCAAATATATATAAATATTTATATATCCATTTGTTATTATATAAATATACTTCCAGTCGAAATCAAAGAGGGTGCGATGAATCGATTCCATTTAAAAAATTTGAATCTGCGATCGCAGGTGTTTGTTTTGTAATGTGGATGAAAAAGCAGCCCAATCCCGCAGGATTGATTGTCGAATTATACCTTTTTTGTCGTTCTCGCTTTTTGTTTTTGTTTCAATGGTGAATATAACGGCTGTAAAGAAAAGTATTTGTTCGCGTCGCTGAATCGACAATTATCTCGTATAACATATATGAACAAAAAGCCTTGGAGCGTTATAACTGACGTCAAAAACCCTCCAACCCAACATTTAATATATATAATATATATACTATATAAATATTTATAATTATATCTATATATCGATAAATCATCACCGCGGCCGATACGTACAAATATCACTGGACTAATTAATCTCTCATTTCTTCCATTCTCGTATTTTCTGCTTCTTCCAATTACTCTCGCTGCTTCTCGTATTTCCTTTCGCCAACTACAATAGTCCTATTTATAATTACAATTGTTTTTGATTCGATACTTATAGGTACAATATATCATACTGATAAGAGAATGATGATGTTATGTATAAATGGAAAATTCGATGAATCCTTCTTGCACGCCCGTTGCCATTTTTATTCTCCTTTTAATTATCCAAAATGATGTTTCTTTATACGTTTTTTGTTTTCTTCATTTTTATTGCATTTATCTCGATATTGCCCGTAGTATGAATTATAAGATAATGAAATTAACGATTCCTGGAACAATTACGATCGGAACGAAGAATTTTGACGATCCTCGAGGAAACGTAGCTTTTTGTTTCAATATTCTCCTATATAGACAACGCAAAAACATACGTTTTTCGTACACCAAAAAATTCTTTTTTTTTTCGTCACGTTTCTATGGGTGAATGATATTCAGCGGCTAAACACATAAATATTTATTTATATACGTGTGTACACGAGTTTGTAATTTTTTTTGTTTTTTGTTTATGTTTTCGTCACTGCGTCTCCCTCTCTCTGTTTTTTCTTTGTTGCCAAAATCATGACCACACATATTGATAATTGTATTTTTTCATACAATACATCGTTCCATTTTATTTCTTATATATTTTTCGCTTCGTTTACGTGTGTTTTACCATCGCCGAGTCGTACAGACGTGTCAATCAATTGCATTTTTTCATATGTTTTTAAAAGTTGTAAAATTCGAATATATAACGCCGTTCGAAGAGTCCATTACCTAGTTTTTGTTTCCAATTATTTTTCATCATTAAATTAACTTGTTCGCATACCGCAATTGAGTAATCCAGCTCATAACTTGGAAGTGATGGCTCTTTCTTTCTTTGCTCTCTCTTATTACGGTTTCCATCATCTTAATCGTGATCTTCCATTCGTTTCTTTTTTATTTTCGTATTATCGCGTTTTTTTTTCTCTTTTTCTCCTTTATCGCAATGAAAAAATAAGAAAATCGTTAACATCTGCTATGTTCTGAGGTTGAGTTTGGAAGGACATTGTTTATTGTTTATTGTACGTTAATATACTGCTTGTTCGGTGTAAAAATATAAAACATTTCGATTACAGACTTCATTTTAATAATATACTGCCATTGTCACATTCTTTTCTTTGTTACGTTTTGTTTTATTTCTTCGTATTTTTGTTTGTTTGTTTGTTTGTTTTTTTCTTTATGGATATTTACGGTATTCTTAATTGTTTGATCACTTTTTCGTATATTGGTTTACGATCTCTATGTTCTCGTTGCGTCGAGCATGCGAGGAGATCGCAGTTTCAACAGCGGGTTTTACTTTTTTTTTCATCAACTTGATTTATAATATTCCTGCAACAAAAACGATTAATGCCTCTTTCTCTCTTACTGCGCTTATATTTCGTCTTTCCTATTGTTTCTTTCATTGTTATTGAGAGTTTGTGTTTGTTTTCGTGGGTGTGTGTGTGTGTGTGTGCGCGTGTGTATTTGTTTAAAATTCGGGCTGATAAAAATGCCGTTAAATCGAATCGGGCGAATATTTTATAATATGACGATAACAATTAATAATATTACGATATTGTAGTAATTATGCTTTTTAGAGAATATTCCGTATATTTACACGAGAAAGTGTGGTGTGCTCCGGTTTTCAATGGGATCGAACGTGCGGTCGTAATTCTTTTTATTTTCTAGTTCGATGATGAAAAAAAAGTTAATCCTTAACAAGGCGTACACCGATCGTTGTCTCGTCTGGACTCGCAGACGCGGAACTAATTCGATTTCGATATCAAGGCTTTTCGGACTCGAGTCCCCAAAGTTTTGAGTTTTGCCAAGTCCCAAACCGCACTCGCATGGATTCCTCGATTAATTCGGACATCATTTCAAATCTCTTTTTCTTCTACCAACGAAAAGAAGCTCTTAAGGAGGTTTTTCGTCTGCAAGTTGTACCTCCTTAAAAGTAAACGTTTCGCCAGACAACGATTACATCGGCATAACCACCGTTTCCCATTCATGACGATCGTGAAATGGAGCTTGAGCGATCGATGTGCGAAGAGAGTGAAAGGAATCGTTGCAATATTCTTATTTTCGCTTTTACGCGATCGGATCGTATCGTGTTTGAATTTGATTATTATTTCAACGTTTTTTCACGATGATCGAAATATACTTTTTTGCTGTTGTAATGACAAATTTTTTCAACGAGATTATTTCATTCGCAAAATTCAAAACGGTAAGGTGCTTGGGGGGCACAAAGAAAAATGTCTCGAATGAAATTTCTGGGTGTTTTTGAGGACATGGTTAAATTTCATGTACAATGGGCTCTCGTGATAGCGATCGTAACTCGTTGCGAAAGATTTATAAGTTTTAATCGAGACGCAATACTTCTCGATTCGCTAAAGGATTGGGAAAAGATTTTTTGCAGAGCCAAAAGAGACTGGTCCCGTCGAGGTTCTCTTGCTACTTTGAGGGGGCCCCAACAGTGCACCATCCCCTCACTTTCTTCCTTCGACTGGCTGGATTACTGCCCTCCCCCCCGCAACTTTTTACACGGGTCTTTCGACATGAAATTGGAACGTCTGCGACCCTTCCTCACTCAAAAATACGACCTTCATTTTTACAAGATTTTTATACTCTCGGAATTAGTAGGTTTTTTAATTTCATCATTTTCGAGTGAAAACGTTTTCTCTATAAATAATCATAACCGATTAAGAATTATCATATTAAACTTTGGCTTTAGTCCTTCACCCCCATCCCGATTTTTCATCCAATTAGTTTGCACGAACTTTTCAAGCCTTTTCGAGAAAAAAAAAGCAACGGTCCAGACTAAACCGTTTAATAATTTTTCTCCTCATTCTTTAACATTTTAGTCCGAGTCCTGAAAATCGAAAAATATTCAATTCGAGAAGGATTCTCCGGCTAGCAGATCCGAACTGGTGATCCGTTTTATCGAAATTTTATTCCCTGCATCTTTTACGCCCGTTGCCCAAACAAACGTGAATGGCGAAATAATGGTAAGAAATTTTTTTGTTTCTATTGGAAACAAAATCTTAATGACCGAAAGTTTGGTCTTTTTGGAATAATTTCCAAATAAACGTCACTGCTGAAACAGCCCCTGAAGGAAAATAATCTAGATGAATTTAGGGCAAATGCTGCGACTGGAATATCTCGGACAATGAGAACCACGATTTTGTCAATTTGATGTGGAAAGCCCCATATATAGTTATATGGTATATATCTTCTCACATTTACTATCCCACACAGAGCCGCATATACATATCCGCACACGGTGATAAGTACGCGGTCCTCGTTCGTTCTTTCTCCCTCCAGCAAGAATCTCTTCTCGTTCCTCGCGAACCGAAAACCACGAGCACGCGGGACGCAAAAACGGTCAGACTCCGATTCGAAGGTCGACGCGCGCGAGCACTTTGCATTGGCGTAGCTCTCAGGCCACTTTGAATCTCATTTCGTTCCAAACTCCAATAATGCTTACTGTCATTTTTCCTTACCCGATATATTTCGAACCGAGCTATTTTTATTATTCGACAGTTCCAACGATTTATTCACACGCGTTGACAATTAAAAATTTTATTCGGTCAAAGTCTCTCGATGCTTGAGGATCCGACGAAATGACAAAAAATAGTACACTAACGAAATTTTGACGAATTGTTGGAAACAAATATTCCATCCAAACAAACAGTTTTTTTTTCATTTTATAGCAAATTCGGCAAATCATTGTAGGAAATTCTTTCAAAAACTTCGAAAGTGTCAAGGTCTTTTGTATTTCCCAAAAAAAAAATACACAGATTTGGAGTAATTATCCGATTATTGAAAGAATTTCCAAGGCTTTTCGAAATTACCACCGAAAACGAACGTTTGAAAGAACTGAAAATAATTTGAACCAACAACTGAAATTGTGATCGGAGAAAATGAATCCTTGTGCGAAAAAACTGCTTCGTAACGTAAATTCAAATGGAATTTTTCAAATTTCCAGACATGGAATATAGTCAGGACGTGAATTTCGAAACTCAATGTCGATGCATCATCGACTCGTTGTTAATAGATTTTCTATTGCATTAAAATTCCTTTTGGGACGAATCAGTATGTAAAATCTTACGAATGGCGGAGTGAATGGGTTCGAAATATGTTTGAACGGTTGATCGCGAATTGCAGAGAGTCAACTGGTTATTCTCGTGAAAATTCGTGGCCTTCCCTTTGCGTTTTCGTCCGCGATTGTGTATATTGCATAACGCGGAAAGAGGAAAAAAGAAAAGTTGTCGGGTGTGCTGTATATATGTGTAAAAGGATGCACAGAAGATGGGGAAGAAGTTGTGGATTCAAGGGGATATGTTACGGTGAGGAAGAAGGGCAGCAGACGGTGCGAGGATGTAAATGTTGAAGGACGAGAAAGAAAAACAAAGTTTAAGTCGAGAGCAGGAAGTACAAGGTAGGTTTTGGTGTAAGCAGGAGGCAAAACAAGAGAAAAAGATGAAGGTAAAAGAGACAGTTGGTAAAGGGGGCTAAAAAAGAAAAGCTTTGAGCCACCCCCGGTTCTTTCACGATGTTGGCCAAGCGACCGAGTGCCGAGATAGTAGGCCAAGTGGAAGGAACTTCCTTTTGCTTGTATCAGCTTCTTCGGCTGGCTTGCTATACACCTTGGTGGCTTTTGCCTCATTCCCGTCGTTTGCCCTGACGTTTATTTCGCATCAAGTTGCCGGAGGCTGCGTTATACGGTATAAACAAACAATCAAAAGAGCAAGAGAAAAAAAGCGGCGGACTTTTATTTCTTCCTTTATTTCACATTTCTTCGAAACTGTTGATCGTTGCTTTCGAGTTTACTCTCGCGAGGGGGTCGCGAGAAAATAATGTTTTTTTCTTTCTTTGAAAAGGGAATCTGTTGCTGCGTCAGTGGACGAGCCCATTCCTTTCGCTCGTTCTCTCTTCCTCTCGCGCCTTTGCATTTCAACTTGTAGCGTCGCGAATTCGCCTCCTCCTTCTCCTCCTCCTCCTTCTCCTCCGCTCATCTCATGCAAGAGGATAAATTTCATCTCTCTCGCACCTTTTTCCTACACGTACACCGATCCCCGCTTTGCATCGTCTTTGACTCCTTTCCTGCTCTCCTCCACTTCTTCGTGCTCCTTTTTTCACTCTTTCTCTCTCTCTCCCTCTCTCTCTCTCTCTCTTGCCCAGCCATGTTTTCTCTTGTCCCCTTCACCGCGGCTGGTGTGTAACGCTCGCGTCCAGTCGTCCGTAGACAACTATACACCCTTCTCCTTCTTCTTCTTCATCTTCTTCGGGCCGCTGCGACCAAGACGACGACGACGACGACGACGAGACGCCCGCGTGGTTATTCGCTGGTGGCTTCGGTTCTCAACTTGCAAAACTCAGTTTACTCGAAGGATTGGATGCGGATACCGCGACGTTGATAGCTCCGACCCGAGCATCACATTGTCGCCTCAAACAATCTCAATAATCTCGCATTCGTCCGTTTTCCATGCAAACTGCAGTTGTTCATTTCCACGTCTTTATTCGCCGGAACAAACGACAAGATATTTAAACGCCCATGAAATTCGATCGTAATCGTAATTCCGATGCAATCCATCGCTTTTATTTTCCCTAGCCTTCACAAGCCTGCTGTGGGTATTCGATCACGGCGTCAGCAAGACCTTGGTTAGTCTTCGAACAGTGCGAAACACAAGAGCGAGCCACCGCGACGCTCTCGGTATGCCAAGTTCGCGAACCTTGAACCCCTTCGCGCAGTCGTTCCTCTCTCTCGCTCCCTCTGCTCTCTTCCTCTCCGTCGTTCGCTTTCTATCTCCCCTTTTACATACGTGCTTCACATACGTATTCCATATAGATATGCGTCTGTATAGTTGTAAAAACGTAGTTTCGAAAGATGGAATGATCGAGTGGTCCACGCTTCGATCCTTGTCCCTGCTTCGATCTACTGTCTCAGAGAAACGTCTTCTCAGCAAGCGAGTCTCAGAATCTATGACAATTTGACACGTATTCGATATTTGATTCTAAAAAATAGTGCAACAGAAAAAAAGGTTGAAAATGAATTTTTTTTATTGCAATTTTCTCAATTTGACGTCAAAATCTGCGCCCCCGTTTCCACGCACGAATTCGCATTTCCTCCTCCTTCCGTAATCCATCGTCACGGTTTTCTTTCAGAGCAGTAAAGAGAAAAAAATATAACTATTGTAACATTGAGAAATGTAAATGAATTTGAGAAACTCTGCTCGGTGTATCTCGCGGCGAAGAACGAGACACGCCGACTCAAGGCCACAGGACGCGCGTTTGCGAGCGCTCGCAGGCACCTCTCGGACCCACTCCCCCGCCGCGACCGCGAGAATCCGAATCAAGGGCGTTCTCTCGTGGCTCGTACCTCGGCGCTCGCGATCCTTTACTTGGGGAGTCTCGAATCCCCCGCGCTGATCGTTCATTTCCAAAAGGGCGGACGATTGTTACGTTACCAATTGAAAATACATTCGTTCGTGTGGCTGATGCACGGACCAGGAGACTTTCGAACTTGGCTATATGCGAGTTTTTTCTTTGTGTGTATATTTAAGGATCTGACTGGCAGAAGGGCGTATATTGCGGAAGTCGGTACGCGAAAGTTATAGGTTTCGGGCCATTTCGCTTCATATACAAGTCGCTCGATTTATACATATATATATAGCGCGTATAGCGAGAACTGCGAGAGGCCCCGAAGCTCGGCTTTGCCCCTTCCACATTAACATCTTCCTCGTCTCCCACCCTCTCTTATTGCGTTGCGTTTGTCGTATATCTTCTATACACGCACATAATGTATATATCGCCACAGCAGGTATAACGAGTATCATCCGCCAACCGCTGCTGTATCTTCTGCTTCTGTGGCTGGTTCCCTGCTCCCTCCCGCGAGCCTCCCTTCCAGTTTCTCCTTTATTCTTTTCTTTTCTTCTCGCGATGTTGCACAGACAAAACTGCAACCTAACTCTTCTCCCGCCGCGTTGACGCGAGAGATGACCGTTTGTTAAGCGCACTCGGGTGAAAAAACGAGATGGAGCTATATCCTCGCGAGCTTGGTACGTACAGTCGTCGCTCTCTGGCGTCTGTGTCGAATCGTTTTGGTCCATGCTAAAATTCTTTCCTCCGGCACACAAGATCCTTCAATTTTGCGCGCATTTTCTTTCACGAAAACTCGCGTTAATTTATTCTTGACGATTCACCCATCCGCTCGCGTCATCCCCAAACAAATTGTGTCCTTTGCAGCCGAAGATTGTTTTTCCCATACTTTTTCGTTTCCTATCAGTTTTCTGTTCGGAAATTCAATGCACCGAAATTCCGAATTTTCAAACATTCTATCGCGCACTTGATCTTGTAAGTCTCTGTGTTCATCTCCATCGATCCAGGCAATTGCGCCATTATTTGCCGATATACTTTGACAAGCGTCTACGACGATAACCTTCGACTGCCTTTTCTCTAAACCGCATTCCACGGCGGCGCTCGAACGTAAAGATCTCGCCTCCCCTTTGCGCCCTTACGAGTGGATGAGATGCGATCGCTCCCGCTGCTGTTACAACTCTCATCAGTTTGTCTTTTCCATAGTGCTGGATAGCAATTAATTTATCTTTTGTAATTGTTTACATGGTTTTCTTGCCGAGCTACTGCGTAACGACGAGACACCGCGACGCTGTCCTCATTCGTTTCTTTTGTTTCAATCATTTCCATCTCGCCAAAATTGATCTGGTTCGGCCTGTCTGATGGATTGGTTCTTCGTCATCAAGATTTCAGCATCCGAAGCTTCAGTCAACGTCATTGTTACGTTTTTACGAACTGGCTTCGTAACTTTCGCGAAAAATCGCCAAAGCGGATGCAAAAGAAGCTGCAGAGATTTTGTTCCATTTATCTTTCCAATGCGCAGCGATTTGCGAGGATCCCGAAGATTCGAAATTTCGAATCGAGGGTCGTTGAAAAAATCAAAGTAGGTGCGTCGTAATCAGCTTTTTTCGAAGCGACGCACTTTATTGAAAAACATGATGATCTTTTGGTAGAAAAAAGTCCCGGTGCTAACGAAATTAATTTGTTTCTTCATTTTTTAGTCTTTTAATGATATTAAGCGATGGGGCTTGAGTATTTTTGCGAGTTTGAATTTGCATATATCATAATGCATGAGGATAGTTGAAAGAAAAGAATGATATTCGTATAGCGTCATGAAAGACTTGGGGCAAGATCTCACGATCGACCTCGACCTTGCATTCGTGGAACCGCAATTGCTGGGCTCGGAGACGGCGGCGGATCTCGGGGTAATCAGCGCGTAGTGGGCAATCTCTTGGTCCGACCGACTGGACCGATCGAAAGAAAGATTGTGGAGTGGGGTTTTTGGTTGGAAGAAAAAAAGCTGCGGGGTTCTCGAAGCGCGATCTTACGCCAGGTGTTCGAAATATTGTGCACTTTTACAAGCGAATCGTCCTGGGGCGTCGAGAAACACCCATACGGAGACGACCAAGACGAATAGGCTAAATATCTACATATATAAATTCATACATGTGTGTGTGTGTGTGTGTCTGTGTGTGTGCGTATATATTCAAGAAACCGAAAGTGCGCGATCACGCGAAAATCTAACGTCCAACCCGAACCGGTCTGACCGGATTTCGTCGTTCACGCGGGGCTTTGGCGAGAACCCGACGTCTCGCCTTCGAGAGTCCTGCGCTCCGTGACTATGGGAACCCCAACATCTTTCGCGGTTCCCCTCTCGCCAACGCAAACTCGCTATTGCGCCAACAATCTCGCTGCTTTCCTTCTTTTTTGCAACCCTAGCACAATATCGAGACTTTGGGCCAACATCGATGCTCGAACGACCCGGTTTTCGATCATTTTTCCAATCAACGTATAATTTTTATTGATGAGCACGGACCCAAAAAATGTGGCCAGCAAAATCCAAATTTCCAAGCAATTATATTTGTTACTACACGCACTGATTTTAAGATCGAGCTGTTTTTAAAGGAATAATTTGTTTTTTTTTTTCATTTTCAATATTTAGCTGATTTCGGAATGTTTTTTTTATGTCTTTTTAATTTTTTTTCGTCCTATGGAATTTTTGTGAATTTTAGTTACGATCACTGCAGCCTACGATTACCTCAAGATTAACTATTTGCCTCACATTCTCCAATACTTGGTGAAAAATCGACTAGCGTATAATTTATTTCGCACGACTATGCCAAGTGAGCAAATCACCTGTAGAATTCAAATTCCCATTCGGTTCAACGCACCCGTACGCGCGAGTCTCGATATCGTATGTTTTTGTATAAAACGTAAATTTTTATTATCCGTATAGAAAAAAATGGCGAAAGAAATGAGAAAAAGGAACAAGAATTGCAAAAGGTCGGCCGCCTCGTCGCGGTAAAAATTTGGCAGGACGTAACAACGTCATAAATTAATTGATGAAATGCACGAGACGAATGGAGAAAGAAAAAAACTAAAAATCGAGAACAATAACAAATTTCAAGTCTGGAGAATTTTCGAGAGATACTGGTCAGACCTTGAGGATTTCGTCGAAGCGAGACAACTAACAATCGTCAAAGAAAAGAAAAAAGGAATGATAACAACAGATTTGCATTAAGGATGCAAAGGACGAGGATCGTAAAAGAAAAAAAGCTGAGAAAGTCATCAATTTCGAGAGTGTGTTTGTCCGCAGCATCTTGCACATCACGTGTGAAAAATTACAAGGCCATTCGCTGGCTGTACGTGGACAAACACATTTTTCGCAATGTTGGAGGAACACAAAATCAGCACGTAATTTTTCACGTTTTAAAAAAGAATTAAACAAAAAAAATATATATCCTCAACTTTTTTCCAGTAGCGAATGTAACTGTGCGACGAATGGATAAAAGGAAAGAAAATAATAATTTGTACTTACAAAGATCAGGGGATCCAATGCAAAGAAAAAAAAACGCACTGGTTCAGAAATTTTTTTCCAATCGTTTTGTCGAAACTCCTAATAACGACGTTATCGTAAAAATCCAACTTTCTCACACGTCCCTTTATAAAACGAATAAAACGATCGAAATTTGACAAGGATATTCATGAATGGCAACAAGGAACCCGGCCACATCTCGTCATCCCGAATTCAGCACAAAGGAACGAGTAGTGCAACGCAGTAAGAAATAAAATAAAGTCGTAACAGAAAAACGAAACGGAATGACAACTACTAAAATACGAATTGTAAGCGTGCATATTTATATATTACGTTCGTTTCATAGTCATTCAAAAGTATAAAAGATAAATATTAAGATTTTCATTGCACCTCCATTAACGTTGTCAAAGTTTTCGTCATATATTAAAATTTCTGACAATCGCACGTTTAAAGCTTTTTTCTATTTTTTCGTTCATATCTACTTAATTTTCGTTTAACGCGAAAACGTTCGACCGACATGAAAGTTTGACATGAAAAATCGATTTTCTTTGCGATTACTTGGCGACGAAAAAAATGGTTACAACGTGTTGTTCTCGTGAAATTATGGCATCGTAGTAATGATGGTGGATGCGAACAAATGATAGAAATGAAAATTCGAAGTTTGTAGGCGCATCATGTCTAATCGCGTTTCGATATCTTCAAAAGGGAGAAAGAGAGAGAAAAATAATAATTTACATAGGTAGTTATTATAGGGTACATGCTGGCTTGAACCCGAAATATTTTGAGCTTCGATTCGACGCGATAAGTGAGAGCCCAAATGCTATTCATTCGTGAGCATTCCTCTCCTCTTTCCTCCCTTTCCGAGGCCCCATTAAAATACGAAAAAAAAGTAAAAACATGCTGCGTGTGCATACGAAAAACCGTGAGCTCGTCGGCGCTCTGTCGTGTCCGAAACTTGTGTCCACGAATTCATCATAAGAACTGAAGAGTCTCTAGCTCGACGCATCAATAAAAATAAAATAAAACGAAAACATTGTCATTCTTGTTTCCATTGTCTCGTTTATTCCGTATTAGAAATAGTTGATTGAAGTAAGGAACGCGACGAGAGAACGGAGGTGTGTGTGTGAGTCGAAACGAAAACAAAACAAATCCGAGCATCGAATGATACGCAAGTGTGAGCGAAGAGAACCTAAGAAGAATAATCGCACAGGCAATTGTTTCGTCGACGATGTCTTCCGCCGATATTCGATCGATTGCTCGGGAAGGGGTACGAGCANAAAAAAAAAAAAAAGACGTGGTAGTGGAAATAACGATAAGATCGTTCCATTTTTTCGCCCACATAATCTCTCGAAGTTGACACCCGAATACATCGAGCAAGCTGGATCTTAGAGAACGAATTTCGACGGTAGACATCGGAGCGACGAACGAGGACATGCTCGCACGGAAATAAAACAAATTTGCCAAAATAAACACTTTTTTTTTTTTTCGTAAGCATACGGATATTTTAATAATGATAATGCTTTAGCATGAATAATTCGTAAAAAAGAAAAGAAAACAATATTGTTTAAAAAAGAAAACGGATGTAACTAAACAAAAATCTGACAGTTTTGTTATACGACGAATATCACACAACGGATTTTTGTGACTGCGGGAAATAAAGAATATATATATATATGTATACATACATATAAATAATTTTCTATATATATATATGTCTATATGTATGTATATATACGAATGGATATAATAACCATAAGTGAATATAAATTATCAATAATCGTGTCTGAAAGAAAAAAAAAAACAAAAAAACCATCTACAATGTATCTGATATAAAATAATAGTCACGAGTCTATCGTAATGATATTTTATGAATAATTAATAATAATAGAAAAAAAAAAAGGTTCAGAGGGAAAACTCTAAAATAAAACTAACCACTGCATCATATGCAAAATCTCTCTCCAAGAAACTTAATAATAACATAATAATATATAATAATCGTAGATTTAATCGAGTACGGTATTATTGTAATATTAATATGTATATAAACGTATACATATGTATGTACATACATATAGTATATATTTATATAAGTATACATATAAAAAACAAGGATATTCGTATCTACACTTTGCCCACGTGGTAGGCCACAATAGAATTGTTTTTTTTTTTTTTCTCTTTTAGCTCGCATCCATTGATCCCCCTCAGATCGGTGTACGCAATTCTTGTTTCGGGCATTTAATTTGTTTGTTTATCTATTCATTTTTTATCTCAAGTCTTCACCCGGCGGTTTTTCTGGTGAAATATTATCGGAGAGAGTCGCAAAAGAAAAGTTTCGTAGGACTGAGCTCAAAAGTAACAAGTTTGACTGATTCATCTATTGTTCAACATTGTTTTATGTTTTTCTTTTCTTCTATTATCATTATTATTAATATTATTATTATTACTTTTGCTTTGTTATTTTTAACCATTTGTTTTTCGTCAATTATTGGCAAGAACCTAACTACGTCGATCGTACATGCACACGCATACACAGACGCATCCACATACACACGTATACACTGAGTCGACTCAACGGAGCACTCGAGATTGGGCTCAAGTTTGTAATATGTATCTCTATTTTTTCCTGATTATAAAATTATAGTTTCAGCACCATGGAAATTTGGTTATTCAATGTTCGACGTGTCCTCTGTACCCGCGTGTTCGAGGGAATACTAATGAAAAACAAAAACGATAAAAACGTTCGCGTCGATCTGGTTTCAGATGGAAAAAAAAAAAAAATAATGTTTGTTGCTTTCGATTTAAAAAGTACGGAAGTTTTCTGGTTCAAGTTGAGGATTCGGATAAACTGATAAATTGGATCGGTGAAAAGGAGCGTGAAAAGTAATCGAATAAATAGAACGTTCGGAAATCTATTGCGCGACGTACAATCTCGCATGATTCTCAATTTCATGATTCGATAGCCAATTTGTCCAACATTTGAAAATGTATCTCTATTAATAAATACTCGATGAATCGACTACCAAATCAAATGAAACGTTCCATAGTACGCGTGTAAGAGATTCCTATCTCAACCATGATCGATTTCATTTCAACTCTCTCTCAATTTCACGAAAGCGTAAGAAAGAGACTGAATAATCTCTATATCGGCGATAGTTCGAATCAATATCAAGTGTATTCCGCTCATTACGGTGCAAAGTTTTCTGGGTCAACGATATATATGTATAGATAGATATATGTATTCCTGTGTATATATATGTATATATATATATTTTTTGTATATATTTGTATATTACAAAAACTAGAACCTGTAATGCAAGTTTGATCGAACTGCTGGATGATTTATTTATTTATTTCCTCTTCGTAACTCTCTCTCTCTCGATCCTCCTTAAATCTTGTTAAAAAGTTCACTCTTTCGAGCATTCGACTGACTGTGGTAGCGGTAACAATTGGAGAAACAACGGACGGTCGTTGACCCCGAAAACCTTGCAACGAGTATCAATAACGAAAAAACAAGATTCATTTCTAAAAACAAAAATCACACGGATTATTGAATGGAGAGAAGGAAGATCGTGATTGTAAGAAAACGCAAACTTTTTGTTTTTATTACGTCAGTTCAGTGATACGTATTCAAGGTAATTGTTGCGCTTAAGCAAAGTTGTTATGAACTTTTACACGATTACATCGTGTGCTCGATTCTTTAGCTCGACTTTATTTCCACTTTGAAACACGACATCGAGACCACTTTTCCAATATCCAGCTTCGTTTAGTGGTAAACATGTCTCTGCAATTAAGGGCTTTTTTCACGAACGAAATGATTATTTTCATTGGCTACAACATTTGTGTAAAATTTCATAGGATTTTGACAAATAGCAAGTGAATCCAGCCACAGATTTCTTGTATTTTAATCGATCGATCAAAAATGGAAAAATAGCGACGTTTGGAAATTTTCTGAAATTTATAGACTGGAGAAGAACAGAAACCACGAGTGACCGTTCAAACCCTAAAACTTTGCAGCTCGTCACGTACGAGCATTTATTCAGTAGATTGTGGAAATAATTGAAAAATGGTTAGCACATTAATGAGCGAAGCTGCAAACCAAAGTGACAGGAAACCATCATTTGATTCGTTGGAAAAAAACCCTTGGAAAAAAAAAACATTCATGGTGCATGAAGCTTGACACGAAATTGAAAACCCAACAGTTGGAACTTCATCCAGTCACTCGTGTCCCAACAGGAGCAACCTGAAGGACGTTGACGCAATTATCCAGAAAATCTTGCGATTCCACTGAGATTCTTGAGCGTTTTAAAAAATTGGAAAAATTATTTTCTCAAATAATTTCCCCAAATTTAATGATGCAAACAATCGGATTAATTAATTCAGTTCGCAAAGATACATTTACCGAAAAAAACGTATTTTGTTGTTGTTGTTGTGTTTTTTTTTATATTGGTGCGTCATAAGAAGTCTCGAATACGCGTACCTTAACGACTACATAAAAAAAACTCTGATTATCCTTGAGCCCGACCTCGTCAACGAAATTCTTTATTACATCGGTCATTGCCGAGCACTCACATGCACGTGTGTATGTGTATTTGTTGGTATACGTGTGTGTGTTCGTGTCTTTTAACGATTGTGAATTTATTCAAGAGTTCGTTGACCCTCGATCAATTAGAAAAATGAAACTAGTATAACAGCTGTCTCCGTGTGTATGTGTAATTCGTTTATTTAATTATTGTACGCGGATGCGAATTGCTGCTTCTTGTTGTCTCAAAGATATTTATCGTGCTACTCCGGTATATGTACTTATTTCTTGCCAGTTTTATTCCTGTTATCTTTATTATTCCTCGTTCAATATAGTATTTAAAACGCAGATGAAAATCTCAAGTCTGAAACACTTAACGCGAGTTTTTTAAAAAACTAGTTAAAAAATGGCATTATTGCAAAATTCAATTGCAACAGAGATGAACCTTCTTCGAAGGGTGGCTATTGGCCATCATCGCTTCACTATTCGCTCTTCTTCGTCTTCATTTATTCCCCCCCCCTCTCTCTCTTTCTCTCTCTCTCTTTCTTTCTCTCTGACTGTGTCCTCGTCTGTACGCAGTGACTCGCGAATCGCTCGCAACATTCAGCCGATTCGGAACATTCGATTCGATTAAAAAAGCTACGTGTATGGGATGCGTGTCATTGTCTGTGTGGTGTTGATAAATCCTTTAATATATATGCATATAAATAGAATTACCGATCGAAACAAGAAAGCCCTTCATGCTCAATTACGAAGCCGAAAAAGATACTAAAATTTCTTATGTCAAATCGCTCATTTTTTTTCGCCGTAATGCTTTTTTTTCCTTTTTTTTTCACTGCGCGAAAAGCGAGTTGATCTGTGAATCGAAGTGGAGATTTGGATCGAGAAAATTTGAGTTTTACGCGAAAAGTTCTACATGCTCGACGTTCGACAGAAACGTGTTTCACTCGCTTTACGTATATAATTTTTCTTTTTCTTTCATCACTGTTTTTTAGTTGCTTTTTTTTTCTTTCTATTAACCGCCTGGATATTTGCCAAAACGGCACGAGCTATTGTGTCAAGTGATTGTGTTGTAGAATCGTGTGTATGTATGAACACAAAATCAAAACGATGAAAAAAGAAAAACACTTTAACGACAAGAACGTGAGAATTGATCTGTTTCTCGTTATTTTACATCAAGGACTTCTTGCTCTTTTTTTTCGACTTTTTTTTTGTTTATTCTTTTTTTTTTTTGCATTATTATAATAGCTACCCCGTTTTTCAATTGCGTACATCCTCCGTCTCGCGTACGCATACATTCTCGTTCATTCACCCGCTGAATCACATGGACACACAAACTTTCTCTCTCTCTCTCTCTCTCTCTCTCATTTTATTTATTTATTCTCTTCTTCCTCTGGTCTACTTTTACGTATATCTGAATTTGCGAGCTCGTTCAAGTAGTGGTAACAGGCAGTCGTGTCTTTGCACGCTGCTGTGCACTATACATGTATCCAATATACAAATATACATATAGTGATTGCACCGGATGGAGGGTAAGACTTGTTGTTGAAATATAAGTTTGCAAAACCTAAAGAAAAGTAAATAACAACAGAAACATTAAAAAAAAACAAGAAACAAAAAACAATCTGTTTTGAGTTGTCGTCCTGTATGCGTTTCGATTTGTCTCTCTTATTCCGAATAATTTAGTGTGACGTTACTTGTTGCCTCGTTAATGAACGAAGCCAAAGAGCCGCGATCACATCGTCGAAGCAATAATCAAATCTACTTTTCGGGCCTGACGCGTTTCGACGTATTTTCGTCCCTTTTTTTATACAATATAATTTAGCGAGTCGTTTAGCGTGGCAATTTATGACACGGTGTGTAAGTGTGTTGTCTGTGTTGATGAATGTGTTTAAGTGTACATGTACGTGTATTTATTTTACTTTATTCATTCATTTGCCTTTTTAGTACTGTATCAAGAGTACCCGATAGTAATTGCAGTTTTCAATATTAATAATATACCATTCCTAAAATAAGATCAAATCACTGCCGCGAGCAGCAATTCCGAGGCACTACGAACAGGCCACAGCAAATATGGCCGCACAATTACTCATCTCTCAAATACTCTTCGATCTTTCGTTTTTTTCTCTTTCTCCCTTTCGGTCTTTCTCCCTCCCTCTCTTTCTGGCTCTCTGTCTCTTTTCCGTTCCTCTCTCTCTCTCTCTCTCTCTTCTTTCTGTCTAAAACGATAAGACTACAGAGAAATCCTCTAATACATAATTATAAACTCCGTACCTAGATATTAATTATAATAGATCATCGTTTTTATGTTATATAATGTACAGTAATTAGAGAGATCACACGTCTTAATATAGAAAATTTAAAAGACTATCGTTTCTAGCACGTAAAATTTCAGTGTGTCTGCGTGTATGTGTATTTATTTTTTTTGTGTAATTCCTCCCTCTCTATATTTTATCCTCGCACACTTATTCACTTTTCTCCTTTTATTTATCTTATCCTTTCTCTCTTCCTTTCTTTCTTTCACATTTCCCCTTTAAGTATTGCCACTAAATGTTTACGAATGATGATATTAATTATATATATAATTATGTATATATTTATATATATGTACAATAACATATATAATAATTATATATATAATTTCATGAGCGGACAGCAAAAAAAGGTCCTCGAGTTGAGCCACGAGTTATATCGAGCTATCGACTATAATCTTTTTGTTTTCTTCTTCTTCTCCTCCTCCTTCCCCTCCGTCTTCTTCTTTTTCATCTTCACCTTCTTGCCTATTTAACTTATACACTACTCTACAGTGTTCTCAGCCTTCTTTTTTCACATTCCCTCCTCAATGTTTGTATGTTTGTTTGTTTCTTTTTTAATCATCTTCATTTTTCTTACCTATTTATCAGCACCAATCTGATTTGTTTGTTTGTTTGTTTTACGCTTTCTTTCACCGTCTCGTCATTTATCTTTTCCTCCTCTCATTAAACCGATCAAAATATCATATCGTATAGATAGAATTGCCTGTTGTATAAATATACATTCAAATATTATAATAGTATACGAGAATTCGTCTCGTACCTCTTTTTTTCGTGTTTCTTTTAGTTTGTGGGTAAATGTTATTAATTCGTCAATCCGTTGTGACGCAAGAGCTTCGAGCGCATACAGTTTTTCTATGCACAGTGGGAATCTCGTCCGCATATACTTTTCTACCTTATCGCTTTTGCCCCTCTCTTTCTCGTATTTCTGGTTCTTGTCTCGTATTTCCATTTTCTCTCACTTTCTCACCCTCTTTCACTCTCGCTCGTTCGTTCAAACTTTCTCACTCGCCTCTGTCCGCCTCCGTTTCTCTCTCTTTTTCTCTCTCCGTCTGTTGCTTCTACCGCCTTGTCGCACTTTCTTCCGCTTGCCATTGTTTTTTTCTTCTCGTCCGCGTTAATTGTCTTTTTTTTTTTTTAAGCTGCAATTCTTTCGCTAATTTTCTCCTTTCCCCTTTCTTTTCCATCGTTCTCTGCTCCCCATGGGTAAGTAATTCGCGTTATACATATTTACAGGTGTCTCTGCCCTTTTCCGCATCATCCTTCTCCTTCCAATTTTTTTTTCACAGACTCAGCTTTATTTCTCTCTCTCTCGCTCTCTCTCTCGCTCTCTTTTGTCTAACCCTTGCTCATCGTTTCTCTCTCTCTCTCTCTCCCTGTTTTCTTCTTTCTTTTAACATAGGCAAGTTAAATATGGTATCACAATCGTTTCAGTCTGGTCGAAATCGAACATTTTCAACCCGTTTAAGGGAGGGGCGAGAGGTCGAAGGACAGGGAAGTATCGGAGAGGGGGGAGAGAAACGCGTTGGAACGATTATAAAGAAATATTGAATGCTCGTTGGATGTGGGAACCCGAGATGTTCCTTTTCCCTTCGCGGTTGGATGTAACGAGCGAGAGTTGTTTCACAAAATCTCTCGCCGCGTTCATAATACTTGGATTTTTCCAGAAAATCGATATTCTCGTATCTTTAGTCGCGACTCGTAGTAGAGACTGAACAAAAACATCTTCATCCAACGCGCAACCAGTCGAACGAAGCAGCAAACGGTTTCGAATGAAAAATTTGATGCGGGAAGAAGAAGAAAAAAAAAAGAAAAAAAAAGTAAAAACGAAGAAGAAGAAAGTATTGACGCGCGGTGGAAAAAAATCGAAAGGTGCTCGAAGCTGAGTGTGAAAAAAAAATCGAAGACAAGATCCCTAGTAAATGCACGATAAATGTCACGGGTAATGTTGCTGTAGTGTCTGACACCTGAGCGACGACGAGGAGGACGATGGCGACGACAAGGGTACGGCCGAAGATTCCGAAATTCCGATAATTCTCGATAATGACGCTTCTCTTGTCGCCATCGTCGTCGTCCTCGTCGCAGTCGTTATCGACGCGGTGCTCGTCATCTCCGCCATTGTTGTTGTTGTCGTTGTTGCTGCTCCGACGGCTGATGCTTGTGCAGATAGTGATGGTGGTGGTGGTGGTGGTGGTGGGGGTGGTATCTCGGCGTTACTCCCAATAATACCGGAAGTTATACCGGAACCGAAGCAACGCTGAAACTTCAGGGGTATTCCTGCTTGCTAGTAGGCGGCAGGATGGACGGCTAGTCACTGAGGCGGAAGTCCCGTGGGTGGTTTGAATTCACTTCCGGCACCAACACCACCGGCAACGACACCGTTCGATTGTCCTACCGGAAATTGCGTCGTCGATACAGGTGGATGATGGTTGAACGCCGGTGCGTAACACTGTGGAAAGTACAATTCGGGCTTTACGACGGTTGGCGTCAAACCCCTTGGTACAGGCACAGGACCCAATCCCGTTGGTGTATTTGGTGGTTTAGACTCGCTACTGGAATTTCTTCGTGCCTTTGTAGCGTGCGGGTTCATGTGATTGTCGATGTGTTTCTTGACCTCGGGCTCGGTGGCGAAACGTCGTCTGCAATTCGGCATTGGACAACAAAATGGTCTATCACCCTGATGGGTTCTCGTGTGTTGATCCAATATAGCTTTTTGACGAAAATCCTTACCGCACTGCTGACACTTGTATGGCTTTTCACCCGTGTGTATGCGCAAATGTTGATTCAATATGGTGCGTTGACGAAAGTTTCTTCCGCAATAAACACAACCGTATGGCTTTTCATTCGTGTGTATGCGCAAATGTTGCGTCAAGTGCGACTGTTGTCGAAATCTTTTGCCGCACTCCGGACAAGGATACGGCCTCGATTCTATGTGTATACAACCGTGCTGGAGAAGCGTACTCTTTTGCTTGAATTCCTTTTGACATATTGGACAACGCACGTACAACGGCATACCCGCTGAACGCCCGTGCTGTATCACATCCGGAAGACAAGATTTTCCACCAGCTCCCACTCCACCGCCTCCTCCTCCTCCTCCTCCTCCTCCTTGTTGTTGTTGTTGCTGTTGCTGTTGCTTTATGTATTGCAATGCACCGAAACTGCTCGGTCCACCCGCACCAAAGACACCGTGATTACCCCCTTTTGGATCTTTGAAGTACGCCGGATATTGGATGGAATTACCGTCGGGCGATGGACTGAATGCCCCTGACTGCGTATCACCGTCCCCGAACGTCGAAGCGACTTCCTCCTTCCCCTCCTCAGGTGGAAACGGCACGTCCTGCGGCCAGAGCGTAGGCGTCATCCCGTTTTTGAATATCAGATGTGGACTCACGTCTGCAATTAACCGGAACGAGACAAAAACAAAAATCAACCATTAAAATACATATCGATATGTTGTCGTGTTTTTTTTTTCAATTTGTCGTCATTTGCAGGGGGCGGGGGCTGAGAAGGGCACTAGGGGGATTGANATTTGTCGTCATTTGCAGGGGGCGGGGGCTGAGGAGGGCACTAGGGGGATTGAACAGGTTGGGCGCGTAGAATCTATCGCGACATTTCGGCAAAAAGCTTCATTATTGGTCGCGACCAACTCCATTCGCCAATTTTTTTTATTTTATCGCCGGCGAAATTTATTATCAGGATTCATCTTTTTGTCTCGAGGGCGTAAGAGGACCGACCGCGAAAACGCGTGCCTTCGAGTACCCTCTGTAAATACAAACGAAAAAACAACCAACCCCCGACGGTTCCGTGTCATTTTTAAAAACAACCGGAAACGCGGGATTTTCATTACGTAAAAAAAAATATATTTAGTCGATGATTTTATTGAAATTCGATTTTGCATGGCATAAGAATATTCTTGGAAAATTATCACGATCGTCAACCACTCAATCCTCAAATTTTGAATATAAATACATTGCGCGTGGGAATTGGGTGTTAGCGTTTTTCTACTTTTGCACTCGAAACGTTAGTTGGTAGAGTTTGTTATGCGGCTTTACTCTCGTTTACTGAATCGTATCCATGCTGAGATTTTCGAGCAAGCTCAAACTTTAGTCCCGTAGTGATGAAAACGTGTAGGCAAGTGGGAAGCATAATTGACACTCGAAATAAAACGTTTCCGGAGTGATTATTTCCGAGGGAAAAATCGTTTTCATAGCAGCAGTAATCGGAATGTCTCAGGTACGGAGTCACACTAAAAAACCGTCAACAAATTACAATATTTACGCTCGATGATGCAAATAATTGCAAATCATTTGAATTATCGTCGCGACAATGATGGATTTAAAAAAAAAATGTGTTTCCAACTTTTTTCTTAATATGAACAAAGTTGGACAGTCACACGCGAAACAAATAAATTCGTGAAATAGGATTCTCCACGACACATCGACATCTCTTTACTGCCGGAAGATTATTCCTTCTAATTATTTTCATTCTGTGTAGGGCAAGGCGTGTGACGAACGGTAACTCTCTGCCAAATATTGACAAGCCCCATGGCGTTTGTCACTGAAATGACTCGCTCGCTTGCGATTTATTTTTTCAATCGTATGACGCAGGTTTTACTCGAAATTTTAAATTTTGACTCGTCAAACTATGTCCGTGTACTGCGATAACGAAACAAGTACGAAATCTTGTGCAAAAGAAAAACGAAATAATTATCAAAAAGAATCGTGTGTCATTTGAAGCGCAAAAGTTTTTCGAAAATCGTCTGATTAATGTTCGTTTCAGAAAATACTCAAGTTTTGACCGGGCAACGAAAACACCGTTGACACGTAATTTTTTTTCCGTCTTTGCTATAAAAAACGTAAAACAAACCGAGGGCTTTTTTTAACGTTACAAAGTGTGGACTCCAAAAGCTACGACAGCAAAATTTCTGGTTTATAGAATTTTTTCTCGGCACCCAACATCGTGCCACGAATTCGATTGTTTTTTTTCTTCATGTTTTCGTTTCCACACTATTTTATATAAATTTTAGGAAGGAAAGCGCGTGAACCAAAGCACGTCGGTACCAAAGCAACGAGACCGTAGAGCGAACCGCAGCTGAGAGAAAACGAAAAGAGAGTGAGAGAGAGAGTTAGAGAGACAGATGAGAGAAAGGCGTGATGCAATGAGATGTGAGATGCGTTGAGAGGGCAGATTACACCCTTGAGAGTAGAAAAATCAACGTGTATTCAACCTGTTGTTTTTAAAGCGTGAGCAAAGAGAATAAAACTAATTAATTCGTCTCGTCCTTTCGTAATTAATTCGAATAATCTAAGCGGCGAGGGCTTATCGTTCCAGGAGCAAAAGTATTGAAAATAAAATTGTTCTTCCTGATTAAGAAAATTGAGAGAAAAAAAATTGTACAAATAAAGAAAATTTACGAGTTTGACACGTTTTAACGAGAATTCTGATATAAAGAGTGATAAATGGTGGATGTTGACATTTTTTTTCCAAATATCAAGAGTGCAATGGCCCAGGAAAAAAGAAAATTTCAATGGGAGGAGGGATCGGAAAGTTTTCGTTTGCTAAATGTGTCTCGAGGTTTCACGAGAAAGGAGGATCAAGATCGTTCGGTTGTCCGATCGAATATTTCGAATTCCGACAAATTTCGAATGGACGACGATTGTCTCGTGGTCACGATGAGAAAAGAAGAAAAAAAAATAGAAGAATTTATATGAATGAATAAGAAAAATTGAAGCTGCGTGAAGAAGAAATCGGGAAATATTCGAGAAGTTATTCCGTTCCCCGTCATGGTGAACGGTGAACGTTGAGCACAGATACGAAGCGTTTCACGAAACCATAAGGTACGCGAAGAAGCCACGAGGGAAGCCTTTGGTACCCTGGGCGGTTTGTTCTCACGCGAACCGCTACGATCCTCGGCCTTCGCCCACCGTGCTCGACCTTGAGCAAACTCACAACTGTCCATCGTCGTTGCTGGTTATTAGACCCGCACGACAGCCGGGGTTCCAAGAAGATGACACAGGTGATTGAAAGAGTGGGGAAGGAAGCAGAAAAATTAGTTCCTCATTAAGTTCATCCAAGGCCTAGCCTCCCCATTTGCGTCCGGCAAATAAAAAACTGACGGAAGTTTTTTTTTTTTTGTCGCAGAAATTCATTAATTCCGTCCACGTATCGATTGAAAGGGCGAATTGGAAATTTGGATAGAATTTCTTCCAGGATATGGAGAAAGTTTCAATTCTGACGTAGCGTCGCTAAGTCCTGAAATAATCTTCCACGACCGCATCAACTTGTAAACGCCAAGCTCGAGATTTTTTTTTGAAATGATTTAAATTTTTTCATTGTCACGCGGAACATCGTGCGATCTCTCACGCCGAGAATGATTTCGACACCAATGGTTCGCCACAAGTTCAAGACGAAATTTCAATCCCCACGATTCGTTTAATTGAAGAATTTCCATTGCAGCCTTTCGATAAGAAATCTACCATTTGTTGGGATATTTTTATGTTTTTGCCCAACGAGAGGTTTGTGAATCGAGGTCCACTGGCGCTTCTATACTGACGTACAAAAAAATGTCCGATATTCAAAAGATGACGAAATCCTTGAAGTTTCATTTAAATTTTGACTTGCAGACCGGGCAGAATATCCGTTTTCAATCGGAATCAATAGTTTTCATTACTGCCAATGAGTGCAGACACAGAGAGACTGGAAAATCGAGAAAAAAATTTGTCGAACAATAAAGTCGTTGAAGGGATTGATAATTTCATCGTGGACGATAAGTAATGCAATAAAAACGTGGGTCGAAGAACGTTGAGGAAATATCTTCGAAAGAACGGAGGCAACGAACCAATATGTATTTCAAGAAGTAACGGAGCGTTAGCGAAAAGTGTAGTAACTCTGGTAAGAAACGAAAAGGCGAGCCGGCCACTGAATGGAAGTTTGGATTTAAAAAAAAGTGTAGAGAAAAAGTGGCAAAAAAAGGCGAAGAAGTATAAGAAGAAGAAGAAGAAGAAGAAGAAGAAGTAGAAAAGAAGAGAAAAGTGATGGTGATAATGGTGGCGGAGAGACGACGACGCCCCGCTCTGGGGAGGTTGCTCTGGGGAGGCAGAGAGAAATGCTCGCCTTGGTGTGTGCGGACGTGCTGATTCAGGATCGCCTTCTGACGGAAGTGTTTTCCGCACTCCGGACATTGGTATGGCTTCTCACCCGAGTGTATGCGCAGATGCTGATTGAGGATGGCGCGTTGACGAAACGTGCGCTCGCAGTAAACGCAAGCGTATGGCTTCTCGTTAGCGTGTATTCGGAGATGTTGAGTAAGGTGTGACTGTTGCCTGAAGCGTTTTCCGCACTCTGGACAGCCGTAAGGTCGGCTATCCGTGTGAATCCTCTCGTGCTGCAGAAGGGTTGATTTTTGTTTAAAGTCCTTGCCGCACGTAAGACACTTGAAGAGACGTAAATCGCTGTTGGCGCCTTTGCCATTTTTTCCATTTTGTTGTACAATATCGGGTAATCCGGTGGCGCTCATATTGGCTCCACCGGGACTGCCGTATTGGTGTCCATCGAGAGTGGGTCCACCGTCGCCTTGTCCGAGAGAAGTCAGCATAACACCGGGTTGTTTGAGATAGTGAAGAGCGGAGAACCCACCGGGAGTAAGCATGTGAGGTGGTACCGAGGGCGAGGGATGCGGTCTCGCTTCTTTGAAATAATGTTGAGGATATTGTTGAAGATCGGCACTGCCGGGGAAGCAATCGCTCCGCTCAACCTCGTGAGGCGTCAATTGTTGTTGAGGCGAGTGTTCCTGCTGTTGGCCCTGTTGCTGTTGTTGTTGTTGTTGCGTCTGTTGAACTTGTTGTTGGACCTGTTGTTGCTGTTGCTGCTGCTGTTGTTGTTGTTGTTGCTGTTGTTGCTGCTGCTGCTGCTGTTGCTGCTGCTGCTGCTGTTGTTGTTGTTGTTGCTGTTGCTGGGCGGACGACTGATTCGATTGTATGTCATCGTCAGGCGGCGAAAGCGACTGAGGCTCCGGCGCCGCTGACGGATACGGCGAAGCAACCGGCGACGCTAACGTCGGCGGTGGACCCGTTTCACCCTCGACCGGTGGACCACAAGCCTGTTGTGGACTACCCGACGACGAGGAACCTTGCGGTTGTTGTTGCTGTTGCTGCTGCTGCTGTTGTTGCTGCTGCTGCTGCTGCTGCTGCTGTTGCTGTTGCTGCTGCTGCTGTTGTTGCTGTTGTTGCTGTTGCTGCTGTTGCTGAGCGTAAAGACCGCCATCCTGGAGAGCTCCTGGTCCCGAGGGCCATTGGCCCTGGGGCCTCTCCATATTGTCCTTGTACAACACGTATGGCGCGCCAGTATCTGCAATCATAAAATAAAGCCACACATAGTTCCAACGTTTCTTTTCATACTAGTCATTGTTATTTTTTTTTGTTGCAATTTTTCATTCCCATCGATTGATCTTTTAAAAATCTCGGACCAACGATTTGTTTTTCGTTAATTGACGTTTTTTGAACGTCGTGAAGTTTGCATCGTTGGTATCAAACGAAATTCTGTTTTTTTATTGAGCAAAGCTCGTGATTCTCATTCAATATTTGCTGCGGACAAAATCAGTACGACAGTGGTCTTGGTTTTTGAAATTGAACAAACGATTAATGGAAAAAGTATTTTTCGTTGGATCCAACGTTGCAAGGTTCATTGTCATCTTTTTGGTATCGATATTTTGAATTCGGTGATTTTATTTGTCGATCGGTCAATAATACGTTCGATGAATCGTTCGGGNACGTCGTGAAGTTTGCATCGTTGGCATCAAACGAAATTTTGTTTTTTTATTGAGCAAAGCTCGTGATTCTCATTCAATATTTGGTGCGGACAAAATCGGTACGACAGTGGTCTTGGTTTTTGAAATTGAACAAACGATTAATGGAAAAAGTATTTTTCGTTGGATCCAACGTTGCAAGGTTCATTGTCATCTTTTTGGTATCGATATTTTGAATTCGGTGATTTTATTTGTCGATCGGTCAATAATACGTTCGATGAATCGTTCGGGAGCTCAGCGTTTGTTTCTTTCCGCCTAATAAGATTATTATATGCAACGAACATTTTTTGGGGTCGTGTTTGTTTCTCAACTTTACTCCACGGCTCTCAAACTAGCCGCTGATACTCCATGACTGTTTGTCGAAATCTTATAAAAAATCTTGTGACGAGTCGTTACAAGACGATGTAGAAATAAATTTTTCTAACGGGTTTTTTTTTGCTTTGCTTAATTCATTCTTTCAGGAGGAACTGACCAGCCAATGGGCGGGGGAATCAGCGGATCGACGAAATCAGGTTTGTGAAAATAATAACGAGGTTTCTAAATTGTCGATGGAAATTCGAAACATTGACAACGAGAGTCGACGTTCACGTTGGAGCCAAGAATTGAAATTATTCCCAGCAAACTTCTGCGCCCTTTTCAGGCTTTTTGCTGCGAATATTCATGTTCTCCAATATTGTTGGGCGCGACAACCTCGAACATCGTTATTAACGATGAGAATATGGAGCTCGAGCAAAAGAAAAATACGGTCCCATAATGTTTTTATATTTTGATCTGTTTAGAAACTAATGTTTCGTTATTCGTCAATTCACCAGTCGCTTCGGCCTGTTTTTTGTTACACAATAAAAAAAAAAAAGAAATGTTTGATCTCGCAGTGGAAAAAAATAAATAAATCGCTTGTATTTTTCAGCTCATCATCGAATGCTAATTGAATTGTCGCGGAATTAATCAATTTTTCTCATTTCGTTTGAACTTTCGACCGAACCGTCCGTCGATAATTAGTAGAGCAATTCGTTCAAAGTAAAATATACATGTCATCATTGAATTTGTACTTGTTAGGAAAAACTCAAGAGCAGATTACATAAAAAATGCAATGTCTCTGGAATTTTTAATTATTCGTTTACGAGCAGTGCCTTTTTCGATTGGCATTAATATAAATCGTTCATTAAAACGATACCAGCATGCGATAAAACTCTCGCGAATACAACGTTTTCCGCAACCCATACTCCGCGGTGTTTTTCGAGGTTTCCGTAGTTGAACAAGAAATTTTGAATAATTCGAACAAATTTCGATCCAAGAATTTAACGTTGCTGTCAAGAGCGAGGGTGAGAGAAAAAGGTTCGGGGATCTCGTCGGGATGGACCTAGTCCGCGGCTGTGGAACCGTTGCAAATTGACGATAAACTAGCAATTCTCGTTGCTACGTTTCCGCGTGAAGTTTGTCCGCGTGCCGTAGGTTGAAATGTCTCCGAAAAAACGAAAGCCCCTTCGTTGGGTTTCAATGACTCAACGTTCAACGTCACAAGCAAATCATACAATAACCCCGGGACGAGCTCGGGCGAGAGCTCGGGGCAAAAAACGGAGTATCACGAGGATTCGTCAAATCTGAATCGTCCATCGAGGAAACATTTTTAGACCCCTGCTCCTCGTATTACGTGCGATGGAGTAAGGGCAACTAATCGCTACGCGGGAGGGCAATAAACTCTGTCTTTAAACTTTATTTCGTGACGAAAAGTCCGGACGAATATATACGAATACGTCATTAATTATAGCTTGCCGGCAAAGCGTTTAAAAATGCAAACTCTTGGCGGTCGTAGAAGTCGAGGGTTGAAAAAATTTGTCAAGTTGAGCCACCCCAGCTGAATAGTGGCTCGAAACAAAAAAAAATATATAAACGGTAGGAAAGACAAAAAATACATTTTTTTTTCGCCAACGAAAATTAGAGTCTGGTCGCGAAGGGGTGCATTCACTGCTCGGGCTACTCGTCACATTTTTATGTATCTATCTATCTACATAAATATACACATAGATGCATACACAGGGCTAGTACGAGAAGAGTGCTCGGATCGATCGAAAGCTATAAGGGAGTCCTCGTACGCCGACGCAACTTAAAAGTGCGACCACCCTCTAGAGGCTGGGGTCGAGAGGGGGGGGNGGGGGGGGGGCGGAATCGGCGAGCCGACCGCACAGCACATTCGGGGCTGCCACCTGGCGAAGAAAAAACTTTGAGTCGTTCGTTTTTTTTCCTCCATTGAATTTCTTTTTTCTTATCGCGACGAGATTTTTATATTGTGGTTTATAAATATTAGCTATGCCACGAAATATCTACCGAGCTTCGTAACGGATCCACCATATTTGGAATAAAATAATTTCAACGTAATATTCAAAAAAAAAATTATTGGGAGGAAAAAAAATGTTGGAAATGCGAGATCGAAGGAGATGAGTGAAAGGAACCGGATCGGAAATTTTCCGGTGCCGATTTAAAAACGCCTACCAACGGGACAAAGTTTCAGAACACCGAGAAGAGCACACGCCGTACATAAATATTTTCCAAAGCCAATTAGCTTGGTATGAATATTCCGAGGTATTTTAATTATACAAGCAGATGGCTCGATACGTAGACACTTTTTTTTTACACACAATTTCGATCGAGCAACGTTCGTTGACACTCTCGCGTATATACAGATGTCGAACGATATTTCCTTGCGAGAACATCATCTCGAGACACTTTGCAAAAAAAGTTTTTTTTTTTTTTTCATGCATACACGTCGATTCATCGTTATCGGTTGCAATGACAATTTTTGCATAAATTATTATCCGCACCTTGTAATTATTCAAGCATTTCATTTTCACGGAAATTCCGACGGAAAATTTTCAATCGCATCAACAGAATAAAACCAACGGAAAAATTATTCGACTACTGTTCGGCTCCGAAAGTGAAAGGAATGAGAGGAAAAAGATTGCCATCAAGAAAAAAACAACAAAAACTTGGCGGGCATTGATTTTCTGAACCAAAGTTGCTAAAACTTTCCATACGTTAATAACTTTTTATGATATTTCTTTGAAATACCAGCGAGAAGGTAAAATTAAAGCTCCTAGTTCGAAAATGTTGCTACACTAAGATATAAAAACACGTATATTTAATGAAATCCGGATTGAACGATAAACAAGAAGATATTTTTGAGATTGTAAATATTTTATAACGTCGCTATTTTTGTCGCGGAGCAGAAAAATATTCTGACGGACGAAAATGAAGGAACATGAGCGAGAAACAGAGTGAGAGAGAGAGAGAAAGAGAGAACAGGGAAAAGACAAAATTGTGTGAAGCGGAGAGGGAAAGGAGAATGATTCGACGACTGTTTACGACGTAAATTGATAACATCGAATTCCTGACCTTACTCACACACGACAAGTGTCTGACTCTTTGGTTGGGTTCGTCATTGATCTTCTGGTAAAAGGGGCACAAAAAACAATCGGCCCGACGAGCCCACAAGCACAACAAGTCAAACCGGACTGGAAACTCTAGCACAAAAGCCGAATGAGAAAAAAGAACAGACGAAACACTTTACTCCGGACTTGTGATTTTTTCAAGAGCAGAGAGAAAAACAACGAGATCGCCAAGTTGAACGAATCCCATTAAGGTTACGATGCACCGCCTTGCATCCAAGTATTCGTAACCCACGTATAACTTTGCATCGATTAATTCGTGTCGCCTTGAGATACTCGAGTGCAAAAACAATCTATCGCGTCTCCAAAAAGTTGGACGAGAATTTCACGAAATATTGCGTGCAGTAAAATTAGAGAGTGTGCGACTTGTCTCGCGCGGGCTACGCAAATGATTGCTCTTTATTGAACACCAATTTCCATTAGCACGTCCAATAAACCAAGAAAAACAATAATCAACAATCCTCGATTATCGCAATATCGTTTCTTGTGTTCGTTAAGAATTTGTTCCACGAAAATAATGCCCGAGAAATGTGTTGAAAACCGTTCGAATTTTTTCATCAATGACAAAATTTTATTTTCTAACAAGAAACGTCCTTGACCCATTGATCCTTTCCAGACAGTAAATGTTTTTTTTTCTTACTTCGTACCATAAAATCCCATTGCGAAAATGAATGAGTGAATCGAAAGTACAAGTGACGATTTTGATCTCCATTTGATTGTGCGGAATTAGATCAAATCCGATTTTCCCACACTTTTATTTAAATTCGTTAATTGCACGAAAAACGTTGTTTATTCCTCGTTAACTTTGGCCATAAATAATAATAACCATAACAGAAGAAAATGGTATAAAAAAAAAAAGATTAGAAAACGTGTAACACGGTGAAGAAGCATCAGCTCGATAAAATTAAAGATCTATAGATAAATGGTAATTTTATTACCCCGAGATTTACACCGTTGTAGACCCAAAGTACACACGTAATATGTACTCACAGAGAAATAGTAGCGGCAGTAGTTACTTTCTAAGTAGATACATCTTCGCTTCATGCTTCCTCCCCTCCCCTTTTCCCTCACCTAATCGACAGAAGTTTCCAAGTTTGGTGGAATTCCCCGAATGAGGGCTGGTCGCGTAGAATTCGAAACGAATTCAGGAAGGCGATGTACTATCAACTATTTACGTTATCCCTATACACACAGAAGAGACCGAACGAGGAAATCTCGAACTAACCAAGAAGCGCGATTCTATAGGCTCTTTCGTGACGGACGAGTTTCACTTATAAATAAAATGTAACGAATTGTGTCGGAAAATGAACTGTCACAGTAATTTTTCAAAGGTCAACATTTCGTTTGATAAAAACAAATCTTTCGGATATAGAAAGATGGCGAAACGCTGTGGATCTTCAATCGTGATTTACGAATGATGGATTCGAACGGTTAGAAAAATTTTGCTTTCGAGTATCCAGAAAGGAAAATGAAGAATGAAATGATCAATAATTTTGAATTTATTAAGCTCGAGCTTGAATTTATAATTAGCGATCCCGAAAGCGAGGGATTAATTTCGAGGCAACCAGAATGCGGGGGAAGACGAATAGCTTCGGGGTCTGGACGAGCTAAATTTGATTCAATCGACGTAATAAACATGGACAATGATTACCACATCTCCCGAATGCGATTTCTCGATCAAATTTTCCAACCGAACATAAATCCACCAAACCCCGAATTTTTACTTGTACTCGACTAACTTTATGTACTTGAGAAAACTCTGAATCATTGAAGAACGAGTAAGAGAAATTTTTTCAACAAATTTTGAAAAGTTCCAATGCAATTGTAATAAAAAAATTTGTCCATTGATTGAAACAGCTGGAAATAAATGATCATGGAAACTCGAAATATTATGAGGAAAACGTTTGAAAAGTAAGGCAATTGGGCTCGCGTGTGGAATCATGAAGTGATGCACGGGAATCGATGATTCGACGTTGAATATCTTGTACAGGATACATATGGAATGACATAGTATATGAAGAAGGAGAGAGAGTGAGAGATAATATTCGTGCTCGACGTGGCGCCTTTCTCGGCGATTCGAACTGTGCTATAGCTTTCTCTCTCTTTCTGTCTCGCAATGCCCTAATCGTAAGTGCCCCCTACGGTAAACCCGAGACCGTCGTCTATCCACTGACTGGCTGCATGAAGTAGTTACAGGAATCCACAGACTGGAACGCTTATTCGCTCACGAGCTCAACAGCCCAAGGCACACGCTTACATCGTAACAACGTGTCTTCACGATTGAATCGTGAATTTGCGCTACTGTCGCGCGCGTCTCAATTAATTCACTCATTACGAGTCCCCCTCCTTCCCCTTCTTTCCCATCTCGTGCAAACTCATATACATAAATGTATATTATCACACATACACGCGTGTGCATATGTCGGCAAATATATATATTTAAATATACGTGAATCAAATCGTCGGCAAATTATTCCGACGTGTTTAGATCGGAGAAAACATTTCAAGATTTTCATCGCGCGCTCATGTACCTCGTAATGAATGTGAACTTAATGCATATCAAGGGTAAACTATATAAGCACATTTTGCACCTACGAATGAATAATGTTTCCTCAAATACCAAGATCTATACACATTACGACCCTCTAGAAGATTTTATTTCTGATCTCATAAATTATCGCGCTCACACCTGGTTTTCTCATTGTCCTCTTTTCATTCTTCGCTCAATGAAAATAATTGACACTTTGTTTTCAAAAACTGTTGTTGGCGAAATGATTTTTTCACGCGTCGACGAGTTTTTGAATTCCGTGCGATCTGTTGATCGTTCTGTTCAATATTTGGATAAAAATTAGTCGACTACGGAAAATAATCATTTTTGCCAATGAAATTAAAAAATGACGAAAACCCTCGGACAACACTCTCTCGGGAATGAATGATTTGTGGTGCACGAATGTCATTTCTTCTCGTCATTCTGTGCGAGTGTCTTCGAAGTGATTAACAAGAATTATAAAAAAATAAAATTGATTCAAAATCTGTCGAGAAAATTGACGAAATTCTTGCATATTTAAAAACGTATGTTTTGCAGCTTTCAACAACGTTGAACCTGCTTTAAAATCACAATGAATTCGTTATCGCGAGGATGCAGCTCAGATGCAAAAACAAAGATTCATTACAGTTCCAGATAATACGATTTAATGAGAAGCAAGCAATTGGCTCTGTTTTACGAAAGATTTTACTCTGAAATTTAAAATGTAGAAGCACACGAAACGACAACTTATAAAATTTATTCGAGACTCCGCAGGCAATGAAAAGTTTAAAAATAACAATTTTTCCTCCACTGCTTGACTTTTTCTCGCGATCGTTAGTGTCAAAATTTGGCCTGTCTCTACAAAACTATTATTTATGTAAGTCTCATCGATATTTATATACAAAGACAAGGTATAAATATTTGCCGATCGCTCGACCTGTGTAGATCCTCGCAAACGTGAACGGAAATGATGAAGAGAAGCTCGACATTCTCGCGCCCGATTATCGTCAATTTTACGTCGATGTATATTCACTCGCCCGTTGGCCGAATCGTAACACAGTCAAGACTAACTCCAAAGTGATACACTAGGAGTGCTCGAACGCATTGAAACTTCGCTAACGTTACAAAATGACAAGAGACCCGAAGTACGAAGTATGCATGTGATTATACGTAGATACTTGTCGCATGACTTTTTTTCTTTTGCGTCTGTATAGGGTATTCTACATGAGGCTACGATTTTAATTAACAATTTTCAACTTTGATTCGGAAATCAAAAAACGTCCTCGATTTTTTTCCTAAATTAGAAATTATTCCTTCACGATTTGGTAAATATTCGAAATTTACAATTTACGAGATATCGTCGAGATTTTCCTGATAAAACAAAAACTGAATGAAAAAAAAAAAAATTCCCTTGGACGATGCGAACGTCAGCAGAATTCGCCATTACGGTATGGAGATTCGTATCGTATTTTTGATCGTGAAACGAATGAACGGTTGATGATCCTGTTTAATGAAATATTTGATTTGAAGAATTAAAAAAAAAAAAAAAACGCAATAACGACATGAATTTTCAGTTTTTCTGAAGAAAATAGAAGAATGAAGAATTTGATTTTGGGATGAAGAATACGGAGAAAAATATGAGGTCGAGTTGATGTGGAATGGCCGATGCTAACATATGAAACATATAGATATCTAAATACGTGTATGAGCGAATATAGAGAGTCACTGTACTCTCTCGTTCGAATACGCGTTTGTTCAAGTTCCCCTTCGTGGAATCTTTATCTGAAGAGTTGTTATACGCACACATGGATATGTATATGACTGTGAATGTATATATAAACGCATCGAGTATGTATATATATACATACATTTGCTTGCGTCCCTGGGAGGTTCAACGATTTCGCGCGTTTATTCGTTCTCGCGAGGCACACCGCGAATGCCATGTCGAATAATTTAACTCTCGTTTATTTAATTTTTATGTCACACTCCATACCGTATTCATATATGCACGCGTATTTTTAACGGATTTTCATTTTATATCCAATTTATTCGAATCGCCTAATTTTCCATTCGATCCAATCACTGTCATTCTCGTATTGTAATAATTCAATTCCACGCCACGTTTTTCATTTTGCTGATAAATCTTCCGTCCAGAATATATTAGGAATAACATTTTTCGAGCGCAATTGTCGAAACAAAAAGCGTAGCATTAATATTTTCTCTCAGTAAATGAAATAAATTGAAAATTCATAACGGAGGAAATGCGCGGAATACAAAAAAAAGGAGGCACATCGCAATATTATTACGCACGAGAGGCGTTTTGCCAGTTTTTAGAAGCTCGGAGTCGAGTTTTTTACGAATAGCACAAGCTCGAATGATGCTGAGTGCGTGGGTGGAACGCTCGACACGCCGTTGAGTTGAAAAAAAAACCCAAGACCAAGAGAGAGGAGAGAGAGAGAGAGAGCAACGATAAAGGCAATAACGACCCACGTGGTGCGGGGCGGGCTAGCACGTTGAGGAGAAGGTTTACGATCTCGTCGAGAGCGCCCTGGAGTAGAGAAACTCGTCTACTTGCGATAATCATCGCGCGAGTCCGACTCCACTGTATATTGTATATGCAGGGACGTCTCAAGGCTGCCATGCACCCTATGATGACCACTTGTAGCCCCTCTAGAATTCTTCCTCAACCTTGTACCTTCAACCCATTCTCGAATTATCTCCTCAATGCATTCGCATTGCAATGCAATATCCTACACACGTGCTTTCGTTATTTCGAGTCCGATATAATTCTGTAAATTCAAAATCTTCAAAAAAAAAATGAATAAAATCTCATATTTTCCCGCCAATTTTTCGGAAACTTTGCCCCAAGCACGAAAAGACGCTTGATTCGTCGTTTTCATGGTGTGCGGTAGGTAAAAAAAACCTTTTTGATTTTTATCACGCAATAGCTATCGTCGATCGAACTGATTTGTGATATTTTTGTAGGTTTTTTATCTTATCATATTTCTCGCAATGCTTTATATCGCACTGATCGATCTTATTTCTATCTCCCAGCAATTTATAAATTTATTCGTAACCTATAATAATAAGCGACAATAAAACAATATCAACTTCCATTCCATTCGTCCCTTGGAAACCGTTTTTTCGTGTTCCATATTTGAGGCACACTATTATCTATTCCAACTCCTGACCCTCGTGTAGCTCCATATGAAATCAAGTTCATTCCATCACTGCTCGAGATCCATTTACACGATAAGAACCGTCAGTCTCATACGACGAAATTAACTGCGCATAGAAAGCTTGCGCGACACACTCAATCAGTTCGTCATTTATTATTCTCTAATTATTCGTCCAATTGCTATGGAAGATTTCGTTGAAGAGTTGAAATTAGGCAATCGAAAAATAACGAATTATTGGCAACGATTATGATATTTAATTGACGAGAAACAAACGACGGAATTATCGGGAAATGGACGTGAATAATATTTAATTTTGTGTTAGTCATTTGTTATTGTGTTTATTAAGACATTTTTTTTAACGATTATTCTTCTCGGTATAATTAATTTGAATTCCTGACCCCGTTCGAGTATTCGAAATAATTTTAATTCAATCGTCTTATCGCGATCTATCGGAGCATGATATTCATCGTTGGTTCTCCCCTACGATGTGTGTATTCGCAGAGCAGCGGACGATTAATCCGAGCCTGCATTCGTATAACTGGCTGACCGCTGACCCAGTATCATGCTACAACGACGACGACGTCGACGACGACGACGACGACGTTGACTATACGACGACGCTAAAAACTCGCATTTGCCAAGGCATGAGAGAGAAAGAGAGTGAGAGAGCGACAGAGACGGGAGAGAGGAGAATCTTGTTGCGACGGCTTCTAGAACGCGGTGTTGTTACTTCGCAACGATGGCCGTACTACATCACGACAAACTAATACACACACGTATATACCTCGATTTATTATTATTCTCAATGAGACGAAGCACAGATAGCGAATGGACGGACGAGAGAACTTTCCACGTACGATGAACTTTGATTTTCCTTCATCAAAATATTAATCGTCTCTCGAAATTCTCGTAGCAAATGTTTCAAACATTTTTACACCGTTTGTTGCCTAATTGTTCGGAAATATTCTCGAAACGCCAAGATCCCCATGTGCAGAGAAAAACCCCCTCCGTTCACGAGCAGGAGCAAGCTGCCAGAAGCCCTTAACGCGATTAAATCAAATAATATCCGGGAACGTGTGGAAAACAGTCACTGGACTCATTATGCTCGTCAAATTTCTTAATTCCCCGAAGATATTTTTCTCAGTCCCTACATTTGTTTCAATTTTTTACAAAGCACAGTAAAGATGCCAAATAAATTGTCGATCGCAAAAAATTTTCAGCAATACGAAGCGCAAAAGTTTGGGCAACTACAACGAGGATTCGTCGATAAACATTTTTTTGCTTCCCAACTGTCTCAATCAAAATTTACGAACGCTCGAGAGACAGAGAACCAAAACTGAAAAATCGCGCAAGTATCTACATTTCCGCGAGTAGCTCAAGTTCGCTCCGACGTCAATCGCATTACGCTGCAGCAGCACGCACCCGACATATGACGCTTTGCTGCATCGAATATCCGTTTTCCAAATTATTCGGTTCAACTTTAGAATTTCTAGTAATTTTTACAAAAACAGAGAACATTTGAATTTGTGGAGAAGCGAAACCGCGAGGAAAGTTCTCAGCGACAGCGTAATACATTTTTTTCTCATGTTAAAAATAATCATTCCGCGTAGCATGTAAAAAAAAAGGCAAAAACTGTGAAAAGCGAAATAAAAAATCATAAAATTGTATGAAAAATTATATATTCTCGGTGAAGAATTTTTTCTCCGTGTTTCTGCTGAATTCGCGAAATTATACGGCGAGAAACGGAGCAGGTTCGAAAACGACAAAATCGAAAGAAAAAAAAGGAATCGAGATAAAATTGCTAACGACTGAAAAGCAATTCTTGGCGGGCGTATGCACGTGTGTTGTGTGGTTTTGTACGTTTCGTTCGACCGCTGAGAATGCATAGAAACGAATCGTAGTATACGAGAAAAAAAAACGATTGCGAATTGAATGGCCATTGGACAAGGGGAAGAGGCGACAGCAGCAGGGTGTGATGTTAAAAATGACGAAAAACGAATTTCGACGTCGAGCACAGTGGAAAATGCGTAGAAAATGGAAGTAAAGTCGATATACGAATCAAGGAAATTGGAGGACCGCCGTGAAATTTTTAGTGGCGAATTTTTCGTGGACCACCAGCGAAGATGCTGGGAGGATAAAAATCGTCTGTATGACTAATCCGCACGTAAATTCAAAAATCGCTGGAATAATACTGAAAAAGTCGCGAGAATCGTGTTAAGGCAAAAAAACGTCAACTGGATAAGGAGAAATACGTTTAACCTTGACTTTAGGACTTTATATCGTCTCTGAGTGTTCTGACTCATCGAAAGATCGATCTCGCGTCGTGTAACACAAACCCAAAGTACCGATAACGATTGAATAAGAGGACAAAATTAAGAGAAAGAGAAAAATAAAAAAAACAATGTGAAATACATTTTCGAGAAATAAACGAAGCAAAAAGCGAATACCTATAAAATGGAAGATTGAGGCGAGAAGAGCGGGAGGCGGACCGGCGTGCTCCGCTGCAGCTCGTGCTCGACGCGTGTGCATGCATAAACACGCGGGAAAAATGGTAAACACACGATTCCTCCCGCTTTTTTCCTCGAATGCGACAAATTATTGTACGCGAATGTACGAGAGCAGCCAAAAAAAAATCCTAAAAACTTCACCTAAAGCTATGAGAACGTATTCGTACAAACCCGGAGAAAAACGAAACTGCGAGCGGATACGGATTTTTTTCTATCAGGGAACGGAACAAACTATTAACACACAGTCCAAAACCGCAGACGATATCGAGTCGCACGCGTACAAAAAAGAGAAATCGATTAATTTGTCCGTCGAACAATGAATCAATTTCAACGTTATTCCTGCAGACCGATGTACGAAATTCAAGTTGCATTCACTTTTCTCCAAAACCGAAAAACAAAGAACGAGCGTTACAATGTTTAGTGTTCGAATCACGTGATGTTCATTCAAGTATCGCGTGTCCCCCACTACACCAAAAGTACGAAAGCACATCCACGCACAGAGCCACGCACAGAGGGAGAGAGAGAGAGAGAGAGAGAGGCACACGCGCCCGTGAAAAAGGTCAAAACGTCAAATAATAAAAGAGAATAAATGTGAATGATTCGTACTCACCGGAACTGTAATATTCCTTAAAGTAGTGTGTCGCCGCTCGCTGGACGATCGAATAATACAGGTTCACGTAATTCGATGTCTGATTCTTTGCCGAGAGCGCCATTTAACACCGGTCTATTATTATCTCTTTGCTTGTGTGTTTATG
Organism: Hyposoter didymator; assembly: GCA_037952995.1. Lineage (NCBI taxonomy): Eukaryota > Metazoa > Arthropoda > Insecta > Hymenoptera > Ichneumonidae > Hyposoter > Hyposoter didymator. Next base: position 8,000,073 of record JBAJMU010000003.1, on the reverse strand, counting down.
TTTTATCTTAAAACGTGCTTATTCCCTCGCTTGTTTTTATAGTTTTTCTTTTGTTGTTTATTAAGAAGTTTAAAATTAATTCAAATTATATGAACGTATAATTATCTGCACGGTCTATATATATATACATATATATATATAAATACATATACATGTGTAAATATAAAGATATTATATATATATATATGTATGTATATACACACAGATGTTAATGCATGTAAATCGCGCCTTCACCCTTTGAAACTTTCACCGTGTATCGTAGATCCGTCGCGCGAACTCCATCTCGAATTGTCATTCATTTTCGTAACACTCGCGTTTTTTTATCGCCTCCTTCGAGAGAGTCGGCGTTGTGGTTTTTGTTGTTGTTGTTGCTGTTGCTATGTTTTGGTTATTCGTTATCTTTTATATATATATATCTTTAGTGTTTTTTTCTTGTCGTTTTAACGCGTTTGTTTTTTTTTCTTTCGCACCTGGTGTTTCTTTTGTTGTTATTTGTTTGGTGTTTTTTTTTATGTTTTTGTTGTTGTTGTTATTGTGGTTTTATTCGAAAAAGCGCCGTACGAGAGAGATCGCGAGCGCGCGGGCGCGCGCTTACGTCCACGCCGATAAAACGTGCGTGTCGGGGCCCGTTGCGTCGTTGCCCCGTGTGTGGTTGCGTGCGTCTCTATATCTCGCGCGCGCGTTCTGTGTGCGGCTATGTTCGCGACTGTACGCCGACTGCCAAGGGGGGAAAAGAGGGTGGAGACGGGCGGCGGGGGACCGCGCGACCGAGGGATGGGGGGAGAAGAGGAGGTGGCGGAGGGAAAGGGTGGCGATCGCGACGACGACGGCGGCGGCGGCAACAGCAGCGGCCGCGGCGGCGACTGCAAGGAGAGGGGGAGGCTAAGAGGCAGAGAAGGGGCAGAGCGCGCACAGAGCGGCAGCACCGGAGAGCCGTTCGTTTTTTTTGCCCTTTTTTTTTTGCAGCGGCTCGACGTCGACAACGACGAGGAGGACGTGTGTGCTAAACGTCGATCTCTCGGTGTTTCACCGTCTCGCGGTTCTCGCTATATCACAAACGGGGGTTTCACCGATCGCTCTTGCGCTGGCCGACGCACCAGCCCACCTACGCACCATCACACGCACACACGCACACGCACACGCACTAATAAACTCGAGAGGACACACATGTACGTATACGCAACACTTTGCTCCACGATGCCCCGAATGCAACGTTGATGGAGCGCAATAAAAAACAAAAAACAAAAAACAAAAACTCTCGTCACCGACAACAGAGGACAACTCTTTTTTTTTTTTATAAACTTCAATTTGCTTATGTCTGTTTTGTCGTTTTTTTATTTATTTTTTTAAAATTATTTTTGTTGCTCGGTAAACTCGCGATTTTATTTGTTGAGGGAGAAAAATGAAAAAAGAAAACAATGCACCGTGTTCGAAGGTACGAAGAAGAACGACGACGACGATGACTACTACGGACAATATACACAACGAGAAAAAGAGGCTTAACTCTCGGGGGTATCTCTTTAACTACGTGCGGCGGGCACACACTCTCTCGTCGCGTTCTCTCCGCGCTCTTTTGATACCCGCGCGCCGGTAGACAAACTCGGTAGACTCGGCTGGTTGGTAGGCACCCTCCCCCCCCGGACCGTTCCTCCAACGCCCCGCGTGCCCCTTTCCCTCGTGTATAAAACTCTCTCGGCCAAGACCGAGACGCTCGCGCCACGCGGCGTTGCCACACTTCCGTGCTCTCCGTATAGCCGGCATTCGACGGGCTCCCGCGGCACTGGTCGCGTCACGAGCGTTCCAACGGCGGTGGAGGGGCGAGACGCGGAGTCGCGAGAAGAATCAAGGGGGAGGAGGCAGAGGAGAAGGAGGACGAAGAGGCAAAAGGGAGGGCAACGCGACGGTGGAGGAGGAGGTGGATTTCTGGACTGCATTGGGGTTTGGGACAAGTCTCGGCGCACTAGGGAGGGAGGGAGGGAGGAGGAGGAGGAGGAGTTGGATCGCCGACACGGCTGCCACCGCGTCCCAACGATATACGGGTGCAGACGACATATAGAGAACGAAGGAGAGAAAGAGGAATAGAGAGCAATGTCGAAGGAGGAACGAGGGGAAAGCTCGAGGAAAACATTGATAAGGATAGAACGCTCGAGGAACGCTCGATGAGAGAAAGAGTTGGGGGACAAGTGGAAGCAGCAGCGGGCGACAGATCGGGGAGAAGAGCACGCGAGGAGGCGCAGCTAGCGTCGTCTCGCGCGGTCTCGCGAACGCAAGAGTTGTGTGGGTTTCGCTAGATACATATATAGATATACGAATCTACACGCGGAGATATACACACAGTCGCAGCAGAGTCTCGTCCGCGAGCCAAGGAGAGAAGAGCAAAAGAGGGGATAAAAAATAAGTTGGGGCGGCGACTCTGTGTTACCGCGCCTCGCCGCATCTACACGAGAAACCTGCGTGTGGAAAAAACTCGCGAAATTTTTTGCGCCCGCGTTTTCACGTTCGTGTCTCTACTGTGTGTGCGTGCGTCAGTGGAGAACGATCGACAGAGGGGAGAGTCAGAGTCAGGAGACTTTCCGAGGAGAGCTCTCCCCGTTCGTACTCCCCTCGTCGTTGCGCTCTCTTGACTGGACTCTCGCGAAAAGCGCGAGGGGAAGTGTAGCGCGTGCACCAAACACACACACACTCACACACACACTACTCTTTCTCACTTAAATCTCTTGCTCTCGCTCTTTCTTTATCTCAATCGGTGTATGTAACTTGCCTGTGTGTGTGTATGCACGATGGCGAAGAGTGCGCGCAGCCAGGACTAAAACCAGGACCTCGTGAATCCACTGCTGTGTGCGCGCACGTCGGTGATGATGGTTGCCTGACGAACAAGAGAGAGAGAGAGAGAGAGAGAGAGGGAACAACAAAGAGTAGGAGCTACCGCCGAGAGCGCGAAAGAGAGAAGGAGCGCGAGATGAACAGCAGCGCCAACGTCGCAAAGCGTTGACTTTGCGTACTTGCTGCTCATGTTGAAACACACATGGCCACCCTTTCTCGTACATACACAGACACCCCTTATCGTAGAAGAGTATTTCGGAGGGGAAGGGATGACGACGAGATGGAGGGGATAAAGCCGCGACGACCGAATCGCGAAGGGGTGAGAATACAAGACCTTCGCTCTGTATGTGCATGTGTGTCCGCGCATTTAGAGGAAGGGGTATGGAAGTAGTTACGCCGAAGGAGAAAAATATCATACTATCCGGAGTATCCGACCGAACGGGTTGCTCGGTCAACACACAGTGGCGGGGCGCTCCTGCACAACACGGAGAGGGATTTCCCATCGTTCCTCGTTCGTCGTTCCTCCCCTTCGCCCCTCCCTCGCCCCTGTCAAATTCTCCTCATCGTCTCGCAAGCTCTCGCTCTTACTTTCGACCGTTTAACCGAACGCGAAAAAAGAGAAGAACTCTCGGAGGAGGGAGAGTCGAGGAGCGCTCGCGATGCGCTGATGTGCATCGCTCGTTCTCTCGAATCACCCCGCCGTGCATGGCTCTCGCGTCCGCGGACAACGCCGCGCGACTTTTCCCTCGCCCGCGCTTTTTCTCCTGATATCCAACGCCGCCCCAACTTCAGCCAGCACCACCAGCAACCACGAGAGTCACATGGTGCCACGCTCGTGCCACGAGTACCAAGCCTCTCCCAAATCAATATCACTCGTATATTTCAAAAAAATGTTTATCGCTCCTCCGTCTCTATATCACTGCATTCATAGCCATGTACGAATCGCAGAAACACCAACGAAACGAGTCAATGAAGAACAGAAAAATAGAGGCGACAAGCTCTCTGAACAAAAGTAACCAAAAGACACGTACGAAAGGCTGGATAAGCAGCACCAGCAAACAACAACAAGGAAAGCCAACTAATCAAAATGTTTCATACTTGTGACTAACGACCACGACGCTTAGATCGCTCATCCACATCAAGTTACATTTATCTCACTTTTCATCTGCCCTTTTTTCAACTCCATCTCTGCTCCCTCGATCTACTACTGCAAACCGCGAGCGCACCTCAATGTCGACAAAGTCATTGTAGTTTACACGTATTTCTCAGATTGCTACATACAGAAGAAATTCCAAGCAAGAAGAGTGGGAATTGTAGGGAAAAGGAACCACAAAATCGTCCAAACTATAAAGAGGATTAGAGAGTTGCGAATTTTCTGTATATACATGTATTTATATTAAATTCACAGTGTATACTTCGACGAGGTATCTCGTAGCTCTAACTTGAAAGTTTTCTCCACCTCGCTCACACTTCGTTGTAGCATTACAAGTGTTTCTTGGGCTACATTGCTCTCTACAAATCTTTCCTTCTTTTTATTCTTATTTAGTCCTTTTCTTTCGTCCACTCCTGCGAGCTCTTGGCGAGATGTATCCAACGTCAAGTTTCGATAGCTTGGGTTAGGTTAGTTGCACGGGAGGGGGAAACCAAGACGAGGGAACATTTAGGGTAGGCTTTCATACTTTCCCTCCCTCTCTTTCGTCTCGGAACTCCGCTGCTGCTGCTCCCCTTACTTTGCTCTCTTTTATTTACCCTTGTCAACCAAAGATGCATGGGTTTTTTGCCCCAGAGCTATCCCCCCCCCCCGCTC
>JBAJMU010000003.1:7938105-7995435 GCA_037952995.1 Hyposoter didymator | reverse complement strand
CGCTCATCATTTCTTTTTTTTTCACTGAATTGTCCGGTTCGTGCATGGGCCGCATATTAATTACACTTTGGAGTATTCCGGTATCGTGGGTCAAGACGATCTTTATGGAGGTCACAAGGTCGTCATAAAAGTTCCATAAATGTGAACGAAATTAATAGAAACGAAGGAGTTCGCCAAATTTGACATCCTCCGAACTTTATAGTCTTGCTTAATCGCCATTAGAAATTGCATAATTGTTTGCTATTTTCACAAAAACGAGTTTTCGTCAACTTGCCTCCTTGCGATTAACAAACTATCTACGTTTTCGCCTGAAAATATTTGTAGAACTTTTTTTTTATACCACCAGATAAAGCTCTTGGCAGGGAATTTGATATTTTAGAAAAATTATTTCGAGCCTCTCCCTCGCTGCACGTTTTTCTTTGCGGCTCGACTTTAGATTCGTTGCAGAATATTTTCGAGAACTAATCTTTGCTATACAGCCAGTTTACAGGGAGCTTTCAACTTTTGGATTTACCGTGTTCAGTACGTCCGGCGAATGCATCGTTTCACATCGACGTACTAAACGGAATTGCGATCAGCTGAGCAAATTCCGTTCGATTTGTTACAATCATGTCTTTCCACGGTTTGGTTCAAAACTGAAGACAAAACGCCTCAATCCAAACAGCAATAAAATGATCGAGCTCTGAAAGTGTATGAAAAAAAGGAAATGCCTCCAACAAAAAGCAATAAAGCTCCATTCTGATTCTAAAACTACAGTCCGAACGCTTGGACTCGCTGACGAGCGGACGAACTCTCTGATGGACTAGTTGATACTGCCAGCATGCACATAGAAAACCAGTCAACTGATTGGAATAAATCGACACTCGCAATTCAGAACCTGGCTTCTAAATCTACCTGCGGGAAGCTAGAGTTAAACGGGATTTTTGTGCATCAAGCATTGTGAAAAATCTTTGACGTTTTTCGCAGGATCGTGCAAAACAGCTGATGCATTTGGAAATCTTGTTAAGCCTCGCGTTTCCAAGACTTCCGAGCCGCTGAGGATCTCAGATTTCGAGATTTTTGTTTTTTTTTCAAACAACTCTCAAAAGTAGTGGATCGTGTCCCTCAAAATGTCGATGGCAACGGAACGACAGTGCGAAGCTTGACATTTATCAGTCGATGGCTCCCCCAAATCTGTCGTTGTCAATATTTTTCTACGATCAATTAGTTTTTATTCACGTGTCACCTAAAATTATCCACGCAGGGAAAACCAGACCAAAAGGATTTATGCAAAAATGGCTACACCGCAATGTTCACCAAGCAGGACAAGAAAAGGGACTTTGTTTAAGCGAGATTCGAACGGCTTGTCCCATTATGAGATTGGCTTACGGACAGGCGTCAGATGCGCTGCCGTATCGCAGGCCTCACTTTGTCTAGCTCTCCCGCACCCGTTATTTTCCCGCTGATATATAAATATATATATTTATGGGCATGTATGCACGAGAGATGAAATGTCTCCCTCACTCATTCACTTATTTTCCCTTCTTTCTCGCTCACGGTGCGACGCGCCCGAGTGCGTTGCGTGAATGGCACTGTTACGACCTTGCCGGTGCTGTACCGACTCTACTATACACCTGCACATGCATTATACATTCTGTTGCGTATGGTGCATGCAAATTTCGTCACTCTTCGCTTCCTCATAGACAAAACTCTCCGATCCAAAAGATTTTTTTCATCCTTCATAAATTAACGTTTTTATTTATTCATTTTTTATCTTTAACGTGACTATCAAGCAAACGGACAACAACAAACGCGAAATTTCATTAAACTCAAATCCTAAGACTGGAGGGTAGACAGAATTATAAAATCAAATATTTTGTCATTTTTTGTTCGGTCACTACGAACCGCCGATTTTTATCCGTCGAAACGAATTCATTCGTTTTGTTTACAACGAAAATACATTTTTTACGAAATTTTGATCCAGATTCCTTTCACTGATTATTCCATTCAAAATCGCAAAACATTTTCAACGAAGAGGTAAAAAATTCCATGAGAAATAATAGATTTCTCAATGACTATTAATTAGCGAAAAAATAAATAGTGTATAATAGATTTGACCCAGGCTGCTTCCGGTTCCGATTGCTAAGCATAAATAACCGTAGCTCTCAACTATTTATATTTTACCGATATCACGTCCCAGTTTGGTGCATCCAAATTGATAAAATTGAATCCACGTCCGTGCAGCTTCATCAACGAAGCCGCAAATAAAATTGTATCCAAATCTTTCGGGAGTTGAAAAAAAAAAACTTGGGAAATATAAATTCATGAAAGAAATGTTGAGCAACAACGAGAGATGCGCGATCGCTGTGTCGCTCCGCCATTGTGAAAAGAGTTAAAAGGCCTCGGGCGAGGCCAATACTTCGTTAGATGACCGCGTTCGTCAATGCACCGGCTCGCGTAGCAATCACGGAGCAAATGAAAATGATGAATCGCCTTAAATCGAAGATTCATGCTTCCATGCTTTATCCTGCTCATTGCATTACGAGAAAAGTATGGTTATCCCTGAGGATTTGTATTTTCGGACAAATTTATTTACGAGAATTGGAATAAGAATTTGCAAAGAAATGTCGATGCATTGGTCGTTAGAAAATAGTGGAAGCGAGTTTTGCACTAAATATTCGTATATCTAATCTTTGTCGATGCAATACGTGACTGTACACACACATATGAATATGTACGGTGGTATTGATATAGAATATGGCTGCGACTGATTCGACTTTTCGATCGTGAATGTCGATGTGGCGACCGTAGAATTTGCGCAGGATTTAAAACTTAATCGATAACCTTTTATCCCTCTTCGTGCACTGCCTCCGCCTTCTCTCTTTTGCCTCTCCTACCCTCTCTGGGCTCGATTCGCAAACGAAAGCTCTCTCCTCTCTCATCCTTGTCGCTCTTTTCCTCGTTCGTTCTCCCTTCCTCTTGCCCATCGTTTCATTTTCCTCTCTCACTTTCTCACGCACACACTTTTATCCTCCACCCCCTTCCGTCATATCGCCCGACAGCCGCACATTAATTTGAACTTCACGGTAGTATAACGAAGGATATTCTTATCGGATTAATCGTGCCGCGAGAGCGCGAGGTAGCTGAAAATTTTTATTTCATCTCTCGACATTTTGCTCTCGCATCTCGATTATTCCCTTCCCCCCCCCCCCNCCCCCCCCCCCTTTTCCTCCCTACCTCCTTCTCTTCATTTTTTCTTTTTGCTCTTGCAAATATAATATTCGTACTTTTTATTTTTATTTTTGTCGTATTCCGCCGAACGAAACCACCGATACGTATTTATATGCCTTTCATTTATATAATCGAAACTCAGCTGATACGAAAGGACAATTTTATCCGCTCGTTTCTCACGAATTTAGTCGGAATGATTTTGATGACTGTAATTTATCGTATTTTTTATCGAGTGATAAAAATACAATCTTGGCTCTTCAACATTTAGTTCTGGAGAATTAATTTATTTTTTTATTCTCCTGTGTGTTTTTCAGTTTGACTGGTGCAGATTTGGAAAATTTGGTTTGTTTTAATCGGGTGCTCAAATTTGTGAAATATTTACGAAGAAGCGTAAATCGTTGATGCATTTTCTCGAAGAAGGAATCGATTTGTTACGCAGTGGTGCAATTACTGTGATCTTTGAAGAGCACTTTGTTGTCGTCACTCCGAAACTTTCTTTTTGTTTCTTTTCTCGCAAGCTCTCTCGTAGTGATCAATTTTGACATTTTTATTCTACACAGGAAACACGGAGTATATTATGATTCGAGGAGAGAGTGCGAGAAGGGAGGCGTTGGTCGTGGGCAATGTGCCAAAGTTTTCGGGGCTTTGGATGTCCAGAGAGACTCGATGCGGTACCGCACACCTGACCCGTGTTTTCATCAAGCTCTCTCTCTCTCTCTCTCTCTCGCTCGCTTTTTCTCTGGTATCGAGCTGACAGCGCCCTCTGGCTGTCAAATGATAATTTGCCAAAGCGCCGAATTGGACATTCATCAGACTGTGACCGAACGCACTAAAACGCTGGATCACATAATAAACGAGAAATGCGTTTCAGTTTCCTCGATAAACACCATGAACCGATTACGGAATCCTTGCCAGCATAAATAAATTGATTGTCAAGTCAGGTGAAAACAATTAGCGTCGATTCATCGACGTGAAATAATGGTGGATGAAGAAAATGCAGTTAAATGCTTAATTGAAAGAAAAAGTTGGATAAATACCATCAAGATGAAATCTACATGAATCTAAGAAATATTGTGGACACGAATCGATCGATTAAACGCCTGAAACAATTATTGCTTAATTAATGACTGCTTATTTTTGACTCGTCGATCGCGGTGATTAATTATTTTTTTGACTGAAGAAAATTGATTGAGATGCTGACACTGGCTGCATCGACAAACACGTCGCAACAATTGATAGTTTCTCATTAAACTCGTTTCTTTCTTGACAATCGATTCTTCAATTTCATCTGCACTCACGTCCAACTATATTCTGTACGGAAATTCACCATTGAGATAGTCCTCGAATGAAATTTGGGAACGATAAACTAATTGAGGTTAAATTTCGTTCCTTCCGTTGCCCAGAGAGCAATTAATTTTTCTTCTCTCAGTCATTTTCCATCTGAATCGCCACAAAGGAAGAAAAATAATATTCGCTCGTACCTGCAAATCGCTAATTGCACTTCGAGACGATACCGTCCGAATTAATTGATAATATTAATTAAAAAAAGTAAAAAAAAATTGAAATAGAATTAATTTAAAAAAAAGAAAAACGCGAGGCTCGTATAACGGTAACGGAGCGAATGAGTCCAGTGACTCGGGTAATTACGACCTTGAGGATTTATCGGAGAACGTTGGCCGCGGTAAGAAGTTTTGCGACGAGGAACGGAGGGAGAATGCCGAGTATGTTAGGCGAAGGAAGACAGCGGATGGATGTATAACTATGTCGTCTGGATCTAAAGAAAAAGGGGGAGAGAGAGCGAGAAAGAGCGACAGGATGAAGTGATAAAAAGAGTAAAAGGAATGGCGGCAAAGTCTTCGATTCCGAACGTCGCAGTGAGAAAGGATCTCGCTTTCTTTTTTTTCGTCATTCCTTTACTCCTGCCTCTCTTCATTTCTGTGTTTTTTTTCTCACACTGTATCTCTATCTATAAATCCTTAAGCAAGTAGATATACAAGACGGTGACCCGAAGAGCAACCACACTGCCCTCAATTCAACAACGCCATACACATCCTCGAAACTTTGAAACTGCCAATTTCTACTTCAACATCCGTGTTCAAGTCTTTTATTTTCGCGTAAACCCCATCCCACCACAATAAAACAAACTTGTTGGTATTTTCTCTGAAGGTAACTGGGCCAACGGAGCTGTCATTGATTGCTTAATGAATTTAATTTTCATCAGCAAATATCTCATCGCTGTCATTGATAAACGTAAATCTTACGACACGTTGATAGTCCAAAATCTCGTCAAGGAAGGAAATTCATTTCATTCAGTTTTGACATTAGATCGCGGCGTCCCTCAACGTCCTTAAGGGGACTGCACAAAAAAAAAATTTGACAAGGCAAATACAGATTCCGGCGTAGCGAATCAATTTCCACAAAATCATAAAGAATTCGCCGATAACGACGGCAATGCGGTGGTCATTGCGAACATTAATTCCTATTGCCAAATGAATGGAGGTGAGCAAAAAGGGAACGTTATTATGACACTCCATGGAAATATCACGTGACGACACCAAAGCAAAAAAAAAAAAACGAAGATGCCCACAGAATTCCGTTGACTCAGGAAAATCTTGGCGAATGCGTTACTGACCTGGCCCATGCACGTTCTTTATCGTCAGATAATTAATTGAGAAAAAAAGACAGCGGAGGTGCGTCAAATTTTATATTATAAAATTGAAAAAAAAGAAGAAAACATTAGGGGAAAAGAAAGAAAAAGAAAGAAGCGGCGAGAAGGTTGAAAAAAATTACTTTGACGCCTCGGGCAGCGGATATCAGCATGGGTGATGAGGGAATGAAAAGCCCTCGCTCGTTCCCTCTCTCTTCTCTGTCTCACCTTTACTCCAACACGACACCAAATATCTATATAGACATATTCGGAGTGCGGAGGAAAGGTTTGGAGTTTTTTTCAGCGCGCAGATGCAGGCCTCACATAATATATATACATATATAAATGATAGTACACGTTATGTACCTTCTACCGGGGACGTTGGACTGACGTGCTGGCTCGGAGGGTGAGGAATAGAGGGTGGTCGTACCTAGACCTGATGCACCCCCAACGAACAAACGAGAGAGAAAGAAATCCATTATATACATGTATACATATATGTATATAGCGATGAATATATACACACTCACCGTGCATTACGTATATGTATATATATGGAGAGAGAGCGAGAGAGAGATATATAGCAGCTAGTAACGGCAGCGGCGGGTGTAATGGCCTAAACCTAAAATCGATACACTGGCGAAGAAAAACGTCGGCGGATGCCCCGGGAGATAAATGGTCGCTCATTGGAAACCCTTCTGCCTCCCTACGCCGCAGGGCTCCGCTAGTTCACCCCCCAAAGCCCCCGCACACCCCTTTTTTTTACCCTCATCCTCCTCTTATACTTGCTGGTTCCTCGTTCCACATCGCTATTCTAGCCGGCTACTACTCTACCATCGGAGGTTTTTCCACCTTCCCTCCCACACTGCTGGCCCTCTCACGAGGATCCGAGCACCCGATTCTCCGACCCCCTCTTCACCTCTCTTTTCTCTTCCCGCGCTTCTTTCTACCTCTCATCCTCCACGTCGCTCTTCCTGGTGCACGTTATCCGGTGGTCCGGGTGGGTACACGCCCGGGCATCCCAGAGAGAAAAACCAAGCGAGAGCGGAATTAGGAGAGAGAAAGAGAGGGAGAAAAAGAGGCTAGAGTCTGGTCTGGTCGGCTCCGACGGTGCCCTGCCACTTCCCGCGCTTCGCGTCCGGTTTTGCTCTCTGGCTATACCCCACCCGCCCGCGCCCGCTTCTCGACCCCTCTCTCTCTCTCCCTCTCTCTCTCTTCTCGCTATCTTTCGGACTCTCCCTCGCTCTCTCTCTCTCTCTTTGCTGATGCGAGCCCGCCTCTCTCGTTTTTCAATCTCCTCTCCCATATCCTCTTTCCCTCACTCGCGAAAGGGAGAATGAGAGAGAACGAGGGATCTACCGTTCTCCCGCTCACTATTCGTTCCGATGCTTTTTGTTATGCCTTTTTTTTTCGAAGGATGCTTCTGTACAGCAACCGATGGCTCCTCTCGAATTCGCAAAGAAACAGACATTCTTCGGGTTTATATCCCGCACAATTAATTGTATTCACGTCGGAAATACGATCCGCCGGGGAATCATCCTGTTTATGTTTATTACTTTCAATTCACTATCTACCGCGACCTTTCAAATGCGTTTACTCAACAACACTCGGACCCTAGATTACTCATTAACTCTCATGGAATGCACGACCACCAAACATACAGAAACTTATAATTCGTTTGGGCTATCGGTGTTGCAGCGAAATCGAAATAAGGAACGCCGTCGAGTCGTCGCTCCATATATACTTGTTGATTCAATTCATTTAATTATCATCTCCAAATCCGAAATTGTAATTTACTATTTTCGAATCTGCCTGAACGTACCATCTCCGCCCTTGAAGTATTCGGTCAAAAAAATATCGAGTCGCACGATCTTTTCTTCATTTTTTTTTAAGGACGACAATTCGAGTGAATCAATCGTGTCCTTAAAAAAGCGACATCAATCGTGTCGTTAAAAAAAAAAACCAGAGCTGCATGTGACGGTTTCGGATATTATAAAAATGATGGCAAAAAATTTACGTTGGTTTTCAAAAATGCAAACTCCGATGTTACATTTTGCTTCGAGCTTTATTTTATGGATTTATCAAAAAACTATCGATTGGGGTTTAAAGTCGAAATCGATTCGAGGGAAGATTGAATTTGCAAGAATTGAATGGTAGTGAAAAAAATTCAAAAAATCATCGCGTTCCCGCGTAATCGAAAAATCGAGCTGCAATGATTCGACGCATCATTTTCTACAGCAGCAATAAAACTTTTGGTAAGCAAAAAATAAATTCTCAATAGTATGGTGTGGAAAAACGTGAGCTCGTAGGATGCGAAATATCACGGCTTTGACTTGTCGCAAATGCGATGTCTCGATTGTACATTTATGTCAGTGTATGTGCGTCAATGTGTTCGTGCTGCAAGGCGTGGTTCTTTGCCCTCTGTGTCGCGTTCGCCACGGGACTATTTATATCTAACTCTCGCGAGTTTGTCGGAGAGAAATGCAACGATCTCTCCATCGCTGGCAATATCGATATATATACGAGTATACATACATGCATCGAAATACATTCATATACAGTAGCCTCCCGATTATACCGCCCGAAGTGGACCGCAACGATGGAAACGAACAATAGGAATAAATCCTTCGCAAACTTGTCGAGCAGGGCAACTTAATTTTCCGGCTAATTTGGTGGCCAAGGTTTTGAATAAGAAAAAAAACAGAAATGAACTCGATTTTCCACAAAAAATCCAACACCCACCGCGGAGGTGCCTCATTCACAAAACACACTCAATATATTTGCCGATTACGTTAATCAGCATTCGGAGTACGAGCATCGACGCCCTTTGCCGAGCTTTTCGAAATTTTCAAGTCCAATTATTCAGACGATGGAACGTCGTGAAGAAAAAAAAAATAATGAATCAAAGATTTTGGTTTTCCTCGTGTCCTCTGTTTTTTGGATCATCAGACAAAGTCATCGGATACATTTCATCCGAACAGTTCGAAAACTTGAAGCGATAACGGAAAAAATTGACGGACGAGTTTTCATGAGGCTCCGAAGATCCTCCACGAAATCGGGAAAATCGGTAATTCAATAAAGTTTGTAAAAATTCCAAATTATGCCTAACGAACATTTGATATCCTTAACTTTTCATAACTCGCGAAAGTTTTGACGATTTCGTATCCAAAGGCATTGCTGGCTTTTTACTATTTTAGCGATCATAGTTTGACAGCCTATACGATCATCGAGACGAACAATACAAGTTTCAATCTACTTGCATAGCTGCATTCTTTTGCCTCGTTCGTTTTTTTCCGAATACGTGGAATTATAATGTGAGAAAGTTACAACGAAAGTCGGCTGAAATAATCAAAGTTCTACTGTTTATATGTGTATATAGAAATTGAGGAAAAGAGAACGGCACACCGTTCTGGATAGGCCCGTTAGAAACCGCGCGCGGCTTCTTCTTGTACCGAGAGCCAAGGATACGTCGTATATATACTCAGGACAAAACTCTTGGCGCGAAAAGCTCCACCGCGATGTCGGAAGCCTATCTTTTTCGCTTCATGCTTCGATGAATTGCTGACAGCGATAAAGAGCGACTAGTGTACGAGAGTCTCGGGTGGAGGGGAGAGGGACGATCTTGGGAATAAATCAGCGCAATCATGCCGCGTTGTGTACTTCATATGAATTTCATGCTCGCAGCGCTTGAGACCATATGCATGCATCAGAATCAACAGATTTCAGATCAAACGAGTCTTCGACGCTCATCAAGATCGTTTTGTTAAATATCGCGTCCCATTCATTCCGATCAAGCAACACGAATCGAAGGAGAAGGAAACGCGTGTATATCGCGACGGTGAGTATAGAATTTGACAACGGTAAATAAAAATTGACTCACGAGCAAATTGGCAATGTGACCTTTTTTTTATAGTCGCCAATCTCATTAAGAAGTTTCGGTAGGAAAGTCTAAATCTTGAGAAATTGATCAAATTTGGTGATAACGGTCTCCAACATCAAGTGTGCGAACATACAAATTTTTTCAATTTTTTAATCTGTCTAGTTATCGAGTAATTCAGCATAGAAGCAAAATTCTTATGCCCAGAATATATACTTATATATCTATGGAAACTCTATGCTTATACACGTGAACTTCAATGTTCGATTACTTGAGAACTCTTTAGAAGAAAAATCTAAAAAAATTTGAATCGTCGTGTACAATACTAAAGAATATATCGACAAAATTTGATCAAATTCCAATTATATTTTAAAAATTAGCGAGTTTTTAACACGGTTTAGCATAGCAACGAAGCATGGAACTTTTTCATATTCAGCAGTTGGAACCCTGCAGAAATACAATAGGTTACTCTTCCCCTCACCCTCCCTTACAATCATTACCGAAATTCCTCAATCGTTGCCGAATTGATTCGTACGAACATCTCACCCTCCCTTACAATCATTACCGAAATTCCTCAATCGTTGCCGAATTGATTCGTACGAACATCACGGAAAAGAGAATGTGCTTTTTCTCCGCAAGGAGATAAATGCGGGGAAATTTATATCACAAATTACTATGCTCCATAGTTTTCTGGTGACAGTTTCGTCCCTCTGAGAAATTTTAGCAAAAACATAGTAAATTTTCATATAAAATTGGGCGAAAAATGTCAAATTTTCGCTATTTCCGATAGAATTTGAATAAAAATTACTATGTTTTTGCTAAAATGTCTCAGAGGGACGACAATGTCACCAGAAAACTATGGTCGCATAGTAATATGGGATATAAATTTCCCGGCATTTCTCTCCGTGCGTTTATTCAGGCGTTACGCCCTTAATCCAGGAAGCTCATGTGTCTGCGAAGGTCCCTTTGAATAATCATATAAATTTCACGCGATCACGAGTCCAATTTATGATGTGCGGGGACGGCGATAAAGCCGCAAGATCGAGAGAGCAATCTCTCGCACTCATTGACTGCAATAATAATCGAGAAATTCGATCGAAATCGAAGATTCAGCATTTTTTTTTGCTACCAGCAAATTATTCCTTCATTCGTCGCTCGCCTATGTGCACGTATTCCACTTTCATCGGATTCGATACTATATACGACCAACACCATCACACTTGCCAAATTTCTCTTCGGTTGTGAAAAAAACCGAGTCATGACGCAGAATTGTGTACGAAATATTCGCCTTTACTACTGTACAAGTTCTATCCACTTTATAACCGTATTCTCCTCATCCCTTCCACTATACACTTCCATGAGCCCAGTTAACAGGTTTCCGAAAGTGGATCAACAAGAAACATTTCGCGAAGAACACGATCCGATATAGGAGTGAATATGGATGAAACTATACATTTATAGCGAGCTCAATCCTTCGCGTTCGTTATTTCGAAGATTTGAGAACAGATGCCAGGGTTTCTACATCGTAAGATATATATTTTTTTTTCAGTCTAAACGTATATTTATTTAGCGTTTTGAAGGTAAAGCATCACGTTTGTTCCCCAATCGAAAAATGCGAAGATTTTATTGCGAATTATAAACAAAATCATTACGAGTTTAAAAATCGGCAGTAAATGGCCACGCGATATTGTTGTGTAAAGTCGCCACTGAGCCATGCACTCGGCAAAGTCAATTTTTCGAGCCAACTGATTAAGGCGATCTAACCGTCGAGCTCGTTAAGCACGATCACTGAGCAGCAGATTCACGGTGCCCTCCGAGACGAACGATCTTTGGGGAAGCAGAAAAATTGCGCCTCGTTCTCTCATAAAAGGAAAACGATGTGCAACTTTTCTTGTTCTCGAAAACTCAACTTTGTAGGGGAAAAGCAAGCAGCAGGATCGTTATCGACAGCGATAGTGAGTTTTTAATTATAGTTCATGAATTTCGTTGATGAGGAAATTATAAGGTTAACTCTTTCCGTCTTTGATTTAAGAATCCAGCAGGCACATTTGATGGGGAAATAAAACGCCTGATGGAAATTAATTTATTAAATACCTACAAGGGAGAGAACGAAGAGGCGGAAGAAGAAGGCTTACTAAATAGTTTGGTACTTGATTTATATATTTCTATCCTCTGTCTCGTTCTCACATCCCTGCTCCACAACCCCGGATATCAACGAAGAAGACACTCTCGAAGCTCTTATACTCCTGCTCCTGACCCAATTTCGAGTTATCTCCGGAGGCACCCGAGAGAAGTTACTTACTACCCTTTCCACCCAGCATGCACAGCATCATCCCCTTTCGCTATTTCTCGCTCGCTCTCTCAGCCTCTTTTAACTCCAGGCTCGTCTTCTTTGCTCTCCGCTCTTCCAGAGAGCTTCAACAAGAATCGCAAACTTGTGTGAAACATAACAAGATGTGCCTGCAACCAAGCACGAACAAGAGGCAAGCACCGTTCCGCGATAACTCGCTGACATTTCGTAAGCGCTCCTCTCGCCCGAGTTGCATACCGACTTTCGTACTTAACTTAATTATTTTAATCATTAACAAATTAAGCGTAAACGTTGGTATCGTTTATTTCGAATTTTATCATGGAAATTATTTCGCTACGTCGCGATGCGGAGACCCATTTTTCCGAAAGGGAACCCTCCACAGGGTCAGAATGGATCAATTTTCGTTCGTTAAACATCATTGATGGTAAAAACTCCAAAACGACATTTTTTTTTTGAAAAATGCTTAACGAAGCTCGCTATTGGAGATGAATACAAAAAATGGAAACACCAATTTCCAAATTTTGCATGAAATATGCTGATTCTTTTTCTATACCCGTAGCTAACCGGAATTTCTTTCACCCCCTCGTCTCTCGTTCAAATTCACCAGGGAACGGAGTTCAATGAAAATTACCATGAAAAAAAAAACACGTATCATGATAAATTTTTCATGTAACGAAATAAAATGTTTCCCTCCAGAAAGTTTGAATTGTTCGAGGGCTCAAAATTCAGAAATAAAACAAATTCCTTGTATGCTCTTCAGAATGTTTTCGTTCATTTATTTATCTTTTTTTTTATGGATCATCATTTTTTACAATGGATTTCGATACAAGTAATAATAATCATTGACAATAATTTAATCATCAGAATTTCCCGAGTCGGTGGAATTCTCATCACGCGGGGGAGAATTTCGTGTACCCTCGGAAACATGAAAATCGTAGATTTCGGTTATAGGTCAAAATCACATTTTTATTACGAAACAAATATTATCATGGTATTCGACGCGATACACCAATCGAACAGGATGAATAAGCCAAAAATTCGATGAACCCGAGTTCAACGATGTATACAACCGAGGGGAGGAATTCATGTGCTCCACTTTCATGGATGATGACCATGACCGAGGTTTTTCCACCCTCCCGTAACAGTTTGCACGTAAACGCATCGACATCAATATTCGATCCTCCCTTTGACTCTCGCACGCACCTTTTTCACCTACTGATTCGTTCGCCGCGTGTACATGAGGCATTTCACTTCAATCGGACGTAAACTTATTTCACAATTGGTTAACCAACATTCCTATTAGAATATTGACGAAAAAAGGTATTAACAATTGAAAACAACAATTTTCCAATCATAACAATTCAAATAACAAGACCAAGCCTTCGAACCTAAAATTTCTGATCAAAAACCTTGAATTTGACACTATTTTATTATTTATTACAATTATTATTCCTAATTAAACACGATTAATAATTATTGTCCACTCGATCATATACGTCAAGCTGTACCCAAGACCAGTCTCTCAATGTCAAACAAAAAAAAGGCCTTTCTTCTATTTGATTTCTAATTCGAATCGAGTTTTTCGACTTGTTATTTTTCGGCCATGAATAAGGGCAAACTTTTGACAAATTTTTTTTTTTTCCTACTAATATTTTTGAAAGATGCGAGACCGTTCATACGCTTTGGGCAAAATCGAAAAGGCCGAGCCAATTTTGTTTGATGTCGAATATTGAAAAACTGGCTGTGATAGTGTTGTTACCGCCTGCGGATTTCAGAACCTTTTATAGTGGCTGAAGGCCTTATACACAGCAGTGCATTCAGACACGTATCGATATTCATCGAAAACGCAAAATTCGGTGGGCCTTATTGCTCACTTGGTTGATCTACATATATATATATATATATGGATATTTATATATGGCCACTCGTGTATAGGTATTCTCGATTCGATAGGAAATTTCACTTGTTGCGCTTGGTTTAAAGCGGATCGAGCGCCCCTCACGTACCAGTCAATGAAAAAGCGTGATGACTGTCTGGTACTTCACCATGTACATCAGGTAATATATATGTATGCGTAGGATCGTGTGGCTTTGTAACAGCATTGACGAAATATTTATAGCTTTTACAACGACCCATTGACTTGCCTTCAACGCCAGCCATAAAAAGTCTCTTTTCGCAGTTATCGAATACTCGAATTTCAGCACACTTTCATTTTACAATCACACTTGATGGAATCGAACATTCTGTATAGAAAAAAAAAAACAAAAAATTTACATGCGAACTCATAGATATACAAAAAAAAGAATCTCTCAATTCCATGAAAGTATCGAAGCAGCGTGCAGCTTGTGAGAATTGAATAAACGTCAGCTGATCATTTTTCTGCTGGATATAATTTTATTGTTGTACGAATGTTATTGTTATTCATTCATTTTCGCAATGGCGTCTTCGCGATGGTGCTCGAAATAACGTGATCCAAGCGACTCGGCATGATCGAACTCTCGAGCGAATCCGACGAGAACTGCTGGGAGTCTGGGAGAAAACTGAGGAAATTGTCGAAAGGAGGATTGTCCCTTGGAAAAATAATCAATGTTATTTTTAAGAGAGGCACGCTCGTAATAAAGTCGGAAATTACGGGAAACAACAAACGTGCTGAAGAGTGAAGCTTGGAGAAAAATAGCAGGAAAACTAAACGTATGGGAATGAAAAAGGAGAAGCGAAAAAATGTAGAGAAGAAAAAATTCAGAGAAAGGGAAGACGGGGCTGGCACCAAAGTCCTGAGTAATTCGGTCCATGTGCGATTCTCGGTCGAGCTTCAAGTTCGTCGCCCCGGAGAGTATAGAGAAAATAGAGAGAGCACACGTAGCGCGTCCGTGGAGCGGCCAAGAGGGCCACGAGCACAGACAGCAGCAGGAGACAGAGATGGTGGATCGCGCTCTTGGTCTCTTGCTTTTTTCGTTTCGGAGCCTTCACCATACGTACACACGAGAACCTGCGTGTATGTGTGAGTGTAATATATCCACACGTCGATGTTTGCGCAAAAAAGAGTGAAAGGGTGCGGTGACCGGCAGCGAAAAGAACGGGAAAACACATTTCTTCGTACATTTTCTCATATTCACGCAATCTCATAAAATTACTTCATATTTTTACTGCTTTTTTGCGATAGATGCTGCGAAACAGATGCTGAATGATTTTATCGCGAGATTTTTTCCCACCGCAAATTATACGGGGACACTTTTTTTTGGTTTTTATTCAAATTGTTGTCGCTTGGCAAATCGATCGATCTATCGACCCAAAGAACGCGGAATTTTGATTTAAAGAACTCGTTGACTTGGTCAAGTAATTTGAATAGGAAATAGAACTCGGCAAAACGTCACGCGCGCGGGGGAAACTCGTTATTGAAATATAAATAAATGATGATGTCCGCTTTGTGATTAGAAATATTTGTGATTCGATGATAAGGTCATTCATACAAAAGGATCGAGTGCCAATGAGTGTAAGAGTCGCCAATTGCTATGTGAGGTAAGTCAGTCGCGCTCGCCCCCGCATTTGGTCGTTGTCCCGACGACGACGTCGTCTATACACGCAACATGTCCTATATATCAGACGTTCAGCAACCGGGCCTTCGCTCTTTTGCTACACCTCCATTCTGTGTGTGTGTGTATATATATTCTTGGAGTTTCGAGGCGGCGCGTTGCAAGGTCAACAAACTTCTCTCTACCCCGATAAAAAAGAAATGAAACGCCGCTACGAGGGAGAGTGTAGAGGGAGGGAGGGACGGAGGAAAAGGAGAAAGAGGAGGAGGAAACTGTGGGGAGGTTGAACGAAGCAGGGAGGACGAAACGGGTGAAAGAGAAGAGCCGTGGCAAGAAATAAGGGACGACAGAGCCCCGCAGTACCACGAGGGTGTGCAGGGAAAAGAGGGGTAGAAAAAACAAGAGATTCTGTTTGAACCATGAGAGAGAGAGATGGCGATAGAGACACAGTGACGGAGCGAAAGGAAGAGAGAGAGAAAAGAGGAGGCTTTCGCGGGGCGTACTCTCTGTTTGGATTTAGAATTGTAACATTCGCGAACCCCATTTCTGTCTACCTCGTCTGCTCTTTTGTTTTTCCACACATTGTTTTTTTTCACTTTCGTACCGATCACAGTACTGTTTTTTCCCCCCTTTTTTTTCGAAGGTTACAATACGAATGGAACGAGAATTCTCCAATTTTTTTTCCCCAAAACTTGAGTTTGTTTTGGCTCAAAAATAAATTTTGGTTATAGCGACGATTAAAAAAAATGATTCAATATTTAGATTTTCTTCGGAAAGAATTTCGATTCCTGGTTGTGCAGTTTTCCGTTTTTTAGTTGTAATCATTAAACCAATTAATGCATTTTATTCCTATCACTAATTAATGATCAACTCTCTGAGCCATGTATACATTTCTCGTGACGAACAGTCGACTGGAAATTCTATGCTGAGGGTCTGCGATTAAGAATCTGAACGTGAAAATTGCAAGTTGAAAGTTTCTCAACGTTTTCATTCTCTTTTTCAAAAATAAACACCGTACGATAAATTTTCAGCGAATTCCGGAAAATTCTTTGGATTGTATTTCCGTTTATGAGCAAAAAAAAAAAAAACGAAACGAATTTCGACGTTAATTGGGATTTGGCAGAAAATGCATTTTTCTGAATCTCACAAGTGAACAATCTAGTATTTGTTGTTGAAAGAAATAGCAGGTAAATGTTTGATAAACTACGAAATGAAAAGGGCATCGTAAGTCCCATTATGGGTCAAAGGGTTTAAATGCAGAATATTTCACACTGTCGAGACAGAATTTCGTTCAGGAACGATAAGTTGAAGAAAAAAGTGAATGCACTCACCGATTTTTTTTCTTGCGAAAAAACTCTACCAGCTGTTGCCATTTTTCTTCTCACGCTCGACTAACTCTGGAATAAGAAGAAAAAGAAACAATGAATGATCAAACAAGAAATTTTTAATAATGTAACAGTTTGGTAAATTATTCTCTTATGATAAACTACGCAAATTTTGTATTCGCTGTTTTGAATTTCCGCAAAATTGCGAGAGGTAAGACTCGGTAAAATGTGCGAAACTGAGTGTTCGTTGTTGGAATGGAAAACGCAAAAAAATGGCGAACATCGTGACTTGTTTAGGGTCGTCCCGTATCGAGAGTTCCCTCTTTTCGACGTCTAGGTTGCACGAGGTTCGTAACTTTTCAGCCAGAGTTTTGCGACTCGTGTGTCGCACGGTGTGCTTGGGTGAACACGCTGTTTTCGTTATCGTTGGTTTCTACGCCTTTGTTAGTCTCTGTCTCTTAATACTCTTTCCTTCTGACACCAGCTGATTCCTCGACTCTCTTGAACTCTCCATAATCCTCTGGATCGCAGACTCTGCTGGTCCTTTTCTCTGTTTTTCTGTTTTTGTTTCCTTGCATTCGATTGCTTGTTTCCTTTGCTCCTGCACACCCTGAACCATTTTTCCTCCGCTCGTTCGTACTTTGAATTTCGTTTTTTCTCTCAATGTCTCGGTGTCACTTTTTTAGCTTATTCGTTTCGTTCCTTTTTCGTCTCCCTGCACGTATAGCCCTCTTGAGATTCGCTCGAGTTAGCTCGCCTAGTACGCCGGTCACTATGTGGACGACAAAATCAAGCAGCAAGTACGAGAAATGTTCTGCTCGAGGTTCTGCTCGACCTCGGCAAAGCTTGTTTTTTCGTTGGTTTATTTCCTCACTCGTTCAGGCTCATACATAGAGTTCGTGAGTCGTATGGCTACCAGGTTCATATACGCAAAACGAATTTGAAGTGGACGACGAGTGCGCTACGCCGGTTTCACGCAATGCGACTACTACGAAACTGAGTTTTGCCGCTCCGAACGACGAGGAGAGATAAAAAATAAAATTGAAAAGAGTACGTGCTGCTGCTGCTGCTGCTGCTCGAGTCATCATTCCACACTATAGTCAATCGCTGCTGCGGTATAAACTTTCGTTCCTCGTATGTTTTCTCGTTCAACCTGCGAAGCGATATGTGCTCTCGTTTCCAATCAAAATTCGTAATGGCCACGTTCCTCTTTGTTTAGATTTTTTTTCGGTAACTCCGAGTATGAAAAAAATGAGGACAAGGAGAACAGAGAGAGAGGGAGAGGGAGAGAGAGAGAGAGGGAGAGAGGGAGAGAGAGAGAGAGAGAGGAGCGAAAGGGCGGCAGATCGAAGAGTCATATGTCCGGAAGCGTTCGATACTCTCTGCGTAACTCAACTACCTGTTATATAAATATATATATGTCGCTCAGTCTGTCTATACATAATATAAAGTGTACATACACATACATATGTATGTAGGGGAGAAAAGAGACACATCGATACAGACGGACGAATGAACGGATGGATTGGCACGACGTATCCATAGCCGAAACTTCCAAACCCTATATTTACATTAAACATATAAAGGGATTTCTAAAGCAAATAAAAAACAAACAAAAATTACATCAATAACTGTTTCTTCTTCCAATTCAGGAGATTCTCGCAATTCAAATTTGTAACAATAAATACGAAGATTCTACGGTTAGAAAAAAAAACAATGCTACAAATTCCGCGTATCGCAAAGTAATGAAAATTAATTAATGCATCGGATTGTTTCGGATTTGTTCAGAAAAACGTTTGCCTCGGTTCTGAGATTGTGTTGAACGCACATTTCGATGGCAATCGTCATTACTTTCACGGCTCAAAGTCTGAACGAACTAGATTCGAATTTGCGGAATTCTTACGAGATTTTTGTCGAGAGGAATTAAAGAAAACTGCAAGTTCAATAAAATCAGAATTGAATTTATTTTTAAAAAATAATTCCGCGGGAATTGATTCGATTAAACGTTGATCTCCTCAGGTGGGAATTTGTATGGCCATTGGGCTTTAAATCCCTCGTATGTCAGCATAGATCGACGTACGAAATATGAATTCCTAGTCGATAGCCAAAGATGAAACGGCATGGTAAAATATTTTGAACAGAAATAGTGAACTCCGCACAGTTTTTAACGACCGATATTTTTCGAATCCCCATGAGTCTGGGATTCTGGATGGGGAAACGTCCTTTACCCTTCCATCTGCGTAAAGAGAGAAATGGAAAAAAAAAATTCGGGGGAAATAGAGAACGACTGGCTGAAGGGAGAACGAACCAGGATGAGTATATTATTTAAAAAAACCGACTTTGTTGCGAATATTCGATCCTGGAACCGACATCTATACGTGAACCCATACACGAAATAAATGAAAACTCTAAAATTATTGTTGCAACAATGAAACGAAAGGCGATTCCGTTTTCTCGAAAACTCACATTCTCTACAGTAAACAAATGTAAAACACTGTCGTGGCCCAAAATTTCTCGTTTAGATCTTTACTTGCTGCAACGAGGAACGTTACATTGGACGTCCAAGGAAATCTCATAAAATTTCAATGTGTGGTTGCATTTCGAACATCGATCAACAACAACGAAATCGTTGAATGAAAAATTCATTTGGATCGTCAAATTGGGTAAGAGGGAAAAGTGTCGACTGTGACGACTTTTTAATTTTTGTTTTAAAAAAAAAAGAATAATATATTCAAACGAAAGGAGTGAACCAAATTTATGATTATTGTTTTTTTTATAATGCAAACTTTGATGAATCCCTCTAAGGTGCCAAAAAGAAAATCGAAAGATGAAGCGCGCACTCGGGACTCGGGGAATAACTGCAAACGCGAATATTTGATGGTCATGTTTCTTTTTTGTTGTTTTTTTTCCAATGCACAAAGAATTAGACGTTACAAGACATATGAATTGATCAACGTCGTACGTAGGCAAGGATGTTCTTGAATGCGTCCAACAGATCTTAATCACAAGTCAAGTTTCTTGGCAGATAATTATCGTGTATCGATGCAGCAACGGCGGCAGGAGCATCAGCGGTAGCAGTTATGTCATTAATAAATAGTTGGTCAACGAGTCTCACATCCTGTGTGATGATCCAGGATCATGATAGAAATTCTTCATCGTCTTTCGAATTAATTATTATTATCAGGATAATTGATAAGGCGTTTATACCTCATCGTCAACGTTTTTACTTTGTTGTTGGAGCACAGTTTTGTCGATATGCAAGTGACTATGGAGAATGTGATACTTTCATCGATCAATGAATTCTACGAAAAAATATGCAAAACCACCATTTTTCCAATCGAATCAGCGATATTTCTGAAAGTTTTGAATAAAAAAATTTGTCCTCGGCAATAAAGTATTCATTGCTAAAGAACGAAAAACAAAAAACAATAACAAATTGTTCGAGTTGAATTGTTAATTAGTTTATGAAACTGTTTTTTGTATCCACGCGTTCGTATAAACGGAATGCTCAAAGTCCTCGAGTATTCTTTCCATTCTGGACGACTTCCAACTCTCGTCAGCGATGGTTTAGGTCAGAGCTTCACGAGGTTTTATTTTATCAACTAGATTCATCGAAAATTATCTGTCGGATCGCATCGTTCTGATATAGGAAGAGGAATACCCGAGCTATACAGACGTGAAATGCATACCACGGACTATTGTACTCAAGGATGTTGCACATACGCGCCTATATCGAAAAACACTTTGTCCCGATAAAAGCTTTCCTATTGTGTGCTCCAATGGTCAGTTCATCCAAGTCTTTCATGTGTTCTGCGCTAACGGTACAAATTCCCATAAGGATTACGGGATGAGTGGCATTCGAAAGATGCTTCAGATTTTCCCTGAGTTTCCACGCCGGAAATCTTGATTCGCTAATGATTTTCATTCCATTAATCATGACAACGAGCATCGTCTCCGAAATAAATTATAATCAACGATTCCAAAATCGTTGCAGGGGCGAGTTTCAAGTTACAATCTCATGATAGAAAAAAATAATGCGAGTGCCGTAGCTCGTGCTGTGTAGATAATCGATCGTCTAGGCAAATCACTCAAAATATTCATACAGGATAGACAATCTCTGTTATAAATGCAAGACAAGTTGCAAACTCACCGACCGATCTTCTCTACGAATTCACATAATAGAAGAACCTAAAGCTCCATTCTGTGCCATCGGATTCTCCTGCCAACGTACATCGATGTTGGCGACTATACGGAAGCAGGATAAGTATTACGGTTGATACGGATTTGTAACTGTTTTTCTTTTCAAGGATAAACCTTTGGGGAACGAAAACTCGCGAAATTTTTGTTCCCAGCAATTGCATTTTTGCCCAGGAAACCTCGCTGATACTTCAGTTGATGGGGATTCAAAATTTTCTCTGCGAGAGATTCAACGTGAAAAGAAACGTATGCGACACATATTTGTAGGTTGTAACGTACAAATAAAAAGTATACAAAGTGAGCAACGAAAAAAGAGTAAAGAAGGGTATGAAATCACGAAGAAATAAATGATTATTATTGCTACCGATGGAGACACGGAAACGATCAACTAACGGGCTGTGTTGCTCAGTGCGCTCGCGATTTATCTAACGGAAATTGGAAAAGTTAATAAAATAGCGAAAACCTATATAGGAATTAAGGTTAAGTGTATACCTGATAAATATTTCGCCTTCACATTTTTATTTTATCGGCATAAATACGAGGAAGAAGAATAATCAGGCAAAACCGCACGAAGAGTTGACTGAATTTCGTATATATACGTTAATCAAGCTTAATGCTTGGAATGGGTATTTTTTGCACAGTAAATGTTGCTAAAAACTCTAGCTCGCCGATTCTATTCTCTATCTGAAGGTTTTGGATTTCAGATCGTCCCTTGCACGAATAAAAACCTGGACGATCGACGGAAAACAATGAAATATTCGTCAAAACAGTAACAAAAAGAAATGCTGCTTGGATTTATGAAACACCTGAAAAAAATGATCGCTCCTGCAAGATTTGAGAGAAGAAAAACTTGGCAATGTAATTGGAAAAAACTGGCTTTTCTCGCTCGTCGTGGGTTTGCACCGCGTACACATGCAGCAGCAGCAGCAGCTATTAAAACATATATCGTACGGGTACTCGTCGTTTTGTCTCGAGAGAGTTGCACACTGTGTTTTATAGGGAAATGCTGTGTATATGCAGGGAATGAGCCACAAGATGCTCACTAATGCCAAGAGGGTGAGAATAAGGAGGAGACGAGATGAAGAGATGAAGGGAGACCCGAGCAAGCGGGGAAGAGGGAGAGAGAGAGAGAGAAAAAGGAAGAGCGAGAGGGCGGGAGAGTAGACCAGAGCATCATTACCCCCGCAGTACACATTATCTAGGAGCAGGTATACAGGCAAAGTGGCGAGAGGCGCGGTGGCCACGCGGCTTCAGGAGTGCATCGGATAGTGTTGATCTAGTGCATATACACGTATATATAGACTTCCATATTATACGGGCCATTCCACAAGGAATGTCAACGATTCGTTCGAAAAGCAAAGTAAATATTTACTTTTCTTTGACTATCTCAGTAATTGGTCTCAATCATGAGAAAAAAAATTCTCATTTGTTTATTTTATCCTTGCAATAAATCTGACATATTTTCGAAAAATAAAACTTTGAGCTTTTGAAAAAATTCGAATAATCATCCATCCAAGGACGAATAGTTTCATGTTCGAATGATTGTACTCTGAAAAAAACGTGAGTCGTTCATTTGATGGGTATTTGCAATTCATTTGTGTTGAAATTAGTGTTTTAAAACCGAAGCACCGATCGAAATGCCACGTCGTAAACTATAATGAGATTTCTTTTCCATATTTAATGGAAAATCTCCAAAGTTCGTAGGCTCCAGTGAATGTATAAATTACAAAATTTTATGAGACGAAAAAAAAGTATTTTCGAAAATTGGTATAAAAAATTTGGTTGAATGAAATTGAAATTGAATGGCCTGTGGAGCTTATGTGTAGCAGCAGGGCCAATGCTATTGCTCGCTGATCCTTAACCGGTAAACTGCATCTTATACGCTGCATATTATGCATCCTCTCGCCCTCTCTCTCTCTCTCTCTCTCCTTCTTTCTACGTACGAACATCGATGGATATACGAAAAAATGTATTTTACATGCTGAGCATACGAATATGTACGTGTGTGTATATCATTTTGATACATGTATAGGCGCATTTCTGTATTAGATTTATTGGTGGTTATGTACGAACGTCTTGAGTGGTTGATCTGGTGCTATGCAATGCAGGATGCAACAAACTACTTTGGCCGTTCGTCCTCCTGCAATATCCATCTTCCGATGATGGATTTACGCTGAGGCCAATGTGCTCCAGAACTTTTTCTATATTAATGACTAAAAGTACAGTTGTGGAAAATTAACCGACCTACGGTTATTGGCAATGATAAACAAGGATAATAAATGACGAGCAACAAAAAAGAAAGGGTGTGGCCAACCGTTATTTATTATTGCATTTAAAAAAACGACGATCGTCATCACGGGGCAATACAAGTCTGCATAATCGTTACGCTACGAAATGAATAATTTATCGATAATTTTCGTCAATTTTTCACACGTGTCAAATATTTTCATCTTCATTTTGTCTTTTTTGCGATCAACTTACAATTCCATCAAACTTTTCTCCACTCCCGAGTCCTTTCTGTACATCTCTGCCTATCCTAATACTTGGTCGCTGTTCCTTTTTCTCCTCTTCTTTTACCCCTTTCCCTCGCCCTTCTCTTCTCCGCAAGAAAAGCATGCCGAGTAAAGTGGGGAATTCCACGCAAGGTTGCGAACTTGCTCGCTTCGTCCTTGCCAACCATAGAACTTTTCTCTATCCTTATACATTTACGCATGTGCATGCAATAACATTCTCTCTCTATCTCCTCATCTCTCTCCTCCTCCTCTCGCCCATTCATTCTCTCTGTTCATCCTCTCACTGGAATGTCTGTATCCTGCGGTTCGTTAAATATACTTTTTTTTTTCTAAAAACCCATCACGCACCAGACTTTTCCTTCTGCACCGGACATCCGCACGGTAAATGCGCTAATTTTGACAGTGAAATCTAGAGCTCATTTAAATAAATGGAACAACTATGCGCCGCTCTATTTTGTCGTGATTTCCAAAACTCAGGGCTAGAGAATAATAATTGAATTGCGGAAAAAAAAATAAATGGAAAAATGAGATTATTGAGTGGCATGAATATTTATTCGTTTCGAGAAAACGTTTTTGTTTTTGCAAATGATTTATTTTTCTCATGAATCGCTTTTGCTGGATTTAAAATAGGAATCGTGCGTAAAGAGGACGTTTTTTAAATGCAAATTTGAAATAAATTTTCCCCAGGAATTATCGTGTATTTGAGAAAAAATGCTCCGTGTATCTCGCGATACCTATAAATGTGATACATATTTGCGATCTCTCGACTATATATAACCGGGAAAGCTTGTTACGAGGGTCTTGTTGGATTCAACACACCGCAAGCAATTTTTCTTTTGCCTGTGCTCCTCGGGCGAGAACGGAAATCGATGCACGTAATTACGTACAGAGTAGTGAGGACGAGAGAAGAACGCCTTCTTCTCATGTTCGCGTACACGTTTTTTCACTTTTTTCAATCATTTTTTTATTTTCTACCTCATGTTCGAATTGCCAGGCATACGGGAGCAACTTTAACAGGACGTGCGATTTTTCGCGAAACTGGTTTGACACTCGTATAGAGCGTCATTCGAATCTTGCATCTTTGCAAGCGATTGATAATTTCGGTGTTTGTGCAATTGACTATTAAAATTTTATTTCGAGCGTTGCGACAATTTTTCATGGGGCAATGTTTTTCAGCGTTTTTGAAGAAAAAACGACCCCAATTTTTTTGATTTTTTTATCTTATAACGTTCTTATTATTCACTCAAATCATTTTTCGCCAAGGAGCAATTTTCGGGCGTTTCGCTGCGAGATTTTTTGTAGGGTTCGTAAAGAACGAGTTATCAATTATTACATCGCCTCGTTGGATTTAGTAAAACGACGTGGCAAACGCAGCGGTAGGACAGACTCGTGACTAAAATCTTTTCAATGCCTGATAGAGGTAAGTCGAAGTCCTCCAGAGAGCTCGCGGGCGTGTACACTCTCGTGGTGAATCAGTAAAATAAAAAAAATAAAAAAATATCCATCAGTCATATTTTCCCCAGGACTGAGGAAGATCAAGCGAGTAAAGGGAGGGCGAGTGAGTGGTGTGCTGCGGAGCTGCTGCATGGACTCTGGATTGTGTAAACCGGTTCATGCGGTACAACACTCATCGTTCAAGAAAAGAGACAAAGAGAAAAAAAGGATAAGCGAGAAGGAGAGACAGAAAGAGGGAGAGAGAGAGAGAGAGAGAGAGAGAGGGAAAGGGGAGGATAGAGAAGATGCAGTCGCGCGCGCGCGCGCGCGGTTTCATTCGTACTCTCTTTGGTTGCCTCTTCTTTTCGTCGTTTTCTCCATCATCCTCTCCGTCATGGGTTATAGTCGTTTGGGTTTGGTACAGCAGGCAAAGAGACGGAGAGGCCGAGTGTAACGGAAGCCGCAACGCACAGCCGCACGCGGATTCTCGTTTTCGCATTTTTTGCCCTCGTAGTGGCGAGAAAGGCGGATAGAAAAGGGAGGGAGTGAGAGAGAGAGAGAGGGTGGAGGGGAAGATTGAAGAGAAAAGACGGAGCACAAGACTCATTCGCGGGTGTGGTGGGCCCCCGCATAACTACTGCTACTGAGCTCTGCTGCGGTTGCTGCGGATCTCCAGATAAAATCCAACAAAAACAACCAAGCCGTTAAACTCCTCCTCGCGTTGCATCCTGTATACATACGAAATGACTATATCGATGATTTAGGCTCAAAATGGCGCTATCCCTCTTCGGGATTATTCGACAGATACGACCTTTCTAACGCAAAGTCTCCGAACCTGCGATTGCGCTAGTTTCGAATAAAACGGCCAACCAAACACTTTCGCACTTCGATATACGTACATACAGAAATACATGGAAATCAGTTTTATTCATAGTCGCGTAGGATGCAAGAATTGAAAGAAAAGTGCGAAGGAGATATAGGAAGTCTAGTTCGCCATGGATATATAGACGAGAGGTTGAACTTCAACTTCTACGCTTCAGTGGCAATGGCAATTGAATATAGCAGCAGAGAATGCACCCGCGGCAACGCGAGAGAGACTCGATGAATCGGTCCTCTGCGTGTACACATTTTCTCTCTCCCTTTATCTCTCAAGCCACAAACATCTCTCGGGCAAAAACTTTTTGCCAGTCTTCCAACTATATAATTAACCTATCGAATAGCATGATTTTAATCGGTACGGGAAGCAAGTAGGGTACAACCGCGCCTACCTATAATCCCCATATACAGGGTGAGGCAATAATCTCACAAAAAAATCGAAATTTCCCCAAACCTATGAAATTCAGAGATAAATATGTCGAAAAGGAAAGTTTCCTCGCTTTGCAAAGCTATCGCGACGAGCAATCCGTTCGTGCAAACGGATGCGAGGATTCTCCAAGGTCGTCCATCATTCACACAAGTTTTAAGAGCTTAATGCCTCACCCGATTTATTGTGGGCGAGGGTTTTTACGTCGCTTTAATTATTAGTTTATTTATTTTTGTACCAGATACGAATTCGATCATTCCATGATCGAAAAATGCGGATTGTTCCGAAAACCCGAGCAGTACTTTGGATTATATGTGAAAAAAAATTGATGTCGGCAGATTTCTGTTCAGAAAATACTCTCGATGCGCTCTACGCAAATTTAACGATTCATGAGTCGCAGTTCTCGAATGAAAGTTCCCGGAATACGCGTATGGCGGAGGCTCAGGTCAGAGGCAACGTTTTTTTGTTTTAATGCCAGGACTCGAGAGTGAAAATAAGTCTGTAACTCATAGTGGATTAATTTCGCGTGAATAGGATCAAGCATATGTGCGTCGACGATATAATGATGATGACGGTAATTATAATGAGAAACAGATCGAACGTTGGAACGATAGATTTTTCTGCGAAACGAGCGAGAAAGCTCTCTGGATCACGTTATGGAAAGACGTTAAAGTTAAAAACTGGTTTACTTGGTACACCGCCGGGACGAGAACCTCCAGTCAATCACAATCTAGTATCCACGTATAGATCGAAACGTTCAAATGATTACAGATTAAAAAGTATTTTCCATGGACCCACATCGGCCAGTTACTCCGACATTGAGCTTGGTCAAGATATCCAGAGAAAAATATAAACTGACACAAGAGAATAAATTGATGCAGCTGAAGTATTTTTCGCCCCCCCTCCCCCCTCGCATTTTTCTCGCTGTTTTTTGCACTAATTCCTCAATGGGAATCAGTCGATCTGGAGGTAAATTGAAAAAAATTGACCATAGTTTGAAGAAATCCGTCATTTCCATCGATGCATGGATCAGTTGACTTCCCTGCTACAGAATGATCAAAAGCTAGATTTTTGCAATACATTTCGTCAGATCGTCATTGCTGTATAATCTTTTTGCAGCGTTTGAGAGTTTGTCTTTGATCCCAAGTGCAAGCAGTCTGTAGGAATTGAGAGCTTTATAGAAACGAGCAGCAATCTGTGTGTCGCATGCGGCAGACCTGCAGTCGGCACGACACTCGGGCTGGACGCACAATCAGAGAAAATTGATAAGACGCTGGAAAGTCGACTGAAAATGAGGGAACACGCATTTTCCTTCGTCTTTTTTAGTACGTTATTAGAGCACGCGAACGACGCGATATTTTAATGGATTCGAGAGTACGAGATTAACTTGGAACAAGACGAATAATAAAAAAAACAACAATAATAATAATCATAATAGTAAAAGAGGTGCAAAAAAAACAACGATGGAGAACGAAGATGCATTGAGCCGGAGTCAAGGCGCCTGCTCCAGGGTCGAGGCACACGCACCTGCGTGCCCAACCTCCATGTACCGCGACCCATTACCAGATAGGCGTACCATATAATATCCCGTGTATATATATACATATATATACATATGTATTCATATGTCTATATGTATACAAACCGAATGGGGAAAAGAGAGAAAAGCCAGAACTAGCATCGATGCATAATTACGTTCTAACGAACTCTACGAGCGAGCGAACGCTCTCAAGAGTTGTATTTTATATAGAGGAGTGTATACAAGAAATGTGGTGTAAGCTCTTCTTACACTTTAGCTATCTCTCTCTTTCTCTCTTTCTCTCTCGGTATGCTTCTCCTGCAGCTGATGTTAAAAAAGTTAACTATACGCACAAATGGGAGCATATACTCACAAATATGCAGTCTATACATGTATATTGTACTGCAAAAGAAATAGAATGCTCTGCGGAGATGGTCGGAATTATACTTGTACACGAAACAGGTAAAATAAGAGAAATAAGGTGGGGCGCGATGAAGAAGAGTTGCAGCCAAAGAGGAAAGAAACTCGAGGAAAGTATCCCTTTGCGCAGAGATGAATTGAGACTGTGTATAGCGGAGAACGTGTTGAAAAACTTTATTGAAAAATGTTTATTGGATTTTTTAATTGATTCTTTTTCGTTGGCGGTAGGAAAGGAAATGTTCGAGAGTATTAATTATCCAGCGTTGGCAGTGATTTATTGATTCGCGAAAATTAGCCAATAGTTTTTTAATTGAATATTGTTATAAGCTCGTTTGCTCATGTACTATTTGTTTCATATTTTCATTGAGCTCGCTTGTTTTTCTTTTCTCAACAGAACTCAATCTCTCATGATTGATCATTTGTTGTTTGAAAAAGTCCGTGAGAATAAAAATTGATTCGGGGAAATTTGCTCAAATAAATAATAAACGAATAATTATGCATAGCCATGGATCGGCTCGTGTATGAATTTCTGAGCGAAGAGACAGTTTGTCCGCGTTTCTGATGGTCCTACTGTCCATCTGAAACTCAACAAAAATATAAACTCCTACGTAATTTGTCAACAGGACCAATCAAGTTTATAGTTAAACCGACGAGCTCGTAAAAACTTGCAGGGAAGATCGTAGGACCGATACCAAAATACAAAGTAAATAATAACCGAATAACAGTTAATTGATGACGCAAAATAAAAAATGTATCTCGATTTATTTCGGTCTTGCTACGTCGAAAAAAAACGCACGTATCCGTTGAAATTGTGCGGCAAAAGTCTTTTTGCTTCTTCCGGGGAGAGAACCATACCGAAATGGAGAAGCGAAGAACGCGAGAAAAGAGATCGACGGAGAAAGGGGGGGAAGAAAAAGAAGAAAGACGCGGAGGGACGTGGGAAGGGCGGATAACTGAAACGATATGGGAAAACGGCAAAGAGGGCGAGAAGAGGATATTCTTGGCAGCGTGAACGACGCAACAACTGTCCCCATCAGTCATCTTGACTGCGTGGACGGTGTGAGGCTGTAATGCGAACAAATGCATCGCGACGCGACTACCAAAAGAGTTAATGCGCAGTCGATCCAATTGTTGGCCACACTTTAATGACCGGCAGGCCCGGAAATCTTTTACACGAGGATAGACAGCGACTCGAGCCTGCCAATAACTGTTTTTCGTCGTTCTCTTAACTTGCCAATAACTGTTTTGTGTTATTCGCGCTCCGAGTTTTAAGCTCTCTCTCTCTTTCTACATGGTGGAAAAGTCCATAGCAACCCCCCGCTCAGCACGACACATACAAGTCCGTGTTTCAACGCCCCAGATCATTTTGCCTGATGCTGCTCTAGAAGAGAGTGGGCGAAAAAGAGTTGAAAAACAGGCGAAGAGAGAGAGGAAAAATAACTGAAAAGAGACGGAGAGGAGAGGAGGAAACGAAAAAAGGAGTAGAGACGGAGAGAGAGAAGGCAAGATGAATAAAGCAAAGAAAAAAACTGGCAAAAAAGGGGCTGGGGGGGGGGGGGGGGAAGGGNGAGGAGAAGAGTAGAGTCACGAGAGTCGTAATCACCGGATCCTCCGCGCGAACGCTAATGACTACGCGAGTTTAGCCTTTTGGGTGCTCTTGCGAAGCTCTGGAGGGAACTCTGGCGTGCATTATGGAAACTGCACCGTAAAGCACAACGCCTCACACTCGTATATGTACATATGTAACTTTTAAAACTCGAGCTTCCACGATGCAAAGATTCATCCTTTCCAAAGTAAAATACCCGAAAATTTTGGTCACATCTAATTTTATATCGCCAATGCAAAATATTCACAGTTAAGCTGTCCACGCTTGTTCGCAAAATCAAAATCATTATTTCAACGAATAAGATCAAGATGAACGGGCTAAAAAATCAGTGAATAAAATAAAAAGAAATTCGCGTTCATGAACACTGTCGTCAGATTTGAACGGAGGCTTTTTCTATCGTCACGAAATGTATTTTTTGCTCTCAATTGTTCCATCATAGTAGCTTACGGAAAATTTCTATGTCAAGAAACACACCCATAAAAAGATTACTCATAAAAATTTCGAGAATGTGTTTGACCACATACTCTCGACGGGACAAGGTATTACGACGCTCTCAAAGTTTGACCATGGTCAAGCAACGATCGTTTCGTGTGCGTCTCAACATGGAGATGAGATACGAGGAAAAGAGACAGAGCGACGGAAAAAGAGAGGGAGAGGGGGGGAGAGAAAGCGATGAACGAGCGATAGAAGGCAATGGACAGGTACGAGGGTATTCGATCATTATCCTGGCTCTACCCCGATCCTCGAGAAGACGAAGATGCAGAGTGTGTGAGAAGATGTAGAGAAAAGAGAAAGAGAATGAGAGGAAGAGAGAGAGAGAGAGAAGGGAAAAAAATAAACACCTAAAAGACAAAGCATGCAAAGCCCCTACGACTGAAACGTGTCTGTCCAATCGGTTCGCCCAGGCCCACGAGCTTGAACGAAACGCCCGTCGACAAGGCGAAAACAAGAAAAAAAAACGAATATCCGTATACGATCGGTAATTCTGGCGAAAGGAACGTACTCCTGCTCTATACATTCAAGCCTCGTACACTGCGAAATACGAAAAAAAATCCCTATCACCTCGCTTCACACGCATGTGTATGTTCACAAATTAAAAAAGAAGAATTGAAAATTTCATTAGAGCTCGCGTCGCCGGATTGGGACGAAAATTTCTTCCTCTACTTTTTCGATTGTTATCACTTCCCAATATCCTATTTTCCGCCTCGTAGGTTCTACGGCTGAAAACTGCGAAAAGAAAAAGCAAAAAATTGGGGCAATAGATGCGGAAGTAGAAAAAAAAAATTATCGAAATTCGAAGGACGTGAATTTTAATCCTCCGCGTCGTATAGAAAATAGTCGAAACCTGTTCCTGTTAATTGGCTAGAAAAGGATCAAAGCGTATGATTGAAAATAAAACGATATCCATTTTCCTCCCCCAAACACACGCACATGTACTTACGGAAAACCATACGCGCGGCATCCGAAATATTCTACGAGCTTGCCAATTCTCTACAAGCGGCAGATTCTCGAAACGAGTGTATGAATGCCTGAAAAGAAATTTCTACCATTCGCTAATGAATATAAATTAATTGAGCTCGAGCTTAAAATCTCTCGCTATCAATCAAATTTTAAAATCGTTATGCAGAGAATTCGGAATACATGGGAAAAACAAGCCTGGAATAAAATAGGAAAAATACATACTGCTCGGTGTATATACACACACGTGGTCGAGTGGAACGTACATGTGTGCAAAATTAAATCGGATGATCCGATGTTGTGTGTACCCACTGTGAAATATCTTGGATATAAAAGGCGTGTAGAGCGCAGAGTCCGCGATTTTCGATGCAAGTTTTGCTCACGCATCGTGCGTTCTGCGATATGTTCCAGCATATTTATAAATACATATATATTTTTATGTACATATGTATATGATACAAGAATCAGGTATATAGTACGGTTGAGTGAGTGCGTGCGCGTCGACCGCAGCAGCGGCAGCATTAAAACCTCGATATCTGATCGTGCGCGTAGTCGGTGCAACATCTTCGCACGCCTCATCGAGAGAAGAAGGCAAGAGAGAGGTATAAGGATGAAAAGAGGCAAGGTTGGCTACACCAGCCTCTCATCTTTCGTTTGCAACTCTTTCGCTCGCTCGCAATCTTTCGCGTTCGCGATAAATCGGAGGCTCGTCCGGCGACGTCCGACATCCCGACGCCTGTTGATCTCCGCTTGTACCATGCAAATATATCCACAGCGTGAAATGAGCATCATCAACCCTTTCCCCCCGCACCGTCTCTCTCTTTGCGAAGATGAGTTTCGATGCAAAACAAATAAATAAACAGTCCCGAATTTGTCAAAAAATAATTATTCGAAATTTAGTCGACCCAGCGAGTTGAGTTTCGAATAATTGGTTTTAAATAATTAGCGTTTCACTCATTACCAATCACTGCGCGAATGTATTCAGAGCGCCACGAGTTGATAATTAATCGAACGACATACAAATGTTTCTTGTTTTTTTTTTTTTTTTTATCAGGAATTATTGTTTTTCGTGCATTTCTGCAATGTGTCGGTAACTATAATTTTTCCCTGCCCAATAAGTCGACGCTGCACATGCAGCCCTTCAGTATTGTTAATTTAAATAAATTCAAAATGGAGCCACGTAAATGTTAATCATACGAGGTTGAGGTATGGAACGAATCAATAACATTTGCAACATTTTGTTCCCCCTGCTCATCAAGATATCTTTTAGATCGTTATTTTAATGCTGCTGATTAATTGAGCAACAATCATTCGTCTTTGCATTGTTTGCACTTGATTGTATGTTATGTTGAAAAAAAAACCGGTTTTCTCATGTTAGTTTTTTTTTTTTTCAATCAACTTTTATAACTGTTATCCATCTTCTTCGAACTGTCTCTCGCTTCTATCTATAGCTTGGTCATCCAGCCTCGAACAACCCTATCTCTCGCGCGTCTTCTTCGCTTCAATTCTCCGCTGTCCGATACTCTCCAAGATCGCAGCCGTCTCTCGTCATCATAAAATCTAGTATTCGAGCGCATCTCTATCTACTAAAACATCTCCTATATCTATAAATATAGATTTAATGGTACATTCGATCCTTATCAACGTCAGGAACGTTATTTCTAGAGTACACGGCAGATAACACGGATGCACGGATGAGAAGCTTTAGAAGCAGTTTTTTAAACAATTTACGAGAGACTGACGTGTCTCCACTGGAAATAATAATCCACTCGTCGATTTTTTTCTCTACGAGTCATATTTGTGCTACAGTCGTTCTATACGGATGAGTAATCATGCAAAAATCTTGGTATCATGATTTCACCAAAGTTTTAAAGATTCGATCGAAAAAGAAAAGTTTACCTGACCGACGAGTTCAGTCTACAGCCAAATTTCTTAATCCATGTTTTTCCCACCTTTTGACAACGATTTTTCAAGCAAAATTATTCAATCGAGTACCCTTACGAAAACAGATAAATTGATTGTTGATTTTTTTTCCACAGCAAAACAAATTTCATCTCGAAAGTAATTCAGTAGGCAATTACTTTTTCCTCTATACGAATAATAGACACGCAAAAGAGGCAGAGAGCCGTGGAAATGTTTCGCGAAACTTAACCTGGCGAATTGCTGTTTTTCGTAAAAATCTTCAGGACCAAGTAGCAGAGCACTGTAATGCGAAGTAATGCTCGATTTTTTTTTTATCTCCGAACACAATTCGCTCAACTATCAGCGTGAATTTTTTTTTTTAACTTTTCAACTTTTTTTGCTGGTTGAACGAATATTATTTCCAAACGTAATTGGAAGGACAAGCCCGATAACGTGGAATCCCGATTCGATTAATTTTGTTTTACGCGGGCAGCTGCGTTTCGGAATGCCGCGATCAATTTTCCAGCAGCGCATTTCTTTTGGTGCGCCAGTAAAGAAGCTTTCCTTTGGCGTTTAAAAGATACGATATCCGAAGTAAAGTAGCTACTACGTGAGATGCTGCTGCTGTACCAAAGGAGGAGAACTATGTACGTGTTAAATTGCGAGTCTCGTATCGAACCTGGCAATAGATACTAATTACAACGGTTACCTACACCATAGGCCGACAAAAAAAGTTGATTATCCCGGACGAGCGGAGCGAGCGGCGTCAGAGGTAAAAAAAAATTAAACAAAAAAGTATAGGAGGATAAAAGCGACGAGGAAGGAGAGAGCTTACGCTCGTATACAGTATCGGTGGAACACTGAAAGTATAGCAACGAGAGGAGCGGATCGAAAAGCGGGAAGACAAAAAAAAAGGTTACGGTAAAGAAAGAAAAGAAATAAATATGCGGAACGGAATATTTCTCTGTTTTATGCTGAACCAGGAAAATGAGGAACACGCGATTGATCGATAACGCTAGTGAGAATTATTGCTTGTAACAAAAAATGCACTAGAAATCGCGGCCGCTATGTTTGCGAAACAGACCCAAATCGCCACTCAAACATCGTCATTATTATCGAATTTCACATTGAAGCAAAAATCTCCGTTTTGGGTTTCGAGTCGGGAGGCGAAAGAGACAATAAAATCGAAATCGAACTGAAGGTGAAGAAAAAATGCTACTCGATTCCATCCGTTCATCCATCCAAGACCAACTTCCGTAACCAAAACCTGAGGTTCACTGGAAAAATGATCCGATTCTCGTTTTCCTGCAAATGCCCATGCATGCTGACGAGAGAAATATTTGGAAAGTAATGAAACGCAAAAGTGAGTGAAATGTCAAACGACAATTTTCCAATGTCTCCGTTGCCATCGAACCCATTTTTTTCCAACCCTGAACACAGGCAGGTCATTCCTGCTGCAGTACGTCTCGAAAAATGCATCTGCGTGTGCACTGTAATTATACGTTGAGGTGCGAGGCGACAGTCGATGGAGCGTAAAAAGTGCGTGAGGCTACGGAAAGCGGAAGAGAATTTCGCCTCAGTTTTTCTTTCAGTTCGATACACATATGCATTTGCACACAAGAATATATACCAACGTTTATGCATCGTCGTCTGACGCGTACAACGAGAGAAAATCAGGATACACTTTCATGGTAAATTATACCCCGCTCCAGCCTGTTAGTGCAGCTATAATTGCTACGAGATACGGAATACAGAAGGAAGCAGAATGCATATACATATGGATAAGTGCATACAATATGCATTTACGAAGAAAGGGGAGAAAACATGGCGGTAAACTTTTATCACCTGCGAATTACGATACTTATCTTACAATGTAAGCTCAAGACAATGATGCTTTTGCTTTTACGAATATGTTTAACAAAAATAAAATGCCACGTGTCGATGAAGACATCAAAGAATGAAGAAACATTCCATTTTTCAAACGAGACTCTGAAAGCAGACGAAAAGCCTATGCAAGAATTTCGAGAGAACCTCGATCGTTCTCGGAGATTTCGGAATTTCGATCCAATTCAAATTCGTTTTGAAAATATTGTCAAATAACGATTGTCACCACTTTCTTGTGAAGGCTCGTATCATTATTGATTTTTTACTCCGTTACTCCCAAACTTTTATTTTATTGCATTCGATTCTCGTGGTTGCCGTTCATCCATAATTTACGACTCTGAGGTTTGCAGCGTTGATATTCAACGAAAAATATTGTTAATTATTTATTGAATTTTTTAAATTGTGGCAATTTTTCGCGTCCATTGAGCTTCTGGGTGGCAGGAGAGGATTAATATATTTGCAATAAACCCAATTATAATGCCCTTCACGGGAAACTCAAATTTTTTTACCGATTTTTTTACGTGACTAGGAAAATCACTGACAAGAAATAATTTTTTAAATACCATTGAAAAAATCACGATTTCATCTTTCCATGATCAAAATTTGAATAAGATGTATCGTCTTTATCAAAAAGTATCATGTCAATTCAAAATTACTCGTTCGCCATAATTTGCCTGGTAAAATGCTCCGAAATTTTGAGAGAGTGTTCATTGCGCATCTTGGATATACACCCTCCCGAAGTTTCATTCATATCACTGGTTTTTTGATTCACTAATGAGCCGTATTAACGGAAACAGAAGTAGCAACGTGTATGGGACGCTCGACTGTAATTTAAATATAGATCAAACCACGAGCAAGATTTCCAGCGGTTCTGCTCTCGCGAAAGAGGCTCGCTCTATGAGTGTGTGTGCCACGCGATATTCGTTTGGTATTAGCATGGCTGCAGCTGCCTGTACGGTGCAAAGTATAGTTCACCTGTATATCGAGATGAATCGTGCACGTATGCACACGCACACACACACCCACTCACACAGGTGCATACGCTAGTGCACTTTTAGTCGAGGAATACAAGGTCGCAACTCTGATAAGTCGAGGATCGGAGTAGCGACGGGTTACGCCCTTTCTCTCGTCCCGATCGGTCTTGATGTCTGAACGTTGTATATTCCAGCAGTACCTGCTGCACGGGTTGGCCGGTGCAGAAGCGATTGCGAATAGGAAAAAAAATCTATGATGCAGGTGTGGTGGCTAGTTGCTCTCGCCTGGAGCTCAATTCGCAAGTGAGCCGCGCTGATGAGGGAATGCAATCGCGAGAGGAAGAGACGAAGGAATAGGGAAATCGCGAGGCAAATCGTTCAAGGGGGTGGCTGTGTAGCAACGGGCTCCGTAAAAAAAAAACTCTACGGTTCGAGCTACAACCATGCGTGCTATTATTTACCAGGGGATTCAGATTTTATCAAGTATTTCGAAAAGTATAGCAACTAATGAGAAGGGAATTATTTTTCATATTTTACTACGGAGCGAATTGAAATAATAATGAACAGGAGACGAAACTCCTTCTCAATATTCACTGCAAAGTTTGTCACGAATTTTTGCAGTTTTCAAAAACGTATATTTTCGTGAGAACTAGAATACGAAAAAATTAGAAGAATTTTATTCTAACGACTCGCGATATGTTGCATTTTCTCGTAATGCTCGTGTGGCCCTTACGCGGATGCCCACGTCATGATTTTCCGAGTTGATTCCGCTCGTGAAGTTTTTTATGAGATTGTTATAACTATTTTGTGAGGGAAATTGGCGAATGGAGTGTGTACGAAGAAAGGAGAGAAGGAATGAGAAGAGAATCGCATAGTCGAGAAGAGCAAAGAGAAGGAGCATGCAAGGGCGTCGGCCGCGGCCTCGCCAATAAGCGCCACTTGGTCAAGCTCACTGCCATCGTCTATCGCGGAGCCCTGGAGTTCATAGAGAAATGCCAAGCGCTGTTTCTCGTCGAGAATACACCATGTAAATTCCCATACATCCATTTACGAATAATCTGCATATGATCTACGGCTGTCGGTGCTTCGTCACTCGAATTAACGATTTTGGCAGTTTGAAAGTTTACCAAACATCCGTTCGAACAAAAATCTTTATCGGAAATTACGTTTTTATTTAAATGGCGAAAATATATTTTGAAATAAAATTCTCACTTTTAAGAATCGCGAGGTTTCCGATAAAAATGTCTTTTCCAATCCCATCGATCGAATTCGATATTTTTCGAATCTTTACAATGCCCACGTGTTTCGTAAGGTTCGCGGTGTGTATCGCCAGCTTTCTTCTGTACGAACCGACGAAAGGGCCGTCGATGACAAGTGGATGAAGAACGCTCCGGGTCAATTTGACCCAGCAATTGTGAGCGTCTCAAATGCTCGTCTATATTCCCTGGTGGGAGATTTTGAATTATGAGGAAAAGAGGGAGAATTTCGAGGGACTATGGAGATGGAAGAGCCGGTGTCCACCTTCATAATCAATCGTCGAACGATTTTCGCTCTCTTCCTTCGCTACCGTGTTCGAAATCGGACTTGTCGTCCAAGGGCCAACAGACATCAAGCTAAGTTCTAGTCCTATATCTCTCTCTCTCTCTCTCACTCTCGAAAGAATTGTTAATATGATAAAAGGGTAATAGCAGCGTGATAGACTGCCCTGTTGAATAAATTAAAACAAAAACATTTTTCTGTTGCGTGCGTGATTAAACGAGAATGCGTGATGTGAGTGGATGAATGCGTGATTCAGATTTCGTGTAAAATTATTTTGTATGCCCGATGAAAATTTAAAGTGTCAAAGTAAAGATTCATTCGTCAAACAGTTTTTCTGTCAATAGTTGTGATTCTTAAAATCTAACAAAATAAACCTCCAAAATATTACACATGCAATGGCCGGGTTAATGAAGGGTGAAGCAAAATGTCGGAAATTTTAGTACTAATGAACTCAATTGGTCAAAGTTGTGCTGCGTAGCTACACATGTGGACACAAATATACACAATAATTAATACGTATGTACGTTCACAGACACAGGCAGACAGATTTTATCTGTGCTCGATCGTAGAAAAAGACAGAGTGGTGTAGTCTGCCGACTTCGCTCGAGGCCACAATTACACGAAAGTATTACGCTCGTTATTAAAGTGCGATCGCACAGATCTGCTCATTTATTCGCTCTCACGAGTTCGATATATATATCTCTCATTTTATTTTTTATTTTAATTAGTTCGCATCTCAGATTCCTCTGGTACCTCATTCTCGTAAAAAATTTGATGGTCCTCGCACTCTCGATTGGCCACTTCTCGCCAAATCATTAATTTCGATCAATTACATTGGAATGGAAATTTGTTTTTGCTCCACGATCCAAAGATCGTTTAATTTTTTTCTTCTCCCAAATCGATAATCGTTGTTGTGGAATTTGCTATTATGGAGATTAGTGAGTGGCAGAAAATTTGGTGGTTTTTTTCTCGCGAAGGAAGAATAAACTTGGAATAAAACAAAATTGAGTGGATTTATGAAGCTCGAGGCGGACCAGCGTAGATTTCGCCTGAACCGGAAGTCGTTCCTCTTTCTCTCATCATCTCATCTCCATATTTGGACACCCCGCTGCACAAGACTCACCGAGAGACCCGCGGAGGAAAATGCAAGAGAGAGAAAGAGGGAAAGATGTTAATCGGAAATTTCAACGAGAGCATAAAATATTCGATTTAGTGTCGCTACCGCCAGTTCGCTCGCTATCAAAGCGAATATCCACAGGACTTTGACTACGAGAGAACATTCATAAAAGCGAATTATATTCCAACTCCTTGCAGCATAGTCTCAACTTGGACGAGATCTTGCGGACTTGTTAGGATTCTTCCTTCATAACGGTCGAAAGGCGCGGTACTTAACACTTTTGCTCTGCTATTTCACCAAGTC
This sequence comes from Hyposoter didymator, assembly GCA_037952995.1. Taxonomy (NCBI): domain Eukaryota; kingdom Metazoa; phylum Arthropoda; class Insecta; order Hymenoptera; family Ichneumonidae; genus Hyposoter; species Hyposoter didymator. Next base: position 7,956,363 of record JBAJMU010000003.1, on the reverse strand, counting down.
GTAAAATGACGAAAAAAATACCAATGGCAAAATTGCAGCTGCTCTGTACATACGCATGTATGGGATCTTTTATGCAAAATCGAATTCATATTTGTTACTGAATAGATTCTGCACAAGTCTTCGGTTAAAAGAAAATAAAATTGTGAATAAACGACGACTTGGAAATTTTTTATTTTATTTTTTCTCAAGATAAATACGACCATACGCAGAAATCATTCGTTTATATTTTTACAAACGATAAATGATTTTTATGTATTTGTCAAATCGAACGAGAAACATTTCCAAAGACACGCTTCGATGAATAAGCTCGAGAATGATTTAAAAATAGCCCCATCAGCCCGAAATGCATTTTTTGCTACGATTGATTAATGTTCCAACTAATTTTTAATTTGAATCACTTCATAAATGCCGGACATAAACGACGTCTCTCTACTTGGCGATCTCTCGAACGTGTCCATTATTTCTGGTCCACGGATCTTGGAGTCAAATCATGATTGGATTCACTTAACCTTCCGGCCCCACAATCAATTTTCCTGACGTTAACCAAACAGTGGGCTAACTAACGAGCCCAACTTTTTCTGCAACGTAAAATGTTGTATGAATGCGACGATAACGTTTGATCGTACGTTTGTTCCCTCAGTTTTTCGGAGTAACGAAGATGCACGACAAAGTTGCATACACGATGAACATTTCATCCTATAAAAAATGGCGAAAAAAAAGCTCGAAACTCTCGCTGGGTTGGCAATCCCTGCATTATTAAAAACATTTAAAAAAATTAACATACGAAACATAAATGAGTTGATAAGTTTCCGTCAAGATGTCGAAAAGCGGGGGACGAAAGATTCGTAAAACTGAAGAAATAAAATTATTCGAAAAAAAAAAATCGAAAATAGTATCAGCTGTTTGCGAAACATGCAAATTCCGAAATGATTTGGAGCAATAATTATCGTAGCAAACGAGACCGTGCGGAAGAAAAGTAGAAGGGAGCACAAAAGTGAATTATTTCCGCATGGAAAACGCGATGTATACAAATAGCTTTCCGAGGCGTTTGCCTACGCGAGAATCCGAAGAAATAGTTTTAAAGCGTTTGCGAGAGCTCTCGGAATTCGCTCTCTTCAGGAGCCGCGCGCGTTTTCTCGAACGAATGTGGGACAAGCGTCGTTAGAAGTTGCCGTGCTCTCTTCCCAAACGCTTTTTACCACTCTGTATATTTTTATCGCGTACATCCAGAAATACCGATTCACGACGACGTGGCGATGCGCGGTCAAAAAAGAAATGTAACAATAATAATAATAAAGAAGCAAAAGAAAAGTACTTTGTTCAAGTTTAAGGTTCGGGCGACTCGCGAGACGCGCGAACTTTTACGGCCACGGTCGTACCCGAGTCTTTTACGTCTCTCTTAGCTCGGATCTCTAGCGCGAGCTTTCGTAAACCCTTGAACCGCAATTATGTGTTTTATATAGAACGAACTCTTTCTTTGACTACGAAAAAAAAAATACGAAGAAAAAATGTTGGCAATTGGCAGCCGTTCGTGTTGTTCGATGGACGTAACCCGCACTCGCCGTATTCTTTCTGAGATGTTGGTTGATCATCTCGGAACAAAATATATAGGCATCTCGCGTATGCATGAGAATGCAAATGAATATTGTCGATGTATGTTTTTCCTGAATCTCGAAATACTTTGTAAAATTTCAACCAACTATTCCCCTNTCACGACGACGTGGCGATGCGCGGTCAAAAAAGAAATGTAACAATAATAATAATAAAGAAGCAAAAGAAAAGTACTTTGTTCAAGTTTAAGGTTCGGGCGACTCGCGAGACGCGCGAACTTTTACGGCCACGGTCGTACCCGAGTCTTTTACGTCTCTCTTAGCTCGGATCTCTAGCGCGAGCTTTCGTAAACCCTTGAACCGCAATTATGTGTTTTATATAGAACGAACTCTTTCTTTGACTACGAAAAAAAAAATACGAAGAAAAAATGTTGGCAATTGGCAGCCGTTCGTGTTGTTCGATGGACGTAACCCGCACTCGCCGTATTCTTTCTGAGATGTTGGTTGATCATCTCGGAACAAAATATATAGGCATCTCGCGTATGCATGAGAATGCAAATGAATATTGTCGATGTATGTTTTTCCTGAATCTCGAAATACTTTGTAAAATTTCAACCAACTATTCCCCTCGCGAGAAAATTCGCGTTTCCCCGAAGATACGTAACAAAATGAATTTTCTCTGCCAACGAAAGAAACGAAGTATATATTGAGCAGTTGCAAAAATGAATTGCGACCGGAACATCATTTGTTACAAAAAAAGAAAAAGAACTGATATAGCTGCCTGCGTTCGATCGAAAATTGTGAACAAGCCACGTTCGATGGCCTCCACGTTTTTTTTCTTTCGAGGTTTTGGCAAAGGCCGGCCGAAAGATCGCCAAAGAGGTGAGAACGGAGAAAAGGGATGAGTTTAAAAAAAGGCGGAAATATCTATTGAGTTTCGGAGTCGTGCAAAAAAACGAGACGAAAAAAGCTCAGAAAAAGGACAAGCTCCTCTCCTCGACGTGTTACTCCAGCAGGCCGTGATACATCAACCGCAAAGAGAGAGAGAGAGTGCGAGAGACGAATATAAGGCAGAAAGAACGAGTCTCTCGGGCGCCGGGCCAAACTATCTTTACTCGGACAAAGTTTTAATTATCCACGCGAACGAAGGAGAAAGAAAATCCCCTTTGCCCCCGCAGTTCTGACTCCGCATCACTCTGCAACTCGTCCACAACATCGTTCTGTTATTCTATACTCTTTTTCGTATCCTCCGGGCCCTCGATCGTTTGCCTCATGGAAGGTATTAAACTTCGCGCACAACTCAACACGGGATAATTGATGAGAATTTATTCGCATCGCGCGCCTCCAAAAAAACCACAAAAGCATCATGCCTTTTAATTGCACACAAAACTAGCCACTTGTTTGTAACTTAAAAGAAATATTCGATCTTCACAACGAACCAAAAATAAAAATCAATCAAACCGAACAAACTTTTATATTTTTGATTTTCGAACTACCACACGGAACGTCCAATTCCAATATTTTGTGATATGGTTTCAAATTGCGATAAATACAAAATGATTTTTCTATAAAGTCTTGCAAAAAATTAAATTGGATCGAAAAACATTTTAAAAAAAAGCAAAAACGTCACTTCGCTCACCTTTCGGAGTATAAATAGTTTGCGACAATTTCTGAGGTTCGCCAAGTTCGCGCATTCGAGAACGAAAATCCATGAACCATATACCGTAGACATACAAAGATAGAACATGTATTACAGCACGTACATGGTATGAGGGAGGCGATCTCGTGGCAAAAGTCGGAATGAAATTAGCAAACAAATAGCTTAATTCACACCTTTCGCGTTTCCCCCTCGTTCTTCCTCGGCGCGCGATATGTAAATTTAATAACAGCGGTTTCGTGTGGGTGCCCGTCAGATATAAATACATAAACATATCTATATAAATATCCACGTACGAATAAATCCGTACACACCGTCCGCGTATATAGGGGAGAGACGAGCAAAGTGGGACACTCGTCGAAAAATGATTTTTTATAAAAAATAGAAAAATTTCATCATCCCCAGGACACGTGTCTGTCGAAATTCGCCCGCGTACCCATCGCTGTCGATATAATTGATCGGAATAATTTGTTTTTTCTTTCTTATCACCCTGCAGCAATGACAATTCGACAGGACACGAGTTTACAGCAATAATCATCGAAAAGTAATTTTTTTAATATGAAAAATAATTCTGTCCTAAGGTGCACGGTGAAATTTTTGAATTTTTCACAAAAAAGTCATTTTTCCGACAAGCGTCTCACTTTGCCCCGTGTCCCACTTTGCCCGCCGCTTCCCTACACATTAGTCCACCGTTGATACGACCGATTAAAAGTTGCAGGGACATGTGTGTCAGTGCACAGTAGCAGTACGAGTATAAGAGGGAAAGAGAGGCGGGAGAGAGGAGCAGAAGGTGTGCAGTGCATGAAGGACGAAGAGGGTGGTTGCATAATGCATGCGTATATATTGTGTACACCTGTTGCCCCAAATCACGGAGGAATCCGAGTTATACTGCAGTGGCGCACCCGCGGTGCATGCACAACCCCTGTGCTTTTATATAATCCTGCTCACACGTGTCCATACATACGTATATATTGGCATATATATATGTACACGCGTGTGTGTGTACGTAGAGCATAAAGCGCGTTGTGTAAGATATAGCTCGTCTCTCTGGATCCCTTAACCAATTCCCTACAATGCTTCCTGGCTGGGGGGTGTTTGCCAAGGGAGATATAGGTTCGTAGGGGAGACGCATCGTCATTTAACGGAGGGAGAAATAAGGAAGGAAACGCCATACCCGTGCATCATTACCCGCATTGAAGCAGCAGGGCTTACTCTGGGATCTGTGGGTCAGAGGCGTGTCAGCGAATCATTCGTTTCCAACACGTACATCGTCAATACGGACAAATTATGATGAATATTATTCTACAGGATCGGGGGCTTTGTGTGGTTGTGAATCGTTTGACTCTAGCCCGTATCGAATCGTGGGTGAATTCCTGCGGAGACGAGCGAGCTGCATATTTTCTTTTGACGCAGATACTTTTTGTTTTCTAGAAGAAAAGTTTGTGCTTGGGGGAAAGGACCAAAATACTCCAGACACGCTGGAACTGACCTCATGCAACAACCGACCATTTCTCTTTCACGAAACATTGCTTTCTTCTGTTTCAAAGCACGTAATAACTCAATTAACCAAATTACCATTATTTCGAACTCGTTAAATCGTGAAATATACAATTGCATTTTGATATATCATCCTTCATTAAACATTCTCGCTCGGAGCACGCACCGGTGCTTAAAACCTCGAAAGAGGTGTACGTAACGCAACCGTAAAGATCGTAACACTCCGTATACATACATTTATACTGTGTATGTACACTTGAATGTGTACATAGAAATTCTATGTAGACAAACGGTCCGTCGTGGTGGACCCTTCAAGGGAACTTTACGGTTTCGTTGAGTCGGTCGTATCGAAAGTTTTGTAGTTTGCCACGAGACCACGATGGTTCGTATATATAGAAAGAGCAAGAGAGAGAGAGCGTTCTTCGCCGCTGAGTGTGGAATAGACCAGCGTGGAAACGACGATGAACGTGGAAGGGCGAAATGGAGGAGAATGCTACATGAATCTATACATCCATATATCTATACGATGCCAACATGTATATACATGTATATCAGCATGTTATACAAGAATTTTCTGTGGGGAATGGGTGCAGCGCGTCATCCAAGGGACGCGCGGGTCAGGTAGTGAATCAGTGTACTAAAATGAATGAAGCGCAACAGGTCGACGAGGCAATAGTTGCATATAGTAAGCTTATGGCATGTATAGAGAGAGAGAGAGAGAGAGAGATGAAAAGTCGTGTGGAGAGAACCATAGGACTACTAGGACAAAACTGTTGGTGGTTTATACGAGAAGTAAAGCGAAGAGAGGGGCAGAACGAGCGATAAAGTTATAGCGGATAAAACGACAGAGAGAGAGAGAGAGAGAGAGAGAAAATTCAACCAACCAAAGGAAATTTCGGGTCATAGCTTTGCAAACAGAATAGGTAAAACAAGAGGCGTGAACCAATTTCAAAGTTAGCAACGACTAACAAAGCGCTGTATAGAGAGAGAGCAGGGAGTGAGATTAACGAAGAGTTATAATTATATGTACAGATATACATCCGCCACGTCACTGCAGACTTCCATAAATAGGCAAATTTACGCGAATATCCACGTGTATAGTTTACATTATCATATGGCCGTGATTCCTACGATAATTAACGATTTTCCATCGTCTTTTCGTTTAATACACTTTTCATTCTTCAGACGCAAGTTTTTCATAGTGTTGCAGTCTATTTGACGCCATCGAAGTGTAAACTGAGACCCTTATGTCCATGGAATTGTTTGATTTCAATTTTTCAACAAATTAATAAGTCTGTCTGTTTGTCCTGATTGAAAAAACTTTTTAAGTAGATTTCGGAGGCTGTACGATTACGCATCTCCACACGATTCGGGACTATCGAATTAGGATCGATGGAATTGCCCTGCACTTCATTTGATAGCTGAACGGAACGTCGGTCATTACGACGAAATTGTGGGTGAATTAACTAATTTTAATTTTTTTTGCACTGTTCGTTGACTCTGCAAATTTGGTTAACCAGAGTTATTGTGCAAAACTGAAAAAGACAGGGTGTATGTCAACGGTGGGGATCGCTGAATCCTCAACTCTCAGGCATCATCAGGTTTTTCTATTGGGTAAATTTTAATTTTTTTTTTTTCACGATTGGAAACACGAAAATTCAAGGTGGTTGAGAACTTTTTGAACGGAATACTTTTACAACGACGGGATCAGTTGCAATAAAAATATCGACAAAAAAGACACTATCAGTTCGTCCGAGATATATTAGTGTGGACTCATGAATTCTCTTATAAGCTCCCATCTCATTTGGTTCGAGTTATTTCTCGCCTTATTTTCGACTCCTAACCCGATCTTCACCGCCCCCCACCCCCCCTATATTGGTTCCTCAACTTCGACCATGATCTTATGACGCACGTTTCTCGATCCGATGGACCAGTTGGACCGGCCGAAAAAGAGCTAAAGCCGAAGGAAGAAGGAGCCAGACCTGATCCGCGAGGAGAGAACTCGTCCTGCCCAAAATTCGCTTCTCCCTCGTATCTCCCCGCGCTCCTACAGTTTAGTAATCCTCACGGAGAGGCATCTCGAGGAGAAAAAAATATTAGCTCAGATGACAATGACGACGATAATTATTGTAATAACATCGAACGCGAATGTTACAGAGTTTTTATGGAATTCCGATCCTTTCCTTGCTTTTGCACAATAATCGTACAGTGATCGAAAAACTTTGTACGTTGGTACGATAGTAATTGAGCAACTAAATCGTAATCAGCATTTTCTTTCAACTGAGACACGTTTTTTGAAGTACCAACTTCCGACAGAAGCGAAAACTTTTCACCACTAAAGTAGTTTGATGATAAAAATGTATCCTGCTCTTGGGATATGAAAGGAAAAATATTGAGAAAATCGAGCAACTGGTTAAACGAGAAATCGATCAAGTTATAATTTTCGAAAACTAATCGGTACGTGGCATTCGCCTGGATCGATGGAAAAAGAGCAGCATATTACCATAATATACGATCGAGAGCGACTGCTCAATATTTCTCGCTTCGCTCTTCGTTCCCAGGAATGGGAAAAACGATAAAAATTCAGTCAAGAAATTAACAGAAAGAGTTAAGCAAAAATGATGAAAAAAAAGTAACCACGGATTTGAATCTCTGATCGAGATGAAAGAATTTCAAGCCCGTAGTGCAAACGAATTTCAGATATTCCGGACGTTGAGCTAGAGGCGAAGAGCTAGCGCGAAAGAGAGGGAGAAATTTGTGATGGAAAGGCGAATTCGTTAACGGAATTGAAGTGCCAATCATTTCTTGCTTGATAAGGCGTAAAACTATGTATATAAATAATACGTACACACACATGGGCTGACGAGTAGAGTTCGCCAATTTATCGAGTGCGTCCTCGATCGCGGTTTTACGCTCTTAACGTGTATACTTCCGTGCCTGTGTGTGCGCGGATCGCGTCCTCGGTGTGTGAGAGCAAAGAGGCGTGCCTAGATTACTTTTGCATCGATACAGCGATGTGCCCATATTTTTTTACACATCTGCCAATGTGTATGGAAACAGGTAAACAGAATTTTACCGAAGGAAAAGGCATAACCTCGGCTTATTTGCGTATTCTAATGTCCAAGTTACGTTCTTCTGATTGTAAACTATCAGCATACAAATTGGCAGTATGTACGCGTATACAGCAGCAACAGGAAATGCTGAGGAACACTTGGCCTGGGCTTGTCCTGTCCTACCTATACGCTGTACATATACATGATGTGGATTCTGCATTACATAGATTACGTACAAATAGATCATTCGTGTATATGTGTGCGTGAGTGCGTGTCTGTGTAGATTGGGATAAAAAGAGAGACCTGGCTATAGCAACCTCTCTTCGCACTCCTTTCCCTCCAAACCCGGTTCTTTCGCGTTACGCTTCACTTAACGCGGCCTCTTCATATCTACACAGTTCGATAGACTCTCTTGCAGCCGGGCTCCGCTCGCTCTGTCCGTCCACCGATATAATCTCAAAAGGAAACTGACGAGCGTCAAGTTGCCTCGCAATACATTATTGTTCGTCATTCGCCTGCGATAATCTCTCTGATCACTCGAAAAGTAATCGAGTGAACAAACACTCACAAAATTCGAAATTCGGCATGCGAAATATGTTGCCCTCTATCTGTGAACTCTCTTTTCGTCGGGTCTCCATCCTACGAGACAAGGCCCCGAGACGAAACGTCACTCTTCTTCTCGGACATGACAATCGGGAGAGGCACACGTGACATGCACACACGTCACCACCCATCATCCATGCCAATGCGAATTTCGAAGGGGTCCACACTCCTGCTCTCGTCCAAACTCCTCAACAATATTCTGCTCTCTACTCGTATTTTTTTTTTGCTTTTTGAATGTACTACGTTTAGAAAAAAAATTATGTAAATGAGGGAAAAGAGAAAATTTGATTCGAGGCAGTTGTCAATCATTTTCAGAGACCGATTATTTTTCATTTTTTTCGTCCTGGCGATTCACCTTGCTATAACTTTACATGGCACACGTCGACTACGTTGAAAAATTTCAGAGGTCAAGTTTTTTCTTCCTTACTTGTACGCATCGACTGGCGAAATGTCCATTTACAAAAATTAGCAGGTGCCGGACAATGCTGCATGTGTTGGAATGAGGTAATTATTTACCGAGTCCGCAAGCACACGCTTTTTATTCCTCAATTTTCTTTTTTTTCCAAAACTCTTGAATTGATTGGATTTTTCTTTTCAAAATTCAAAGGTTCTCTAAATTTCAGCACAGCCGTACGAAACGCAATGCCGTAGATTCCGTAAATTTATAGCAGAATTCGGAAATCTCGAGCTATACGAAGAAGCACAAATATTCAACAGAATTGCTGGCATGTTATCACCAGGAAGTGTGTGCTCGCAATGAATTCCAACGAAACGTACAGAGGGGCGAAGCGATCGCAAGGGGGCCGCTGGAAAACAGTTTTTTTTTTCTTTTTTGTGGAATGGAAAAAAATAATAGTAAAAAAATTCCTAGTAGCGCGGACATTTTGTAAAAATTGAAAAACGGTGCGTTTGGAAATGAAAAAACGTACGTAATTGCTGGGTCTCAGTTGAAAATAGCGAATCTGAAGCAGCCTGCTGGCGGAAATGTCTGTCGTATTTATATAAATGTAGATTGCTTAAAATTCGATTCGAAACTCTTTTGGTCGTCTCGGATTTCCATCCTGTAAAAAATCGTGTCCCTTGCTCGGTATATCTTCCTTTTTTCTGTCATGCCAATGCTCTGCTTTTCTCTCTGTCGCTCTGTTCGCGAGTATGTCTGTTTCGTGTGTCAGGCAACACATACGAGAGTATACACAGCAGTACGCAATCAGAATAGTAATTAAGGATTCAGTTAACGCTCAAGGATAGTGGAACGCAACCCAATTTGAGCGTACAAAAGTGTAAGGTAGGTTAGCAAGAATAAGAGAGAACGAGTTGCGTGAAGGAGCGCGCGAAGGATGAGAAGGTGATTTCGGAGGCTCTTTCACGAGAGAGAGAGAGAGTGGCAAGGGGGAAAAGCCCAAACGAGGGAGGAAGATCAGAGGAGAGTCACAGAAAAAAAGAGAGAAAGAGGGGCGCGACGCTGAGCTTGGAAAGAGGCGACAAGGGGGTTGGGAGTCAACGAAGAAATTGCGGGGCAAAAAAAGCTCGAATAAAAAAGATCGAGGAGGGTTCCCACAGGGAAGGAGGAAAGGAAGGGAAAAAAAGGAGGAGGAGGAGGGAGGATCGGAGTGTTGGAAAAACACAGGGAGCAGTGGCGTACAGAGTCAAAGACGGCGGGGTAGAAGTTTCGCGCGTCTCTTTTTTCCCCATCGTCATTCTCTCGCTCTCTACATTTTTGCCGCTTCTCCTCCTCCGCCGAGCCCCATGCATGTCCCGCGTTCCAAAATGTGACGAGTATATACGTATGTATATCGTTAGACGAATATACCTAACGACGGGACGAGCGTGCGAGGTACGAGAAAGATGGAGAACGTGAGCTGCGGAGGCGGCAAGAAGGAGGGTAGGTCGAGGGTTGTAGGGAGAAATTGAAGGGTGGGATGAGACGGATATGCGGATACACATATATTTGAATACACGCGCACACACATTTATAGAGAAAGAATTCTTTATACAATATAAAGAATGGAAAAAAAGGAGGAGAGGCGAGAAGTGAGAAAAAAATGGGGAATGGAAGGAGAGGCACAATGAAGTGAGCAGGAGAAGAAGATGGAGAAGAAAAAGTGGGGGGAATGGATTGGAATGGTGGGTAGGATGACGAACTGGACGAGAAATAGCAAGGAGATGGAAAAGGAAGAAGCAGGAGGAGGAGGAGGAGGAGAGAAGCTATCGAGGGGAATCCGAGTGAGTTCGAAGCGCGAACGGTGCAGCAGCGAGAAGAGTGTACGAAGCGTTGACGATGCGCTGTTCGTCTGCTTGGCCCACGTTGCTGCTGATGCTGCCTGGTCCAAACTTGAGGGAGGGGACAGAACGAGAGCTGCTGCGAGAGAAAGAATATAAAGTGAGATGGAGCGAAAGGAAGACCTGCTTCGCGAGACCGAGATATAAAAGCAGCAGAGGTGAGGGAATTCCTATATGCACCGCGCGGAGCAACTCTTTTTCCCCCTCTCGCTCTTGCTCACTCCTCTCCCGCTTTGCCTCTTCTCCCCGCCGAACCCCTGGACGTCTCGCATCGCCACCGACACTGCCGAGCGACCAGTAGTCTCGGTGTTTCGGGAGTCTACCAGTGAGCAGGTGAAACGAGTAAGAGCGAGAGGGAAGAAGAACGAGAAAAATACCATGGGGAGCAGCAGAAAAACAGAGAAATAGAGCGAGCGAGAAAGCTCGCAGCAGCAGCAGCGAGTAGAGGAGGAAAGAGAGGGGCAAGAAAAAAGTAAAGGAGTGGTGGTAAACCTCCGTATAGTTGGTGCTACCGGTGCTGCTGGTGTTCGCGGAGGGATGAGGGCGCCCGAGCAGATACGGTGACTGGTGCTGAGTATTAGTCGAGCCCAGAAGAGGAGAAAGAGAGGAGAAGAGCTTGAGAGGCGCGAACGAGAATATGGGAAAAATAGAAGAGAAAAAACTGGTAGCCAATGGGAGTTGGTGGTTTGTACCATCCGGAGAAGGAGGGACTCCAAGAGCGGGAAGATCCGACAACGTTGCAGAGTTTTTGTTTACCGCGCGGGCGCCCGCCCGCGCGCGCCACACCGCGACGGAGAAGTGCATCTCTCCGCAAGCAGAGTAACCTCTCGCGCCCAACTCTCCTTCTTCTCTTTCTCTCTCTACGTACGCACACACACACCCGCCCCTCCCATATAAATTCTTATGTACGTGTATATATAAGAAGTGTGCAATCTTTGGACCTGCTTCTGTTCTGGCTCCTGAGATGCTTTGGACGAATCTTCTCGAGGTGTGTTTCGTACGAGATGGAGAAAGAGCGCAACTACACCGTCGAGCCAAAAGCAGGACAACCCTTCGTTTGCCCTCGCGAGCATACATAAACGCCCATGGAGAAGCTTATACTCTTTTCCAAATCTCGAGTTTTGCGAGACATGCTGCGCCAAAAAAGAACGAGCAAACACAACCAAGACCAACATGAATTTTCACGACGACTTTTTTCCAAGTGTTTCAGACAACACGAGGCAACGACTCAAAAAATAAAAGGGAATAAGAGAAGAGCAGAACGAGCGAGAAGTGTGCCTTTGTACTTGACTCTTCTTGTAGACGTTTTGTCGTCTCGGGAAAAATGAACATTTCTGCAAATCAGAGCAACATCTACATTTCTTAAACCTTAGCTACATTCGTCCCCGATAAATATTTGCAATTTAACACAATGACAAATAGGTACCATCATTCCAACCTGTTTTGCCATGAGCACGTGCATAAGAGAAAATTATTAATCTACATGATCCCCAGTAAAAAAACATGGTCAATGTGATGTAACAATCAACGTTCGGATAATACATCGAAACTATACATGTTCGCGTTCATCTCGCGTTTATGAGCCTCGTTTCAAAGCTCAAACAACCCACAGTCAAAAGTTTATATTGCCAACGATCGTTGAAGGGATAAGTAGCTATTAACGCGGTTTCAGCACAATGGTTAACATTTATTTGGAGAGGCCAATGACTTTGAGACTGCAGGGATGATCAATGCACGTGTGATTTATCCTTTTATATCTATATACATATATATTTAGCGCAAATCCGCACACATCGGCTCACGCGACCGGATACACACGAATGCTCGAAATAACGAGAGAATCATCGAGAGTAAAGTATTTGGTCGGGGCGTATACGCGAATGCATGCAATACTGCAACGGCTTGTACAAGACGGCGACAGACGGAAACAGCCAATGAGAGAGAGAGAGAGAGAGAGAGAGAGAGGGACATCCATCCGCAAACCACGAATATAGTCGTTTCTCTCTTTCTCTCTCTTTCTTTCTATGGCGAGCACACATCGAGTAAAGTCAACGATCTCCACGATCTCTTCTGCTCTGCTCTTGCTTTTCTGGCTTCTTTACACTTGGGTGTCAGAGCTATGTGCTGCAAAGTCTCTCACATCTTCCTTCCTCCTCTTTTCTCATTTGCCTTTCTCTCTCACACACGCATATGCCATCTCTGTCGTACACTTGCATCCACGATATCGAAATGAGAACCGCCTCGCCTCTCGAATCCATTTCGCTCACTTTAGTGATGCCCATTGCGGCAACCAACAAGCATTGGTCCAAGTACCATTTGGACCGTTAGTACAGCAATTTGGAAGAAACAAAATTAAAGGATCATTTCAATTTGAAAATTATGGCGCCTAAACAAAAATGAATGTTTGACCATTTTTCACCAAAACTTCGAATCGAATCCATATGCCGGATTTCCTTTATTTCTTTTTCCGGCCAGTTGGTTATCTGACCGGATTTTTTTTCAATAAAGAGAAAAAAGAATTTCAAAATTTTACAAAAATGAATTTTCTATATTGAAAATTTGAGCTTGACTGAAAAAAAATGGATTCTAAAAAAAACTTGCAAAGCGTCGGTATAAAAAATGAATCATCACGAAAAATTTTGGAATTTTTTCGAAAAGTCTCACGATATGACACTCAGGTGATGAAAACCGTTCAGTCTTGGAATCCTGATAGCGAATAAATTGATGATAAAAAAAGACATAGAAACAATGAAATTATTGGGACATTGGAGAGAGCTCGATGCCGTTGTAAAAATATGAAATAAAATTTAAATGTAAATCGCTCAGGCAAAAACGCAGACGTGAATGCATCTTTCTAGAAAAAAGTCCAAAGAGAGAAAAGTGAGAGAGAAAGAGGGACGGAGATATCATGCGTTGACGCAGCGAACGACGATCCCGCGTTAGCTTTTTGGCCTCGAGCTTCTTGTGAGATATTTTCGGCCCTGGAACTATACTCGCATTTCCTAGCGTAAAATATCCCATACACACACACACACGTGAGCTTACATATATGTATCTATATATATACATGAGTATGAATAAATGTGGATGTGAGCGTAGCAAGCGTGTCTAAGCCGCTGCGTGAAACGCATCTTCGTCTTCGTAAAATGTATATATAGTCCCATTTGCTGCATCACAGTTGTTCGAGGAGTGCGGCTACGATGCACCAAACGACTTTTGGAGAAAGACTGCGTTCGCTTCTGATCCCGGGAATCCCTCACAAAGAGAGAAAGGGTGAGCGAGAAAGAGGAACGCGAGAGGAGCGAAGCAACTCTTACCACTCACGAAAACTAATATATACACAGTTGGCGATGGCAATTCGAAGGCGTTGAGAGTGAGACAGCGTGTGAGAATAAGAAAGAAGACAGACAGCCAGACGAGCTCTTCGTGATCACGAAAGAGGGAAATATGATCGATGCGACGATGAAAAATGAGAATGCATTCCTACGCCCAGACATTTTTCCCCTTCTCAAACCCAAACGTACACATAACATATGAATGGCGCTCTGTTTCCATCACTATACATTTAATAAAACTACATAAATTTACTCAATTCGATTCGATTTCTTTAACCTCTCACCCCGTTTATAATCGCAATCATATGCGGCGAAACTTTTGGCCAATCATAAATCTCTCGATCGCACACAACTCAATCAATCTGTCGGATCGATCTGCGTCATATATCGAACGTCACGGAATTTCTTCAAAGCGGAGTATACTCGATTTAGTAAATTACGGAATATCGAATTCGAATAGTAACCCTCGAGATGTTTCGTTGTAAAAAGCATAATGCAGGACCGGGAATATGCAAAAGAAAAAATACTGCGAAAAGCGTTGGTGACTTGATTTGCCGCAAAAAAAAAAAAATTGAAAAAAAACGTGCGAGGAAAAGTTTTTTGTAAGAAAAAGAAGCGAATGGTAATAAGAGGAGATCGCGACCAGCATGTGTTTTATGACTGGAGAGTCGTCTAGGCGAATATTTCGGACCAGACGAGTCGAGAATCGTAAGCTTACACACTGCCTCCTCACAACGGCAAGGCGTCGAGAAGGAATACAGTGATACTGTGGAATAAGGAGAAACGAGAGAAAGGCGAGAGAAAGACGAGACGACGTGCAGGCTGTTAAGCTCGTGGTCCATGCAGGGGGCATGCAGGGTTCGAAAAGTCCATCGTCGACGAGACGTCTCGCGACGCCAGGTAAGAACCCTTTGGGATCGTGTACGGAAAAGAGAAAAAATTGGAGAGACCCGAAGAGCGAGACACGAAACGAGGCGAGGCCGTCACGCGTTCGAGTACTAGTGGCAAGCGCCAAAAACGAGAAGCATCGCGCGACCCTCGAATCCAAGGTCTTTCACCTTTTTCTCCCGCAGCAGCATTAAAAATTGCATCCGCCAAACGTAACAGAGTTTTTTTCCTTCATCCATCTTTTCATTTCCTTTCCTTTTCCTTTTTTTTCATCTCGTAATTTTCTCACCGCTGCTTTTCTTCGCAGACTATTCGCGAACAAAAAAACGCGCTTTGAAGAAAAAGAAAAAAAAACAGAATAACTACGGAAAAATATGAATGACGTGGCATCCAAACACTCTTTGGGCTCGTAAAAAATGGTGATTAAAAAAAAAAAACAGCAAATTATTGATTAATGAAGGAAAATTTTTTTATCAGAATTAAGAGTGAAAAATTATCAGAAACTCGAGTAGGAAAATCCTGATCCAATTCAATTATTTCTCATTCATGACACGATGAAACAAATTTCATGTGAATAGAAAATTTGCAATTTATTTTTCCTGCTGCTTTCTGGAATTAATACGATTAAGATGAAAATAATGCTGAAGTTTGGATCTTTGGAATGCAAAGGAATTCCTTTTTTTACTATACTGCGGAGTGCTCAACATTCATATGCTTCTGCTTGTTACGATAATAATGAGGCACTCGATTTTTATTGCTTAGGAATAAAATGTTTGATGGAAATTGGGACAGTTTTATAATTTGCGGAAAAATGATTCATTATTTTTGAATGAAAATTGAATTCCTGAAAAATTATCTTCCACAGAAATTACTATTGACCGAAAAATGAGAGAAAATTTATAAATAAACAATTCCCATGATTTTAAAATCTGTTACAAAGGGATACTGAGAATAGAATGAATGAGTAATGATCATCGAATTGAGTCAAAGGTTTACACGATCCTCCCTTTTAATGCGTTCGTATGGCTCATTCGCCAACAATGATCGTACTTGCTAACGGCGTTACTATTTTCGTCGTTTAACGAGATAGAGATAGAATCAGGGAGAGAAAGAGGGAGAGAGAGAAAAGACTGTCAGGGATGCGTCGACCTCGGAACTATTATTACACGACGACACGCACGTCGAGCATCTCCCGCCGTTTCTCTCGCGCGGTTACAAGTTCGTGGACGCGTTTTCCTCCAAGTGCTGGGCCATCGCACCCTCTTTCATTTTCATCCCCATATCTTTTGTTTCCAAACTTTCCTTTTTTTTCTACTTACTCCATATATTTCCCTGCAACACAAACTAATGACTTCGTATCGAACGTGATTTCCCGAGTTAATTATATCGCAAAGGTTTCTCGATCCAAAAACGATGTGCCGATATTTTTGTTCTAAAAAAAAAAAAAAAACAAATGCCACGCGAAATATTGCAATTTGATGGGTGCATAATTTTTGGCAAATTACTGAAATAAATTTGTCTATTTATTCATGTAAAAATATTTGACGGGGCATGGATAAAAATATTTGCATCGAAACTTGTAACCGGTGTGCGCACTCAGACATTTTATTAATAAAAAAAATTGCAGAAAGCTTGGTCACGAAAGCACGAAATTTTAGTATATAGTGAAGAGTCTATAGAAATGAAAGCTACATATGAGAATTCGCTTCAGCGGGGCCTGAATAATTAAATTATCAGTCGATTGAATATGAGACACATTACCTTTGGTTGCAACTTTACGTGTGCGAAATATGTAGCAAGCGAAAAAAAAAAATAATAGTAAAAGAAAAAAAGCGATTCGATAGACAGCGTTATAGTTGACTCGTTATTCTATAATTAATAACAATAGAGAGAAAACGAGGGAGGGTGTGAGAGACATCAACGTATGTAATGACGGTGTCATGAAAAAAATATGGGGACCAGTGAGCCGAGTTTATTATAATAATCGCTTTTGCAATCTGCTGTCTCGCGAAGCTTTTCCTTTCTTCTCGCCCCCTCAACCCCCCCGTCGACTCGGCCGCAGCCTATTCGCCAATGGCATAATCGCACTAATCAACAGTCCATCCAGCCAGTACAAAAAATACGTACATGACAAAAAAGCAAAAAAATAATCGATCGCAAGGCAGAAAAAAAGAATAATAAAAGCGAGGAGCGAGTACGCTCGTCGAGTTTATACCATAGACTTTTCGAGCGTGCTACAAAAGTACTCCAGTCCCTTGTACAATAATGAGAATCCCCACGCGTTCAACTCTCTGTACTTCGTTATAGTTTTTAACTACATATATCCATCGCAAACGAACGACAAAACTTTGTTGACAACATTGACACGCGGCTGAGGGTTTCCGATGTGTCAAAGTCCAACAACTTTTCGGACGTGCGACGATTAAATCTCGCTTATGGCCATTGAGAGTGTACAACAGCATCCCATATTTTGATACACCACTTCAATTACTGGGGGCAAAGTAATGAGACATCGGAGAATTTGACGACGCGTTAATGAATTTTTGATGAAAAGAGAGAAATTTTGTAGCTCGGTTACGGTCCACACGCCGGTCCAATTATTCTTATTTGATGATTCGACGTCAAGTGAGTCGTGACTATGGTTTCTCTTGTAAACCAAGAATTATTCAGGCCGAATAAATCAATAAGTCGTTAATTATAGGATAATTGAAGGATGGAATTGGGAACGATTCGAAGCGCACCGCGATATCGAAAGTGGTCGTGTATCAAATGGAGTAGAAAAATAGTGAGTGAAGGACGAAAATAAGTAGAAAAAGAATGAAAAGAAGAGGAAGAATGCGAATACGAGGAATAAAGCGATAAGTATAGAGAAAAAGACTGCCAAGAGAACAGTGAGGAACTAAGGGAAGAAGAGTAGGGCACTAGTGAGACGAACACAACTACCGTTGGTCCATTCACTTCTTCAGTTCTCCTCTTTTCTTTACCCTGCCTCCTGTTCTCTCTCTCCCTCTCTCTGTCTTTCTTTTATTATGCTCCATGCAGTTGGCCGCACGTCCGATTCCTCTCATCCTTCTGCTGCTCTTTTACCTCGACGTAGCCGTGGTCGTCACCGACGACGACGACGACGAGGCTGAAGAAGAATAAGAATCAAAAGCAAGCAAAACAACATCTCAAACGCCCCTTAATTCCATAACGGCGCAGTCTCAATCTTTCTCTTCAACACACACTCTATATTTTCTCTCCACCTTGGTCCTCGTGTTTTGTTTTTTTTTTTTCGTTCCTTTTCTTCTTCTTCGTCTCCTACTTTTTGCACGTTTTTTTTCTTTACTCGGTTGCACTTTTCCGCGCATTGTTCGTCAAGAGCATGATGCACTCGTCGTATCTCTTTCGCTCCT
>JBAJMU010000003.1:7902177-7931044 GCA_037952995.1 Hyposoter didymator | reverse complement strand
GGGGGGGGGGGTTGAAAATGCTGGACGACCTGAGGGCGGTGGGCTTCCAGAATTTATTATGTCCCTGCTGGACGAGTGGCCCTCGGAAAAATACCCGTAGACGAACTTTCCTCCCTTTTTTCTGCCATTTCCGTTTTTTTTTTCGAATTCCCAATTATTGAACTTATCGAGGAGCAGATTGTTAATTACGATTTTTCTTATTTTTATCATGGAAAGGAATAATGTTAGTGCCAGCGAATCGCAACGATCGTTTCTCGTTGGACGGCAAAAAATTCTTTTGATTAACGATCGAAAATATGTTTTCACAGATTTACCGAAACATTCACCATGTTCCGTAATATTCGCGCTTGTTCGAACGAAAAACTTTGGAAATGTGTTTTTTATTTCGTTAAATTCATTGATTCGCAAGTTTTTTCTACTGCCCGCCCGAGGCTCTAACCGTGAGCTGTAAAGACTAGGAGTTGGGAGAACAATGTGGAATTTTCGAATATTTGTTCATGTTTTAAATAAAACAATGAATCAACGAGTGCGTCACGGCGAAAAACTTTGTCGGGGACTGAACGACTGAACGGCGATTTTCTAAAATCTGTCGATCAGGTTCTCAAGAAGCTGGTGCTATAGATGAAAACATGTAAAACAAAATACCCGCTGCATGGGTTCGAAAGAAAACGCAAATAACGGCTTGGGGGATTTTGGAGGAGTCAAAATTTTGACACGGCGTCAGAAAAACGTTCGACCGCGCGGAAAGATACAACAGTTTGATTCGTAAAGCGAATGACGCGAAAAAAATGAGGAAATTTGATTATGTATCAATTTTTCTAATAAACAGATAATTGCAAGGATGCGAATATTAAAAACGACGTTAATCGCGAGGACCGAGACGTTAAGAAGGGTGATACGTAATAATAATCATCATGATAATACGAGAATCGGCATATTCCCATGTTCATTGCGAGTCATAAACGAGAGAGGCGTGTTTCTACTGCTAACGCTCGTAGCGCCTCGTTACGTACTATAAAGTTGAAGTAAAACTCATTTTTTATCGTTCCCAATAGAGCGCCCATACATATGTAATAAAGATAATGTTTGCCGAGAGCTCGCGAACGGATCCTCGAGCGGCGTTATAACCGCGTGTCATACGCGACATTATTCCCTACATGTAGTTTTCAATCCATCTAGATAGATATATGTATGTGTATAATAAATGTATTCACATGTGTGTGAGGTGCGAAAACAAGTTTGCACAAGATCGGAAAAGAAGAATAAGAAAGTATAAAAATGGAGTTTCGGGCAGTTCCTCATTAGCGCATAACATACCAAAAGTAGTTTTGCAACGAATCCATGAGAATTGTGAGGTTATCAAAAGACGCGGCGGCGTCTCGACAACAGCGAGCGAGAAAAAAAAAGAAAAAAAAATGGCGACTTACCGTTCGCCCGCGCGGAAAGCTCCCCTGTACATCGCGCGCATCGGTCGTATAATCGTCTCTGCGGGAGGACTTTTTGTTCTTCGATCACGGGAAAGCGGAGATGCGTGGAAACAAATGTTCATATGTATATACGGGCACCTGGTGTTTACGTTCCACCCTATCCGATCCAAAGTGAAGAAGAAAATAAATATAAGAATTGAAGTTCGGATTGGGATTATTCGCGGGCTACTTGTGCTGTTGAACGAAAGTGCGGCGTTTAGAAAAACATCCCGACGCCACAACGATGCGATGCGCCATTTGCAAATCGCAATGATGACAAGCTGGACACACACGTGAGAAAGTTTCGCGCATGCGCCTCTGTTATGCAAAAAAGAACAAAAAGTAACACACACACACACACACGGTGCTGCCGTCGCGCGGGAACTATGAACGCGCATAAAACTTTTCAACGCACAAATTAACGTCAAAGCTACTATTTTTATCAATTTTTATTAATCGGAACATAGAAAGTTCAAAATGCTCGATCCACTTGGTTCGTGCTGATAACCCACGAGGGATTATTTTTTCATTCCGTCGTAATTTTCTACGAAAATGCTAAAAAATCGGACTGACGGAACCTTCGAATTTTCCGTAACCACTTCGACCTTGAAAGCGTGTCTCCCAGCAAAACATTCTACTCAAATCTCACGAAATGGATATTGGCATTTTTTTCCACACTCTAAAGATTTCTAGATTCTAGAAAATCAGGAACTTCTTTTCACGCGAACGAAAAATAATGAAACAAAGTGTGACGCATTGCCAAAATACGAATACTGCTGAGCCACGACTGTCGAACACAATAAATTAACGACAATAATCAAATAATATTATTTATTCACCGAATTGTATTAACGTTAACAAAAAATTGAAAAAAAATTCTCCACGAGTTTCGCGTGGAAATAATAATGTAAAATGAAAACTGAGACGACATTTGCTCTTCCTTGGTGAAGATTTATTATGTACAACATGCCTAATAATCCTTTATACGCAGGACATCGAACTTTCTTGATTTGGCCATACTTTACGTCGTATTTAGGTTGCAAGAAGAAGATAAAAGTTTAGTGATCAGAGGATTTCGGAGTAAATAAGCAACTGACCTCTCGATTAGTTTCGTATTCATATAATATGTATAATGTATATACATAAATATACATACTAAATGTATAATAAGTTCCTCGTACATTCGTTCTATCGTGTATTGGTTTGTATCCTCATCAACGTGTCTTCGGCATCTACTTGGACAACGTCTTTGGCATGACATTAGAACATGTGTGTTGACAAAAGCGGCAGTAAAGCATCATCGTGTATGGATCTGAATTTCTCAATTGTTACAAAGAAAAACTGAACGAAATGCTGGACAATAATTAAAAGTAAGAATAATTAATGAAAGGTTGTTTGATTCGACAGAATACAATGGTGGCCAACATCGAGCATTGCCAACTTGTGATTGTAATCGAGCGCACGTTTCTTTTTTTTTTGTCTTTCGATCGAATATTTAAACGCGTTTTCCCTCTTGCAATGGTTTCTGCCTTGATATCTGTTGGAAATATTACTTCAAGTGTGTCTACGTGTTATCGGAGAAACGGACACTTAAGTCCTTCTAATTGTCGCTGGAAATGTTACTCGCAGGAAATTCAATCCTCGATCACAAAGTTCATCTGATCGATGCCTAAGAAGATATTTTCTTGCTGGTTAATTTTCATACCGGGACCACTTCGGGTTACAATGTCTCGCACAGGTGATCCGTCAGTCGACGAAAATCCTGCTACACACTTGGTTACGTGATATTTGAAGAAAAATACAAATTACACGACGTTCCTCCGCCTCTGATCTGCTTTTTGGTTATCTATCTCGTGACAACGCAACCGATAGATCGCCTCGATATCGACGATGAACGCTTCTTCGAAATTTCGTATACAAAGCATCGAATCAGCCGAAGCACGTGCATTTACACGACAATGTACAGTTTTTTTTTCAGCTCTCATTTTGTTTTATCATTCTCCTGGACTACACGTGGTAACTCTTCGTTTACATACTGAGCTCGAATATAATATAATCTGGAAAATAATGTTATCTCTATCTAATTTGTTCAAGGTAATTTCTTTCTCGTTTAAAATTCCATTTGACAAGATATTTGAAAGTAAATTATACAAATTTGGAAAAAAAAAAAATCTCATCGATTAATAATTGTTGACTGATTTTTCTTTAATTGGCTTCGAGCTTCAGAACGATCGATGCACAAATAACTATGCGGGGAAGCGAAAAATCATATTATGTCTTGTACCATTGGTAAGTGTCCGGAGATCGATTTTCTTGTTTTCGAACTCGATTCAATGACTTTTTTCTTACTTTGCTTTATGAGATATTCATTAACTTTTTATTTTCGTTCGTTTATAGCAAACCAGTCACTCTCTTAGCCCGAGTACTAGACTATAAATTAGTCCCGTACATTTTATCACCCATCGTTTTAATTGGCCTGCAAACGGCGAAACAACCTTTGCTCACAACGTCTTTTTAAACACACAAACATAAAATATAACATTGTATCGAAAAGATATATAATGGCATAAAACATGATTTCATTTTACAATATTCCTTTTTTTTTCACTCACATACGCATTCAGTTTACAACGACAGATTCGATTATTATCGACTATAAAACAAGGAAAAAAGTAGTTATAGAAAAAAGGGGGCTCGGGCGAGAAATCATTGAAAATTTATAGCAGGACGCTTATCACGCAATGGTCCAAAGTAATATATCTATTTCATGAATCATCGACGTTCAATATCTGTAAAAATCAATATAGCAAATGCTTTGTTCAAAATAAATATTCTTTCTACGTTGGGAAACAAAATGGAGAAAATAACTACGCACACACTATAATTACTCAACAATATCAATGATTCGCAAAATATTTATAATTCTCGATTATCACACCTCGATAAGGCTACCTCCTTCACTTTATACTTTTTTCGTCTCACTTTTCCCGTACTACTCACTCGAGATCACACGCATTTACTCTTTACTATTTTGTTCATACACTTTCCTTGAGGAATGTATTGGCCTGCAACGAAGATCCGCTCAAACAACAAAATGTTTCAACCCATTTTTCCCGTTCCTTTGCACTCTCGCTTACTTTTTTATTTTCTAACGCTTTACTCGAGTGAACGATACAAATTTTTACATTGTCCCCTGTATATTTTTTCTTTGTTCGTTTGTGTGTGTGTGTGTGTTTTTTTTTCTTTTCACTTTTTTACAAAACATATTCGTCAGTGCTATAGCAAAGATCGAGGAGACTTGACATGCCGCGTAGATGTATTTTTCTTCAAACAAGAATCGTCTATATAAAAAAAAATTGCGTCGGTTTGAAACAAAAAGTCCGCGATTTTCATCATTCGTCAATTAATCCTAACGAGTATGGGTATTACACGTTATTTTCAATCAATATGGCGATCGAACGGCCACAGTTTCCGATGGTTCAATGAATTGTTCATTTTTCAAAGAGACCGTTCGTTGCAAACAAAACAAAAATCGGTACGCGTAGCTATTATCGTAAAAATGCATCAAACGATCGCGGATCTTGTCTTATTTTCTCTTTCAATTTCAACGAGTCACAGAATATGGCAAAGAACCGAGGAAAGGGACGTAAAACGCGCATCATCCTTGAAAAAACCCCAAACGCTAAAACCAAAATATATAACGAGGTGGAGAGTCGAGAAGGCAATATGACACGGGAACGGAGAAAATACGTGAAATCACATTGCTTCCTGCAAAAGGGCTCGAAAAATTCAACGTGATGAACAAAAAAAATCGCAATTTCCATGATTTTCCAAAAATTTTCTCCCATTTTTCCAAAACTTTCTGAATCTCAGTTCTACTCAAAACAAAACGGAAAAATTAATCACAGCAAGTCGAAGGACTATTATAAATTGTGTAAAAAAAAATGGTCGGCGCAGTCGATGTTCAATTTTTTTCTAGCATTCGCACAAGCACACACACACACACACGTTCGCGTTTCTGCGGCCTGAAGATTACTTCGGACGTTTAAATAATACGACGAAAAAAATATATAAAAAGAAAGAACAAAAACTACTTTCGTTGGACAGCGTATCAAATCTCCACGATTCTTATCGAGTCGTTTTGTTCTTTCGCCTATTTCTCATTACTTGTGAATGAGATATTTCCGCACAGAGAGAAGCACTGAACACCAAAAAGCATGGTCGAGTCTATTTCAGATCACTTGGCGGATTCTTCGTGCTCCAGAGACACGCTCGTTTTCTCTATATCCACATATACATATTCATGTGTGTCTGTGTATAAGTCGTCATTCAACTTGAATATTAGATTATGGACAAGAATGTTGAGGATAATATACATGGATAACATTGTTTTGTTCTTTGCGTTCTCGACACGGGCCGATCGGGCTCGACGGAAATGCTTTTCACTCCATCAATTAATATATCTTTATTTATATATGTATATATTTATATAACTATCGTATCAGAGCTCCATCATTCCCTTTAGTGTTTTAGGTACTTTAGATGCTATTTAGGTACAAATATTTTACGATCTATTCTTGTTGCTTATTCTTCGTATTTTCCCGTTTGTCATTCGCTTCCTTCGTCCTCCGCGTGGAACGAAATATAATGAGAACAAAAAAACAAAACAAAACATACGAAAAGTAGTGACTTATGTCGACGCATCCTCGTGGGTACCTCCGTCCTGTTCCAGCCGAGAAGAACCGCACACTCGACATTTGCAACAGACGATACAAGGAGCCGCCAGTAATAACAAAGGCGAGGCAACCAACAGCAGCAACCCAAAACCAGCGAATATTCCAATCACTTGGGTTCTGTGCCATATCACAGAAGCTCGCGAATGACCCAATTTGTTCTTACATGGACCCTTGTCGTAATGCCGCAACAAAAAATCGTCCTGGAAAATAATCGTTCCGTGAGTTTTTTCCCCTTGACAATTAACTTTGCGTAGTCACTGAAATTATTGGCCACGTTGAGCAAAGTTGTTGAGGTGGAATTTTGTTTTTAATAAATTTTCAAATGCGTTCCTACACGCGAGTTTCGGTAGTGATTGCAAGGGAGGGTGACATGGAAGAGAAACCTGTTGTATTTCTGCAGGGTTCCAACTGCTGAACATGGAAAAGTTCCATGCTTCGTTGCTATGCTAAACCGTGTTACATGCTAATTTTTGAAATATCATTGGAACTTAATAAAACTTTGTTAATATATTCTTTAGTATTATACACGACGATACAAATTTTTTCAGATTTTTCTTCTCACCAGTTCTCGAGTAATTGAACATTTAAGTTGACGTGTATAAGCATAGCGTTTCCATATGTATAAGTATAATAATTCTGCTTGAATGCTGAATTACTCAATATTCAGACTTTGCTACCGAAACTCCTTGAGATTGAATGGATTTTGAATGATTTTTCAGAATATTAAGATAACGAAAACAGTTCAATTTTTACAACTGCCATTTGAGCTTTTGTTAGGGTGTTTCGTTGGCACTGATACCAGTGTGTACTGTAGAGTAAAAAACTCACGTCTAGAGAGGCCAGGCAATACCAGCAAAATACGTGTTTGCATCTCTTGCACATCATTTGAGCGCAGCCTTCGTCTTTCTCGATAGGCACCGAACACATCGGACAACATTTTATGTGATCATTGTCAAACGGAATGCCAAGCGGAAGGTTCGGACAAGGCCCGTTGTTGTGCCATGGCTCGCGACAAACTGAACAAAAGTCTGTGGAACAATTTGGACAGTGAACCGGTCCAGGGGATACGATTCCGCTGCCACCGCTGGTAACCGAACAAATTGTTTCACAGCCTGCCCGTGGGCACCAGGCTCGTTCTTTGTCCATCGATACATCTGGAAATTGAATAAAAGTTAAT
Source organism: Hyposoter didymator (assembly GCA_037952995.1). Lineage (NCBI taxonomy): Eukaryota > Metazoa > Arthropoda > Insecta > Hymenoptera > Ichneumonidae > Hyposoter > Hyposoter didymator. The sequence goes on along the minus strand of JBAJMU010000003.1, from coordinate 7,923,665 downwards.
GCTTCGCGCAGCAGACGTCTCCATCACATTTTGCAGATAAAAGAGAACGGCAAAAAAATTTCCAACTCCAGCATAAATTTTATTTTCCAGGGAAAAAGCGGTGATCCAACTTTTTCGTGCAAAAAGCAGTGTTTCGCGTTACAATACGTTTCTTCTCGCTACTGACCTCTGTTCAGACGAAATTTGTGATGTTTTTCCATCAATTCAGGACCGACAAGGGCAGCGATCTCCTTCAGGGATAACACGCTTGCCCAATCGCACTGGGCATCCGGGCAGCTTATCTCATAAGCACCCTCTTCAATTTCAAATTCTACATAATCTTTCATACACTGTAACATGAAAAATAAATACAAATTAGACAGAGCAAAAATTACGTTGCTGTAAATACAAATGAAACTCTGATTCACTGTGAAAAATTGTTTTTTTCCGCTGTCTCATTTATGGCGAAATCAAAGGGATCAACATGAAATATTGAAATTGATTTTGTACATTTTGGTATTCGAATCTTCGTTAACGGGTGAATTCAACTTGAAAACCGATTTTTTTGCTGTATGAGCCGTGGTAGCCCATCCTAAGGAGCAAAGTGTATCAAGGAGCAAAGTTACAAAGTCTAAGTTGGTGGAGAATTAGGATCTCGAAGTTTGCATCGTTGAAATGCAACGAAATTCGGTTTTTTCTGTAGCAGGGCTGAAGATTCTTATTCAATATTTGGCCAGGACAATAAAACCAACTTTTTTTAGGATCCAAAGACAAAATCGGTAGGACAATTGTCATGGTTTTTTATATTAAACAAACAATTGATAGGAATAGTGTTTTTCGTTGCATCCTATCGATGCAAAAGCTTTACCATCGTTGGAGAATTTGCTGACGGAAATGGTGCGTTGTGATTTTAAACAAAAACAAAGGAAGGACAATGAACGGCGGATGAGAAAGAATCATTTTGGATGATAAAGGAGTGAAAAGGTGAGTGCGGAAGAACGGTGGAATTTGGCTCACGTCTTTGCAATAGAAGCAGCCGCAGCCCTCGATTCTGAATATTTTTGAAAGAGAAACATCGGCCAGGCAGAGTTTGCAGAGAAATTGTCCGGTGGTTTGGTGCGACGAGGCGGGAACAAAGTTGCCAGCGGCGAGACTGTATCTGGAGCTGGAAGCGAGGGACAAGAGGCTGGAGCATCGGGAGCAAACCCTGCTCCGATTGATGGGTCTACTTTCGAGGGCCAAAGTGCTAAGTCCGACGGCAGTTTCGCACTTTCTGAGAGCGCCAGGTCCGAGGCTGAGCCAACTGCCTTTGGCGGCTTCCAAGCTGGCGCTGCTTTCGGGCCTCAGGAGAGGAGCGTCCGCTCCTTTACCCGAAACACCTCTCTCCGCTAAGCTCAGATTAATGGCGCTGGTCTCTTTTCTCAAAATAGGCAACTTGATCCCACCTAATTTCTTACTTTTCAATTCATTATTTTTCTTCTGACTCATAGAGTTGTTTTTGGCTGCTTGATTGACGGTAGTGACGGAACTGGTAGCAGTGCCCATATCCATTGGGTTTGCTCGTCGTACGACGAGCAGATGTAGGCTAGGCATCCCCTGATTACCAAAATGTAGATATTTAGTTTCTCTACCCTCGCAGTCTCCGTTTCTGCCGCAACATTTCCCCTTTCCGATCGACCTTTCGCATGAGCACGCTCAAATATAAAGGAAGCGAGCCAAAGAAAGAAAGAAGAAAAAAAAACGGTGAAAAGACGAAACGCGAACGCGATCCTCGAGAAATCGCTCGTTCGCGTCGTTTCGGATCTTTGTTAATAGAGGCTCGTCGTTCGAGTACTCGGTGTATAAACACTTTGTCACTGTAACATTCTTTATACTTTCGATAAAACAAAACAAATAAGCACACGAAAAATGCACTTGCAGTGTACGTAGAAAAAACACTCACACGCGAGCACACACAGAGACAAAAGAGACTGCGGTAGGAAGATCGGAGAAATGAGTTTGGCGCAAATAAGATCCTCACTGCAATCTATCCACCGTATAAATCCGCAATGCACTCTTTTCTCGACGAAGAAAGCAATAAAAACAAAAAAGTTGATTTGAATTTTTGCAAAAACAATGACGATGACGGAAGCGTCGTGGATTTGTAATGTATGTTAAGCGTGTGTGTCTGTTTTTCTCCGTGTCTCTACACACCGATGCGTATACATGTCCACATGTAGTAGATATTACGTGTATCTGTATGTATGTACGTATGTACCGCCGTCGCCGCGACAGCGGTTGTGTATCGGAGCAGGGGCTTTAGCGCCAGACGACGTGACGATTAATCGCGTTGTCTTATGAAAACGACAGAGATAGATAATTAATTTTCCGGCGTTCGGATAAATACGAAAAATATGTACTTTTTTTTTTGTTTTGCTTCCTTTATCGGTACATCGCGCCGTTGTTTCCAACCATTTTACATCTTTCCTTTTTACTTGTTTTTATTTTAACGCCCGCGTATCAAGTCGTTCGTCGTCGCATCATCTCGCACTATCTGCTGCTGCTCTCGGGGTTTTGCATCAACACCGCGTTATATATCTTTCGGGTTTTCTCCATCAACAGAGTCCTCGATGCTTGACATAGTTGCCACCGCGCACTCATAACTGCATGTGCGCACTGCTTCAACTTATTGCGGATCGCGGCTCTCGCACTTATTGTCGCACAAGCCAATATTTTTACATACATCCACGTGTCTATATATTCGTTTTTATATACGCGACAATTTGTTACAAAGTGTTGGCTAGGCTAAACCACCCATAGGTAAAAGTCACTCGCCAACCACTTAAATATCACTCACTCAATACCACTCGGCACACCATAATATACTTACTTTCACCATACATCCGTTTTTTTTTCTTTTCCTCCCTCTCACCGTCCTCTTCGCCGCTTGTTTTTCGTACACACACTAAACATTATTACACAGCAGATGAGCTACTGCTCCCAACTTGAAAAATCATCACGCCTTCTTTTTTTCAAGGTACTAGATTTTATTTTGTGGCTAGTCGCGACGATGTTTGCATCACTCTCTAAAACACGCGAAATATAAAAATACAGTAGCAGAGTGCATACATTTCCTTATGCGTCGAGTATTTGCGTTAGTTCTATTTTACAACGCACGTCGGGCTTCGCGACTGTCAATTATCATCTCGGAGCTAACCTCCAAAAAAATGTCGACCTTTCGTCGTTTTCATTCTCTTTCCATCGAACCCCATTTCGAGCAGTACAGGTATTCGTCGATCACGAATTACACAGAAAAACAACCCGCCAATTTATTCTACTCATGGACTATTCAAATCCTCATACATTTATGTTCGATTCGTAGTAGCGAATGAGACCTCTGTCAACTGATCGATTGTCCTTAAACTATTTCCTGCTTATTGATTCTATTTTTTTTCACCTAGCTCTCAAGGTGTTTGCTATATACTTGTCTAGTTCAATCGCAATCTTTTTTCCATATTTTCAGTCGCCAACCGAAAATCATGAATTATTTCTCAATTAGATTCGCGAACTCTCATTTCGAACGCAATTTCAAGGTGCGTTTGCTCTTGTCTAGTTAAATCGGAATCTTTTTTCCATTTTTTCAGTCGCCCACCGACATTTTTTTTATCCCTTAGAAATCAATTGCCCAAATTGCCTCATCGTATAAATGCATTTCTTCACTGAAGCCACAGAATTTATGCGGCAGTATTTCGTAATGTGCATGGATACACTTTTTGTGTACTCGCAAATATTCCAAGACGCCCACTCTTACACGAGCGACACGATGAAAAAGGAGAGACGCGGGCAAGGAAAACTTACAAGTTAAATATTCGATGCATTATATGTAAGAAAAGAGACAAGGTATTATTGAGGTCGAAGCCACAAAATGCTACTTTATATCCACGAAAGAATGGCGCATGTTGCGTTCCTAAATTTATCGAAATGAAAAATTCGCGCACACTCGTAACTCGCGAGAACAAAAAGTATATGCTGGATCGGGAGATTAGAAATGATGAATCTGGTCGTTCAGAAATTCACCAAAAATCGGAAAACTATCATTTCCGGAACACAGTCATACCGCAGGTCCAAAAATGGTTCATCATTCGATCAACTGAATGTTTTCATTCGAGGGCTTGTTGATTTTGTTCGCAGCAGCCTTTTTACTTTGGAAAAACTGCTAGTGACAGAGATTGATCAATTTTTTGAAACGTCCGTCGCGTTACAATTGTTCGCCAACGCGTACAAGGACAAATTTATTTGTTGTTGATATTTCTCGTTGGCGGATTTAATTTTTTCATTATCATGCAGGTGATACCGATTTGAAATTGAAAATGCACAGTCTCCGCGTGAATGCGAACCGAACCTGCTGCGGTAATATTTTATTCGTACACAACTATTCGGATTGGCGTCGCCGCGTCGTGGCTAAAATTTATTTTCGCCCATTTCCCGCATCATGATGGCGCGCTCGGGTCTTCGCTTTTTAAAATTATACAAACAACTCTGCGCGTTGATTGAAATATTTTTTGAGCGGATGATACATCAATATAAAAACCGGATCTACCAAAGTTGGTTTTCATAATATGAAATTCGGAATTCCTCGCAATGAATTATTTATCACGAAGGCATGAGGTCACCTATGAAGAAACATTTTTTTACAATATTTGTTTATAACCATGCAAATTTGATAAAAAGGTTTTTACAGCAAAACTCCAACACTCCAGTTTCCCGTTAAAGCTGGTTTAGTCGGGTGTCGCCGACGACGAACCTTGACATTTTTCACCAAGCTCTCTCTCTCTCTCTCTCTCTCTCTCTCTGTCTGTCTCCGTGGCTCACGCGATACAGCTGTGTAGATGCGAATTAAGATTTATTGTAATTTCGTTCATCCATCGATTCTAACGACTACAATCACGTTAGACCAACGAGCCTCGAAATTCCTCTCGACGTCATTTGCCGGCAGCGGTGATTTTCGTTTTAAAATTAGAAAAAAAAACCATTAATTTCGTTCGCCCAGATACCGAGTTTAACTTCACAATCAGCAAACGCGAAAACGTGCCCAAGAATGTATGGCACACGAAAAGTTGAAAAATCGATGAGAGCCATATTGACCAATTTTAAGAAATCCATGCAATAATTTTTCGAAATTTGACCCTAAGACCGTGGAATCCGTGCAATCGAGTGACGCAGCCGAGATTCAACGTGAAAAAAAAAAACAAAAACAAAAATTATTTCGTGCTCGACGTTTTTTGTATTTATAAAAATCTGTTGAAACAGAATTTGTCGTGCCACAGCGCCAAAGACTTCGATTTACTGAACGAAACAATCCGGAATAGTAATAAAGACGAAAGTATAGTAAGGCACCACAAGAGCAGGAAGGAATACAAAAAAACTTGTCTATATATTTGACGAATCTTGATTACAATGAAATAATTTTGTGTATGTTTACGCTTATTTTAAAATTGTTTACAACTATTATTATGTATTTACAACGAGGACAAAATGATACAGAGAGTTGTAGATGTGCGTTGTTGCAGAGCCGAGATAAATGTTCTCTACAATAATAAATCTCAACAGTGTATCACGACTGTACAAAATCGCCACCTGACAATGTAAAAATTGAGCAATTTAAATTAAATTATTGATTAAAAAAAAAAAACAAAAAAACCTGACCGTTGCTGACGATTTCAAAATGGAGAGGTTCTTTATCGAGATTTCGGAAGAACTGATACAAAAACAAAAAAATAAAGCGTAGCAATGAAAAATTTCCATCGCCGACGAACGAGACCGTGTATAATGCAGGCATTGTTTTTGGTTGTTTCTTTCCAATTGTTTATAATGTACTCAACAGTTTTTCTTTTTTAAATATGGACTAGAGACGTGTCTATCGGTTCACTATTACAATTTTTCCTCAATCATCTTACACGTTCAAGGTCACAGGTTGGTCCGGCAGTTCATTTATAAAATGCGCCAGAAAAAAATAAAAAAAATAAATGGTATTGATTGTGCAATGATTGTTGAATAAATTATCAATTTTCGCGAATAATTGGAATCTCAGTTGTACGTTGGAACATCCGCGCGGATTCGTGAAACAGATATTTTTATAAATCCTTGCAGCTCGAATTTAGCGCCGATTTGATTTGTTATTTCGTAAGCCGAACGGTATACCGAGGGCAGGAAAAAAGGAGAATGGGAAATTAAAATGATAATCGACGCTATTTTCTGGGGACGAGGATTAATAATGACTTCGATGATTCCATTTTTGCCTTACCACAAAACAGACGGTTATATACAGGCTCGGATATTTATCGTGATGTGAGTTGATCGTGCAACGAAAATAGGAGAAAAAACAATGAAGCATTCAGTCCAACGATCCTCACCGCGTGTTTGGAATAAGAAATCCGGGACGGGCACTCGGAAGGTGAAAGAAGAAATCATTTCTTTTAACATTTTTACAGATTCGGGCGTTACAACGATATGTTCCCGGGCTGGCTGTATTGGCCGAGTCTGGAATGCTTATCGACTGCTCTCACCGCGAAATAGTAGTTGTTGCCTTCGGAAAACTGTAAAATAACACATTTTTTTCCATTACGTTGCATTCGTTTCGAGCTTCAAAATTTCTGAGGCCTACAAATCAGAGGAAAGATCATGCTTTTGCTTCCAAAGTGCCTTCGCTTTCGTAGAATTCAGTAACGAATAAAAATCACACTATTATATTAAGGGCCGATCCAAAAAACTCCTGAATACCAACAAAAATCTCGGGACAGGCAACAGTCTCGAAGAAATTTCGAAATTTCATCTTTAGAAGGAAAATTAAAATTCAAGAGTCAAGACTCCAAGCGTAGAATCGAAGCGGTTGTCTCGGACTTTGAAACTTTGCCCCTGCATCACGCAGAACCGCATCGAATAGTTGAAAATCTAATTTGAATTTCCGAACGTATTGTACGCGTTCTTTTTTCACACAGGCGAGTCCCATCGTTCAGCCTTTTTGTATTTTCAATCGAACGAAAAATCCAAAAACGAGCAAATTGTAAAAAGATGTCGAGAACATTTCGAGAATCATTGAGAACAAAAATTACCACCATTCATCGTAACTTTGAGAATTATGACGTTTTCTTGTCATGGAAAAACGAGTGAATTCTTTTCGCGCACCGACGACAAGTGGCGTTGAAAAAAAAAAACGCAAATTGGTGTCGGGAACACGTTTGTTTCATCGAAATATTGAGCCTTGGGAATTCTCGTCGTAAAAGACACGGAAATCATTGTACGCGTCAATTCTAGCTGAGCTAATATTCTGAAAGAATGACCGTCGGATATTCTCGTTTTGATTCGTTGACTCTGAATGCAGTTGATTTCCGTTTTATTTTTGGAAGTAAAAAGGGAAACCCGACGCTCAAGCGTTTCGCTATTTTCGTTATCCTAGGACATCAGATTTGTTGGAATTTTCAAAGTACCTGTGTGAGAGTGCAAGCCATCGGCAGTGGCAGAGCCCGGACATCGCCGACCTTCTTCCACAACGAAGAACTTGGAGCGACACCAGAAATTTCTTGATAAGCGTATAATTGATAACTCGCTATATCTGCGTATTTGTCCGAAAGCGCCATGTTCCAAGACAAAACAATGCCTAGTAAACAAAAAGCAACAAGAAAATAAGTTCCAAATATTTTGTTTTGTTTTTCGCGAATACAACGAGTCGACAAAATTTTTCTGCGTCCCTCACCATTTGTTACTTTTGATATTTTCAACGAAGGGGCCGGTGGCGGAAGTTTCCATGATGGACTTGACATAGTGTTCATAGATTCTGGCAGAGACGCTGGATGCTGAAATGAGAATGAAGAATAAAGAAATTAATATTTTCTTTCCTCTGATGGATCCTTTGGCTGCGAACAACATTTTTTCGGAAACAACATTTTAGGCGAATAGAAACGACTCACAGTACCTCAATTATCGAGTCAATAAAACAATTGGAATAACTTGATGATGCGTTTAAATGTTTTTTTCGTGGTATCGGATTTTTTAATGCAAAATAAAAGATAAAAATCGAATCACCTTATAAATTAATGGTGGCGCTGCCGTCGTAGGAATAACACGAACAGCATTGTTACTTATGGTACCGGCAATCGGGAACGACGTCCTGATGTTGTTCGTCGGAGCAGGTCGTATCTGTCGATTATTCGAAGAATTAATGAAAAATTCTATAACCAATTGACAATAATTACTAAAATTAATAATAATTGCTTAGAGGCGTTCATGGGACTCTGAATCGACGTCTCGAGAGGATGATTTGCCAGAAATCATTGAAAGCGTCGTTTTGCCTTTTTTTTTTATATCACGCGGTACGTAAATGGACGTTTTGCGAACGCTTCGCGTACACAAAACCCCCATTTCCGCACCTCGTAATAGAAAATTTCGTATAACACGCGTACGAAAAACTTTTTCGTCCTAGTGTTATAATTTTATTTTTTTATTATTGTTCCTGCGTACACCCTTGCGAGTTTTTACGATCCCTTTCCTTTTAACCCCACTTAATCCCCACTGTTCCAGAGTTCCGGGAGTTCCCCCCAGAGTGTTGCCCACAGCCACTCTTTCCTAATGCACTACTGTATCGCATTCGCACGAGGACCAGGGGAAACTGTGGAAAACCCTGGCCGATACAGGCGGCTATATTTTCATTGAGTTTCAGTTGGATAGCTCCATCAGAAACTCAGCGAAAACTGCCTCCCGCTCAGCGATTGATTCGCCAGCCGGTACATGGCTAAGCGGTCACCCAACCAAGTACTGACCGCAGTCGTTGCTGCTTAACTTGGGTGATCGCCGGAGCCACGCACCGACCGCGAACCCATCGCTGTCGGTGTGTTATAATTTTATTTTATTAGACTATTTTATTAGACTTCGCACGATCTTCTGTTTCTCGAATAAATTTATATTCCGCGCTCTCATTCGATATACATAATCTCCTTGTCGTATTTTTTCCCTGAATTTTTCAGTGAGTTGTAGTTAGTGAGATTGAAAACAAGAATCTATGGTTTTGGGCGATTTTTATGGTGCCTCGGATATTTAGACTCTTTTTGTTGAAATCTGTCCATGGAAATACTCAAAATTCAACCCTCGTGGATTATTCAATCACCTCCAGACGCACAACTGCAGTCCGAACGCAACGCACGATTTTCTCGATTATAAAATCAATCCTATCCTGATAAACAGAATTTCTCATACACGATTTTCTTCATTTTTTCACATAAAACTCATCCATTGGGCGAAATTCTCAATTATCGCTATACAACAAACTGACCATCTACAAGGCCATACTGTAACCACACAGAGATTGATAGCGAATGCGCGGTGGTACATCAAGAACGCCTGGATGCACAGAGACGTCAAAATCAACCCCGTCCACGAGGAGAGAAAACGTCAGTGGAGCAGGAACTACCAGGAGCGATTAAAAAACTAGCTGGCCACCAAGATAGTCGAAGACTATCCAACGATGAATCCTTGAATGCAAAGATTCAACTGAAGGACGGACCTCCGCATGTAATGCGACCCTCAACTAGCGAAGAATCAATGAATCTCCACCGACATCGCTTTCTGCCCTGAATCACCCAGAACTATTTATCGTTGCTGCTAATACCGGATCATAGTTGAAAAATGAAAGATAAAGAAAAAAAAGAAGACTGAATTTTTCAAAGTTTCGGTTGCGTGCGTTCGGACTCCCGTCATGAGTTTGAGGGTTAATTATCGTTTAGGATCAAATTTCGCTTGCAATCGTGCAGAAAATTTGCTGAAAAATCAAAGTGTCTTACCGGTGTCGCAGTCGACGTTAAAACAACTTGTCTCGGAACCATGCCACTTTGCATTGTAACGTACGCTAGCCTAGGAGCATTCATATTATTCTGCGCAAAACAGAGAATCGATTTATATTTGAAATTAGATAATAATGTAGAAATGTAGAAAATAATGTTGGACTTTGGCTCGTTGGAATGCAAAAATTTCGTTTTCACCAGAAATGTACAATTCATCAATTAAATGAGTCAACTATGTTACAATTTTGAGAAAATGGAACCTCGCGACACAAACAAAATATTACATTCCGACGATACAAATATTTGTAATATGAAAAAAATAAAACTCACAACTAATGCAGTCGGCGTTGGTTGACTCGACGGCTGTACAACTCTGATTCCCGTTTGAGCGGTTATTGCCATGTTACCAGGAATCGTTTGTATCACCGTGTGGAAACGTGGAGCGATCTTTTGCACGTTCGCAACATTCGGTGATGTCTCGTTGTTCGTGGCAGTTGAAATTTTACCCGCAGGAGCTGCGATAAGAATAAAAATTTTATGAATCAACTATAATATTTTTTTCCGGACAGAAGCAAAATCAACAAATTCGAACAAATTTCAACTCTTTCTTGAAATACTATGAACATTGCGAAAACTTGAAAATCATCGAACCGAAAAAATATCGTTGTGAGGAATTGGTTAAGAATATTCGGAAGGAAAAAATTAGAGGCGATACATTGGAATCGTTGAGAAACTACCGAGTCACAAAGTAAATACATGGCCAACTTGTTTTGACACAATGCTCACCTTTCGTTTTTTCTTCTTCCTGTGTCAAATCAATGAGATCACTATTTTTCGTTTTGGAAGCCTGCATCGGTGTTGACTGGCGAATTGCTTGATTCGTTAAATTGCCATTAACGAGGATCGTTTGCTGAAATGTGCGAGACAGTAAGGATTAAAAATTGAGGATCAAGATTTATAGCAATTTCAACCCTTTGTGGTCACACTGGGTAGAATCTACCCAGTGACCACCTTCGGCGTAAATATCTACTAGTTCCAGGTATTAAATGGCGGCGGAAATACTTACCGCCGCCAACGCTAAAATCTCTAAAATCTGCTCTTAGATCGACCCACTTCCCATCATGAAATTGATATGTTTTTTGAAACGCGCGCTATTCTACTATTTTTTTCACAAAAGAACCAGATCCGATGAGTATCAGGTTCAAATTTTAACCAAAAATATTGAAAATCCACAAAGTGACGATTATTTTAGTAAAAAAACTTTTTTTTCTGTTTATTTTCTTCATTATGCATTCAAAAAAATATGTTTGCCTTCGATTTCTTTCAAGAAAGTTTTTCACATCAAACTGTAGTGTCTAAAGAATGTTTAGTAATTTTTTGAGTATCTTCGGGCCGATAGTTTTGTCACAATACGGTTTCAAAAATAGACTGGGTAGAATCAGCCCAGTGTGACCACCGTGATCGGCGGCGGAAGCGTGACCACGGAGGGTTAAGATTCAAATTTGTTTTTTATTGCTTCCTGTAAATAAAATCAAAGGCGCTGCATGTGACTCACGTTGGATGTTAGGAGTTGTGGATGCGGAGCTGAGGCTGGTTGATTGGCTGAAGTGACTGATGGTCTCGCGTCCAAAACAGGTTTCGAAACGAGAAGAGCAGCGGGTGTGACTGTCGAAGCATGAGGACTATTGACAGGCGTTGATGCGGCAGTATTAACAGGTGTGGTGATCGGATTCTCGGGTCTTCTGGGTGAGCGAACTTTGACCGTTCGTTTAACGCCCGTCGTAATCGTCGGAGACTCTGCTGGAGGCTGTGCTAATTGTTGTGCCGGTTTATTCGTTTGTTGGATTTGTTGCTGCGGATGTGCAGGGATCGTGCCATTCACTGTTCCCCCGGTAACGAGTTTTTGTGCTTGTTGCAATTGACGTAAATTCTGAATTCCGTGATCCTAAACGAATTAAGGGATTTTCAATATTTTGATATGGACTTTGTAATCAATCGTCATTACTTATTATTCCAATCTTTGAATCCACTTTTCAGTGTCACGAAAAACTGCTGAGAATTATTTTTATTTCACTTCTCGGAATGAAAAAAATGAAATTCGGTTTTTTGTTTTTCTTTTTCAGAGTAAATAAGAGATTTTCATGATTTACCGTGACAAAATTCACTTGGAGACCAACCGAACGATTGATTTTAATGGGTACAACGGTTCTGGCGTCGGGATTCGATCGCAAATCCGATTTATAACGACCCAATACCATGTCAAAATCTTTTATCTGTTTGGCCAACTGTTGACATTTCACTCGCGTCGCTTCTTGATTCCGTTCGGACAGTTTAGCCTGTTCCCGCAATCTTCCAATCTCGTCCCTCATCGTTATAGTTTCGACTATTTTTTGTATCAAAAGTTCCTCCAATTCCTGTTACAGAGAAGAAGAAAAAAATCAACGTTGAACAAATTCACAAACGATGGCAATGACAAAAGTGACAAATTAATTTGATGATCGAATGAAAAAGCTAATTGTGTTCTTGGTTTTTTTTCTCTTTCATTCTCGAATGACCCCTTAATAATAGATGCTTCCATGTTGCTCACCTCTTGCTTCAATTTGCACAAACTCCCGTTGGCATCGCGACGAAAAAATTGACGTACGTTATGAAGAGTTTGTTTTATATCCGACTCTACGGGTTGACTACTCTTTTTCGAAATATCGCCGTTCAACGTGACATCCGATTTGAGTTTTTTTTTCGTCGTACCTTCGGATTTGACCTCATCATCGACGTAGTTACGTTTTAGGGTCGGTGGCGAAGTGGCTCGCGAATTATTGTTCGTTCTGTGATTAACCGTTACGAATTTACTCAAACTGTCGTTCGATTCCGAATCTGTATTCGCCAAACATCCCTTCCTTATTATCTCCTCTGCGTTTTTAGCCGTTTTTCTCCTTTGCCTAACATTCTCAGTCTCTGAAAAATAAAACAAAACAAATACCATCCGTTGTTGTATCAATTACGTATTTACCACACAATGCAAATTCAAACAATGTAAATGACGAAAAACCCATAACCAAACAGTACCACAAAACCAAACGCAGAGCTTAAGGTATTACTATCACGGAACGACTTCCAAAATTTTGTACAAACGTCCTTGTCACCAAAACTAACAGTGTTCTCCTATAACGAAAATATTTAATTTTTAATTTTCAATTTCAATCAGAAAACTGTTAGTTTTGGTGCCAAGAACGTTTGTACAAAATTTTGAAAGATCCCTAAATGATGTGATATTCGATAGTAATGAGTCAAGGTATCAATTGCGTGAATAGCCGAGAAAATCACATTTTATCATCTAACGAAAGCAGAACAACGTGCGATTTTTATTTTTCTCTTAAATGTAAAGAGATTTTTTTTGAAAATCTGCAGCGGGGTTGCACATCTCCTAACTGGACGACCGATAAAGCACCTCAATTCAATACACGCAAAACAAACGTACAGGGAAGATTTCAAAGGATTTGTCAATGTGGACAATCACCATTATAGCTTAACGGATGCTAATTCGACGGACTTGCGATGGAAACAGGAACACAAAGGATGGCGTTAACAAAGTGACAATTATAAACCTGAAAACTGTTCGAATTTATTAAATTTGACATACAGTATAAAAAAGTAGGGTGTAAATATGAAAAGAAAATTTCTGGGTCCACCAAAATGCATGTACTCGATTCCACGTCCAAAGCTGCAGCTGAATTAAATTTTTGCATTCATCATTCCAAATGCAATGCGATTCTAACAATAACGAAAAAAAATGGTCTCAAAGGTTTTTTTTTGTGTGAATGCAATTTTCAAGCAAGCAAATGACAATGTTTTTCTTCACTGCTACAACCGCGATAACTTTCGAGCAAACTTATAGGAACGGAATATTTATGCAACGTTTAGTTCCAAACGACTCCGAATTCACATCAATGTTCCAGTTGTTTTGGAGCTAAAAAACCATTCGGGCGAAAGGAATTTAATTCAAACTTTAATTGCCTTCGAGTTTCCAAGGAAATACAAAGACATTTATTTTCCTCAGAAAAGTTATTAATAAGCAGTACTCCCTGAAGCAAAAAAATTGACAAATTAATTGCGTAGTATTTTTATTATGAAAATATATAAAAAAGATAAATGAAAATCGAGGATAGCGTGAGAAGCAGAAAGGCCAATTCCGTGCGAAAAAGTTGATCGGAATAATTAGAATTTTCTAAGTGAACAACCGACTGCAATGCCTACCTTGGGATTCGTCTTGACTAATAGAGTTTTCACGCAGAGTATTCAACGATTTTCTACTCCGTTTTTGCTTCCGTTTGGGAGGTACTTCAATCACCTCGCAATCGTCGACTCTCTCGTCGTCATCGGCCTCATGGTCGTCCGATCGAACGACATTTTTATCCTCGATGCTTCGCCTCGGACCACATGATTTTTCTACAACGTTATCAATTATAGAGCTTCCCTCCGACTCCGAAATTTCATTGTCTCCGTTACTATTAGTTACTGTATTTTCAACATTTGACGTGTCGATGTTCTTGTCCGTTTTTTCAATCTCATCTGTGACGCTTGCCCTCAAAACCTGAGAAGAATCGTTTTCCTTGACACTAGACTCACTCGGGTTCTCATTCTTCTTACGGCCTATTTGTATTCGCTTCGAAAGTTCCATCTCGTCGAGCAATAATTCTGACAACGTGCGTTTTAACGAAGAACGCAATTTGGCCACTTTATTGGTGACGTTATCGTTCACCGGTTGCTCATCATCATCAACATTGTTACTCGACGGAGCTATTTTTTTCTCGCTATCTGTCAATGAGATGTCTGGCTCTGTCGTCGCTTTCTGATCGCTCAAAACATTTGTTTTTTCTTCATTTGTTTTCGACCCACCAATAGCAACGGTCGATGAATCTTTCGTTGGTTCTGAAGATTTTGAATCATCCACTTTTTCTGGCGACGTTGACGAATCATTTTCTTTCGCTTTGATTGACGGATCCACGATTTTCACGGTTTCTACATTTCCCTCAATATCTTCTCCCCGTTTCTCGGTCTCACTGTCGTCGCCATTATCGGCTTCTTGGCTTTTTCGTGACGATTTTGAATCGTTTACCTTTTGAGCATCGGACTCGTCGTTCGTTTCTTGCGCAATTATTGCCACGGAATTATTTTGACAATTTGTAGCACTCGTGCCTACGGTGCTGATTTCTTTTTCGTCATTCATCGGTTCATCGACTTTCGGTGATGAAACGATTCCTTCATTATCACAGACAATGTTATTCTCCGAAACAACTTCATCCGGTTTTTTGTTCGTTTTTTCTTCAGCCTGATCTTCGTCCGTGTCTTTTAAATTTTCAGACTCTTCGGATCTACTGTTTTTATCATTTTCTATTTTTTTTTCCTCCTCGGACATGAAATTCGTAACATTTTCGCTTTCTCTCACATTTTCCGGAGTGTCTTCGCCATCGTCGACACTTTCTGCCTTTATTTCCGAAGCCAATTGTCCAACTTTCCGATCGATCGAATCCGCGATTGGCTCTTCCTTTTTCCCCGTGGGTTCCAACGAGTTTTCAACGCTGACGGTTGCAACTTGATCATTTTTAGTTTCAACTTCAGTGTCAACTTTGCTGGATTCCTGTGCAACGATACCAGCTGATTTTCCATCCGTAGAAGATTCATTTTCGTCTTCACGAGTCGATTCGGCATCGGCCGTACAGTCTGAAGCTTTTTCGACGTTTTTGTCTACCGATAAATCATCGGGTGGCCGGGAAACGTCATTTACAACGTTCTTCCGGACCTCATTGTTCTCGGCGATTTTGTCGATGGTTTCTCTTTCACAAGAAACGTTTTTATCCAACGAACCGAGTGTGGAATGGTCGTCAATGGATTTTGACGATATTTTGCAATCATTCGTCCTTTCGTTTGCGGCGAGTGAATTCTCGTGATTGGAAAGTGAGTCTCTCGAGCCTGAGTCGATATTTTCACGAGTCTCTGTTCTACTGTGAAGTTTCAATGCTCTAAGGCATTTTTTATCACGACCGTAATGAGCATTTTGGTTGTAATATTTTTCGCTGCAGGGATTGGGAGGCTGAGGTTGTCTCGGGTAGGAATCCCGCCGCGATTGCTTCGAATAATGACCAAAATGTCCGGCGTAATTCCACTGTTTGTTGGACGAATCGAGAGCGGGGGTCAGAGCCAGCGATGTATCGACATTTTCGTCGTTATCGCCGTTTCTAAATTCATCGACCTCGCCGTTACGAGCTTCCGCTTTCATCTCCACATCGTTCGATGACGACGACTCAGCTTTATTATATGTTTCCTCAACTTGACGCGAATCGTGCTCATGCGAAACTTGCCCGTTCGTCATCATTTCCTCTTTCAATATGTTCGGTCGTTCCGTCATTTCTGAGGAAGGAAGGCTTGATCCAAGCTCTGCGAACAACAAGCCAACTTTTGTACTTACTACCAGCGAACTTCCCAAACTCTATCCTAATTCTCTTCTCCATACTTTTTAATAAACAAAACAACCGTTTCACTCTAGTCAATTTTTCGCAATCATTCGATGCAAAGTTGAATGAAAAAATTGAATAAAGTGACGGTGGACTCGAGTTGCAGCATTTATTATCCAGGAATAAGGAATCCAGGTTGTTCACAGGAAATTTTCCAGTCGAAACAAATAATTCCTCCAATAAATTTCTATCTGCACGGAAAAAATATTCATTCCGCATTAACATCAGCGAGTATGTTGCATTCTTGAACTCAATAACGAACACTTGGTGGTTCATTATTCATCAAACGATTCCCAATAGATAAAACCCATTGATGAATAAATAAATAAATGGTTGTAAATTATCAGCATTGAACGTAATGTTGCCAGCAAAGAAAAGTACAATACAAAGCAAAAAACAAAAGATTCGCGAAATGCTTGGTAACGAATGACAGTGGTCAATAAAAATGAGGCAGGAGTTGGCAGCGTTGGGGTCCAATAAAAAAAAAACAGCGTTTCATTCTCCTTACTAAATATTGAACGAGAATCATGAGCTCCGCTCCAGAAAAAAAAAAAACAAAAATTCGTTGTATTCCAACGATGCAAACTTTAATGTCCTCAATATTTCGAGCTTTTTCTCGCAATTATTTCATCAAGTACACCACAGACTGGGATGCAACCAGATTACGACTGCCATATGACAAGACGATGAATTCTACGACCTTAAATCTGTCAAAGTCTAATATTTTTCGACTGGATTAAGGAATTAAGTCGAAATATATGGGAATCACAATAAATCATTCTGGCGCCCACAGACATTCATTGGACCACATTTTGAAGACTATCTTTCATTGAGTGCCGATGCAGCAACTTCACGTTCACTAGGAAATAAAAATAATGTAAATGGATCGCAAAGAAGACGCGAAATTGTCGGTGTGAGCTCGAGTCCTGCCACACGTCAACGTGTGAGGCTTCCTTCGTCAGCCAATTGCACAGGCTGCCTATCAAACATGAACTTTCAACCCCCAGGGTACGTCGACGACATTATCAGCTCGAATTTGAACAAGAATCGATGTTATAAACTTGAAGGAACACGACGAGAGAAAATTCATTCATTCGGAGGGTTATTCGCATCGGAATAGCCGGAGGAAATAACCTGTTTTGCGGCACGGTGTTGAGAGTTCAATTTGGCTCTGATGATAATTACTTTTTCGCACGGAACAAGCTATTCGAATGAAATTAAAAAAAAAACAGGTTCAGAGTCAGCGGGAAAATCGAAACGCAACATGGTAAAAATCCTCCATTAGAATTCATCGCTCTGGACAAAAGTATCGAGATGCTTGTGCCACGAGCTCCACCGCAAAAGTGACTACAGGATGCGGCCACGTGGAGAGAAGTTGAGCAAGAATATCGACGGATGTCCGATATTCCATTTTTCCAAAAAAATTGGAAGATTCAAATTGAATTCTGCTACACGACTTACCCTTTTTCGTGCACGGTGACTTCGTAACTTCGGCGGCAATGACCCTATTAGTTGTTTGTTGCTCCTCGCCCTCATCGGAATACGTCAAACGAAAACTATCTTCCGACTCGGCATCGCCATCTTCATTGCTGCCGCCATACAAAAGCTCCTCCTCTCTTTCTTTCGTAATCTCCTCGTTCGTTGTTTTCGTACAATCAAGACTAGAGCAAAGAGTCTTTGTTTCGGAAACATGCATCGCTGTATTGTCCGCCGTTTCCATTATGTCAAAACCAACTGATGCTTAGACTGCAGCTTGCGCGGATTCATTAATCGGTATGTCTGAACAACGATAAGCAACTGGCCAGTTTCGAGGAACCATCTGTAGTCTACGCGTGATTTTAGAAGAGATGTTTGCGAAAATTTTCGAAATTATTCATTCAAAGTCTCAGAAATATTCATTCTCTATTGTTGCAAACTTTGCATACGAAGAGTTACGTGAGTGTGCAACAACTAAACATCACATTCCCTTGTTTCCATTCAGAATGACTCTGAAAAAACAGAAACAAATGTGGAAATTCCATAAGTCTTTGTAACCTCGTTGGTGACACTGCGCTTACGCGAAATCATAGTTCATCGTGGATCAAGCTCGTTAGTTTATTTTGAATGATTTTTTGACACTAAAACTCTCTTCATTTGTTGCGTTCATTACGACGTCACACGAACAAGTTTGAGGTTATGACAAACTACTGCAACAACCAATGAACGACACTGCTTGTGTTAAGATGATGTATCAGTCACCTCGAATTTTCAAAATCAAAATTCTTCGATGTCGTTTGACCAATTAAAAAAAGGCTCTGTCAGCGTACGCAGGACGATGGCAAAAATCCGCTGACAAGGGCTTTTTTTTTATTGGTGAAAACGTGTCGGAAATATTCAATTTCGAAAATTGCAGCTGTCTCTCTCGCACTCACACTGCGAGAAGGCGATTGCTCCATCACCGCAGTCCCTATCTCGCCACTGTAAGTGCGAGAGAGATAGCTGCAATTTTCGAAATTGAATATCTCCGACACGGTTTCACCAACAAAAAAAAACCCCTGCCCAGCGTATTTTTGCCATCGTTCCGCGTGCGCTGACAGAGCCTTTTTTTGATTAGTCAAACGACGGCAGAGAATTCTCATTTCGAAAATTCGAGGTGAGGTTAGGTGACTGCTCCTTCACCAGGTGAAAGATTAGTCGGTGTCGGTATCCCGCGACTGTGAGTGCTAGCGAGAAAGCTGCAATCTTTGAAATTGAAAATTTCCCACACGGATTCATCGATTACAAAAAGCCCCTGCCCTCGGATTCTTGCCATCGTCCTGCGTACACTGACAGAGGTTTTTTTAGGATTATTCAAAGAAGATGGAAAAAATGTCATTTCCAAATCTTGAAGTGAGGTTCCGTGAGCTTAAGTAAATCTATCGGACGCGTAAGTACGAGACAGATAACCGAAAAGTAGATACACGTTGTTCTCAGTCACCCTTGATATTTTGAGACAAAGAAAAGTCCCAACTAAAACGTGTAGCAAGATTTTCAACGACAGTATAACTGATAGATCACCTTGAGGTACCTACTGAGACCGCTGTGTTATTGGTGATCTAGTCCAAGCATGCGACCCTAGTGGAATTGTTAGAAACTACAACGTCGAAGTTTGCATCGTTGAAATGCAACGAAATTTTTCTGTTTTTACTTGAGCAGTAGGGCAATTCTGTAACTCGTTATGAGCATAACGAGTCGGAACGTTATCGTAACGATAGGGATTTCTATTNATGCGACCCTAGTGGAATTGTTAGAAACTACAACGTCGAAGTTTGCATCGTTGAAATGCAACGAAATTTTTCTGTTTTTAGTTGAGCAGAGCTCATGATTCTCATTCAATATTCGGTAAGGACGATAAGATGATCGATTTTTAGGATCCAAATGCAAAATCGGTACGAAAATTGTCATGGTTTTTTAAATTGAATAAACAATGAATAGAAAAAGTATTTTTCGTTGGACCCCAACGTTACAAACTTCGGTGCCATGGGATTGCAGAATTACTGATTCTTCTTTAATCAAGGAGGGTAAAAAATGGAACGAACAATAGGAAAGAGTGTTGGGATCCAATTGGTAGCACTTGAATAGTTCATTTTCCGAAAGACGCAAGCACCGCCTGAGTAGTGTCAATCCCTAATGCCTTCCATCTTTGTACCCACCGGGTGACCATTTTTCCAATGGTTTTCATTTTCTCAACCATTTTACCAGAAAACCGTGCAATCAGGGGATTAGGAAACCCACAGATAATTCGAAATTCTTTAGCTCGTACGTTTTTCTCAATTGTTTATCATTATGTAGAGTTGCCTGAATCGAATGTTCGCTAATTGCAAGTTTACCATGGACCGTTCTGTTCGTTATGAAAAAAAAAAAACAAAAAAAATGATGTCGTTTGAACTTTGATATGGCGGACGACGACCATTTTACACGGACGACAAGGTTTATGACTGAAAAAAATTCCTTGTGGATTTCTATGGATAGAGTGAACACTTTTTTTTATTACTCGGCATCACTGTGTCTAATATTCTTACATCGTTATTGTCAAGCGATTGGGAACCTTTTTTTTGCATTTGATTCGAGAGCCATTTTGCTACGACTAACCTCAAAAGTCGTCTAAACTTTTTTTTTCTCGCTTGAGTATTTCGTTAAGTATTGATAATCTTAGTTTTGAGATCATCCACGCACCAATGGTTGACTTTTCTACCGATTGAACACGTGTTCAAATGTGAGGTTAGTTCTGCAGATTGACCAGGGATTTTTATTGAAAAATAACCGATCCAGTAATTTTCGTACTCAATAACAAACCTTTTGGAAGAAATCTAAGCAATCTATTGATCGAGTTGAATTTTGATTACATCTTGATTTCGTTTACAGGCAGTACGAAAATGGAAACTCTAAGGTACAAAGACAATGACAAAAGTAATGGATAACACGATTAAAAAATTTGAAATTCCAGGAGACGATGGTTGAGGGAGGGAGAACAGAAATAGGAAAGTTGCTCGATAGATGTGATGATGGAAGAAGTACTTGAACGCACACTTCGATATAACCGTGAACCTATTCTCCGATCGATCCTGCCACGCGAGGTCAGCACTTGTAACTTTTCCCCTCAGCGCACTTTCCGTACAATTTAGTAGAAAGAAGCAGAAAAAAAATCTCGTTCGAAATGTTGAAAAATAAAAAAAAAGTAACTGAACGATCATCTGATCTTCGATGTTAAAGGTTTAATGTCAATGTAATTGTTTAAATACAATAGAGGGGCGGCTCCCCAGAATGCGAATTATATTTTGCCGCCCCTGGCCCCGGAGCAGCCGAAAGTAAAAGCTTACGGACCGAACTGCGTGCGCCTGCACGGTTTCAATGCTCAGCGCGACGGTCGCGATGGATTGCCACGAGTGCGTGCATCTTTTCTCAGGGATGCCCCCACCCCCTTTTTTGTATGAAATACCGAATAGAAAGAAATTGACAAGCTCCACAGGTGAAAGCGGAGGTGCAAAATGGACGAGTTTTCCGTGCGACTTCGTTAAATCAAGAGCTTCGACGGGTTTAATACGAGGGAAAATTTATCGACGAACTGTCTCCCCGTCTATAGCGCGAAACACCGAAAAGCCCAGGCCCCAAGAACGGAGTTGGCCGAATGAACACGAAGATGGGATTGCGTGCGTTTCTCCCCCCC
>JBAJMU010000003.1:7870761-7902140 GCA_037952995.1 Hyposoter didymator | reverse complement strand
ATCTACACATCAATGTATTCTCCTGAAGAAGATCCATTCCGATCGATCTCACCGCCCAACACTACCGGGATCTATATTTTCGACCCAAGTCTTTGAATCCAGCTGATCCCGGCCTCCTTTGTTTCAAGTTCTCGAGGATATCCTCGAGATTCATAATTTAACTACAAAAATATTGTTCAACTGCAACACTTCACTTTATCATCGGAAATGTTGCCTCTATCTTTTCAATTACAGGAAAATAACAGAGCTGTAAATTTTCGACTAGCTGCTCGGACCGTTGGCCGCGTGAGCGGTGAAAACCTATTTTTGAACTCAGTTTATACAGCCCGCCCCCTCTCGCCTACCCTGAGCTGTTGCTCCTCCGTAAAAACTAAATCTTCGAAATTTACTTGTTCCGAGACTCTACCGAATCTCTCAAAATACGGATTTCTAACGAAACGGAAGTCCAACGTCACAATCAGCCTCCGAACTACTATTGTACTTTCTAGGTTATATGCCGAGTTTGAAGATTCTTCGACCACGGTCCGAACGTGCAAACGCTGAAGCAAAAGCGTTCTCTATCGCAATACGCGATTTTGCGTGCTGAAAATTATATCTGAAGTTTTGTATGAAAAATGATATTCAAGGATGTGTACCTATTATTTTAATTCGTATATTTTTCGCCGAAATTGAATTATACGGTAACATCAATTGTTCCGCATAGGTAACTGTATAAAAACACCACTTTACCGTTCTCTTAAAGCGGATAATTGACATTTAAGATTACATTCGAGCCAGTGTTATTTTTACTGGAAGTTGATTGCATTGCAAGAAAATGCGAAAAATGTTTGTGTTCCAACGTCCTTTTATGATCACAAAAAGTGTTTTCCACAACTTTCTACTCTCCTTGATTTTTTGAGGTAAGCCTATCGCCAGGCTTCAATCCACGGGATTTCAATCTTTTTTCTAGCTTTACTTAATGCTTCAATAATTATTTCTGTAAAACTTCAGGGTCGGTTGTCGACCTAATTACATAAGAAAAAAATATCCAAATTGGCTATTTTTGCAAAGAAATGTTAAGACGCGACGTACAAAAATCCAACTTTCGGTCACTATAAAAGCGTTTATAATACTGGGAATCCGAGTTGAAAGAAGGGGTACAGAGGAAGCACACCATGTACAAACCCGCCAAGGGTATGCATGTAAAACTCCACTACATACATACTGGGAATCCGTCAGATTCTTGAAAAAAAAATCTGATTTACATACTTGACACTTTTGGTAATCCAATGCGTTTGAAAAAAATTATGCTTATCGACTCATCTTTTATAGAATATCAAGTTAAACTTGAATCTCCGTTTCGGTATTGGATGAATCTCGCCACGATAAAGAGATATCATTTGAATTTCTACATACATATTTCATTGTGTTGACAGATCATCATCGATCATCATGATAAAGCCATCATCGAATTTCCATTCGATTCTGTCTGCTTTCATTTCTATGTGAAATTCTTTTGTTCGAAACATGATTTTCAGGCTTTATTTTCTTCTGACGATTGGGGAACGACGTGTGAAACTTGTATTTTTTTCAATAATGATTCCTTCGAGAATAAAACGTGCAGCCAGATTTGCACCGATCGTAAAACTGATAGATCGCCTTAAATAGAATGCAAGCTCTAGACGTCGACCATTTGATTAATAAAAATCTTGTATAAGCTCAAAAACATGTTTGTTCTATCCTGTGGCATACCAAACGTCAACCCTGTGTAACTAAAATGTTTCGAGGTTCAAATTAAGGCGATTCGTCCGACTGTCAGTGGATAGCGCACCTGCTGCCAACTTTGCTCCGACACAATTGAATTTTCGAGGACAACGAACGTCCCGCGTCGTTCTCCCCTCATGAGGAAATACGACGAAACTTTTAGGCTCGAAATATGAAGCGCGTACGAACAAAAATGGGAACCGGCTTCGCGGCCATCTCTCTCACACTAACGAGGATGATGAAGTGCCTCGCTTCGATCGAAATGAACTGAAGCAGTTGGAAACTGAACCACTGCGATGGGAAAAACTGAATTTTGACGTTTGAAGCAAAATAAACCTTCAACGCGTAATTGGGGAGGTTTAAGGGAGTGTGGGCCTGTAGTCCGAATAACCCAAAATGGCTTTCACGTTTCTTGACGTAAGATTCGTCGGCAAGCAAGAATTGAGGGAGTTTCTCAAAGGACTTGGATGAAAAAAAAATTGCGCAAGAATTATTCTATTTTTCATTCTAAAAAAGTTTAAAAAAGGGGCCAATCGGGTTTATCGATCAAGTCTAGTTCAGCGCAGAATTTGAAACATTTTTCGCTCGGTTTGCGCAGATGCTTCATGCCGCTACGATCAAGAGCAGAATTCGAGTGGAGACGAGGAAGCGAGAGGGAGAGGTGGAAAATTAAAAATACTCCCACGGGTCTGAAAACTCAAAATTTGAAAGAACGCGATAACCTAAAAATTGCGATTAGTTTGAAAAGAAGTCGAGAGAATTTATGATGAACGCAAAGACAATTGACGCTCCCGACGCGCTATCAATCGAAAATATAGCGATATTTGATTTAACTGGGTGACTAAGGCATTTGAATAATCAACCTTATTCAATTGGAAAATGTACAAAATTGCAAGCGTTCGATCCGGCCCCTGAACCGTTACTCGTAATTTCGTTCGGAATGGCAACACCAGGTGGCGCCACTGATTTCAGTGGATGCGTCATCGTTCTCTTTTTTCCAATCTCGCAAGTTGATAAATTATAATCATCGATGACGACGAACGCACAGCTGCAAAATATGTTGATGCTTGCTGCTTGCAGTCATTATGAAATTCGAACGGGTAGAGCACACGATCGTCAATTTCTGCGACCGAAGCCCTCGCCAAAATTCTAGACCCTCTCTCTCTCTCTCTCTCTTTCGCACTTGATACTGATCAATCGATTTTGCGTATCTACGCGTTACTTTTCCGAGTTTTTCTCGCTTTCCAATTACGCGTGAAATGCGCCGCACTTCATCCCTTTCCAGCAGCGAGCACTCAGCCAATTTTAAAGAAATTACGTCGTCGCCCTGAATACACGGTGATGCAAAAATACTCAAGTCCCCCGCCCCCTTCTCCGTGTCGTGTCTGTGTGTACGAAATACGGTTTGTCCCAAGGCGGTCACGTGACTGTACGGTCGCTAGGCCCATTGACGGCTTACTACGTAAGTTCGTACCCGCACGCCTCCCAAGATCGATAATTGTGAATGAAAATTGCAAAAATAAATCATTGATGAACTCGATGTCAAAATGCTAAATTGAGCTACGGATTTCGGCTCGGTAGAGAGCGAAAACTTGGCATTGATGCATGCAAATTTTCTAGTCCATGCCGTGCATCTTGCCTCGATGACAAAATGGTGTCTACGCTCGTCAGTAAGCGCACTTGCACGCATGTGTATGTGTGCGTGTCTGCATGGACTTGCGACTTTCGACTGAAGTTTTCTTCAAGTATCGCAAAGTGTCAATACTTGAATTGACTTTACAGCTGAATGTCAACTTGACGAAAAACAAATAGGCCTCCATCTTTCCAGCTCCTTTGAAGCCCCGAATTATCGACTAACATCATATGCTGCATTTGCGAGCTAATAAACAATCACAATTCAGAACGTTAACAATCGACTCGAAGGAAATTCGGAATTCTTAACTATAAAAGAACAACATGAAAATCCATCGCCCCCTGGAGGATTTATTTTTGGAAACTCGGAAAAGCCGTCCTAACCTACAAATTTTTTTCTTTCTTCGGAATATATCCATATTTTATAGACATACTTTTCACATATATACGAGCTCATATGAGAAGATTCCACCCATATTGTTATTATATAATGTTATTAATGACACACAACTGTTATAAACAACTTTGAACGTGCTGCCTACCTTACAACAATCACATGTATAAACACTCCGCGCGGCGGGACTTGTATTCGCTAAGATACCTCGGCCATGTTCCCATAACCCGATAAATGTTTTATTCTCATGTATATATATATATATATACAAGAATATACGCACACTATAAATATATATATATATGAATCTACATATGATGTACTTAAGGAATGCAACTTACGATTTCAATTCACATTCCGATGTTGATGACGGAGGTGATGACGGGGAGCATGGTTTCGGTTTTGAAACCAATGACTCTCGGGTTTGGGCGCAAACTTTATCAATGATGCCGAGACATCGAGTGTATCTTCAACACAGCGCAACGAGAAACAACTAACAAGCGAAGCGGGCATGCGATGTTGCCACATCTACGCACGCGCCCTATTGGCGTTGTACGGTGATAATAACAACAACAACCGGAATAATAATAATAACGATAAAAACCCGTTACCGGATACATATCGATGTCGATCTTACTAAGGATCCAGCTCGATGTCAATTGTTGAATATGACGTGTTACTTGCTGACAGCGAGACTGATTTATTTTCATATTTTCGCGTAACATTGTAAAATATAAATTTTCTCTTGAAACAATTTTTTCCCGCTTTTATGTTTTTTTTTCTCTTGATATTATTTCCTGATCACCAAAAAAAACGCACTCTTCGATCGTTTTCATTGTTGCTAAAAAGTTTACCTAAATTTCGACTTTATATTTTTTATTCGTCTGCTCGTTGGCTCGTCGCGTCTTCCGTTCATAAATTAAATTTGCAACTTTTTGGTACAACTTACGATCAGGCTTTGGGGAACAACTAGAAATAACTTTGTAATGGCACTATATATTTTGCTGACTTTTCAGTATTCAGTGGCCAATGAATGATGCAATGAAGCAGTTTGTTTATAACCGTATTCATTTCAAGTTTACGACTCACGGGTTCCTTCTCGCGATTACAACGCGATATATCGTACATATAGCCAGCCGTCAACGCACAAGTGTAGGAAAAACTTACAAGTATGCATGACAGTATCAAGATCGGACGTTAGTACTGCTGCTGCATGTTTGATACAGCGGACGCGATGTTTTGAAAACAATCACATTCCATAAACTTTACTGAGTATACAATTAGCAGCATTGTCAAAACAAGCGATCATCGAAACTTGAAAAGTGGCAACTTGACTGATTGGTCGTTCTAGCAATAAAAGAGACCAATCAACGTTGGGTAATCCCAACGTGTTGATACTTGCTCCCAAAGCTGCGGCGTTGCCAAGTTCTCGATGAATACATCGTGTGTGTGTATACGTGCGTCTCGAACTCGACGTCCAACAAACACATCGACGAGTCTGTGTAGACGGACCACGTGGTCTTTGAAAGAACTTGATCACCACAGCAGGGACGGGTTTAACAATCAATAGCAATCCGTAATAGTGTACGATCGTGATCAGTGCAACAACATGTCAACCGTTTGCGCGGATGGCCAATTCAGCGATGCTGAAGAGAATGAAACGAGGCAAGTAACATATTATTATGTTTTGAGAGATTTTTGAGGTTAGGATTTGTTGAAAAACGCGATGTCATAACAGCCTGGCATCCCTTTAGGTCACTTCTCAACGAATTGGCTACGAAAATCTCACATAATCGTCAGCCGAATCGTAATTCGTTTATTTTAAATCTTACTCCACGTTCTTTCGTTCTGTTATTCTTGACTTCGCGATAAAATCATCGCCGCGTGGAATCGCTAGCAATGCTAGCAAGTAGATATTTCTTTTTTTTTTGTTACAGCAAATATCGTCACACATCACACACATGAAAATATATATATCGATTCATAGAGTTATTCGTTTCAGTCCCTTTTGCAAGCTTTTTCCATCGTTGTCATTCCTGATTGGCATGAAAAGTAATGAATAATTAAAAAGATGCTTGGGTTTGAAAATTGAATCAGCGGCGGGATGTAAAAGGCTAAGCTACCGACAAACATGAGAAAATTAAAGTTTTTTTTTCTGAAACTGCGGCGTGGGTATCGTTTTTTCTAGGACTAATCAATCGAAAGGTATGCCAGCTTGGAAATCGGAAATCACTGAAGAAATGAAGGATCTGGATGTCGACGAGCTGGAGGAAGATTACGAGGAGGATTATTATGATGAGGACAGCGAAGGCGATTGGGAAACGGAGCATGGCATGTCGGGTCACAAGTTGAGAGATGTTAAAAATGTAAATAATCACGGGGCCAATGCTCAAAATGCTTCCAACAAGATAACCAATTACCAGCCGTCCAACAAGCTTTTCAAACGATATTCAAACAAGATAAACATTGAAAAATATGAGGGTCCTTCGTTGCCGCACAACGCGGCTAACATGCTCATAGAAACGAGCAAAAAGGCTGAGAAAGATCGTATGAGAACGAAAGACAAACACGATCGTGCGACGGTGGAACAAGTTATGGATCCACGGACTAGAATGATATTATTCAAAATGCTGAATCAGGGCATAATATTGGAAATAAACGGTTGCATATCGACGGGAAAAGAGGCAAACGTTTATCACGCAACTTCGAAAACTGGCCTCGAATTTGCCATTAAAATTTACAAAACTTCGATATTACAATTCAAAGATCGTGACAAATATGTCAGCGGTGAATTTCGTTTTCGTCATGGTTACTGTCGTCACAATCCACGAAAAATGGTTCGAACTTGGGCGGAAAAAGAAATGCGTAATTTGATACGCCTCAATCACGCCGGTGTTTCCGCTCCGAAACCCATTCTTTTACGAAGCCACGTTTTACTTATGGATTTCATTGGTACCGACGGATGGCCAGCACCAAAATTAAAAGATATCGTCGTCAGTTCCGCCAAACCGGGAAAACTCTATCGAGAATGTATCGAAATGATGTGGCGATTGTACAACAAATGTAAACTCGTTCATGCCGATCTCAGCGAATACAATTTACTCTATCAAGATGGCTCGATCGTCGTTATTGATGTTTCTCAATCCGTCGAACACGATCATCCCCTTGCGCTCGAGTTTTTGCGCAAAGACTGCACAAACATCACCGGTAAGATATCAACAGGCTCGGTGGAGTCTGGGCACAAGTTCTTTTGAGAAAAACGGGTCAATTTGACCCAAGGCTCTTTTCAAAGCGTTGTATCCCATAGCCGTAAATATATTTTCCGACAAAAACGAAAATTGAATGCCAAAAAACATTAGTTGCCATTGGATGGCAAACAATCGTTAAGAAAAAATTGTCAGGGTCAAAACGACCCGGTATGCAACCGCGAAAGGTTAAAAAACTTGATCATCGACGTTGAATTTTTTCCCCTCCGAATCTACAATACTCACTTCAACGGAGTCGAGCAAATGATTGTTAAAATGTGAGAAAAAAGAAAGTAAATCAAACACTCGTTGATACAATTTCCAAGGGACCGGAACGAGTTTGCAATCTTTTTAGCTTTCTAAATCTCATTTACTTTTTGTTCTCTAGAATTCTTCAAGAAGCATCAAGTAGCCGTGATGACCATGAAGGATCTGTTCGATTTCATAACGGATCCGACCGTAACGGAAGAAAACATGGACGACTATCTGGATAAGGTTTCTGACAGAGTTAAGCAAAGTATGAATCGAGAAGACGATCCGGAGCAACAAGTTGAAGAAGGGGTTTTCAAGCAAGCGTATATTCCCCAACGACTGGCTCAGGTGAGATCTGAGTAACTGAAAAAAAAAACAAAAAAATAAGATGCTCAAATCTTCCTGTATGAGGAAGCGATTTTTAAATTTAATGCATCGTGCATCTTGAGCATCTTGAGGAAGCAATTTGCAAATTTCAATTCGCAGCGTTTTTTGTATTTACATTGAAAATTATATAATTTGGACAAGAAAAATGATGAATATTGTTGGTTGGTCGGGAGAAACAAATAATAATTGATATTGGTCGTACAGGTGGTCGACATCGAGCGGGATATCAGGCACGCGAAAGAAGGGAAACGAGATTTGATCTACAAAACGTTGGTAGGTTTGAGAGCGGATTTATCAGAACCTCAGAAAAAGCCAGAAATTCTTGAGAACGAGGAAAAAGCAACAACATCGGGGGTTTCTTCGAGCGAAGGGGATAGCGAAGGCGAAGAAGAATCGTCCGGAGAGGATGAAGACAGTGAAGAAGGATCGAAATTCGTCAATTCGGCACGTCCTCGAAACGAAACGCTCGAGGATAAAAAAGCCCGAAAGAAAGCTGTGAAAGATGAGCGGGCTGAAAAGCGAAAAAGCAAAGTGAAGAAACACGTGAAAAAGAGAAAAGAAAGGATTTTGAAGAAAAAATAAATTGGTCAGTGAGGACGATCCTTGTAAATAACGCGCGTTATTATTCATTAAACTGAAAATTCCTTCGAAATTATTTACAAAAATAATTCTTCGGGGAGTTCTTCTCTGCTGGGAAAACTTGTGTGCGTTCCTGGCTTAAGAACACTCCGAGTTGCCACTTGACATGCTCTCCTTATCGATTCTTGCATCGATAATTTTGGATGGTGAGCCATGAAGTAAGCCAAAGCTCCAAGGAACGCGTCTCCGGCTCCCTGCAAGAAGAAATTTCCAAGTATTTCCAAATTACTCCACAAAAACCTCACAAAGTTGGACTATTGCGTGAAACAATTATTTCATACGGTCGTATCAACAGGATTGACTTTTTCTGTAGAAACATGGAGCATCGAAGGTTCCTTCTCCGAGGCGTAAACAGCTCCTTCTGGGCCAAGCGTAAGGATGATACTTTTGCAACCTTTCTCCAAAAGACTGTCGATAGCTTTTTGAGCATTGCTCAAATTCAATGGTCGTATCCCTGTCATGATCTCCGCCTGATTTTAAAAGTAAAAAAAAAAAACAAAAACAAAAACGCGCGACTTCATTAAAACGAGACAAAGTTTGCATCGTTGGAATGCAATGAAATTCCGTTTTTTTTTCTTGCGGAGATGTCACGATCCTTATGCAATATATGGTCGGGACAATGAAGAGATCTTTTTTCTAAAATCCAAAAATAATTCGGCACAGAAATTTTTCATGGTTTCTGATGGAAAAACTATTTTCCGTTGGACCCCAACGTTGCGCACTTGAGTGTCATGAACCGACAGAGTAACGTCAATCACGTAACTATAACGAAATAGAATGAATTTCTACCTCGGTCTCGTTCACACAGAAAATCGTGCAACTTTTCAACAATTCAGGATCAGGATTTTCTACCGCCGGTGCTCCATTCAGAATGGATATGCCTGTTTCAACATTTTTGCCAATAGAGATCAATTCGATTTCCGTAAACGTATCAATTTGAGTTTGCAAAAACACTTTACCGTGGCCTTTGTGCATTTTTAAAGCATAAAGCGTTGTCTCTGAGCAACTTTCAAATTGGCACAGTAACACGGCCGCAGACTCGATGGTATGTTGAGCCGCGTCAATGTCGTTTGTACTCAGAAGAGCATTCGCTCCAGGAACTATGACGATACAGTTCTCTCCTATTAAGATAAAAACCGAAAATTCAATTGTTTGATTATCGATGCAGCTCGCTGGTATTTTGCAGTGAGACAAAGACTCGAAATTCAATTTTTCTCAACAAAAACAAAGATTCTAGGTCCAAAAATATATTGATTATTTTTATAATTCAACCCTTTACACGTCCTCCAAGTGCGTACTGAGTCAATCTGGCACAAGGCGTTTTCCGAATCGTTTTATTCCTCTAAACATACCTAATTGTTTTTTTTTCCTTTGTAGTAAATAATCCACATTTTATGGCCCTAAATTGATTTCTCGACGAAATCGAAGATTAAATGTCAAAACATTCGTTGACAGTAAATAATGCCAAACAATCGGTGACGCAAAAATTGTTGGGCTCAAAACGACCCAGTATGCACTCAAAGGATTAAAACGATTCAGGCAAAGTTTTTTGGAAAAAATTGGAATAAAAAATCAATTATTTCATTTGATACTGAGAAATGAATGCTTTTCATGGTGGGATGCTTCCTTCATCTTACCATTATCTCCTATAAGTATTTGGGCCATTCCGCTATTGACATTTTCCTTAATAACAACATGGGACACATCGACGTTCTCCGAACTCAAGACTTTCAAGTATTTGGCTCCAAAAACATCAGATCCCAACTATCAAAAGAGGATTTATAATTTGCTTGCATTTTCAAGGTATTTTTCTCTCTTGATTCTGGTATTTGTTTCCTTTTTTTTCTGGAAATTGATATTGTAATTTTATACTCCAAGAAATCAGTACCGCAGAGATCAGGGATGTCGAAGCACCGAGTTTAGCAGCGCTGACGCATTGATTAGCTCCTTTGCCGCCATAACCCTGCACAAATTTTTTACCGCAAATTGTTTCACCCGGTAAAGGTAATCGCGTGGCATAACTGGAATAAATGAAAAAAAAAAAAACAAATAAACAAAACTGTGTGTAAATATATCGATTGAATCGATTTGTAGTCTATTTTTTATTGCAAGCAACAGAATGTTGAAAATGTGCTTTTATTTCACAGTTTATAGACGATGATTTTGCAAGGACTCCATTCGGAAAGTGAGTAAATTTTTTTTTCCCAAAACTCGTCCTTTTTTTCACTAAAAATTTTCGTGAATTGGATAATTTTTAATAATGAAATAACATCTTATTTACCTCGAAAGGTCAATCATGCACGATCCTACAATTACAATACTTTTCGACATGTTTCTGTACGACGTGCAATCACTCAACTGAAAACCTTTAACGCGGTTATCTTGTTTTTTTTTTTCATTTCATCCTTATCAAGTGTCCGCGTGCAATGACTTGCCGCCGCGAGCTATATTGAAAAAGTGAAAGTTCAAAGAACGCGATGCGTCGCGGATAATGACTCTCGACGTCGTTGCTGTTCACAGCGAGGAATGTATTTATTTAGAAACTGTTATAATCACTTACAATCAGTCGTTAATCGCGATTGAGAGGTTTTTGTCACGAAGATATTCTTGCGATGTGAAAATGTTTGTACGCCCGCCAATTTATACATGTTATCATGTGATTACGTGTGCAAAACAAATGCGGGGCAGGGGCACTGTACGAACACATTGTACTTATTCTGATGATATTAAATTTATTCGTTTGATCGTATTCAAGCTACACGAACTCAAATTTCGGGATAATTGAACGGCACAATTCCTTCCAAAATCAATATATACACTACGAAATTATGAAATTGAAGACGAAGCGGAGGGAACGGAGGTTATGGAGACAAAACATATTTAGAAGCAGAGGGCAACAATTCGGCAAAACGGTGTGAGGAATTTTCTTACACATAGGAAATAATGGAAATATCGTTATAGCGTTGTTCGTACAACGGAGGAATGCGTTGAAGAAAAAAAATGATTCACAACTTAAAAATTGCCGCTCTTTTCCTAGAGATTTTTTGTTTCTGCTCGGCTTCCGCTAGGGACTTGAAATTTTTCAAGAATTTACACCACTTATCTGTTTTCTCTCTCGGTTTTCGTATCTACGTTCAGTCGCTTGTGCTCCTGTGTGGACTGTGGTGTCAATCATGGCGTAAATACGTAGATGCAAGATGCAACATGGCCGAAGCGAAAGAAATAGCGATATTTTCGGCTGGTTTAACAAACACAACTCGGCATAATAGTCATAACGAGGAGATAATAAAAGGTGCAATTGAACTGTAAAAAACTAGAGTGAGCAAGCTGCATAATCGGCTCAATATAACGGATTAATATTTCGTAATAAGAGGTTGACGAACGGTTATATTTATGGACACCGTCGTTGTACGCGAAAGCACCGAACGCTGCTCGATCAACATCGAGATGTTGTTTTTATTTGTCATATGGAAATTAAGCAGTGGTCGATTATGCCGTCGAGAAGACTCATGAGATTCGGTATGAGAACATACCAAAGCTCGATTATCCAAAGGATTTAGTGCAAAAGGAGCATCGATGTAGCCGACATTCGTATTATTTACGCAAAGTTTGCGAGATCAACGTGCACACTTTTCGCCATGAGACATTGAACCCAAAACAACTAGGTATTAACTGACCAAGCATTTGTTTTTTATACAATGGAGATCGAGGTCGAATCGAGTAAACTCGAGGGTGGCGGCGATACCAGTCCAGGATGCTCCGGCTATGCCGGCATGGTTCATAGCAAAAAAGTTATTAAGCATGCGCTTCGACAACAGGCCAAAAGACGCAGGAAAAACACTACCATCGCGTCCGGCAATTCTAGAACCCTGCCGAGAATCGTTGTCAAACCATTGGCGCCGCCGCCTCCGCCGCCGCCACCCAACGATCCGCCGTCACCTCCGCTACCTCAGCTCCAACTTGTCAATGCCGGTAAAAACATTTTTCATCATCGTCCTTAAATCTCCAAAAAATCTGTTTAAATACCAAACAGCGCAGAAAAATTAACTCTGGAAACGTAATTCAAAGTTTACTCCGATTTGTAGGCTCGAGCGCCGTCTCGGCTCATTCAGAAGTTTTCTTATATGATGAAATAAAAGAGTATCAATTTCTCAGAGCGTAACTGGAGCAAGAAAAATGCAGTAGAGACCAATTTGTACTTGCGCTTGTTCCAAACAGATAAAAACACTAAGTTACTCCGTTTACGACCGTCCGTATAGTTTGATTTGAAATGAAACCATGAATGACGAATATTTTCAGTGGAAGAGCCTGCAGCCACGATGAGGGAAGTTCTTGCCAGTTTGCCCGGTTTCAGTTTGAAATCCGGTCGAAGACGTTCCACAAAAAGATTGTCCGCAGCCGCTCAGCTCGAGGCTGGGCTGGTGGACTTGGAAACGCCAGCGAGTATACTCGCCAGTACGAGTTTACGGGCTTTGCTCAATAGGCACACGTTTCAGGGACTTCCGCCTTTGTATCAGAGAAAATTGGCGCAGCTGTTGCCCGCAGTGGACCGACAGGTATTGGCAAATATTTAACTCTTTGAACAATTTTCTGTCACCGATTGTCTGGCATTCAATGGCAACGTTTCCGTTTCGTTTATTTTTCGTTTTCGTCAAAAAGTAAGTTTAAGGCCATAAAATATGGATAATTTATTGCTAAACACGTCGCTAGAAAAAAAACTCGCTTTGGGTCAGATTGACCCAAGAGTTAATAATAGAGAAGCGAAAAATGAAAAAGGATCTCGATATTAAATTCGTGTTAATAGTTTTCATAAAATTCCTCAGGACGCGGCGACTTCCGGTTTGAACAATGAATTTTTCTCTCGTGCCTGTCTCGAGTGGCGGAAGCGTCTCGCCGAAGGCGAATTTACACCGGAAAATCAGCAGAGATTAAAGATGGAGGCGGAAAGGGATAAAAACAAGCTCGACCCGTGGAAGCTGAAGCACTTTGAGCCGATATGGGGCGACAAGCGTGAGCCCAAACTTCGCCTCGGTTTGCACTGTATACCGGAAACAAGAACGGGCGGAGCTGTGACGCGATCGAGTTTACGATTGCGTTTGGAGTCAAACGCCGAGCAAATCTCCTCGGATATTTATTGCCGTTCGAGTTCGAACGCGACGGACATAAAAATAGCGACTGAGAATGAGCAAGTTGTGGAAACGAATCGAGTGGCGGCAAAAAGTATGGACAATGGTCCTGACGAGACGAGGGTCCAAGCGTTGCCGGAGTACGACCAAGATCGTCAAATTTCTCCGGCTATTGAAAATCGTCTCGAAACCAATGAGACTGAACCTGTCGTGGAAGAAACAACCAACGAGGATAATCAAAGGGCGGTTGAGTATTCTGCCGGAGAGCAACAACCGACCGACGAGCTAACGCACGTCTCCGCAGAACCTCAAGTTTTCATGGAAACAAAAGAACCTGATATTCAACCTGAAGAATCGATGCAAATTGAAGAATCTCCGACAGAATTACCCACCGAGAGCGTACAAAGTCCCGAAGAAATCATGGAAATTCCTGAAACTTCATTTACCGAAGAAACGACCGATTTGATGGAATCTCAAACAACATCCGTCACGGACATGCCGATACAATGTTCTACGGATCTGACAACCGCAGATCCTATAGACGTTATATTATCTCACACCGAAGGGGACACTACTCGAGTGCTTCGACGAGTACCAAGCGAGGAACATCATTTGCCCCAAGAACCTGCTCACCATCCTCACAATTTGCTTGAAAGAGAAAAATCGAAAATATTCGAGATATCCGAGTGCGAAAATGCAGCTGCTGTTGAGAGCATATCTGGTCACGAGGAGGAGGAAGAGGATGATGATGATGAGGAGGAGGAGGAGGAGGAGGACGAGGAAGAGGAGGAGGAGGAGCAGGAGGTGGTGGTTGAGACGAGCGATCAATTGACCGACGAACACAGTGTCATGACGAGTCAAATAGTGGATAGTCAACATGCGTCAACTATAAATCCAAGTGGGACGGAACCCGAGCCCCAAATCCCCGAATGCATGGAAATTGACAGTGAAACGTTGCAACGCATTCACGAACTCGAGGTATTATTATTGCGAATATTCGTGAATAAGATTCGACGATAAATCGAATAAAATACGAAAAAAACGAGAGTTTTATGAATAATTTGGCTAATGTTGACAAATTTTGTTTGCAGGTACGTGGCGAAATGCGCGAAGCTTACGAAGAAATATCGGGATGTCCGGAAGAAATAATATATCCGATACTGGGTTCGATGGAAATGGGAACGAGGGTTGTGCCCGAGGAGACGGTGAACCAAACGGTCGTTGTAGCTGAAACGGTGGTTGTTCCGGAGGATGGAAACGCCCAGCCGGACGTAATGAACGTAGTGAACGTCGACGACGAGTTGCGCGACGCGAACAATTACGTTTGCTCGGAGATGCTCGAGTGCAGTTGGCCGGTTGAGGCGACGGTCAACACGGCAGTCAATAACAATAACAGTAACATAAATAGCAGTCCGGTAAGTTTCTACATGTATACGTTTAATAATCCACCAAATACCGCGCGAGATATTCTCGGTGAATCGCGATGTCGATTTTTTTCTCGTCGATTCGCCAATAAAAATTCATAAATTAACAAACAGAATGAAATCAAAAACTTGAAATATACAAAAACACATAAAATGAGCGGATCGTCGCACGTTCTTTCGTTACTGACAAGAATGTACCAACCGGCGACTTCGATGGAAGACGCAGGAAGATTTACAGGTGCCTTGGCCCCTGGTTGCCGCAGCTCTCGATGGTACAGTCGCTGCCAATATAACAGTCACGACGCAGGACGATTGCAACGATACCGCGAGCACCAACGATGTCACCATGTCGACAACATCGACCAGTCAATCGCAAACGGTCCAACAGCAACCTCACTTTGTCACTAACGAAAACAATCACGATTCCATTAGTTGCTTGCAATTGCCAGTTGTTCAAGGAGTCTCAAGTTTTCAGCCTGCCGAAACTACCATGACGATAAACGCCACGAGCACACCTGTCGCGGTATCCTTGATGAAAACCGTGCAATCTAACACTCCCCCCATTATCGCATTTCCTTCGTTGCAATCGATACGATTCGTTCAAACGAGATTTCATCATGGACAACAACAAAATACCGGACAAGCTAGTTTGAGCGGGACGACCGCTTTAACGCCGCAAATCACCAATCAACACAATCCACCGACTCATCAAGTCGGTATTGTTCGACCCAATGACGACATTGCTCAGCTCGCCACTGTCGCCACTTCCCAGCAACAGCAACAGCATCAAAATAACAATGTCGTAGCTCGTAATAATTTAACCAACAATATTACCGTCAGAAATGCCGTTCAAGCAAACCTCGTACAAGCACCTACCGTCGGCTTACCCAATCAGGTACATCAACAAAATGCAATCGTCGTACAACAACATCAAACACCAATGGTCACCGGAGCATCCAGACCAATCGTAGCAAATATGCAACCTCAACAGTATTCGACCAACGTCGTACCACCTAGAAACCCACGTGGCACCGGCCAGGGAACCTACAGAGCCTCCAGAAACAGCAATAAAGAACAGGGAGGCGGCAGATCGAGAAGTTCCACCAAGGAACCACCCGGCGCCGTCAATCTCGAGCGTAGTTATCAAATTTGTCAAGCGGTAAGATTGGAAATTTAATATATCATCATTATTCTCTTTCTCATTATTTTCCACTTTTTTTCCTTTTCCTTTAGCGGAAGAAAAAATTTGGTTTTATTGCTTTTTCATTATTTTTCCATAGAATCTGTTTTACGCAGTTTCTCGTGTCACCAAGATCCCGTAACATTTTTCTTCGCTTTCGCAGGTAATCCAGAGCTCACCGAATCGTGATCAGCTCAAAGCCCATCTTAAACCACCGCCGAGCTTGTTGGCAAGGGGTGACGGCGCTTTTACGACGAGTAAAACTGGCGGACGTACGATTACGACAGTTAAAACCCAGAAGCAAAGTTCGCAGCACGGGAAGCAGACACAGAATAAGGCACAAGCAGTTATGCTGAGACAGGTTTTTGCAACTGCACGGCAAGCCCCACCTGTCGAGGTAAAATTCTTACTTTTATTACAAATACCATCCACCTTATTATGGGCAAAGAAATGGAAAGTCTATTTTCGAGATTGCGATTATGTAGCCATTCGCTTTTTGTTAAGAGTCCCTTGACAAACGAAATCCGGAATGAAAATGAAAAAAATGAAACGTTCGTAATGTAAAGATCTAACAATATGTTGATTTTCGCTTCTCAATCCGTTCGTTCGTTACGGTTGCCAGAATGCTGACTGGTTAAAAAAAAAAAACAGAAGCCACTTGAATTTCGATCCAGCTATTCTGCGAGGATTGCTCTAATGAATTTTTCGACGCGCCAAGGCGCCTTGAGCTCGTTTTCTTGATTCACAAGTTTGTAGTAATCAAGTGTCGAGACGTTTTATCAGTTTTTTCGTTTTTCTTCAAAATTTTCTGTCGAGTTGTTCGGTCGAATGAAGAATAAAATGGGAGTGGTATTTGATGATGCGAGGCCGTTTTTATCAGGTGGCGGAAAACAACGCAGTAGCCCAACTGAACACAAACGGAACCGGTGGATTTGGTCAGTACATATTGGTCCAGCGTACGGGAGTGAGTGACGGAGCTCCAAGAGCTTCGTCCGCTCCACCATTGCCACCGCAGATAGCAGGAATCGGAGTTGGTGTGCATTTGGTTCGCGGAAGACCGGCCAGCGCCGGTGAGGGTTCTCATCAGGCTGTGACTCTTAAGGCACGAGGTACAACGGATGGTAGAGGTGGTGGTGGTGCGGAGCCTGGTGCGCCGGGTGTAATAATGGGCGGCGATCCTCCACCACCCTGCGAATGCAACATGCGAGGAGCGATGGTAATTTGTCGTCAGTGCGGTGCTTTTTGTCACGACGATTGTATCGGTCCTCAGCGAATTTGTGCGACGTGTCTGATACGTTGACCCGAGTCGGTCGTTTGTCAAGCTTAATTGTCAAAACGACGATAATGAGGAAAGAACGAGAATGTAATCAATCATCATCGATGATATCGAACTTGGCATCGCTGGAAGGCAACGAAACTCGTTCCTTTTTTTTCTTCTCTCTTCTAATCATTCAGCATCAAATTTCAATCCAAATTTGAGCCAATAAAATGTCTCCACTTTTTTGTAACCTGTAGAGAAAAAACAAAATGAAAAGTCGGATTTTCGTAGCATTTCCGATTGATCCAAGCTCGAGTATCACGACGATCTTCGAACGCTCACCATGGACTGATTTAAGAAAAATGAGCGTTCGAACATCGACACGCACTTCCGTGCCCCGCATCCTTGAGGCAATGGGTTAACAATTTTTTTTTTCTTTTTCATCTTCACTCATTCTTTTTCCTCTCACAATCCGCGAATCAACGCGATCAATGCCCTCCGTACGCGGGAAGAATAGATTTTCGTGTATAAATTCAGTGCAAAACTGGCCGGGATATTTTGCTCGAACGCTCGAGCGTAGCGTGTCGTTTCGCAGATGCACCTGATACTCGTTGTCCCGCAAACGTGATGACGGGTCCAGGAGACCCAGACGAAAATATCGACGAGAGCCGCGATAACCGACTTCGGGCTGGCGCGGAATCGTCTTTTCAAACCCAAAAAGAAATAATTGCAATTCCGGAATTCGTGATATGTTAAATTTGTGTACGTACTTTTTTCCGGCTATCGATGGATACGTCCGCACATCGAGTGCCTTTTGTTTCACACCGTACGAAAAGTTGGAATTTTCGTAAACGCTCGAGACTCGTTTATCTACATTTTCCCATTGATGCTCGACGAAGCTCGATGAAGATTCTTCAGCTATGTTCAAATTTCATACATCGGTTCCCTCATTTTCCTCTATTTTTTCATAGCGACATTTTTTTGTGCAAAAAGTCGACGGAGCCTAACGCACATATGTAAATAGAAATAGCACGCGAATGAATTTTCGAATCATGTTTTCCTGCCCGGTAATCGTAGTCATGAACTCTTTTTACGTCTTTTATTCGCGACGCGGTAGCTCTCCGGGTCATACACATCACATTTCATCGGAATATAAATATTTCCGAGTTACTCCTTTTCCGATCAATCGGAATATCCAATATATTCGTCTATCGCGATCCAACAATTTTTTGGACATTTTATCAATTTCCGAAAAGCAATAGTTTGAAAAAATATTTACGATTCATTATTATACAAATGGTCTTTTAAATGAATTTGTTTTTACGCACATCACACTCGACAATTGCATGCTTTTTATTACACGATGAGAGCATAATGTGACGGGGAAGAGAATCGTTGAAATTTTTTCGTCCAAATCCGCCCTCAATAATTCTCACATACTCGTTCGCGCGATGTCGCGATTTCACACGAGACAATTTGCCTCAAGGAAACAGTATATAAATATACGATCGTTCCTCCTCGTGGGACAAAATCAAGCACAAAATCCTTGCCCGTTAAATATTAATAATGATAATAATCATAAAAATAAAAGTGAATAATAATAATAATAACAAACAATAACAATAGGAATAATATTAAAATAAATTAGAATAATGCTAATAACATTAATATCCTTCCCCCCGCATGTCATATAACTAAGTTATTTCTCCTATTTCATCGATTATCAAACGTTCATTCGGTGTGTTCGAAACTTCGACCTCTC
Organism: Hyposoter didymator; assembly: GCA_037952995.1. Classification (NCBI taxonomy): domain Eukaryota; kingdom Metazoa; phylum Arthropoda; class Insecta; order Hymenoptera; family Ichneumonidae; genus Hyposoter; species Hyposoter didymator. The sequence goes on along the minus strand of JBAJMU010000003.1, from coordinate 7,883,098 downwards.
GTGCATGTATAGACCCAAAATCCCTCAATCATCCCTTTCCTTATTAACCCGGTTATTAGATCGTTCGTGCGATCCGTTATGCGACGAACGTAGCTGTTAAATTATTTCTAATTACAGAGGTGAACAAAAAAACAATTGTACAAAGTTCGAGCTCATTTTTTCTAATTATTATTAAAAAGAAAAATAATGAAAAAATGAATGATGAAAATCAAGACGTTTGGCGAATAACAAACGTGGCAAAAAGGAAAATGATGAAAATATTAAAAATACGAACTCGCGACGCATGTCTATTTAGGGATAAGCAACAACGATAGCCGATCTTAAATCTCTATTCACACCAACCGTTTAGTCAGGCGTTTGTCGCTATGCAGATAAAAAGAAAAATGTGTACGTGCTTTAGACAACAAAATAACTGATTCCCAGCCTCAGTGGCCTTTCTTTACTTTATTCTCCCTCTTTTCTCATGCTTGACACGCCACAACAGCTTCGCAGGGTGTCTAACGATTCATTGACCGACTTTCTTCAATTTACAATCATTGATAACATCGGAATATTCATTGATTACAAATTTGATCCCTTTTTATGAAATTTCAACATTCAGGCCAAAATTCTATAAAATCCTTTTCATTAGTCGCAAAATGATTGGACAATCGAATAATGTACAAACATACAGTTATCATATCCACGTCTCGAAAATCATTTCATCAATGAATATCTTTACATCAATTTATTTTGTCAATTTATACTTTGGAATTGTAATTATAGAAAGTCCGAAAAATGTTGGACACCCCGATTCAAGGCAAAAAGCTAAAGAGACGATAAATCTTCTCGAATCTGCCGGCCACAATCCGTAAAGCAAATCCCGAAGGGTCAAATGTGTAAATATATTCCCTCTTCGGCTTACGGCAATATTATTAATTAAAAATGAAATGACATGTAATATCAACAGAAATGCATTGTTCGTGATAGAGAAAGGAGCAAAAAAAAAAACAAAACCAGAAAAAAATATGAAAACTGCGTATAATGAAATAAAACTTGAATCCTGACAATTACACATGACAAATAGTACAACCACGTATACAATTATAAACTGTATACCTACGATTAGTAATGAACAAATGAAAAAAAAAAAAAATACTTAAATAAACATTACGCAAAGTTCTCCATTGATAGATGTGTTTCTCGCGTCTCAATTTATTTCAATACTTCTTAGTGTCTTGAGGTAATAAGTAAAAAGTGTGACGCATGCTTCGGGACCATTATAATTACAAATTACAGAAAATTTCATCAATTTTCAATTCCAAAATGACGAAACTCCCTTTTTATTTGAAACATTTATTCCAATTAGTAAAACTTTGTGGCGTTGGAATCATTCTGTATGTATATAAATTATTGGGAACAAATTTTTCGAAATTCGATTATTTGACAATTTTTTTGTTTTTCTAGAAAATTCCATAGTTTTGTTTGGATTATATGGATTGGCAGGATACGGGCAAATAAGAAAATTTGTTTGCTGATCGAGATATTATTTATTCATCTTCTCCTCGTTAGACATAAAGAATCTGCGTTTTTGATTTCACTTCCTAGACATTGTCGAGGCAGGTTTTTTTTTCTTTTTTTTTTTGCGACCGACATTCGTTGTCAAAACGCATAAATCTTTGAGGGAGTTATTATTCTGCTGAGTGAGAGAATATCTGGTTCGTAACAAAACAAGGTCGAATAATTTTCGTAACTTAATCATAAAGAACAGATAGTCGTCATGCCGGCGAGAATACGCGAAATATATTGGCAGAGAGAAACTCATATTTCTGCATTGTTTATTTTTCTTACTGTTTCCTTGGCATTAATATATTTGTCGCGAACGTAGAGACTAATTGTGATTGATTAAGTGGCGAGATACAGAATTCAATCCAGGAGAGATTTAGGTAGATTATCCCTATCTCTTTATTTTACATAATTTATTTGTTGTTGTGTTTTTTTTTCTCGCTAAATAACATTTAAAAGTAGCATTTGATCGAAACGTGCTTCTGATTAAATTATGTTTTTTTTCGCGCGTCGCTCATCTTCCCTTTTTTACTTTTATCATTTCTTCTGGAGATACATCGCGACCGAGTAGACTTTCATTCAATAAATGCAAACTCTTGAAAAACGTTTGCACGGTATAGCTAAAGGAATGACTTTGTCATCTTAATGCGACGATTCAATTTGAAATTTAACGGCAAGAGAAAAAGTTTAATTTATACAATTATCGATAAATGCAAAAGTTGGACTATGCACATTCAGTCATTAGCGCGTCGTAGACAAAACATTAATAAATATTTCCATGATCGATCATAAACAACAAACAATAAATTTGTCGCACATGAAAAAAAAAAACAAAACAAATAAGAATTTGAATAATAAATTAAGTATTGATGAAATAAATACAAATATGGTAACGAGTTCTTTGGTAACGAAAGGTCAAAACAAAAACGATAAATCTACGGTTCACAATGTATCTCGTTCCTCCAATAATTCGACTCAAATTCGATGAATTATCGCTTAAATATATATATTTCTCTGCTACGGAAAGAGTTGAGATACGTTGGGCTCAGACAGCAACAACACCTTTTACACTCGACACACATTTCATTTTCTTAATCCCTGTTTAAATAGAATTCATTCATTACCGGAATGATGATCGGCCGTACAACTTTATAACTTGATAATAAGTTTTTATTTCGGTTGTACTTGGCCCTAAATCCAAGTCCTTTTGTTTTGTTCTTGTGTTCATTCAGTTAACAGCGATATATTTGGAAAGATTGGGACCTGCCCATATCTTGACCGAAAAATCGTATGGTCAATTGTGATCGAGCGAGTTTCTCTCGTCGAAAGTCTAAAAATGATAAAATTTCGGAAAAAAAAACAATCAATCTCCGAGAAAAGCACACCGCACTTGGAGATTTTCATCTATTCCGAGATTCATCGCTTTAGACTTTCTCCTGAAAACGAAACTCGTTCGATCCGACATAAACAATCTGGGATTTCTTCGATCCTGTTATTTTTTTATTTTTTTTTTTGCGACGACAAAATTCAACGTTTCTCTTTGTCGTTTTCGTTTGTAATTGCTCTCAAGTACACCTAACTTTTCCTAATGAGGCCCAAAGTGTTCTACCGTTTAACCTTCGTATTTCTAGTCGTTTCTCAACGCTCCGGTAACTCTTCGGCTCAAGTTCATAATGTTGTATCACCATTTGCTGTTTCTTTTCTTCTTTTGATACCGTTATACCCTTATGACAATCTTATACAGAAGAAACGAAAAAAAAACTCGTGGAAGATAAATTTTGAAATATTTATCTATTGGTATCAATAATACAGAAAGCTCCGTCGTGAAGTATCTCTCGTATTTTTTTCTTCTGTCCGAGACTCCTACCAATTATAAATCGTCGTTTCATCGTTTAGGCCATCGTTTCTGCGCACCCAGAACCAGCAATTTGGTTAGCAGTAAAATAGAGCTCCAAGAACAACGAAAACGAGCATGATTTTTTCCACCGTTTTTCACGAAAACGCGACCAACTTTTCTTCCATACATCCTCGACCAGAAATTCGCGTTTCCACAAAATTTAAAGCTCATCTTTCTCCATAACAAGAAAAAATAAATAAAATGGTCAACCGCTTTGTAGAATTGGAAAAATCGAACTTGCCGAACACGAACTTTGCCTTTTTTTCAATTATTTCGCTGGAAAAAACTACTGTATGAAAAACACGCATGAATAATGCGCCAACTATTCTTTCCGCCACAATCCTCGTTAGATTTTTTTGCATAAAACAACAAAAATAACAAAAAAAACCATGTCCCTGCAAGTCTGTGGAAACTCGACAACTTTTTCGTACTTGGGCCCCATCGTTCAATTCTACACCACGCACATACTCTACACACGAACGCAGACACGCACACATTCATACGGATACCCGGGCTACATCTAATCGTTTTTCTCACTATAATACAGTATTATTCATAATATATATATGTATATATATATTCCTACGTAGTATTGATCGTATATGTGTATTTAACACATTCGTAAATCATCTTGTCGAAGAACTTAGACGTAGGCAGGTGAGAGATTGAGGGTGAGTCGTGAAATAACATTGTTGCGTATTGTAGCACGTGTCGTTCGCGAACTCTTGATTATTTGTATCACCATGATGCGACAATCGTGACACACGACCATCGCTACTCCGCGCAATCTTTCAGCAACCAGTCGTTGGTCGGTGCTGAGACCACCGAGAGCACCGAACGCGCTGTTGGTTAATAGTCTGCTCGGACTACCACCGATCTTTTGATATCTGTACAAAAACCATTTGTACCATGAAAATAGCAGCGATTAATCAATCAATGTCCAAGGCGCATATCCGTGGAGGCACCACGGATCGGAGGTGTTAAAAAATGACATTTATCTTACTGATTCGAATTAAAATTTGCAGAGTATCGTAATACGAGTTTTTCAATTATTTCGTTATAGTTCGCAGGAGCTTTATCTCTCCTTCGGGAAAATTCAATTTTGGAATGAATTTTTCGTAAGTTGAAGCAAAAAAAGTTCGACAGCTCGTTGATTCAAAAAATTTCACATTTTCGTTCTATGTGAAAAGTATTTTTGTTCTGAAAGTAACTATAGTCCCCATAGTTGCTTCAATTTCACAGAGACCTTGGAATATTTCAGAACGTAGCTTGGCATATTGTTACATGCAAATGACCTTTGCTTGGATCAATTTTTTCGATAAAACTGTATATCCCTAAAATTTTGAACTCAGCCTACCTTCTGTCCGCTGATTGAATTTCATTGGGTGTTGTGCCAGGTGTGGTATTTTCGGCTGGTGTGCTATTCGGTGTAGAGGCAGGGGTTGCGTTGCTCATCGCAGGATCTCGGCGTCTGGGTGCTGGTGACGCCGGTGCTGAACCAACGGCTCCACCGGGTCGTGGCCATGGGGATCTGCTACCGGATTCGGGCTCGGAATTCGATGGGGACATGAGAAGTCCCGGCGAAAGAAGTACAACGGGCACGTGGGCGAAATGTTCCGTGGGGATCCGCATCTGCATAAAACAAAAATAAAAGGAAAAGAAAATTAAGAATAAAGTTCGTAAAAAAAATGGAGTACGCTCGAAGACGGAAAATCCTTGTTTCACGCGCGATTGAAGTAAAAATGATCGAATCGACGCCCGTTCGTTGCAAATAAAACGAAGCGAAACGAATTTGTTTGAAACGACTGTATTCTCTCTTTCGTACCTTCGAGTAGCACTTTACACAGACTGTTCTTTCACAGAGACGACATCGTTGTCCCCAAGGACCCAAAAGTCCAAAACGAGTTTTGAGGCAAAGGAAGCAAACTCTTCGTTTCTCAACGTCTTCTTTAACGCGTCCCTCAACAGGCAATGATTCCAATTCAGCCTTGGTGAGAACACTTCGTATGTGGACAATCTCCTCGAGTGTCAACGACAGTCTCTCGTCGAGGAACATATCACCCAGAGAAGCTTTCTGCAATGAAAACGACAATGAGGAACTTGAAGCCCAGCTGAGGAAATGCCAGGTGGATTTTTTTTTATACCTGACTGCTCTGGTCGACATTTTGTTCGTGAAACTCTGATGACGCAATTCCATGACCTTTCAGTGACGCTCTTTCGCGGGGTCGTGGACTCAGGCTCGGACTTGCGTTTGGACTCGGACTTGAACTTGTTCTCGCATCTAAACTCATAACACCCGTGTGCTGGCGACTCTGCGGTCTTGAATGTGGTACGGACGACGTACCCGTTAATGGAAGAAACGATGCTGTGCTACCTCTACCTGTGTGCTTGCGAACCGAAGCGCGCCTCGAAGGGCACTGCGTTGCTAAATCATAAGCTGTGGAAATATTTAATCGAACGTCAATTGTCACGATTCTCCTTCACTTTTTCCTTCTCTTAAGCGATTCTGTAGCAAGAGTTCGAGTCAAAAATGTGAAAATCGCAAAAGAGTTTGTCCTCAACATCCATGACTCGCTAGTCAACAGTTTTTTTGTTTCAAAAAGCGATTCGAACAGTTTGCTCTAGTTTTGAGAAAACGGTTTTTGTAAACAACGAATTGTTATATTTTGAAAGGAATCGCGACCAAGATTTTTTCATGATAAATACAACAACAAAAAATGAAGATCGATTTTTGTGAACTGAACGAAAGGCGTGGCTTGTATCGATGAATCATGTGATTGGAATAAAATTTTCAAATATTTACACTCCAGCTGAGCATCACAAAAACGATGGTATTCGTTCCGTGTTAATCTCAATCCACCGGTTTTTCGCCATGGATTTGCCGAGCTTTTGTCCTCGTCTTCATCCTCGAGGTCGCAACAGCCTCCGGGTCTCGTACCAATTCTTGAGCGATAAGCCTCTTTCGACTCCCAGACGTTCGTCGCTTCGTCATCATCTTCGAATCTCGTTACTGCGAAATCCTCGTCATCGTCATCCTCGTCGTCCTCATCCTCTTCCACGTCCAGCTAATAGCATCAAAATTAACAATAGTCGTACCATCGGATAATAAAAATTATGCCATGACGTATAACGAAGTGAGCCATTAGTGGAGAAAAAAAAACGATCGGTCCCCGCTATCGGGACGTATTGAATTTGACGTGTTTACAGCAGTTTCCAAATTTCCATCAGGTAAGTTGATTTTAAACGCAGTGGCTACTCGTCCGGGTAGTCGAATGAATAATATTCGTCCGGACACGCTTTATCCAATGATATCCGCTTTATCCGGACGAGCAAGGGTTGCTTATTCGTCCGGATGTGCTTTTAGTTTACGAAATATCCGGACGAGTAGTCACAGCCTAATTAAAAACGTGCACTTAGAGAAAAGCTAAATATCGATTTTCGCAGCGTTGCTGTGTGTGTGTGGTCCCTCCTTGAAGTCCTGGAAGAATAATTGAGGCTTTTTTTCTTACCTTTAGATCAAAGTCGACGGGAATTAACTTTCGGGGTTGCTTCATAACGGTTCGATCTGCCTCGGTGGAGCCTCGACGAGGTCTCGTTGTACTCTCGCTATCTTTGACGTTGCCACTGTCCTGAGTATTCTCTGAAATATCAAAACAGAGGACGTTCGAAACTCTCATTCTCAGATGGAATGATGGGAACATATTTTTTATCTTAAAAACAAACTAACAAGCCCTGCTGCTCCAGAAAATAAAATAAATAAATCGTCTCAAGATTGGTGGATACGAAAGTGATCATGGATATGAGTGATCGTTTATTTTATGGCGTGTAACGATCCAGAGAACTAAGACACAAGATTCTCGATTTTAAGGTCGATCATGTCGTAGATAATTCGGTAATGGACAATGAGAACAAAAGGTCGAGATCGTGGGACGGAAATAATTTTCTCGAATTTCTAGTTCGTAATTAAATGAAAAAATTGTAGCATTTTCAATGGAGCATGAAAACGAGATGTACGACGATACGAAATGAAGGATGGATGCAATGATTTACCTGAAACCCTAAAGCGCCTTCTACAAGACTTACGATTCCCAATTCCGCGAGCTCGTGCCTCTGGTCCTTTGCCAGTGCGCTGACGAGGCTGCGGTATAGGAAAGGAGGATCCCTGACCTTCGGAATGTCGCCACTGTGCCGCGACATCCTGAGCGGGTTCTTGTTCCTGTTCGGGCTTTGCGGGCGGTACTTCGCCGAGGACAATCCTACGGGACTCACCGCCCACAGCCAGCAGCATCGTAGTCAAACTCGTTTTATTTACAATGAGTCTATTATTTTCGTATCCAGCAGCAATGAAACTTCATTCACAACGGATAAAAATTATCTTTCCTCCTATCGATCACAGCCTCACGAAGTCTCGCTCTGGCACATTTCATGGCTGTGAAGGGGCTTGAAAAAATCTTTCAATTTGGTCGCACGATTTGCAAAAATTCACAAATTAACATCGAGAACGACGAGCGCGTACAAACGAATCATTTTTGTTCCTGCAACACGCAATATCGATTGGTTCATCCCCGTGAAATTCTTAACTTTCCTCATGATGCCCGAGTTACGAAAGCTTGATCGCGCGACGCATGTCGTCTCAAGACGTCACATAAATTCGTTCAATAAATGTTAAACGGAAGATCGGGCGCGTTCCACGAAAAATCACGAGAGATACTTCGAGGAGGATAGAAATTCTGCGACGAGGGAACAACTGTTAAAAGCAATGGGGCACATGGTCGACAAACTATATCCCTGTGTAATTTCTTATAACACAATACCATCCCTATTGAGACGCGTGCACACTCACGTATACCCACCCACGCACCAGCATGCGTTCTACGACACTTAATACATCTCCTGCGAGCCTAGGTGGGATTATTGATCGGTGCAGCGCCCGTGCGCAATCACCACCACCACCACCACCACCACCACCCTAACTGACTCTCGTAGGAAACGGCACAGGGGAGAATTCTTTCTCAGGGCCAATCACTGCACCACGAGCCCTCCGGGTTTATGAGCCGCCGTTGACACATGCGCCCCCGAACGTTTTTTTTCTTCCCTCTGACCAGTATTATTTCTCAACTAGCCTCCTCCGCGTTCTTCCCCCTTTTACGCAAATAACCGATGACTAATTGCCTTCATCTAACTCAACTTTCGTAACCTTTTCCCGTGTCACTTAAAACTTTGGAGCGACTCACCGACAGCTGCACGATGTTTATCAAAGCTCTCGTGTCTACACTTTTTAAAGGAGAAGTCTCCAAACTCTCAACTTTTTCAAACGATCAACTTGCAGGAAAAACATTATCAACCGAATGGAATTACATTTACGTTACAGCCGTTCATACTTTTTCATACTTTCATATGAATTATTTTGTTCGATTCACGATTTCTTCATCATTTTTCAAAAGTCACTTCTGGATCGTGCGACCATAACGTTATTACAAAGTATCGTTTTTTATACCATATTTTGAACAAAAATACGAAAGAAAAACTTTCGAAAAAGTTTTATTTCAAAATAAATTCGATAATATGAATGAAAAAAGTTACATGCATTTTTTCATGTCAATTTTATTTTTGAATCAACGCTCTGCTCATGTTGTTTAATGGAAGGAATAAATCAAGAGGTAATTCTCTTGTTATTAAATTTCATAACGCAACGTTGAAGTGAATTAAATTAGGATTCTCCATCGAAAATCCCACGTAGACCTACGCACGCGTTGAATCGCGTAGGTTGGGGAGAGGGTGCAGCAGGGCGTATGGTGACCCATGCGCGACCTTAAGATCACCGCGCATGACCATTCTCACGTACAAATGAAATAATAGATTTCCTGTTTTTTGTACATCGGTAGAGCATGGTCGAGGAAATATGAGCAGGACATGAAAATTTTTCGTCTATCGTACGTGAGGCTCACCTTGCTTCAAAGACAATGCCGTTGAATTCACGCGTGATTGTTGCTGCATTGTGTGCTCCCTGCACGATCTCAGAGGCCTCGGTGGCTTTTTTATGCTCTCCATGAGCAATTCTCTGATGGTGCTTTGCTTTTTCGCGGGTGGCAGTTGCCGATCCGAAGCCTTGGAAGAAAATTCATCAAGACGAACATTAATTAACAGAGTTCTTCAATCAAAAAAACAAACAAACGACACACGATTGTTTTATAAAATAAATGACACTAAGTACGGAATACTAAAAATTGATCATTTTTTTTCTCGGATCATTATCTTTTTATTTAGAGTGAGATGGCTTCTTACTTTTTTCAAGGGGGGTCTGCTTCGTATAAAATCGAGGACCATAGATCTCGCGTCTTTCCTTGCATTTGGAACGGGCGCAGGAGTTTTCCGCAAACGATATCGACGTTCTCTGATATCGTCCATAAGAATTTCGTACGGTGTGAGCTCGAATTCTGCGCCTCTTCCTCGTCCGCGTGATCGGCCACGTTTCCCCAAGTTCTCTTCAACTTTTTTCAGCTTCACACCGTTCCTGAGCTCACCGATAACTTGTACCCAAAATCGTGCCTGTTGGTAATTCACTCTTGTCAAATGACGACATAAAATTCATGCTCGAAACGGCGTTACATTTTCTAGGCGAATTTATCGAGTTTTCGGTTTTTATTGTTTTTTTTTTGCATGCCGATCGTGCTTCATCTTTCGAATCTACGCGAGCATACGTTACGATGCTTACGTACTTGTATGGCTCGCCAAATCCTAATGTCTGTCTATAAAAAACAGAAGCATTGTCGTGAATTATATTAAATCCGTGAAAATTCTTTCGTTTCCGAAAGCAAAATCAAAGTTTTCAATTTGGTCGAAAAATCTGTTGGGTTCGGTGAATTTATCTTTCCGTAAACTTTCGTCTTGCTTCAACGAATTGAAATTCATCGATAATCTGAATATTTTGATTTTGCCGGAAATATATCCCGCATCGAGTTGAAGATTAAAAAGAAATTGGAAACTTTACCCAATCGTCGAAACTGAGAGTTTCGAGATGCTGCGAAGACGTAGCTCCGTGTCTCGTGCCCGCGTAATTTGAAAAATTCTTCAAGTTTGCCTGTTTTCTTTCCGCCGTTACTTTCTCGAGGAACTGCGAAAGCTCCAGTGCTTCAGAGACGAAAGCACGTATCACGGCACGATAATGAGTATCGACGTGATCCTCGGACCCTTGAGCGTGTCTTGTGCACATCTTCAATGTAATAAAATCAAAACTTTAGCACTTTTCATCTAAATAAAAAAGTTGCAGAAACAACTTTTCACGAGACATCCACTTACCTGTAAAATACTTTTCAGACTACAATACGGCAAATTCCTTTGATATGTTTCATCACTTTTTGACATTGGCATATCGTCCATTTCCACTTCCCCGGAATCACGTTCTATGCCCTCGTCATCCGTTTCCTGCAATCTTTCCTCGGTATCTGGTTCACATTCTACAAAATCAAAACGAAATTCCAAGTGAAACTACCACAGTCTACACAGAATTTTAAACGATTCTGCTTTTTATTGTGATGGAAATTACCTTCATCTCCATGAGTCATGGTTGTTATGAGATCCTCTAAATCCGGAGAAAGAGGCCTTTCTTCTTTTTCATCCATGCCGAAATCGAGAGCTTTGAATATCAAGATTCCCAGAGAAAAAATCACCTACAATTTGATAAACTGTGTCAAATCTTTCCGTCTAAAAACACGGTATCGTAGACAAAAATACACAGACATAAATGCATGTTACAACGTTTTTGCAGTGCAGTAACGGCCCTGCTCGTGTTTTGTTTCGACTCACCTTTTGCTCCGTTGGCACGGAGGTTTGAGCATCTGAAATCAGACCCAAAAGATAATATGAAATTTCTGGAAATGCGAAAAGACGATCTTGAGGATTTAGTGAAAGGCGTACCTCGGTGTAGATCCAGCACTATGTGTCCATCCTTGTGGAGTATAATTTGTGAAAATTCTGTGATTTCTCGTATTTCGTCGTAAGGAAGACGAGAAAGACTTTTGACAGTTTGATGACACAGCGCCCAGGCTTGTTCTCGGCTGATAGGGCCGTTGAAACATTGCAAAATATCATGGAGAGAGAGGCCGTCGCTGGAATTGAGTCTGCAGTTGCCTCGTCGCATTCTCCTTATTTTTGTTCTTGCTCTTGCATCTTTTTCTTGCCTCTCCATTTCCATATTCTCCTTGGCAAGAGGAGTCTCTTGATAACCGTTCATGGTGTTAATTACGACTACAAGTTTTCCTGACAAACATTCACAATGACAGGCAACAAAATCTAAATGAGCGCGGGCGTCTTCTCCACAGCAATCTTTTTTCCGAATTTGCCCTTCTTCTCGATTTCACCATTTCACGATAAATGAGACATGTTTACAACAGAATATATATTCGACCTTGGAGTCGAATCGAAGACATGAGGTTTGTCGCCGAAAACACGATTTCGCACAATATTTATCACTCACACTTACTAAGATAAATAACAACACACACCCCACTTGCAAACGTTACGGGCTTCAACGAGCGGATAAATAGAACACGAGATGACACTAATTTTTATCTCTAAAGTCCGAAAGAGAACGACGATTAAGAAACAAAAACGATGTTTAACACAATCGTCGCGACGATTTTATAAACACGAAAACACAAGCTTTTTTTTTCACTATGGAGTATGTAGTTTTAGAGCATCTCCAGCAGCTAATTGTTATTAGGATGAATGGGAATTGGATATTTCGCAAGGGCAACAGTGCGGTAGATAATATATTATGGGGAGTAGGAGGTGTGTAATTTGTAATTTCGTGTGAATCAAGCTATATATGATTCTGTGTGTAACGTGCGCGCGCTCCCGTCGAGATACGACTGTGCGGAACTTTCCCCTACCACC
>JBAJMU010000003.1:7595171-7870736 GCA_037952995.1 Hyposoter didymator | reverse complement strand
TGACAGTCCGACCTCTTGTGGCCAGTGATCGTATTATTCGCGTATAAACGCGCTTCCTTGAATCGAGGAGCTATGAGAAATATCATTGGAAAACTGCGTGGAATTTTCGCAAGCTTGCAAAATCTATTTGCAGGGAAAAAACTCTGCTATGCCCGTCAACGGATTTTATTTTTTCACACGTTCCACGTATATCTCTAGCAGACGAAATAATTGCCGCGAGTAGTACTAAAACTCATCGCAAGGATCGTTCATGCTGCGCTGCCCGCCGCCCCCACCACTTTTCCTCTGTCCGTGATAATACGTCACTCCAAGTGTGGCTCGAAATAATACTAGTTTTTTATTACGGAAACCAGTCAGTCTCTTCTGTTATTAAACTTCGGTGGAATTCCCCATGTTTAAAAGAGAAAATTTCAGTTTTCAGTTACAGTCTTGAGCATTGCCTCGAAATAAAAATTGAGTCATTTTTTTTAGTCACATATTTTAATTGCACGGATTTTTCGTGGTCTCGTTTTTTATTATTTTATTGGACACCGGTTTGTGTACCATGATGAAATATTTCGTCGCAGTAGTGGTGGGGAGTGCAATACTGCTGCGGCATTCATGGCATCCGTAACGCACGAAACATTTTGACGTTTGTCATATAATATAGGGTGTCGCACTGGAAAAATAAAAATACATTGGGATCCCGAACGGAGCATTGTGGGCGGGTGATCGTTCGTTCGTGAGACACGAACCGCCGATAACTTGTTTGACAGCTCCAAATTTTATACCGAAAAGTTAAAAAATAAATGTAATCAGTTTAGAAAGAGAAAAATCTCAATTCCAAGACCAACAAGGTAATATCAAAGCCAGCAAAGATGGAGGCAGTCCCGAGGTTGCCGATGATATCGTTTCAATTGAAAGTCAGTCCCGAACCAACTGCATTCGGTCCCAAATTAAAACAGGTGAGCCACTAATTGATCCATTACTTTACAATTCTCCGTGTACAGTAACGATCGATATACTTGTCAAAGTATTCGCGTTCCTTTTTATTTCAGGTTACAAAGTGCATTTATTAAATTATAATATATCGATATTCGTGACGTTTGTCCATACACGCGTGACTCATTCTTTGCATCGATTTTTTAAACTTTTTTTCAGTATATACGCGATTTTTACAACGAAGATCCCGAATCGTATTCCAATGAGATACATCAATTGGAAAAATTGCGAGCCATGGTGGTTCGCCCATCCATCGCCGCTACCGGCTGTTCGTTATTGCAAAAATACTATTGTCAGTTACACTTTCTACAGAGTAGATTTCCAATGGGTGCCGACGAAGCCGCCGCAGTCACATTCACATGGTAGCTACAACTCCATTCCTCCCAAATAGATATTTTTCAAAAATTCAAATTTACGATTTAACCGAATATCCTTAATATATTATCTTCTCAACTGCCATTTTTTAAATCAATCAACGCCTTGGTCTTTCTTGCACATTGACAGGACCGACGCATACGGCAACATGGTTTGTTCCTCGGCTAATATTCGCTTTGAGATTATGTCAATTTTGTACAATATCGGAGCAGTCCACACCCAATTGGGTGCCAGAACGGAGCGCACTTCCGCAGAGGGAATGAAAATGGCTTGCGCTCGTTTCCAATGTGCTGCATGGGCTTTTGAACATTTACACATACACAGCAATGTGCTGAGTCTGGATTTAGCGCCTGAACTCACGAGTTTCATGCATCAGCTTTGTCTCGCTCAGGCTCAGGAATGTATACTGGAAAAAAGTATGCTCGATAATCGGAAGCCGACCATAGTAGGCAAGTATCTTCTTAATTTCACATCATTCGTTTCTTCCTTTTTGTTCTATTTCCGTTTCCAAAAACTAAACGATCATTTTCCTGTTCCAACAGCCAAAGTTGCCAAACAGATTGTCGACTATTATTCGCAATCTCTCGCGACATTGGAACCCAACAACAGCGAGGACAATCCCATTGCTGATACAGTCGGTTCCAAAATATACAAGGTACGATTTATCTGATCGGGTGTGTTGCTTTTTCTTCTTTTCTATTAACTATAATCGTTGGATACACGCTTAATGGAAAAACTGCAACAAAAAACAAAAACAAACCAAGAAATGCCCGCGGTAAAATAATTATCATTAATCGCTTTGAAAAACCGCAATTGACACGCTGCAAAAAATTCTTCAATCGTCGTGCGAACAATTAATCTCATGTTTGAAAAATATTGCCCTTAGATTCTCAGACTGCAACAAGTATTTTTAGCTCCGTATACTCTGAAATATTTGAGAACATTTGTTGCGATTCGAAAGAGAGATTTCGGAATGAGGAATTTGGAAAACGATAGTCTGTAAGATTTTTGTAGAATTAACAAAAATTGACTTTACGATCCAACAGAATTGGAAGAGATACGTAAAATTTAAGAGAGCTTATCATCTGGCCGTGACTCAACTGTATCAAGGCTTGGCAGCCGAGGAGCAACAGAAAATGGGTGAACGTGTGGCGTTTTATAACGCAGCGTTGGCGGCTCTCAACGACGCAAGATCGATGTACACGAGCGCGAAAGGAACTATGGGAATCGCTGGAGAAAAAGAGGCTATCGAGGAAGCCTTGACTTTTACCAATGACGTTATTGAAGGAAAACGAAAGGCGGCGAAGAACGAGAACGAATTCATTTACCACGAAGAAGTACCGGAAAAGGATGTATTACCAACAATTAACGGTGCATCTCTCGTCAAAGGAATTCCTTTCAGTGTCAATGATCCTGAAGTCTCGGGACCCGATATATTTGCGAGGTACTTGATAAACAATAATAACACCTTTTTGATTTTGTAAATGTTTTTAAAATCGAAAAATCGTCATTGATTTCATGACTCCCTCTTTGTCACTCTTCATTTTTTTTAAATAAATTTAACGTCACGCAGATTAGTACCAATGAAAGTTCACGAGGCGAGTTCCCTGTATTCCGAGGAAAAAGCAAAGATCCTTCGTTCTGTAGGAACGAAAATTGAAGAGCACGATCAACAACTCGACACGTATCTCGCATCATTGAAACTTCAGCATCTCAGTTTGTGGGATCCTGATGCGCAAAGTTCGGAATCTGAACTTTTGCCTCTACCCGACGAATTAGCAGAAAGATGCGCTGCTCTGAATGCCAGACCCAATGCCATCGAGGACCTCGTTGATATAATGGGAAAACTGTCGGACACGTATCGCGACGTCGAGGCGATGTTGAAGGAAATTGATGGTTTGCTCAACGAAGAGGAACAGCGGTAAGTAATCTTCGTAAACGGTTGCTAGTCATTTCACGTCAACAACATTTGAAATAATTGTCGAATTGACGCAATTGCTTAATTAGCGTAACGCTATTGTCATACAATTAATTTCGCTTCTTTTCACAGCGAGAAGCGATATCAAGAAGCGATGGGTAAAAGGCCACCAACAATTGTGGCGACCGATTTGACGAGAGAGGCTAAAAAATACGAAGAAGCACACGCGAAAGCTTCCGAGAGTAATCAAGCCCTTCACCGGGCTATGACTTTGCATGTAAACAATTTACAAGTTCTTGCTCAGCCCCTTGCTGATCTAATGGCCAAAATTCCGTCGCCTGGCACGAACGTTTCAGGTAGAAAAATTTATCCTCGATTCGAGATCAATGTTTTTTTTTTCTCTTTTTTTTTAACCAATCCACCAAATATGTTTTCGTTGGAATGTCAAATCTGTTTTGGATTATTTGACAGGGGAAAAAAGTGACAACGAGAGCGACAAAATGAACGCAAGAGAGTTGAAACGAATATTGGGCAAGGTCGATGAGATGCAACGGCAAAGAAACGAATTGCACGGGAAACTTCGTGACTCAATAGCCCAGGATGATTTGACTCGTTTATTGGTAACAGCAACAGCGGAAACGGGTTCACTGGAGAGCCTATTTTCCGAGCAGCTGGGCAAGCATCAAGCTTTGGTAAATCTGATTGATCAGAACCTTGCGGCACAGGACAATATACTGTCTGCATTGACGGATGCTTACGCGCGTACAGCGGAGACGAGGAAAACGGTTGAGGAAATATTGAAACGCAGGGAGCTGACGATATCGTCATTGATTACGTCGTACGACGCGTACGAGGATCTTTTGGCTAAATCGACCAAAGGTCTCGAGTTTTATCGAAAGCTCGAAGTGAACGTGACGAAACTGTTGCAGCGAGTAAAGAGTACTTGTCGCGTGCAACAAGAAGAGAGGGAGCAAATAATGGCACGAAACGACAAAGGCAACAACAGCGGCGTTTCGACGGACATTCCGATAAGCCCGTCAGCGAGTACCGAGAGAAAACCTGCTTCTGGTATGAAGCTACGAGATCACTTGGCCGCAAGATTAAAAAATAATATGCCCGCGAGTTATCACCAGCAAAATAATTATGGCAATGAAAAACACGCCAGTCCCGTTGCTTCCGTTCAACCCAATTCTCATGCTGCTACCAAAACGTATCCAATTGATCCTACGTGCGCGACAGATTCGAGCGGTATTCCCATTAATGCTGTTACGCCGATCGCAGCGGAATTGCAACAGCCGAACCAACCCGTCTATCAACAATACTATCCGAACGATTATACGAATTATTACATGACGCAACAGCAAACTCAGTACCATCCGGGACAATATTCGCAGTACCCCGGTGATGATTCCAATTTGACAAACGGTGGTATGCAGAGTTTCCCAAAAACAAGTACGACAAACACCGACAGTATGTATCGACAAGCCACGAGACATTCGGCCAGTGGAACCGAAGTTTCGAGCAACAGCACGCGTTACGCTGGATACACTGTACCAACAAATGAACAAGGTTCAGTTTCACCCTTACCCACTCAACATCCCGGACAAACTTCCTACGAAAATCAACACGTCGTCGAGTACGGCCCATACGCCAACGACTACGGCGTTGTTCAGGACAACCGTGGATATCAGATTCAAGCCCCAATGTCCGTGCAACAACCGCCGGTTGTTTCCTCATCGGGATACCACAACGTTCCATCGAATCATCAAGTTTCTTACGACCAAGCAAATCGCTCGAGCAACGCGACAATGGCAATTAATCAATCAGCCTCTCACGCTCAAGCCACGGCCCAAAGAATAGCAGCGCCTCCGTCAAATCCTTACCGGATCGAAGATCTCAGGCAAGATCCGACACAAACACAAACTAATTTGCATCATTCCCAAGGACAACCGCAAACTTATGACAGTGGACAGAATTGTGCTTATCAAACTTTGCCCCAACGCCAGATTCCTCAACGACAAATATTGCAACCATCGGAAAGCCCAGTTCCTCAGGGATATTCCAATGCCGTGGGGAATGTCGCTTTGCAAAACCACCAATACTCTCCTCAAATATCTGCCGCGAATCCATCGTACTCGTTGCCCGAGCAATATGTACAAAATCAACAAATTTCCGGCATTCCGAGCAGCGCCGTTCCTCCTTCTCATTCCGGAAGCCTGTATCCAACGAGCATGAGCAACGTTACGGGACAAAGTTCCGTCTCCACCAACGTGTATTACCCTCTTCCCACGAGCCAATCTACCAACCCGCCGCAACAGTACACCACCGATTATACGAGCCAGAATCAACAGAGTTATGCAGAAACATCATTTGCACAGAATGTTCATAATTCTCAAGTTCCAACGAGTCAACCTGTGCCCAATTATCAGAGCGCTTATGTCAATTGTCCCCCCGATTCTGTAATGCATCAGTATCCGATCGCGAGTTCAATTTCCTCCCAAATCGGTGGAAGCACCGCGAGTTACTCCAATGGAACGGAAATGATTCAGAGTCACACCAAGTCCACGAGCAATCCGGGCTTTCTTCCCAATTATCAATATCCACTTCAAGCACATAGTGCCGGTGGAATAATACAGTATCAAAACTATTCGCAACCTTGCCCAGATAACTATGGCAATGGTTCCCAAAATGCTCCGGGCCAGATTTCGACCTCCTCGACCGACTCGTACCGAGGCCATCCCGGATATGCTTTCGATCCAGCGCACGGAACTTATTCGTACAGCTCCGGTTATCAAGACTCTCAAATTGCTTCTTCGAACAATTCGACCAACGAAAACCCGTACGTCTTACCGCAGGATGGACAAGTCGTTGCTCAGCCAGCTTATGCCCAATCGGACAATAATTCGAGATACACGAGTGCTAGTAACGGCGCTACCACCAATCTCACACCTTCCTCTCAATACTCGAACGGTTCTTATCAACAACCAACTAGCCATGAGAATTATTACACTACGGGATACGACGATCAGACGCGAAACCAAGGTACAGCGTTTTTTTCTTTTTTTCTCCTATTGTGAAAGATGCCACTTCATATTTCGTAGAAATTTTTCCTTCTGGAATAGAAAACCTGGAGAAATATTTGACAAAAGTTTGCAGAATGTTTCCGAGCGATGCATTTTTATTATTTAAATAATTCGTTCCTTCCAGACACGACCACAACAGCGAGTAACAATCCAGCGGTCAACAACGATCAAACGTATCAGCAAGTATCCAGTGCGAATCCGACAAGCTCGACAGCACCTCAAGTGCAAGTTACTGCTGCGAAACCCGTGGAAACGAAGCCCGCCGCAACAAAGTCAAATTTGGATCTTCTCGCTGAGCTTGACGTAACGATAAATCACGCACCGTTGGTCCCCGAAGTGCACACCATCGAGAAAACAGCCAAGGAAGAGCCCGTCGCGAACACACAGTTACCGGCAGCTAATGACAAACGAAAAGAGAGCCTCGAAAGCTCTCACACTTTCGATGACAAACATGAGAACCTTCAGATCGTATGGGACACGTGGTACACCGATGTTCAACCCAAGCGGGATCCTCTTGGCGATCCAATTGCGCTTCAGAAATTCGTCACTGATATTGAAAAGTATGAGAAATTTGTCGATAGCTTGACCGTCAAAACTCTCAGTGGATCGACCAGTTTGGATATCAAATTGACCGAAATCACGGACGTTGAGGTAACGCAATTCGTCCGTCGTTTAAATTCCATTTTGCAATGATTTTCTATTCAATTTGATCGCTGACAACCTCGCGGTTGGTAGAAAGAGCCCGAATCTCCTTAGCATCATTTTCCAAAACGTATAAAAAACCAACTACAGCGTTCGTATTTTTCCTCTGCACTATTCAGGAACGAGAAATGAAGAAACAAACGTGTTTCGTGGCTCAAGCTCATGCAAGCTCCAATAGAACAACAAATTTAATACCCTACGACTCGACGAGGGTGAGACTCTCAGCGACCGATGGTTCGTCGGATTACATCAATGCCTCACACGTTAATGATTTGACCCAGTGGACTCCAGCGGCCTTCATCGTAGCTCAAGCACCCAAGCCCGAATCCTACGAAGCTTTCTGGACTATGATTTGGGAACAAGGCGCCGAAGTCGTGGCTTGTTTGGCCACAAACTCGCAGGCAAACCAACAATTACAGTTTTTCACGTGCATTCAAGACGTTGACGTATTACTATCACAAAACGACTTCATTTAGGGCTCTTTCACAAATTTTCTATAAACATTCGTGACAGCAAAACTAACTTCTGACATTTACGATTCGAGATATTTCATTTAAATTCTCAAGGTCGGAAAATTTTTCTTTATTGAGAAAAAGTGTTGGAAAAAACGCGAAATAAAGTCGTTTCGTGACGGTAATACGTCAATTACTTTTCAACATTAACTTTATTACTTATTCTCTGGAAACAGTTGAACGAAGAAATATATTGGCCAACCCACAAAGACAACAGCTTGACGATCGGCAAGTTCACTCTATCGTTGAAAAGTTGTTCAAACCACACGTTTTACGTTCAGAGAGTCATAGCAATAGTAAAGTCTGATGAACGAACCGAGAGTGTCGTCGTTCACATGCAATACCTCGCTTGGCCATCCGCGTGAGTAATTAATCGATTTTTAAACTTATTTGAAAATACCGAGTCCAAATCTGAGGGAAAAATGGAAATACGTTATTTTCAACATTTTGAAAACAAACATTTGCAACGATGTGGAGATTGGTGGAAAATAAACGGATCGAAGAGACAATAATCGGTTTTGTTTCCAGTGGATTGCCCAGCAGTCCCGGCTCCCTATTGACTTTCGCCACGGACATATTATCGGAGCAGGCACTGAGACATTGTTCCCCAAAGCCGATAGTCGTCCACTGCCTAAACGGTGGTTCACTCAGCGCTTTGTTGCTGCTCGCAGCAGCGGCAGTTTGTCACGTGAGAGCGGGTCACGGAGCAGTTGACGTGCCGCTGGTAATCTCGACCCTCGTCAAATACCGCAGATGTATGATCGACAAGGATTCTTTGTTGTTCGGTTATCGCATGGTGCTGTACCATGCTCAGGATACTCTCATGAAACGTGAGCAATGCAACTTTCTATTTATTCTTCATTCGTGTTCATTTTCAATTCGTTTTATTTATTTCCTATGAAAATCTGACTCGAATTATTTTTCAATTTGGCGAGGCTTGGTTATGCTAAATTCTGAAAACTCAAACTCATAAATCCTGTATATTCATCACTAGGAGGAATACTGTCGTCGACGAGGTCAACGTTCGAGTGTTTCGAAAGCATGAAAGGAAACAAGGGACGTGCGATGAAGAAACCGCAGCAGTGTCACCCGTCGGACGATTTTCTACATAATCTCGGGGTCGGTATTCAGCATGGAATGGTCAGGCAACCAGGTAAAAATACCATTCGTTTCATGCGATGTTATATTTTCCCCATCAGCAAGATATTCATTTGTTTTATTGTTTTTATTCGTTCAGGCGAGCAATCGATCGGGCAGACTAGTTCGCAATCGAAGATGACAACGACGGTGCCACAAGAAAAGACTGACAAAGTTGATCCACTGAGTCAACTCGATCCCCTCTGGTCCATTCGAAGATAGTCCAGCAATTACGATCGCCACGTCGTCGCACGTCTTTCCAAGGGATCGTATATCATACATTCTAAACCCAACATTTAGCAAGGCTTATTACATAAATATTCAAGGTGTATGAATTTTATGAGAAATTAACTGCTGCTCGTGTATACCCGATTACATTTGTACAGATATTGATATAAATTTATTTATATATCCATATGCGTGTACGTCGCGCACGCATATGTATATATACATACATGAAAAAAGACAGTGACGTTCTGCAGGAAAGAGT
Source organism: Hyposoter didymator (assembly GCA_037952995.1). Classification (NCBI taxonomy): domain Eukaryota; kingdom Metazoa; phylum Arthropoda; class Insecta; order Hymenoptera; family Ichneumonidae; genus Hyposoter; species Hyposoter didymator. Next base: position 7,861,538 of record JBAJMU010000003.1, on the reverse strand, counting down.
TGAAACGAAGGCTGGGGATACTTATTGATTGATTGGCCGCAGAACAAAATAAACAATGAATTCACGAGTGATTGAAACGCGAAAACTTTATTTTGGATGGTCGAGTCGGAGGGAATCCTTTTAATTGTTTGCTGTTGAGCTAGTTGTGTGTGTACAAGGGAATTATTTATAAAGTTGAAAAGCAATAAAGCTCAGGGCAGAATTGTAGTATTTTCTTCCTCTGCCGTCAAGGATTTTCCAATAAAAATTTACCGATGAATTTCTACATGTTACAACATGTGAGCTCTTCACATTATTTCATTCGTTTGTTTATTGTGTTTTTTTTTCCTCTTAGATTTCAAGTTCTCTTATGCCTTTTTGGCAATTTCTGCTGTGGGTGTGTGGACGATTTTTCCTGATTTCTGAGTTTGAACTAAGCAGATTTTTGAGATATATTTATTTCATTTGATTAGAAGTGCCCGAAATCACCATAGGATTGTGTTGCCTTAGGACAACGAATTCAGATATAACTTTAGACACACACACAAACACGACCGGCGCATCAGCCACGCTACGAATAACAGTGGCAAAAAGTCGTACGAAACGATAGCAGTTCCGAAACCTAGAAATTTGTTAAAACTTAGCCACCGAAATATTGAAATGAGTTTTGTTAATATTTTAACGGGTGTTGTTCGTCGAGGAATTAAGCCGGAGTTTGCTTCATCGAGCGGATTATTGGCCCAGCAGACTCGGGTATGTCGTACATTTCAAAGTTGTTCACATAACCTCCAAATTATTGTACGCGACAAGTTTTCGCTACCTCCAAGTACACTGATCGATCTCTCATTTGTTTCAAGAACACGTATATTCTTCGGCGAAAATATCCGCTGCGGCTTCACCCAAAGGACGGCAAACCTCCTAAATTTCGACCAAGAAACTGGATCTACGAACTGGTGGAAGACACTCGCAACCGACCGCAAAAGCCTATCGACGTTATTCTCATTTCGTACGTTCCTAGCCTCGGCAACATAGGAGAAAAAATCTCCATGAAACCCCAAGAAGCGTACAACAAACTCTTACTTCCTGGATTGGCCGTGTACGCTAATCCCGAGAATATAGAACGATACAAGGATCTTATAGAAGAAGCGGAACGTTCCGTGCCGGAGTACAGCTCCAAATGGGCACCGATAACATCGGAAATCCTCTCGACTCTGCTTCTCAGTGTTGTCGTCGCCAAAGACAATCCTTGGACCCTTCAGAAATTTCACATCAGAGCGGCTTTCAGAAAAATCAATATCCACGTACCCGACGAAGCTATCACCATGCCCAAAAATGAGATAACAGGACCGGATCTTGACAAACAGAACAAAGAGTTTTACATCACAGTTACGATAAACAACAGAGAAACAGTCAAAGTTCGTTGTAGACTCCACCATTTCACCCTTAAAGAAAATGAAAAACTCCCTTTTAACGATTACTGGAAAAAACAAGAACCAGCCATTTTCCCTGAGGATCAGGCTGTTCTAGATTCTATGCCTCCCCACAGACGCTGGAACGATACAAAAACCACCTCCGCTGTATAGTTTATGTTTTATAAATAAATATCAAGGATATTACAAAAAATTTTGCTGCAACGATGCTCTGGAGCTTGTACACTTGGAATGCCGTGAAAAACCTTTGGGGCGTCTCTCAATTCCTAAAGTATTCGAGACGTTGATTATTTTTTTTTGTAAATACTTGATTGCATTGCAATTATAAAAATTTCAGCATTCAACCATTATTTAGTTTGTCTAACAAAGAGAATCTGCAAAATGACTTTTTTTTATTTTGCGATTTTTCGAGTAGAAAATCATGACGATTTTTTGTTTTTGTTTTTGTTTTCAATCTATAAGGATATGAAAACCTTTTTTCTTCTCATCTTTCATCTATATCGAATCGCGACTAGCACCGCCTGGCACAATCAATAATAAACGCGAATTAGAAACAACTTCAGTTACCTCAGCCACCACTCACGTTGGGCTAGATTCGAATTTTTGTTTTGTTATTGGTTAAAATGTGTTCGCGTTGATATTTTGAGGTAGAAAGTCGATTTCGAAAAAAAATGGGAAGATGCCGGAACGTTCGGGAGCACCGGAGAAACGATTTATCTGGGACGAAGCTGCAGAAAGTCTGACTTTGGCCGGGTGAATAAAACGTTTTATATCTCGTTTGAAAAATTCAATGTTGCTATTTTTATCGTATATTGACGACCATGTTCTCAGGCTATCGAAGGAGGAGGATGAAGCGATCAAAGGAAGTGAAAATAATTATCTAAGCAATCGAATATCAAAAGTGTACTGTCCTCACGGATATTTGATTCTCAATTTTCACGAGACTCTGAATCCCAGTCAAAAGGTTTAGATCCCATCATTTGTTTTCTATAATTATTGTTTACGAAGCAATTTTCTGGATTTTTTTAATCGTTTCTGATTTTCAGATCAATTTTCGGAAACATTATTTGAGAAAAACATCACCGAGTGAGGCGAACGTCGTGATCCTCCAAGACATCAAAGATCTCGTATTGTTTTTGGCGACAAGTCCGATGACCGTGCAATTCATTAATTTCTTCCACTTGCCCGTAGTCGATCGTTTTCTTCGTGCTCTCATTCTTTACTTCCAATATTACGTCGACGTGTGGGAAGAAATAACGGAAAAACGAGTGGCTACAACGAAAAAAGCACCGAATCCACTGGCAGGTGGTGGACGGCTGCGACGCGCTGAAGAAATGAGAACTCTCCGTTGCGTCGTTGGACGCGAATATTGCGAGCTGCTTCTCGGAAATGATGACGGTGCTACTTACCATCATATGATGGCCAGCAGAAAATCTGGTGCCACACAGACTGAATCGCAAAGCGAAAAAGATCTTAGAATGTTTGAGCATCTCATTGCTTTGGCGCACAGAGTTGTGTGGATTGCACTGCAACGAAAATACTACAATTTGATCGGTTGGTTTTCGCGTAAATAGTGCAACAATAAAAAATAGCAACGTGTTCCGTTCGGAGTTTCTCCGTAAAGAGAGATTATGCTTTTTTTTTCTCACAGAAGTCGAGCTGCACAGACTTCTTCGGACGGATGCATTCAACACGGCCGATAGACGGAGCGGCGGCATCGTTAATCGATTCATGCTTGAGGGAGAGCTGAGAATATTGCACGGTCCGAGGATGCCGATCAGGAAGAAGCTTTTGCGGAATTCGCCTCTGCCTTATCAAATAGTTAATCACGATTGTGATTGGCGTGTTCTTTCCTTGGGTCAGCACCGGGAGCAAATTCTCATTTTATAAATGTCCAAAGTATAATAATGGATCGGAAAATTGTTAATAATTAACTTGACATTCTGCAGGCATAATAAAATCAGAAGATGCTCGAATAATTTACCTAGAAAATGCCCTTCTCGCTCCGGAGGAAAGTTTGCCTCAGTTGGGCATAAAAGTTGGCATTCTAGGGAGATCGAGGGACGATTTCGACATAATGCTTGTATCATCGGATAGCGAAGAATCGATCCAACAGCCGGAAGACAGCGAGAAAGATAAATGGGAAAAACGAAAAAGTTCGCTTGCTGAAAGGATCCTCAGAAGCATGGTAATCCATTCTCTCGATATTCCCATAAACCAATGACAATGTTATTGGCAATCGAGACGAATCTCGAACCAGCAGGTCTAACAAAACCAATGTGTGCGTATTTATTGTTTTTAAAAGCAACCTGATCGAAGTGGCACGAGAATGCCTGGCTACGGTTCGAAGTTGGAAATCCTGGACGAGTTTCCAACAGAGAAGATCGATTGGAGATGCCGAGGGCACAACGAAGACAGGGAGAAAGCACGAGCGAAATGGATAGCGCGTGAAATGAGGAAACAGAACGATAAATATGCCGACACAATTTCGATAGTAACGACACTCGATTGATACAGAAAACAAAAAGCAAGAATGACGAGTGGCAAAAATGCAAAGATGAGAAGAATATTGTTTGTGTTTCCAATTTTGCGTACTAGAGAAAAAAATAAAGCATTTAAAACGGAGTAGCTTGTAAAAAAGCGACATTTTTTCTTCATTCCGTATGGGGGATTGGTGAATATTCAAGGGCAGGGTGGGAGAAACAAATACAACAGAGCACTACGAGGCAATGTAAAAAATATGCTTATTGTAATTGTTACTGCCTAACCAAGAATATTAATAATAATATGTTACAAGAGCCATACGCGCGCGCGCACACACACATACGTATACATATGTGTACATGCATGCTACGGGGAAGAGCAGTGGGCAATGTTTCTTAATTAATCCTGTATATAGTCTTCCTCATGAACCTGTCGCCTAAAAATTCAGGGTGTGTTGTTGTTCCTTTCCTATATAATCGTATAACCGACCAACTATACCGTTAACAGTAATTAGTAATAACAATTGAGACGTTAGCATAAATGGAAAGATAACTGTAATTCTCCCCAATATGGGTTGTGTGTGTGTGTGTGTGTGCTGCAATATGAATATATCGTTCCTGTTGCTTCTGTTTTTTCTTTTTTTCTTCGTTGACTTCACAACTTTTCCGTTCTACGGTTAATGAATTGATTATTCGAACGTGCCCATGAAGTTTAGTCAATATTTGGCCAATAAATCAACGATCTCGTTTTTCTTCATTTTTTTCTCTTTCTTATCGTTCCAATTGTTTAGTGAGGATAAGTTTTATCTCTGTTGATTGACTTGGACCTGCACGCGGTGTATTGGAGTCTTACAAAGTGTTGATCTCGTTCTATTACAGTGGCACAAAGAGTAATAGCTGAAAAACGGACTCGTATTACTTTTTATTAAGATGTATATATTTTGTTGTTGTTTCTTTCATGTAACAATCGCGCGCTGTTTTTGTTCCTTTTTCTCTTTTAAATTCTATCTCAATGACTTTGTCTCGTATTGATAATCGATACAATGTGCTGATGATGAACAGTGAAATCATTTACAGAAATGGATTTTTATATGTATATATATAGATAAATATATACTCGGATATTAATCGACGATGAAAAAAAAACAATCGGAGATCCATTACTTTTATCCGAATTTCGACACCGACGAATATGTATTTGTTTTTTTTTTCAATTTTTCACAACGTTAATTACGAAAGTTAATGAAAGTTTTATACAGATGCGAGAGATCGTTTAAATCTGGTTTTGTTTTTATCGCGAAACGTACGCGAGAGACAGAGATAGAGCTGGAGACTTTAACACGCTTGAAAGGAATTTTTCTCTTTGTTTTTAAACGCACTGTGAACCAATCGGCAAAATGCGCGTTACAGTGACGTTCGTGTACACATGCGAGGGCATGTATTAATATATGTGAATGTTTGGGTGTACCATAAAATTATACGTGTAATGTTTATAATTTACAAATATCAACCGTTACAGCGATATGTACAAAGCGACATTCAAACAATTAGAGCTCAAATGAAACGAATCGTTTAGCCTGGAAAAACCCGCTCGACCAGACACTCGGACAGTTTTCATGTTTTTTTTTTTTTCAATCATCATCCGAGATAGGAACGTCCTTGTTTCGAATCTAGCCGTTCTTCTTATGTGTCGTTGTGTGAGAAAATAAAAACTCAACATTTCTTGGATTTTTTATACTGAACGTTTACAAGGAGTGTGAAAAAATAAAAGGACGCCCTTGCGATTCCTATGTAGAACTTGAGACACAACGATCGGTATTTAATTCGATAAGACGTTTCCCTAAATGCCGATCCTCCTCTTTCACAATTGACCCTTTCGCCAAATGAAAAATTCTCGTTTTCTCATGTTCCGTCCACCGTGCACTCGGTTGGAGATTCAATTCTCCGGGGCATGGTGGTTTATTTGAAATTAGTGTGTTTTCTTGCTTCTTCGACTTTGCAACTAGTCTAGTCACTTTACAATGCGTCTTCTTGTTGTGTGCCAATTAAAACGTTTCGTTTGTGTGTCCGGTGTACATGTTCAAGTGCAAGTTGCAGTTTTGCTTTTTGTTGTTGTTGTTGTTGTTGTTTGTTACGAAAAGAAAAGTATACGTCACACCGTATGTCCGTTCTCTACAGATTGGAATGCGGTTTTGATTTGTTTTTCGCTTCCCCTCTCCCTTCTTCTCATTTACTTTTTTTTATACGCGAAAAAGATTAAAATCTAGCGGTTACAAGCAAACAAACTCCCTGACATACACACATTGCCAAAAAATGTTTTGCTTCTTTCTGTTTAACTAATAATTTCCGCTACACGTGCTTGCATTTTTTTTGCTTCGTCCAAAATTTTCTTTCTTTTTTGGCTTTTCACATTTACGACGAACGTGCCCATTATTTTCTTTCGATAACCTCATTCGAAACACTGTTGCCTGGCTTATTTCTCTCCTCACTCACCACGAATTGCTATACAACGATACAGTTATAGTTAATACAGTGTTTAACATTGACCAGCGCACAAACACAAACATTTTTTTGTTGCTTCTTTGCTTTCGACGCTTACGAGAAAGACGCGCGCGCGCCCGCGCAAAGGGTACTTTTTTTACTTCTTTTTTCCTTTACTTCTCGATTAATCTATTATTCGCTCGGCCTGGTTGTGACGGTGGGGGGGCTACGAGGCAATGTCCGACATCAGCTGGGCAAGCAAAGCCGGCTCTAATAAACCGTGTGTCTGTCCCATACGCTCCAAATTTCTCACGTCCTTGTCCACCGCTTCGAGTGCACGCTCCAATTCTTCCTCCTCCTCCCTCGACGGCTCGTACTCCCCGTTTCGACTCTCTGTCGATTCCAAATTCATTTTTTCAATTTTATTCCAATCATCGTGATTATTTTTTTTTTTTCTCTCGATATTGAATTTTTTAACAAATTACGAAAGTCAAGAGTGCAGAGCTTTGCAATTGTGTGATTTTCCAAGAATTTCAAGATTTTATTGAAAAAATTTGGAAAGGATTTGGAAGGATGAGCAATTCAGTTTCTCTTTGGCTTTTGGATTTGATAAAAAGTTGATTTTCGGTGCAGTTTGGTGCATTGAAGGCTAAAAAAGAAAGTAGTGCAATTAATATGGGAAAGTTAATTGCTCTTACCGATAAATATATCGTTGAAAGCGTCGGCGGGCAAATTATTGAGAACGTTGCCAAAGTCGTGTTCGGCAGGATCGAGGGATGCAAAAACCTCGTGATCGCCCAATTCGACCTTGAGTCCACCGCCGAGTCCGAGAGATCCGAGACCAAGACCAAGATTCAAACTCGCGGTGTTGGATGTACTTTGAGGTACATTGAGATTATTAAGGGTTTTCGTATGATTTTCATTGATGGAAATAACTTGGCTCGGATAATGTATTTCTTGGTGGATCAAATCGGCGATTTTGGTCTCGAGTTTAACGGAAGGTGGTCTCTTTCGTTTTTTCGGTCTCGATTTACTCTTGGGCCTCGTGACGGTCGGTGAGACGGGCTTTTTCCGTGATTTCTTTGGTTTCGATTCTTGAGCCTTGCGATGGTAGTTGTCCCTTTTCCTAGCATGTTCCGGGCAAAGGGGTAGCTCGTGGGCGACGTCGAAAACCGGAACGCAGCATTGCGTGTTGTCGCTGAATTTAGCGGTACAGTGTTCGAACAATAATTGATCGGCGTTGAGCATAATGTGTCGGGAGCAATGACGAGTACAGGGTAGAGAAGTCGCGCGGCAACCTTCGGCGACGCACGGGCCACCAACGAGAAGTCGTCCCGAAGTTATTTTCCCATTTGTCGGTGGAAACTCGTCGAGAGAACGGGCTAAGCTCGTTGCTGGTTTTTTGCACGCTTCCTCGAGCAAACAACGCGTTCTCTCGCGTACGAGCTTCTCGGATTCTTTGCCACCTTTATGGAGCTGGATGAGACGTCGACGTAATTGCGAGCGCAACTGGGATAGCCTGGCCGTACGATTTTGGGACGAGCTACTCGTCACGTCGCTGAACCAATGGCGTTGATAGATACTCAGTTCATCGCCGCTCGATTCGCTGTCGGAAATTTCATCTCCCGCCCGCGGATAATAGAGAAGCATGTGATCACGATTGTTTCTCGGCGCGTCCGAGTTTCTCTCACCAACATCTTCCGCCACGAGTGTGCGATTGTCCGTGTCGCACGAGTTTTCACCGGTCGAGTATCTGAGCTCCAAACTCCTTGTACTCTCCTCAGCAGGATCTACAAATCCTTCGCAACTCTCTGCGGTATCTTCCGTCGCTTCTGGCCCGTCGAACTTGGCGCGTCTCTTTGTACCTTTGACCCTCGACTTGTTGCTCTTGACCGAATGGCCCGTTTTATTTTGCGTCAGCTTAAAGTTTTTACCGGCCCCGGTGAGAAAAGGCTCCGGTTCGCTGAATATATATGGATCGACATCCTGACGAGATTCCGTTTTAAGCAACGCCTTCAAACGATCGGAAAACTTGAGCTTGTTATTGTCCATTTTTAGGTAAGATGGATCTGCTGGGACCTTCATCGATCGGCGCTTTTATTGTCGCCCCTCGTTCCATCTGCATTCTCAGACTCTTCTTGATATACCGACTGCTCGTTTATGCGTTATCTCGCTCTCAATTAAAAATACGTCCTCTCCGATCACCAAGAGTCTCATTGAATTCATTAGACTGAAAGAAAAACACTTGGCTTTTCTACTTTCTCTAGAAATGTTTTCTTTCTATTTCTCAACAAGCTATATTTACATGGTTCAGGTACTTTTGTGCTTGAGCAACTTGTTCTTGGACCTTCCGGGCCTTTAATGCTGTAGGAATGTTGGTTCTTAGTTAGACGCTCTCTTCACTAAACTCCATTCTTTCCATCCACTCATCTATAAAATTATCCTTTCGAGCCTCTACGCGGCAATGGAAAAAAGGAAATATTTTGGCAGTGATTATTCGGTGCAAGTCCTCTACGCTCTCCAAAACATTATCTCATAGTGAAATATATCAAGTTTAAGTTTTTCGAAGCTGTCTCTTATTTTTCCTCTGTTTGAGGCTAATTTCAAATTAGCATTCAATGTACAGTGTTTATTTCGTCGTCGGGTTTGCACGAAAAAAAAAAAAACGAATGAAAACACTCGCAGACTCGAGAGAACAAACGCTCGAAGTAGTTTGAGGTTATGTAGAGCCGTTCTTAACCGCGGTAACCCGCGACATTTCACCCGTCTCAACTTTTTTTCCCTCTTTTACGATGCTTTGTTACAATCCGCTCGGATTAAACGTACTATTTTTTATTGTTTATTCGACGATTAAACAAAATAAGTTCGATCGGCCGCGCACACTTCAAGTTTTTCGTCCAAAGTTTCGCTATAAGCACACACAAGGGATAACAGCAGCGCTTGGCACAAGCCGTGTATTCGTGTGCGTGCGTGTATGTGTGTGTGGATGTGTGTATAGGTTGGATTCGATGAATTTCGTGTTTTTTTTTCTTTTCCCCTCGTTTCCCTTTTATTTTAACCTTCCTTCGAGTATCACAATACAACAAGTACTTTTTCTAACGCAAACTCTGATACCTCGTTGACGAAGTGTGTTTATTACGGAAATAAGGCAACTGTTAAACGCAAAATTTGATTGCAATATTTTTCGATAATAACATTAGAAAGACATGTCAGATGTGAAGGCAGCAAGATGGCGGCCACTCACAAACCACACAAAAACAGTAGGAGACGCGATGTGGTATGCGCGCCGTGCGCGAAAAAATTTGTTAGATTCGCGATCATGCCGCGAGGAGAACGTGAAAACACTTTTTTCTACACGCTTGATGATCAACACTTTTTCAACGTCTAAAAATGTACCACTTTTTATATTCCGTTTTATCGCACCGTTATTTATTCCTTAATTTCATTTTCTATACTCTGTTAACGCTAACCCCGCTCTCGTGTGATACAATTATATAAATTCATTCTCGACATAACCTCGAAATTTAGCCAAGTTTTTGTTGAATCGCGGTTTTGCGGTGCTGTTTACTTCCGTGATCGATATGATTGATAAACAGATTTCGACTATGGGCAAAGGCGAATTTCCCTCCTTCCGCGTTTTATATCACGATGACGTTAACCCCATCGCATTGTTTTTATTTTATTTAGACAACACACTATAGTCTTATTCTCGTAGTTTGTCAAACGGCACGTTTTCGCGCGATCCTTCCGCAAAGTTTCATCAATATTTCTATCCAATGTGTTCCAAGTTCCAAGTGAATATATTACCCACACGATAGTTCATGATTATCAGCGCGCGATTCCGGAACCCCTTGGAACCGCACCGATACATCATTTGTAAATAAAGCCACGCGTATGAAATTTCTTCGTCAAGTAAAAATTCATGTGCCAACTTACCGAATGAAATGAATTTCTTGGTTATTATAAAAACGAACGTCGACATTGCGGCACAATCGACATCATTACTCTTTTCCCGATTATTCCTAATTTATACTGCTTCCATACGAATCAACAGCAATTATTTCGCTTTACAATCAAGAGTGAGAAGCTCCGATCAGCTGTTTTTGACGTTTCCTCTCGGATATCGCATAACCCCAAATATCGAATCGCGTTGAATTGATCCTGAAGTTTATCAAGGGTTTCGTGAAAATAAACATGGTAATTTTTTCACTATCAACATTTTATTTTTTATGCTTGCGTTTATAAAAAGTTATCACTTTTCTCTCATGGACGCGACGACGAGTCTTTCGTATGCTTTTCTTTACGACGTAGACAAAACGAAATAGAATTATCAGAAATTGTGTGTCCATTTTGAAGGAGCGCAATTATTCGTTTGACTCGATTTTACAATAATCTATTGTACGAGGTTGGGGCAAGTTCATGCAACAAAAACACAAGGATTAAAATGTTATGGTGAATGTTCATCTTTTCAACAAGATCAACAAATTATATAAACAAGACACGCACGTGTAGACAAGTTGACATGGAACAGAGCTTCTCGCTCGTTATTTGGATAAATGTCAAGCTGTGTTCATTCTGTTGACACACCCTCGGCTTCTTTTTTGTTTATTATTTTTCCTCATACTTGTTATATAATATCCAATGAATCTACTATAACAGAAATGCTTATGTATTAGGAATTGAGCGTCACACGCTCTCAAGAGGCTTAGAAATCGTCGCCTGAAATTTCACAAAATCCTCCCAACCTTCCCGCTCTGTAAATCCTGTAGATCACCGAATACCACAACAAGCAACAAAACTTGCTTGTAACAAAATTCCATGTTGCCCGTTTTTTTAAATATTTTTAATCAATTGAGCCTCAAACGAATTAATTATAAATGGAAACCCTGTGCACGGACTCGAGGGCGATGCGGAATATTGGAAAAGAGTGTTGAACTAATATGCTAGTTACTACAATTCTTGTCTCATCTTCCATTCGTAACTTTTGCTCGCTGATTACGAGACTTATCGCGAAAATGAACAAATCGAATGAATTTGCAAGCAGCAGAAGAAAAACAAAGTTCTTGAGTCTAGTTTTCTCATTCTTTGCACAAACTTTGAATGGAATAGAAATGTTTCTGCACAAATTCTTGAGAAAATTATGAGCCGATTTTCTTGCATTTGTTTCAACGATTTAGTAAGGATATTCGTCAACTTAGTTTTTTTTTCTCGACAAGCAAGTCGTTTTGTTGTGGAATGTGAAAGTGGAATGTAGCTCGCACTAAATGATCACGACCTTTCCCTATTAATATCCTTTGCTTCCAATAATCAAACAATTCGAAAACAGATAGACGCGAAAATGAATTCTCAGCTATGCCGATGCGAGCAGCCGACATGCGAAAAACTCGAGCGATTTTTTTCGAAAAGCTTTTTTTTTTGTAAAAAATTATGAAGCTGCTCATGCGTAACAAGTTGGCAAAACAAAACAGTGGACTAACGAACGAGCAACTGTTGGTAAGTGCTCGATGTGCACGAATTTCCAAACAAATATGTCTCTCTTTGAAAAAATCATATTTCCTTAACAATTGCACTTGTTGTCAATTTTATAATTATTTTTTTTGTGAATATGACGCAAAAAACGTTGCGAACAACTTGACAGATTTTCAACAAGTCATTATTCTTTCAGATGAATTATATCAGCGAACAATGATCGTCGTACAAATCTTTGAACGATCGGAATTTGAGTTATTGGTGAATTGATAAAACGGACGAAACTGAACTGAACCGAAATGCACTATTTTCTCCAGTTTTCGTCTTAAACCAAAAGATTTTCATAGCTTATTTTTCAAATTGAAATAAATTGAGACTCGGATTGATGGCGTACCGGAACGTTGATCGTACGCAAAATTAAAGAAAGAATGGAAAAACTTTTGGTACCTCAATATTCGTGATTCGAAAGTGGATAGAAAAAAAGGAGTAAATTGATGTGGAAGGCAATTCGCATCGGTTATTAAATTACCCGTGTTTAAGTGTGACTCTCGTAGAGAACAATTTACACCCCAATTTTATTAAACATATTCAATGACTAATCACGATTTCCGTAATTTGTTAGTTGGATCGAGATAATCGATTCCGTTACACGGTATGAAACAGGATGTTTGTCTCCCCCTTGTCGATTTTCACGGGAGCAATCCGAGATACAACTAGTTATGATTTTCTTGTGATTGATTTGAGTGGCACAAGGGGGTACGACCGCAGCTGTTTGTTCTTCTTGTTGTTGTTTATTATTATAATAATTATTATAAAAACGTTTCACGTCTGCAAACTGTCGGAGGGTGATGTCGTGAAGGGGTGGGGAATGCGGTTCGATGAATATTTACATTTAAGTGGCCGCTTTCCCTTGGGGTTTAAGTCCCTTGACGACGCTCGGTCGGCCCTTGATAAAGCCTTTCTTGCGACGCGCCGTCTGAAACATCAATGTCCGGCCCCCCATAACTTCAACTACGTTTCCAGATCTATCTTAGTTCAGTGATTTTAAAAAATGTAAACGATACGATCGGGACCCGCGTTACGACAAAAAAAAAGAAGAAAAAAAAAAAATACACGTATGAATAAAAAAGTTTTTTAAATTGCATTCATCTTGTGAAATTTGTTTTTTTTTTTCGTCCCGTCAAATCGTCCCATGCAACTTTTCACTCACCTTTTTGCTCTGATATCTGCTCGACGATCGCGGAATGGTACGGTCGGATATCGGGATTCTCGGCCGATTGAATTCATCCGGCTTTTTCACCCTGCAATTTTGATTTTTGTTATTTATTGTTGGTCAACCGAACATTCTGGGAAAAGTGAATTTTTCAAAAGAAAATACATCCGATTTTCTTAACTGCAGTATATCAATCATATTGTTTCAACATTTCCAACATTTGATACTCTATCGAAAGATTCTGCGTACGACGCGAGAAGATTAGAAAAATCATTTTTTCTAATTTTATTGCCGTTTGGAATTTTAAATCACACCGAGCACCGCGAGTCTTATCGATTTTGCTAATGCGGTGGAAATATAGTCAGGAGACAAATAATTTTACCTGTAAATTCTGACGAGCCAATGTTCCGTCGTGTAAGCTTCTTCCAAATACGTTAATTTGAAATTTTTGTTTCCTATCTCGGCATTGCGTGTGCGATCGTAACCGGCGGGTGAACGATAATCGACGGTAACTTCGCCGAATCGGAAGTAGCTCAATTTGTACATGAGGGAATTGAGGAGAGTGGGCGAGCCTTCAGAATCAACGCGGAATTCTCCTCTCTCGGTGAAGTAATCGCTCTCACGAATATCCTGAGGATGTTCGCCTTCGGCAATTCGCACCATCCATAAAAACTTGTTTATGTCGTCACCGGAATAGCCGATCATTCCGCCGAATATGACTAGAACGTAATCGACGTCGAGGGACGTCATTATATCGTACGCGGCGCTCTCATTCGAACTCATTGCTTTTCCTACCAACGCTATGTGCGAATTGTTCCACGTGTTATTATCGACGAGCGTTGTCCTGAAACAATGAAAATGTCGATAGAATCAATTAGATGGAGTCAAGGAAACCGATTTCCGATTTCGCCATCGACCAGCGAATCGATCCACGTCTCGAAACTAAATTACTCGGAAACTTGGTTTTTTTTTCACGGTAAAACAAATTGTGAATTGTTCCATGAATAATTTACAATTATCAGTTGAGAGTTTTTTTTGTGCAAAATTTTATCAAGTTTTCTATAGCTCATTTTTTTGCGGGCTTGTAATAAAGATTCAATGCACTTTGTTGGGACATACCGATGGAAAGCTTGGAAGGAAAAAGATGCTTGTGAATAAATTTCATCAATTATTACCTATTCGCCATTCCAGCAATTTGATAACCGTAATCCCACCAACTCATAACTCTCGCGTCGTTGTCGGTGTTTTGAGCGAGCCAGTAATAAGCCTCGCGGAAATCGTCGAGAATAGTTCGTCCACCGTCGTTGGTATATGAGGCGAGGACGATCGATGGACTGGAGTACGCGTTGCTGGTGACCCATGTACAATGCACGGTAAACATCATTAGGAGCATGAGAATACCGATCGCGACGCCATTACGAAGATTAGCACCCAACCCATCGCCGTTTCCTTTCGGTCTCTCGTGTTTCATTCTCCGTAATTTGCCCGCTTTGTCGTACAAGCTACGACCCGGGCTTCTCTCTCGCTCTTCTTCGCTTTCCTCTTCGCTTCCATCGCCACCCTCGCGGTCACCACTCTCTCGGTTTTCTTCCTTCAGGAACAACTCCAGGATACCGCTGAACGCGATACCCGCCAGCATACAAACGACCGGAGTCAGGGTCAGCATCAAACGTACCATCACACCAGCAAAATACACCGCGCTTATGGCATAAAGAACAACTGTAAAAATAACACATTTTAATTAGCGTTGAGAGACACGTTACACGATGCAGTATCGTCACAACTTGTTGTTTCAATAATTGTGTGAAAACTATTGAATTACTTTCATAAGGCTTTTGCAACAACGTTTCAATAAAATACGAAAATGAAAATGCTGTTGGCTGAAAAAAAAAACAAAAAACGGGGTACTCTTGGTACGAATGGAAAGTAAGCTATTCTCACCGAAGACGCGTTCGTCATTGATACGTTTGATGCAGTACCAAAGTCCGACGGGAAAGGTGGTGACAAGAATATGAAGATCGAAGAAAAAGCTGAACCAGGTTGTTGGCTGATGTTCGGAGACAGAGGCGATGATGGGAATGTGAATTTTGGCATATCCGGTATCCCAGAGACTGTAGAATCGTCCGCTCCATGGGGCGACGATACCGGCATAGGTGAGGCCGACGAGAACGGCGAGTAAGACAGCGGCAGTAGCGGCGACGACGCCACCGAAATATTTCATTTCCGTTTTCGTTAAAATCGTTCTCAAGTATCGAAGAGCAGCGACAAAAATAATCAAACCGAAAACACCGCCGGCAGCCATGTGTTCGGAGGTGCGAATCGGTTGAAAACCAACAAATGGAATTTGCATGCTCAACAAAAGTCCGAGTATGTAAAAAGTAGTGTAGCTCGTGAATAATCGGTTGCTGTATCGATTCATAACTAGCAATACGAAAACGTGGAACGGTATGAGATTTATTATAAACACGTAGCCGCCCCATGCTGACACCATGTAAAAGTAAGAAAGAGCAGTCATCGCCGCCCAGAATATTGAACCAGTTTTCACAGATTTCACCCAGAGATAGTAAGTTATCTGTAGAGCGAATATGGCTATGCCCTCGTTGTCATAACTACCCGCCACCGATCTTGATATGTAGCCGGGTACAATGGCAATGAAACAAGCCGCAAAGAGACCCGCTCCGGCGCTCCATAGTTCCTTGGTTAATAGATAAGTTGATATTGCCGTTAAGCCGCTGAACACAGGTGCCAAAAAGACGCAGATGTCTCTTATGTGAACGGGAATGTTGAGCGAGTGCAGAATGTAATGTATCGAGCCGGAAGTGATCATGAGTCCCGGGTAGACGGTACCTCCGACGATTCTACCCAACGGATACCAGGCTCGCTCGTCGAACCAATTCAAAAAATTGTAAAAACCATGCTGCACCATGTAGGCGGTAGCTCTGTAATTGAACCTGTAGAAAAATCACAAAAACAACTTTTTGAATTCGCTACTCCAAAGCACGAGAAAATATGTAGAGCGCCAATCTTTTTTTATTTTCATTTAATTTTATTTAAATGAAAAATCAACTGTTGCCCAATTGGAGGAAAATGATGAGGAAACTAATTAGGGCGCGAAAAGTGAATTTTTCATTTAGATCGGAAAAGATCGGTGAAATTTTAATGGAACAGCGACGCGACGTACCATGGATCGAACTCGTGGATTATGCTCTCGAAACGTATAACGGCGAACAAACGAGACGCAAACCCGGAGATCCATGCCAGTAATAAAATGGTGAAGGTCAAGAGGGAACTGAATCCTGCGGCGTTTGTCAACGTCGAGGACTTCATCTGCTTGGAGGATGGCTTTTTGTCCGGAAACATGACTTTCTTCGTATACGGCACTGTGGCCGTTTTGCTCTGCTGCATTGCTTCGTTCTTTTGTTTTTTGTTTTCTTTACCGTTCCTATTGGTCGTTTTATCCGTAATATACGGTTTCGTAGGAAAAGAAAAAAATTATACTCGCCACGATTACGAAACGACACTTATTTATTTGAAATTTTCACTCATCAAATAATTTGGGAAATATATAGCCATACGTGGAAAAAATGTACACCCATCCCCGGTACGACACGTAGCGAGAACTTTATCGGAGCGAGCACGACGACTACCGACCACCGACCACCACGAATCCACAAGAGCGTAAAACCTTGACATCAGAGAGCTAAGCTAGACTTCAATTACGTCCGCTAAAACGTAAGAAACTCTAGTGGCGCTGCTATTCCTCTAGGACCGCAGACATCGACCCGAGTATCGATGCGTGTCTTCCTAACATGCTCGGGAACTCGATTGTGATACATATGTGGGAAGCAGCGTGTGTCGTAAATTTTACATCAACTCAAAAAATTCATACTGTAGTCTCAAACTTTATCAGATTTTCTATCTCCTTTATCTTCGATAACATGCAGATTACAGAGACGCTTGTGGGACGGTCAGTAAGCTGTGTTTCATGTCATTTCGCACATGTTACGTACGCAATGTTGCGTCAATGAGGTTGTAGGATGTATTCGTAGGTGGCGGAAGGTGTTTCTCGTCCGTTTTGGAACACTGAAGTCTTCAACTCGGAGAGCGCACCGGTTTAAAACGTTTAAAATAAAAAATGAGACAAATTTGTCTCATTTTTTATTTTAAACCTATTCATTCATATTTTAAATATATTAATTATTTATATTACATATTAAAATATATATATCAAATATTTAAATTTATATTGTAACATATTTCGATCGCGTAAAATACCCTAAGGGTAAGGTTGGTACGAGCGGTTAATCGTAACCGAGGAAAGTAACCGAGAGTCAGTCGTTAATCGCCCCTTGCCGGCGTTGGTTCTGTCCATCTCTGTCTCTATTGTAATTTATATTATTAGTATGATGAATAAGTTATCGTTACATGTTACAAAAGCGTGTGGCTGTCTGTCCTCTTTCTTACTCCACGACATCAAAATATATTAATTTAAACCCATGGCCTATTTCACATAATCATGTGAATTAGGCCAAAACAACCGCGAGTCAACATTACCATGTCGTGTTAACAACGTAAACGAAGCTTCTCAACGTTGGTCAACTACGCGTGTTCGGAGTACTGCTTCCATGTCAACAGTTGCTACAGTAGGCATTCCCCTTCGTCATATTTGATAACCTGGTAGCGAAGATTTATATCCTTAGAATTAAATAAACACATTGATGGAACATAAAACGTTCGAGCCGAGCATTTTGCTGAGAGGTTTTTTATCAATGTGGCGATTCTTAGCCGGAACAAAAGTTCGCATATATGCAACTTGACCGTTAACCTGTAAATGATTTTCTTTCTTTTTCTTTCTTTTTTGCGTGGTTGTAAAAACATATTCAGGAATGAAAAAGTCAAATATTTGTCAATGAAACTGAAAGCTGATTGATCGTGGCAATTAATTTCGATTGAAGTGCAAACTTCCGTCCTAAACTTTATCAATGACGGGTCGTGGGTCACGAGGCTTGTTTCCAATGTCTTCCAAATTATATGCAACAGCAGCAGCACCACCGCCAATCGTTTCATTTGACGAACCTTGCAGAACTGACAATTCATCATACACGTTCGACTGTCAAGTAACTGCATCACCGAGTCTCTCGATATTCGCATAGATTTGATAGGCAGGATGATTACTCGGCCCTGAAAAAATATTCATCAGCCACTGTTTACCGCGTTCAGATTGCTGTTATTTGGATAATATCGTGAAACTTTCGATCGCACGAAATTGTGGTATTCCGATGAGTAATAAGCGATGGTATTTTTGCTGCCAAGACTTTCAGCCCCTAGTACAATATCTAGCAGCTTATAATTTTACTAAAATTAACTTTACTCGGTTCATTTTATATTTGCGCTTCGGATTAAAAAAGTGAGAAAAGCAAAAGTCACCGAAATTCATTCGGAACAAGTGCTACGCGTGGCTACACACTTTTTCAAAATGATCTCACCCCTTCCAACATTTAATCTGTCATGCGAAAAGAAAACACGTGACGTATCTATGAGTCAATCAGCAGTAGTTCGACGCGATTGCTTCGAGTTTATCACGTTTAATTCCGTAAATTCGTGGAATGGAAATTTTTGAAACTGTCTCCCCATACAAATCGAGATTTCCTAGAGCAGACCATCAGCACTTACGTATATGTTATACGATAAAATCCTGTGGGTCGATCCGGTCGGAAGAAAAAAAAAGATCTGTCAAACTTCTTGAGTCGTATTTTTGTTTAAACCCTGAAAATTAAGACTGCAATTCTACGAAATTTAGAATCTTGGAGATTCCGACGATTCAAATAAAGTTTCTCTTCCTTTCAATTCATGGGAATTAAATTGAATGGCTAAGGAAACATAGTTCACGGTTCATCAGGCAAAATGGGCAATGAAATCTTACAAAGTAAACGATGTGTAGCGAACATCTGGCGCTTGCATAACGATTAATAATCTATATCTCAACGAGACTCATTTCACAGTTTTAGCGAAAAATTCATGCAGATTAGTCGTTGCATCATACACCAACGTTTACGGTTCGCGTTATTGCGCTACAAATGTTGAAACGTATCAATGACAATTCGTCCTGATGTTTTTCGTATGAATCGCAACGCTCAATGTGTCCATTCTGTGTTTGAATAAAATCGACCGATGTCTTCGCCACTGATATTAACTCTGACGTACGGAAGTAAAGAAAAAAAAAACCACAAAATTCAAACGCAGCGATTATTTAATTAATTATATTGACGTCTGCGTTGATACGAAACTGACGAAGAATTTAATCAACGCGACGACGTGGTCAATGGACTTGTGCAAATAACAAGAAGGCCCATTTTTCGTTGCGGAACAAAAATGAAATCACATTTTTTGAGCCTTTTTACGGAAATACTGCCTTTTGCGTAAATCGACGATTCCCCCTTCTCTGTTAACGATTTTATGTCGCAGCCCAATACTATCGTTCATCTGTGTATTATGACCCTGAATAAAACGAAAGAGGTTGATGCAATAACCGTTCTCTTTGCGAGTTATGCGTGGATGCGGAAGAGGCTGTAAACATAATACAACATACAAACTAATAACACACGCATATGCTCGAGTCAACCCGTAACCCTAATTTTCGATAATTATCACTAACGAGACTCCACTTTCTCCAGATAAATTTCAACACCAAGTACTGCTGTGTTTCATTGAAATGTCAAACACGATCGCCATTTTCGATAGAGCGATTCCAGAATTTATCGAATTTCCAACAAATTGTGCGCAAATTGATAACAAAAATTATTTTTTGATTTTTTACTTTATGAAAACTACAGTTTCATTATTTGTCTATTGATCGATGGGGTTACCTTGTGGTTTGATTTTTTTCGAAACTTGCTTTCGGGCTCCCAGAATAATCTCGTTGTTGGACAATTGGGTCATTTGGAAAATGCCATGCAAATTTCAATACGTGACGAAATACGTGACATGGCAACCGTTTTTTTTTCTTTTTTTTTACTTTCGAGAGCAAAATTATGGATTAAATAGGTCTGGTCTCGTGCCTTTCGTACTTTCATTTTTTGTCCCGTCGGATTTAATCATTGGAATACGTAACTGAGTGGTAATTGGTCCGCACATACATTTAAAGATTTTTTAAAATAAGTTCTGATTGATTTTTCGAGTCGAACGTCAAGACGCTATTCGTTCTTCAAACTTGTTCGGTTATTCTTTTTGCTGATTATTCAGATTAATGGTCCGTGTAAATAATTAGGTTTTCGCAATTTACGCGAACGCTCGATCTCGTTGTCTGTTATATTTCGCCCAAGCAATCATGGCGGATGAAAAAATAAACATTCCAGGCAGTGGCAGAAATTCTCTTGTCAATTACGCGCTAACAATTATATTTTTTTTTGGAATAGGATCGTCAAATCGCGCGAGCAAATACTATCGTTCGTGTCGTGTATTATGACCCTGAATAAAACGAAAGAGGTTTCGAGGCGATCTCTGGAAATTCCCTCGGGTGTGGCAATGGAAAAAACGTCGAAATAATTACTGTCGACGAAAACGGTTGTATTTCCTAATGAAAATCGGGTCTTGGAAAATCAATAAATGATGATGGAGCAGCCGATCAGAACCCACGGTTCTTATTGTCCAAAGAACCATTGAATATTCATTGTTTCACTAAACAGTAAAACGACGACAAGAAAAATGTGTAATTTCGTAAACATACGTGATCGTTTCGTAAACATACTGAATTTTGGTTGAGCCATTCCCTAATCAATTGCTCGCTTAAGCAACAAACACAAATTCATTTCATAATCATTTTCATTGAATTTCTAATCGATATATTTCCAAGTTCGAGTCTTTATTTTTCTCGGATTTCGAAAAAGCCTCACGATGAGCAAAATACAACGTTTCGAAAATATGAAATGATAAACACTTTGACGATCCGATGGCTACACATACGGCCAACTGAGTTCACCGTTTAACTCAGTTTCGTCAGAAAAACTTTAGGAAATGGGAAAAAACGTTTGACAAACGTGGAAAAAAGTTTTTACCCACGATGCTCGATCGTGTTGCTTCACTCGATCGAGACTGGACCATCGCGTTTGATTTCTCAGGCAATTTAAGATTATTGCTCATTTGGGGATAAGGAAGCTCGTTGATGGACGCACGCTTCGTCGCCACCAGTGTTTACACCGCACTTCAGTCACACTCTTGATTCAGTCGTTTCTCAAGCGAGATCCAAGTAACACGGTCCCAAATTGTTCAAACTTTTGCTCCACATAAACATCGTTTTTTTATCGAATTTTTGCAAAAATTGTTCGACAGTCTATTATTCCGTTTCGTATAATTTCCGAGAACGAGTTTCCCGCCGATTTTTGTTTTCCACTAAATAACTTTTTCTTTTTCGAACTTTTTCTTGACCGCGACATCGCAACTACAAAAACAATCAGTGGTCCCCGCAGGGATATTGCATTCCGGGATACGAACCATCAAATCATACACTTTTTCGTAATAAACAAATTTTGCAAAATTAAAAATACTCTAATTTACGCATAAAAATGCCAAGTAGCAAAACTCGGGTTGCTATCGTTGGAGGTGGTGTCGCAGGACTCGTCGTTGCTCGTCACATTGCCTCAAGACCTGAAAACTACAATCTTACCTTGTTCGAACAAACCGAACAGGTAGGAGGCACATGGGTTTATACGGATGACACCGAGTTCGACAAGAATGGGCTTTTCGTGCATAGCAGCATGTACAAAAATCTCAGGTACCAATTAATTTACAACTTCAGGGATAGAAAATTAAAAAAAGTCGAGTCTCAAAAAGAATCGACGCAGGAACCACGAATCCCAGTATTCGGCCTCGGTATAAGCGATAATTTTTCTGCACTGTTGCATATCGAATAATCAAAGTTCACAAATGTCATTAAAGACACACTCCCACTCCTAAAAAACAATTCTCCACTGATTTCGTGGACCCAAATTTTGAAAAATCGATGACCAACTGAAAACCGAGGACTGGCTGTTTTCGGCTACGTAAAAATGAATTTATCCATCACGAGACTGTTCCTAAAGTCTCATCGGTAGGTCGAGGATTCTTTGCGAATTTTGCGAAAAAATATAAAAATCTGCCATGATTTTCAAATCGGTTATTCTTCAGTTTAACTTTTTAAAGTACAGACAACCCAAATATGAATTCAATTTTTTTAAATCGTAAAAAAAGTGTAGACACGTTCTACTTCGTAAATTTTTCGACGATGCGGGCTTTCGGAGATCCGAGAACTTGAATTTTGAAAAAAAATGACAAGTAGCTGGATAACAAAAATCTGACGAAAATGAAACGCGTTTTTTCAATGGCTCTCATATCGAATACAATTCATAGTCATATTGAGAAATGTGAGATCAGACCCAGAGCTCGAATCGACATGGGAAGCCCCATATATAAATATACCGATGACAACAGAGAATGTTTGAAAACATTTAAATCCCCGAATGGATCGCATGCCATAAAAAATCTTATAAATTAAACTCAAAAAACAGGTTTGGGCTGCTACTTGAGCCAAAAAAATTGTTTTAGAACTGCATAATTAGGATCCATTTTTTTGAATGTTTATTTAATGAAGTCGTCCAAATGTCCACGTCCCGAAGTGGACACGCATATATCCTCGAAGTCGTATAAATGCACTCGAGACGTCTTTACGATGTGTTGTTGCGACTTGACATTAAGTTTGACGTTCGACGAGCAGTGCGGAAATGAAAATCTTCGTCAAATCAAGTTTCGCAAGCCGCGACAAAAAGGCGCATAATCTAGAAAAAAATGTCGCAAACAAATCGAAAAGTCAACTGGCTGAGCCGCAGTCAAAAAGCCTTCATGCTAACGGATGCTGAGATGAAAATCTTTTCACGACCGCTCGCTATCTTCAAATGCCATCGGGGTCAAATAGACATAGAAAATCAGTACCACGTCGGCAACTGGTTTATTACAAGGCCAGATTTTTAATTGCATCACCAATTATTTCGATAATATTTTTTATTCTCACAAAGCCCATGCACCAATTCCTTCTGCTTTTTTTTTTCTTTCTTTGTCTTTTCAGCACAATTCATACTTCGGAGCAAGCAGAATTCAGAACAGTTTTTCCATTTGGCTCAATAAAATTTTGGAAATAAAATCAACATCTATTTTTATTTTCGAATTATTTCAATATTCCTCGACATCCATGGCGCTATTATCCATTGATGAAATCTCGCGAGCTGCACAGTTCATGATAACAAGTTCAACGACTGGCTCTTACATTTATTTTACTCTTCGTTGTTGATTTCGTTTGGGACGCTGGCCTTGCTGGCATGGGCTTAAAAGCATTTTTACACGCAGTTGAATTTGTATTTGCACGTGTCACACAATTAGGCGTTTGCAAATTTTCAAACTCATCGCTTCAATCATTCGTACGTTTTTATTTACAGAACGAATCTACCCAAGGAAATTATGCAAATCCAAGATTTTCCCTTCCAAGAAACCTACGGAGCATCCTTCGTTCATCACAGTGTAATAAGGCAGTATTTGTTGGACTATGCGAAACATTTCCATTTGTTTCAGCACATCAAGGTATGTGAATGAAGAAAAAATAAACTTCCAACTGCATTCGCTTGGATACAAAATTTCCATAACAACACATTCACATTTGTCTTCAAAATTCGCTTCCATTGCATGCAACGTTTATATTCCATTTTATAGCGCACGGAGAAAAAATAATACGAAAAATTATCATCGTCGTGTCGCCCCTCTGAGGGATTTTGACGAAGAAATAGTTTTTTTTTTCATACTCTATCGAAAATAGCGGAAATTTTGACTTTTACGTCAAGTTGTGACGTTGTTCGCCCATTTTCAGATAAAAAATTACTATGTATTTGCTAAAATCTCTCAGAGGGACGTTGTTGTATCAGGAAACGATGACGTCATAGTAATTTTTGAAATAATTATCTCTCCGGGTTCCAAACGAAATATTAGTTGACAAATAAACGTTTGAAAATCTCTTGTACAATCGTGTGACTATTTAATTAATAAATTAAACGTTCGCACAGTTTAACACTCTGGTGGAGAACGTAGAGCCGGAAACCCTGGCGGACGGTCAAACGATATGGACAATAACTTACAAGGACGTAATTTCCAAGATCGTAACTGTGAAAACTTTCGATGTTGTTGTTCTTTGCAACGGACATTACACCGTTGGGCATATCCCATCGATAAATGGTAGCGAGACCTTTCCCGGTGATTCCATTCACAGTCATCAGTACAGGTTCCCCGAAAAATACGCGGGAAAGAAGGTTTGCATTCTCGGTGCTTCTTGGTCAGGAATCGACATCGCATTGGAAGTTTGCAAACACGCTGAAAAGGTGAGCAGTCATTTTGATAATGTAATCAACAGCGAGGCCTTTCACATCTCTGAGTTGTCATCCTCACGTTTCCACGACTGTGAAAAAACTTGAGAATGTGGAAATTTCAATGACGCGTTTTAACTTGTTAAAACTTGCTCCAAACTCGCTTTGATATTTATGAGATTTTCCAAGTCTAAAGAAAATGAAATAAAATGCAAATTTGTAGGTTTACCTGAGCCATAATTTGCCAGAACCATTGGACGCTAATATGTCGGACAACGTTGAGCAGAGGCCAGGAATAAGCTCGATCAATGGCAACACGTTCATCTTCCGGGATGGCACATCTGCGGATGTCGACGATTTTATTTATTGCACCGGTAAACAGATTTCATTTGTGACCCTGTTCTCGTTCGGCCCAGGTCAAAGTTTCGGAAATATACATGACGCTCGCAATAGCTAGAAATAGAATGTTAATTATTCGAATGAATTTTCGTTGTTGCACAGGATATCAATTCACTTATCCGTTCCTGTCTGAAAAAGTAAAAATCAAGACGGACGACAACGACGTTGAACCGATTTACAAACATCTCGTTCATTGCGATTATCCGAGTCTCTTCTTCATGGGGATTCCTGGCATCGTAATACCGTTCCCCATGTTCCACATCCAGGGACAATACATCCTCTCCCTGCTTGAAGGACGTACCGTCTTACCATCGTCCACCGAGATGCACGAAGATTTTGAGAGAGAGAAAAAGGCGCTCCTGGATCAAGGAATTCCGGTGAGAAAGTTACAAAGTTCACGTAACGCACGTGAATGCTTTTTGAAAAAAGAAATTTAATTATCCACGAAGACAAATTTATAACACACGATTATAAAATACTATCGTTGTCTACAGGCTCGACACATAAACAAAATGAAAGATCGTCAATGGGCTTACTACGACGAGATTGCCAAAGCAGCCAACGTACCGTCTTTCGCTCCAGTCGTTAAAAAAATTTACGACCATACCAACGAGATGCGACTGTTGAATTTCGCCACGTACAAAAATTATCAGTACAGAATCATCGACAAAGACAATTTCGCTGCATCTTATTGTAAACCTTGTTAGGGTCTACGGGAAAGTATTGAATAAAACTTTTAATATAAAAATCAGATGCTGGAGAATATTTATTACTCTTTCCCCCTTTTGCCTACGGTGTAGTTTTATTTTTTTCACACTGGAATGAGCTCCAAACACGGGTTATTCCACTGGACATTAGACAAAAATCGTTTCATATTTAAACTTTGCTGATTACGGAGATGGTCCAGAATATTTTGTCAAGAAATTTTATCCCAATTTCTATCATCAATGAACTCGGTGATTGTGGGCTCAATTTCAATTATTTTCTTGGTATACTTTTACCATAACGATAAAACCCGTCGCATTGTTGTACATGCTGCAAAGGAAACACCGCGAAGACTGGGGATCAAAAAAATGCAAATTTCTCTTGTTTTTTTGTCTTTTGGAAACTATTTTTGTATTCGCTGAATTGTATCGTCAGTCAATTTAAAAAAACGACCAAGAAAGAGGCCGGATCTGTGATGGAAAGTCGAATATTTGTAATATTTATTTTAACTTTTGATATTGATGCGAAAATGTAAACAAAAAACTACATCAACAACAAAAAACAGTTTCCAATGAAAAAGAATTCGTGCGGATTGCATGAAATATTCAAATTTATGAATATCGATCCACCAAGTTCGGAGATTAGCCGGTAGAGGAACTCCTGTTCGTGTTGCCTAGCAACGCGAACCGATGCTCGATGCGTCGTTGGGTAACGGTGTTTCACGTTTCATGACAACAAGGAATATTTGCTACAGGTTCAAACTCGGCAAAGCTTTTCATACAAATAAAATAGTGAGTAATGGAGGAACGAGAAAACGAAGATGTGAAATCTCCGACGGTCGATGGGGATGAAGAAAATCCAGAAGACGCAGCAAAATCCGATCTCGACTTGGACACAACCGATGATCAAAACGATGACGAACTTTCTACTGTACCCGTTTACCAAATTCGTCCTCGGCTCGATGAAAAGTAATGGACCTTTTATTATTTTTCTCTCAAGGATTAATCAATCATGCTAAATTTTTACAGACCATTTTTTACCTCCAATTTGTTCCCGATAATTATAACCTCGTTCAAGAAAAACACTTGTCAAAGCTGCAAGAATTTTTTTCAATTAACTAATCATTATAAACCCCGCTCGGCCCTTTGACCTTCCGATTAGGACTTTGAGTTTTAAAGGTTGAAACTCTGTATTTCAGAAATCAAAGATCCTGCAAGAAATATTCAGTTTCACATGCGTGCAGAGGCCTCCAGGCTTCACAAATACAGAAAAATCAAATATCCTCATTATTCGCTGATTGCACGACGATCACTGATAAACAAATCGACAAAATTTATACTTAATCATAAACAAATCTTCTACAAAGACGGCAACAGCATTTTTTCACCACTGTAGAACTCTCCAATGATAATTCCAAGTTTTGCACAAACTTTCAACCGTATCCGCTCTAAATTTTATCTCCTTTTCTCATTTCAAGTTCAAGAGAAATATGCACGGAGAGAAATGATCGTAAGAGGTTGAGTTACTGCAGGATTGATGGTTTGTGGAGGGAATAATTTTGGATCAAATTTTTCATCGCAGATTCAAACCCTTGAGCGTTAAAGAAGTTATACACAATGTTTTGTTCGACCAATTGTCAACTAAATCGTACAGTCCGGATGATGCCTGCATATGGAGCAAAGGTATTGCAGATACTATCAAAGCCAAAGTGAAAGGTAAGATGAGTGAATTTGCAGAAATCGCTAAATAAATAAATAATTTGAACGATGGAAAAATCAAATTGGCAGGTTCAGAAAAATTCTTAGAAAGAACAAGTTTCCAATTGCAACTGTTTTGCAACATTCCCATTATTTTTGTTACTTGAAATAAAAATACTTTCCAAGATTCGATTCTTGCGATAAAATAACGATCTCCGTTGTTTTTACAGAATTGAAGTTCAAAAGATACAAATACGTCGTCAATGTGGTATTGGGCGAGCAAAAAGGAGCAGGATTGAAAATTGGTACACGTTGTATCTGGGACGCAGAAGCCGATAGTTATGCTTATGATAATTTTGTAAATGTATGAATTTTCCTCAATTTTTTTGCATCCCAAGAATTTTCTATCGAACGCACTTTCACGCGAAATTATTTCTCAATTTTTTTCATTCACAGGACACGATTTTTTGCGTCGCTTCAGTTTATGCTGTATATTACTATTGATTTGGAGGAGTTTCATTCGGATCAAGGCGAGAACCTTGAAGAAAATCATCGCATGTCAACAGAACAAACGAAATATTTTTATTTTTGGATTCAAAGTTAATTTGACCCGCAGTTGAACAATTATTAGGAATTTTAGTTTGTTTTTTTTTTTAAGAATGTGCATATCACGATATCTCGTTGTGTTCTCGTACGTTATTTAATTGCGTAGTTCTGTAAATAAATAAGTGTATGAATGTCGTGAATGGTTACAAATTATTGCCAAGTTCAGGGTGCGTAGTTTTTTTTAGCGAAATAAAAAATAAAAAAAAGACAATCGAGTATTATTTCTAATAAATTTAGTCCGAATTTCGAATCGAAAGGAGAAATAACCACGAAATGGAAGTTTTGGAATCGCACGAAGAGCTGATAGAATCAAAACCTGAGGACATTTCAATGTTTTGGAAATGCTTGCAAATCTTTTTCTATTTCGTCAGCGTCACAGCTGGTTACGGATCGTCAATTTTGTTCTATCTTTTGTGGGTTTGTCGAAAAGCCATTATTCGTTATCGCCTTCGTTGTATTTTCGAACGAATTTTTAACAGTCCCATGGATTTTTTGTTTAGGATGAAATATTCGCAGGACATTGCCCGATCTGGGCTCATATTTTCAAACAAATTCAACCACGTGTAAATTCGGAAGAGCTGACGGTCGAGGAAGGCACCACTCCTCTCTTACTTACGGATTGGCGACTTAAAGTTACCATCACTTTTCCATACACACATCATTGCAGCCTCTATCACTTCGTCAGTCTTTCCTCCTGTATCTTCGGTATCTTTTGGATGACGCTTTTCACCATGTGTGGCAAGGGCGGCTACGACACGAAATTGTAAGTTTTATCATTTCCATAGCGCGTTGGGCCAAGTGAATATTCTGAATTTCTCATTTCCCGAACGATGAATTTGACAGCTCAAAAATACCATGGCAAACGCTAATTTTATTTGAATCGAAAAGGTGAACAAAAAACATTGATTTCGTGAAACCAAAAATCAGAACTGAACTTGCATTGAAAAAACAAATGTTTGCACGAGAATGCACATTTGTGGGAATTCTATTTATCATGAAATTTTCTCCAAATAATCGACAGATTTGTTGAACCATGGACCATCGTACCCCCAGCTATAATTTTCCAAACAATCTTTGCAATCCTCGTTTTAGCCGTTGCTCATGACTTGGAACATGGATATGCAACGACTGTTAATACTCTTCAAGTCATTGCTTCTACTACGAATGAAACTTGGTCGGAGGGTCTAGTAAAGTACGAAAAGTTTTGATTATATTTTTCCAAGTTCTCTGGAACCTTTTATATTTTACAATTAAGATTTTTGAGGAAACATTCGTATGATAGGTCCTCGTAACTTTGTGTTGCAACTTTTAATGATGCCTTATCGGCCTTCCACAGACCCTGCGATTATCTGAAAAGTTATTTAGAAACTTCGGGACCACAGAAACACAACGTTTGCACAGTTTATCCTATTCTACAAGCAAGTTGTTACAAAAGCACGATAAATATCAAAGTTGTGATGATGATTCTTTATTGTTTCTCGTAATTGAGAACGTATTTTCATTTTTCAAGATCCTGTCATGGCTGATGGCATGGAGTTGGTTACTCGGCTTGGCATCTCTGATAATTCGTGTTATCAGTGTTCGGGATTTTGTATTATTCACTGTGAAATTATACAAAATTCCTAAGGAGGATATTGGAAAATATTCGCACGTGAAGGCGAGCAGCAGAAACATTGAGAATGGAGTTTTACGGAGCAGCATGAAAATCAATAACGAAGATTAATCAGATGGTATTATTTTTGTATTTTTATTCATTTCTAAAAAAAAAAAAAACAACGCAGTGGCTTCAAAAATTAAAACGCCTTAGGAAACGGTCGAATGATTGATTTCTTTGCAGACATAAAAACATTATCAACATCGATGGAAATTGGATCGTGGGCTATTAATTTCTTCACCCTCAATTTCAATGGTTCAAGAATTTCCGTATCATTGTACAGTTTTTTCATTAATGCTGGATTTTCGATGATAAGGCCAACGTGACGAAACGCCGACGACGCTATTGTTTTTCTCAGCTCGTCTCTCTTGGTTGTTTCAACAGCGAGCAAAGCTCGCGCCTCTTTTTTCATTTCCGTCATTTCGTTGGAGACTGAGGTTGCACTCAGCATATCATAGATCAGAACATCCGAAGATTCTTTCATATGACTTAAACTCTGTTGTCGATCATTACGTTCAGGAAAGAATTAACATACAGATTTCAAATTGAACATATTTTTACGAATATCCAGTTGTCGAATAAGAATTTAAAGTTTCTATTATGGAAAACTTACTGCGATATAGTTCGTACATTCTTCTTTGAGTTTACGAAGTTCATCGTCTCGCTCGTCCATTTTATCCAATAATGTGTCATGCACCATCACCAATTGCTCGTAATCCATGAGATTATGGCCATCTCCCAAATCGTTAAGTTTTCTCAAACTTATTTTGAGGGAATCCAATTGATGGTTTAGCTCCAGATGGTTAACTCTAAACTTGGACAATTCGCTGAATTTCGATCTTTGTTTTTTCATCAAAATGCGAAATTTGCGTTGCAGTTTTCCAGGCTTATCATCAATAAAGTTCGTCACTATTTCCCATTCTCTGTGAATATAATCACCGAACGTTTCATTAAACATACGGGACAGGATATCGTAGGAGTTTGTCATTTTTCTTATCTCGTTTTCGAGGATGGGCTTGTAGGTTTCGTGATGCTCCTGAACCACCATAAAATCGTCCAGAATTTTTTGGTATCTGCATAGTGGATAGTATTCGAAACAAAAAATCAAATCATTTTCCACAAACTCGCAGCTCAAAGTTTGACGGACATTAGCAAACGGTTGTGATCGAGTAATTTGAACAAAAGATTTTTCTAAAACAAATGAATCTTTTTTTTCATTGTATGGGAAAACTTTGTCGATTTTGCTCAATTTTCGTTGTTGTGTGTTTTCGTTTATATTTGACACTGAAAACTGTATTACAATTGTGAATGGTCGATGTCTTTTTGATGTAATTGTAAAAAGCTTCTAGATTCGAATGAAATTTTGGAATAAAAATGGAATGAAACAAATTTGGATCCTGTTTAAATTTGAATGGAGAAATTAATCGATTCACCTTGCATTTGAGTATATCGGCGAAGCACCCTCAATGTTTTCGAAAGGACCATCTGTGGTAGATTTTTCATAAAACTGACAGCACTTTCTATCGAGATAAATATTTTTCATTTTAATATATTTCCGTTCCTCGAGAATTTCTTTAAACTCTCCAATCATTTTGAGTCTTTGTTCCAGCATCGATGCAGTTTTTCCAATGAATTCACTTCTTCTTTTGGTCCATCTGATTCCGGTGATTCTTTTACTGTATTCCCAAGGAATCTCTTCATGTATCATCGAATCTCTATAAACGTCACTAACGGAGGAATCATCAGCTTCGTCCTCCCCAATGACTTCCTCAATGTCAGAATCGATTGTGAATTTTGTGGGAAAAATACTGAGTGCACTCGGTGGTGGGGCTCGGAATGACTTTTGTTCTGCTTGCAGTTCAACGTCATCGTCTTTTTCTTCTCTACGATCGAAAGATTTGTCTCTCGGTATAAAATTTTCGTGATCTTCGGAATCGTCAATATTTTTCCATTTCTCGACCGATCCCTCTTCCGCTGGATAGTCCTCGAATAAACTTGCTTCATGTTCAAGGTCACTGTCTTTTGCCAATAAATCCACGAGTCTTACGTCCGATAGATGAAATAAATTGGATTTTGGCTCGTCTGTGATAAAATTATTTATTCATCATAAAAGGCTGAAAAATATTACGAAAATGACGCATGTTTTGTGGTCTTTGCTCACAATTAGAAGTGATGATATCCAGTGACAGTCCACTCCCATTATCGACACTGTCAGCCTCTTGATCTTGACATTTCAATGTTTATTTAATCGATTAATTTGTTATCGAAGAAATTTTTCGAAAAATGTGACAAATTTAATGATCCTCAAGTTTTACCCTCGAATGCGACCTCCATATCGTCCAAAATCTTATAAAAAATAATTTCCTATGAAAACACGTGTAAAAAATAGAAAATTGGTTAGAAATTCCGCTCGACCAAAAAGGTTGCGATGTAATGAGAATAAACGAAATAAACAAATGTGAACGCTTTGAAGTCATCGCCATATTTTATTTTATTATCGATGTAAATAATTGCTCCTCAATTTTCGTACAAATCACGAGAGAAACTAAGAACGCAAAATCGATTTTTATTGTCTCTCAAAAGTATAATTTTAATTAATGACTGAATCGTGCGTTCATGGAAGCGGAGCGATTAACGTTTCGTCCTCGGAGTACCAAATTTTGGCAAGGCGATTTATGCACATCCTCGATTGGGTCGTCGTCCGCTGCTTTAACTTGAGTCAGGAACATCCTCCGAGATTTAGTGGATAGATTCAAGTACGAGCCATGAAGTAACAAGTACGAGAACATAACGACATCGCCCTTCTTCGCTGTGACTGGCGATGCCCCGGAAAGCGGATATTTTTGAGGATCGACGTAGTGATAACTTTCGCCTTTTTCATCCGTCAGTCCATGGTCTTCGAGAGGACCGAGTTTGTGGCTTCCGGGGTATACCGCCAGGCCACCGTTTTCCGGTGTTGTGTCGTCGAGATGCAAGAATATTGCGAGCATCGTGTGCTTCTCATGAGGAAAGTAATGATAATCCTGATGCATCAAATAAGGAGCACCGTTTTCAGGAGGTTTTATATGTGCCTTGGTATGATGCAAAACAATGTCCCCTGTCTCCATCACGTCTTCCAAAGCGTCTAATAATTTTGGATTTGTTATCATTCGAGTAAAAACTGCGCTGTGCATTTGAAGATTGTGAATCGATTTCACCTGCAATCAAAAAATGTCCGTCTTACTCGAAACTTTGCATGCGGAAAAAAAGGATTTAGCCTTGCCGATTACTAATTCGGAGTGAAAATTCTATGCTAAGCGTAGAATAGCCAATTTTAAAGAACGAATTGTCATGCAATTATGCGATTCATAAATTACGAAGAAAAATTGTTATTTTTTTTCAGTTAATGTGACTTACCGTGTAGTCGATATTTCCGGCTGCTTTTTTCATATCATTGCCGACCCATGCAGCCTCCAAACCTTCAACATTTTCGCGTCGTTTTCTCTCGAACAACTCGTCGTAGGCTTCGGAAATTTCGTTCATCTCTTTCGCAGAGAAAATATTGGAAATTTTAATGTATCCATTATCCTTCCAGAATTTCTGTTGTTCCGGCGTCAAATATTTCAGAGGACTCATATTCGTTGGATGTTTTTTAGAATTGATCGCGGAAATAATTGGACTGAGGCATCTTAAGGGTAACCAGGCGTATTAATACTAGATCCCCCACCTTCTTCAAAATTATCTTCACTCACGAGATAGGGAAAATCATTATCCAACAAATACTCTGCATCGAAATATTATGTCAGTTTAGAAATTGTTCAACATTCGTTCAACTATTGAGTAATCCAATGACGCTGTGATTTTTCTCTACAAAAACATTCTCCAACTTCTCAAAGGCGTTTTACGCGTACATTCAGAAAGAAAACTTTTGTCCCGCTAGAATTTCGGTGCTCGTCGATTCGACGAAGATTT
Organism: Hyposoter didymator; assembly: GCA_037952995.1. Classification (NCBI taxonomy): domain Eukaryota; kingdom Metazoa; phylum Arthropoda; class Insecta; order Hymenoptera; family Ichneumonidae; genus Hyposoter; species Hyposoter didymator. The sequence continues at coordinate 7,828,093 of JBAJMU010000003.1, read as the reverse complement.
TAAAAACTTTGGAAATCTTTGAATGATTGTCAATATTCTTTCTCCACATTGATATTTCCTATTACTTCGTAGGAAGCATTTTCAAAAATTATCCCATAAAAAGTATCTTTCCAGGGTGAATGTGATTTCATCAATTTTTTGTCCAATCACTGAACACCGAATTATTGGCTGAATGAAATTTCCCCTCAAGACTGTATGTGCGAAACTTCCCTAATGTCCCCGCATATAATTGGTTATCAAATACTGTTGTATATGAATCTGTGATTTGTTACGTATCAGAAAGGGTCAAGCAAGAGTTCAGGTTGAGATACGAAGATCATGAAAGCATCAATGACTTAGCAAATTGATAGGAAAGTTTCTTTGTGATTAGTTGTAAAAATATGGCGAATAATGCTGACATGGCGAAATTTAAATGAAACTATTTGCGAGTTTGTATTTTTCATTAAACAAAAATGTTTTATTCATTATCGAATGGTTATGGTTATCACACACCAATGGCAGTGAAATGTGTATCCTTTCCAGGAGGTAGGACAATTTCGAGTGTGATCATACATCAGTCTTGTACATTATTTCAATAAATCAGTAAGGCGTGATTAAATGTATATAAATTTTCTATGTCGCAGCTTATCGAGTTTAGCTAATATTAAAAAACAAACTAAAAGTAATAAAAAATCATTCTTTAAGGCGGTATTCTGCAAAGTAAAGTGACGAATGCAGATATCTCATCCTCGAAAATCATTGGAAGTCACAATTGGACAAGTAAAAACAGGCTCATTCGCTAAACAGTTAAATTGCAAGAGAGAGCCTCTGGCTAGGAATCAAAGTGTAGCGAATCTGAATTTTGTGGAAAAGTTTGTCTAGATAAATAGTTTGCCTCTAATTCTGCTGTCATCTGACAAACTTGAAGCCTTTTATAACTTCTCGGGACTGATACCACAAATATGGAAAGTTACTTTGACACTTGTTGCTGTTGTGATAATCATCCGGTAAATCGTTACTTTCACGAGTTATGTCATTACTTGCGTGTGGAAAATCTTGGTAGACTTTAATGATATTCTTGCAGCTGCAAGCTATGGAGTTGGATGAATTTTGACTGAACTTTATGGCGAAGGACGTTGTCGTTTGCGTCGGAGGGATGTATTGCGGCTTCGGTAAGAAAAAATTCGACGTCGGATTGCTGTCGCTTTTTTGAAGGAGCACAAACGTGTTTGTCACACCCAGAGGCACTGTCATTGCTTCTTGAAATTCTTCACAATCGACTATCGATCTGCAAACAAAATCAAAGCAACAAGTTTTCAATCCTGTACAAAAATAGTGTGGCAACACGATTTACTTTGCATCTTCTCAATTACTATATGAAGGGTGAGCGTTCAATTATAAAATCAATAAAATACTAAGACTGAAATCGCGCAAAGCTGGAATCACCTTCGTTCCTTTTTTTTCAAACTTCCACAATCAGGAAACTACTTGCTTACTCAAGAATTATGAGATTGTGTGAAAAAGTTGAGAGGAACACGAAATCGCTTGTGTGAATTTGTTCCATTCGACAGTGGAAGGAGAAAGGAATCTTTTACGGTTTCCAGCTTGAATCTTCAAGCTGTTCCCTGCTTTTCTTCAATATTTATATGGAAATTTTGTATTTCATCTCGATGGGGCGGCATATGAGAATTGTTGGAAATTTATTGACTCCATCGACTGTTGTAAGCGACACGGGATGATTTTATAATTTTATTACATTGTTGTGTGAAGATTTCGTTGGAATGTCACTTCCCAATCAATGTTCGGAGTTTATTGAATTTCATTTTTGATGGGGGATATACAGAGTCAAATAAAATTGTCGGTGTATCTCGAAAATGTGCTGAATTTCATGAGCGTAAATAAACGTAAAACATAACCTTACCTCATAAGATTCAAAAGTGGTTTTCTCGAAGAATGTTGGTATTCCATGTGCCGCTGGCTGTTCAATATTCCAGGGGGCAGTTCTAGTCTAACACACAATTTGGGTGATAACATCGTTGCTCCAATTATAACAACGACTTCTCGAACTTCGCAGCCCTTGGCGTGAAGTTCGGAGGTTATGTTTTCCGATATATTTCTCAAGCTAGTGAATAAATTTTTCGTGGAATTTGCGTTTTTGTCGGTTGGTTTAAATCTCGATTGCAATTGTGTCAGAGTGTCACACGAGAATGGAATTTGTTCTTTTTGATAAAGTATATATTTTATTAGTTCCATTATCAGTTTTGTACACGAATCACTGGTCAATGGCTCGTCCAGAGTCACTGAAATACACGTTTCAGGCTGTTTCTTTCTCCCGAACATTTTCTCAGTTTACACATATATAATTTGTATTATAATTTGTTACTGGCTTTTTAAACCGACGTCGAGTTACCGGAATTGAATTGTGTTAGATTTTTATCACGCGTTTACATCCCACTGGATCCATGGAGTCATTTGTGTGTACACGTGTATCGACACGAACGACAAACTCACTAACTGTTATTTCTCCGGATTCCGTACACGATTCCGATTTTAAAACTGTTTCGGAATCTTCGAACTCATTTTACGGCGTGTCAACTGCAGTCCACTGTATACAGTTTGCAATATATTGCAGTTCGATAGCTTTCGTTTAATCATTGGAGATTAAAAGTATTCTTTCAAATGCCATTGTTCGACGATTCTAGACGCTGTTCACATGCGTCGCTCGAACAGCTTCGAAGTGACGTTACAGGTACAGCTTTGCACGCGCATGCGCCGTTGGACTGAGCCCCTGGACTTGGTTGCGCACGCATGCCTCACTCATGCCTCCCTCCCCCAGCGCTCTACTGCCTAAGTGTGCGCAGCGTCAGTGTGACACCTAATTTCCTAACCTCTGTTTCTGTCACTGTCAAATGTTTTTACGTACTTTTTCCAATAATTGTTATCGGTAACAATCGAAATAGCTTTCGTCGTTGGTCGAATATCAAATTATACGATAATCGTGAAGAAAATGGGCATTTTCTTCGCAAAGAAAAAACCACAGAGTCGTGTGACCGAGCAGGACAAAGCGGTTTTGGTAAATACGATGTTTCCACGATCACGAACCTTTGTCTCTAAAATTAATCTTCGAATAACATCTCAAGATATTCCCACGTTTTCTTTACACCTTCGATCTTATGACAGCAAATGAAACAAACGAGGGATAAGCTGAAGCAGTATCAACGTAGAATCGAGCAGAATATCGAAAAAGATCGCGATATCGCGAAAAAACTTTTACAAAATGGCAGGAAAGAGTAAGTTTTGTTTTTTCCTCTATCCCTCACTCACACAATTGTGGGAAAATCAGTTAAATAAGAAAAATATTGCCAAGGTCATCACGAAATTAATATTATCGTAATTTCAACATCTTTCGTGTATCTTTCCCTTCGCAAAGTGGTTACCATTACAGCATCTTTGAGCACGAATTCGTTCGTTATTTCCTCGATATCCAAGGAAAAGTTTATCACTTTCTTCCATAGCAATCGCTGCGCGGCATAGAATTATCATTTTCAATGTTATTTTGCAGCCGAGCGTTGCTTCTACTCCGAAAGAAAAAGTTCCAAGAACAAGTGCTCCTGAAGACAGACGGGCAGTTGGAAAATCTTGAGAGAATGGTGCACGACCTCGAGTTTGCTGAGATCGAGACACGTGTCATAGACGGCCTCAGAGTTGGCAATGTCGCGCTCAAGAAACTTCACGAAGTTCTGTCCATTGACGAGATTGAAAAAGTTATGGACGATACGAGGGAAGGCATTGACAAGCAAAGGGAACTGGACGATTTGTTGATGGGAACGTTGAGCGAGGAGGATGAAACTGAAGTCGAAGCGGAATTGGAAGCTCTCGTGGCTCAAGAAACCGCTGAGACGAGCATAGAAGCTCCTGAAGATATTCTTTTGCCTGACGTACCCGAAGATGCTCCGCGAATGGAAAAACAGGAAGAAAAAGGTGATTTCTTCATTCTTAGTAACTCGAATGAGTTTTCATACCCGATTTATTTTGTTGTCTCATTCATCATCATTTTTATGATCTCGTTTATTTCCTTATGCGATTATTTTTCGACGTGACAACGGAAATGACAAAAAGCGAACAAAACTCACGATTCCATTAATTTTGCTTCAAAGACTCTTCCCAGCCATTGTTTTAGTCCACGAATAAAAGTTTGAGATTTTAGCGCTTGCAAGCGAATGGCAGGAATCGTCTTTATCGGTCTTTCCGACAGTCGAGAGCTCGTAAGATTAAAAAAGAATGTGGCGCTATATTCGTGCACGCGCTTTGCTTCTTCGTTGCTTTGTTATTGAGTTCGACTCCGCGATAAGTCGACGGCAACATTTTCAGACGTGACTTGGCCGCATACGAATTTTCAAAGTCAAATCGCAGAGTGACGAAATAATTTCGTTGTGTATCTGCGACTTTATTGAGACGGAAAAAATTGCCGGTCACAGGGAAATTCGTTTTTCGGGATTATAAAAAACCGTCGTTTTAATTTGAAACAGCATTTTTCTCTTTTTCAATAATTTTTCAAGAAAAGACTTGAGCCACCTCTTTGCAGATTTCCTTTCAGTTTTCGCACCATTCGGCTGGGAAGATGTTAAATAGTTAATAACAAAACGATTGACTTTTTTTTATCGATAGCTCGATTTTCTTTTCTCGTCATTGACGAAGGATAATTAATTGTTGCTTTCCTTTGTTTATTTTTTCAAATTGACTACACTTTTGACGAATTGGAACTATTTAGTTGCCGGCGGTTCGTGCTTCACTAAAAATTGCTTATTTATCAAAAAATGGAGTAATTCGTAATTTAAAAAATGCGTTAACGTCGGTGCACGAACCGGTTTGAAAATATTGTTTTTCTCTTATCAACAGGTGTCTCGAAGAAAGCGTCTCGCGAACCAGTCGCTATGGAAGCCTAATCTTCTTTGCTATCGTTTTTATTAACGCTGCGTTGAAAAAAGGTTTGCGAGAAAGAAAAAGCAGACGTCACACGAACGGGTTTGTGTATATATGTAAATGTGAAGCTTGACACTTTCAATTTCGAGGCTTCGTTGCGGTTTAAAGAGAGAATGAACCAAAGAAATATCGCTCGCTACGACGAACTGTTGCTGTGCCAGATTACAACGAACCGTGAGGCAAGTCTTTATTTTGAAAAAAACAAGCATCTATATAAATACAGAACAAATTTGCGTATTATCGACATTTTTCTATCGCCGAAAAATTACGTGAAAAAAAAAACACGCTAATCGTAAGTGTAAAGTAAATTTTAACCAGAATAAAGTTGTATCGTTTGGAGAAAGATCGAAACGAGCACTATGATCTTTCGCGTTGTTTCAAGTACGATAAAAAATATAATGTACACAAGTTTCGTTACTTCATTTTATTCATACACGTGTCAATAAAAATATATATTTTGTTAAAAAAAAAAGCTAGACCAATTGATTTCACGTTGGAGCTGGATCGTCAATTTTGCACGAAACAACACTCTGACAATTTTTTTGATTGCAAAGATATCTTCGAATCTGTTAGTTATTCTTTATCCTTATCGAGGAAAAGGAATTTCGAAAATATATATTTTCTTGCCGGATGCTACTTGACCATTGGCCACCTAAGGAGAGATTTTATTTCTTAATCATTTAGTGATCGAGTGGACACTCGAGTCGAGGATTTACCGAAATGCAATCAACGATCGACCCTCTTCTTTTCAATCTATATACTTACTCACAAGCATGAGCTTTGCCAAAGAATTGAAAAATTTGGCTGTAATTCGTGCCTCGAGTCATTCCGTGTCAGTGCGATGGAACTTGAGGTTTTTTTTTTGCTATTTGTAATTGGAAAACGTGCTCTTCATCTGCGATGAGAAGAACAAAGCCTGCATTCGTTATCTCGATCCCTATGACTACAAAACAAAATTGAATTTCGTTATTTCACGTAACATTCACGAGGTTCGATTTCGTTGTCTTCTATTTTGATATCTTGTTCTGAAATGTTGGCTTCCGCAGTCTTTGCAATGATTTTTCATCCACGTCTCGAAACGTCGCCTTAGAGCGAACGAAAAATGTCTCTAGAATCATTTTCAATCTCGTTATTACGACCGGAAAGAAGAAGCGAGTGGAAAATTCGGGAATTACGAAGAAAACGAGAAAATCTCGAAATACTTTTTAATATCCGGTTGCAATGAACGAAAAATACACGAAAATGGAAATTTCTTGTTTTTCCGAAAAATTACAGGATTGGAAAAAAATGACATCGAAGCACTGGAAAAAAACAAGATGTACAATGAAGAAATAGAAAAGTTTTTTCGAAATGAACCGTGCGAATTGACGAACAATCCCACGGCGTCGATCTCCGATAAGATAAGATCTCGTTCCATCAGCGCAATTGATAACAACTTCTTATCAAATCGCATAAACATGCGTACATTTAAATAATCTCCTTTTGGCTCAATCGTCATTTTTCAGGAGTGGGCATGCAGGCGTTGAGGAGAACAATACTAAGAAGAAAAAAAAGAAACGTTGAAAAATAGGAATAACGAAGGAATTGACAGTAGACGATTCGAGATGATAATTGCGCGAATTCTATTCTCGTCCCAGGCGAGGATTCGAAAATAATTCTCCAGTTTACTCGACTTCATTGCTCTCAAGAACTTTGCTCGGTAATTCTATTTCAATGATCTTATCAAGTCTCGGATATTTCACAGGTTTTATGACTGATTCGTTAATGTAATAAAATTGTACATTTTTATCGTGTATTTGTTCGAATACGCGGAGGATTTTGAATTGATCTTATAAACGAGACTTTCCAAAAACATTTATTTAAGATTTTTTGAATTTCTCGCTTCAAAAAAAATCGTAGAACAAATTTGTAGGAACTCGATGCAAGAAAAAATACCATAAAAGTTTAAATACGAATTCGAAAGGATGAAAGAAAATATATTCCCGCTCAGTTATGTTCCAGCGACAATCACACGATCCCGAGCGATCGTAACACTGAACTTGCCTTCGAATATCCTTGATAATAGAACGTCCCAAGGCTTTTCGATCGATCGGACGATCGCCTCGTTCTTGCATCCGTGCAGGCAATTATTGGATGCAGAGAATATTCGTTAAGTGAAAAAATATTAAAACGAATTGAAACCATGAGTTTCAAACGATCGCTTGCTCGATCGCCGTGCAGGTCTGGGGAAAGATTAATATCATCACGACGAATGGAACTCTCTCGAACGTTGGCAAACCCAATTGTTTTTTATTGCACGAGGGAGACTTTTTCCTTTTCTACATTCAAGTGTATGCTAAAGATTCGTTCTTTCGCTCCTTTTCTTCGCCATGTTTCCCAGTACTTACGAAGCGACAAAACGCAAATTGGACCCACACCCCATCGCCCCAACGTGTCCACTATAAACGTAGTAATTCAATTTATAATCAGAAATTCTTAAATATAATTAAAATGCTCTTAATCGAGTAGAAGAATCATCAAAAATTCGTCAAAAATCAAACTTTGCTGCTTTGCTTTGTAATTTTTTTTCGTTCCTTCATTTCAAGGCCATCCATCAACTGCACGGCCTGTTAAAATTCTGCTACTCGATAAATTCGAAGTGGCTTCATATTCCCGTAAAAATACAAGTGACACGTTGTTTTTGATTTCGTAAAAAAAAAGACAAGGCTAACCCCTTGTTTTTCTCAAAATTTGACGATGCCAGAGAAAAAGACGTATCTGCGTATTCGTAATCTCTCTCACAGTCGTCCACCTGATAGCTCACGTTGAGACTGTATCGACAATTCACCAAAATGAGGTAAAATGCTTGATGATCGACAAATTCATTTTCAGATCGTCACGGGGCAACGACCAGATGGACCAACTTACAGGTTTATATCAGACAAGATTTCTATTGTTATTTGACTGGAAAAAAATTGATCCCTTTTTTTTATATCGTGAATTTTTGTTGCCGCGGTTTTGGAATCTGGCTCGTTTCTTTTATTCAATGAAATCCAACCAAATCCGGGGTTGAACGAGATTTTTCAAGGAAGCTGCTTCTTCGTAGCTCTTTTTGACGTCACGCACGTGATGCAACTCTTTACTACTCCCCCCCCCCCCCCCCCCCCNCCCTCCCCTTCTCTCGTTCTCTCCCGACACACACACGCACACTCCGTCTTTAGATATAATACTTCCTCGTACTCTAGTTAAAGATTTTAACGAGGACAATTCGCGAGTGCCAATTCGCGACTCACCGAACGTACGCGAGATGCACATCGAGATTCATACTCGTGAGATTTATCTCAACGACTAATCAGCACGTTCATCTTCCATGCAAAGACTCTCGTCCATAGGAGGAAATTTTTTATGGAAATGAAGAAAGAAATGATTTTTGTTTTCTTCAAAAAACATTATTCCATGGTTTCAATTATTTTGGTTATTCGAGATAGAAGAATTATGTCAAAAAAATCCATCGAATCAAGTTTTTTTAAACTCTCCTGACAATTTTATATTTTTCAGATGCAATTTTCAGAGGCAAAAATGCCCTTAGAATTGTTTTTTTTTTTTCGTTGCTCATTAAACTCGAGAGTGAAGATATTTTATAAAACCATGACGTGGGAATATTATCTTCTCTAATTAGACGAGTGAAGCATATGATAAAATATTGTTTGTCACTTGCTGACGTCCAAAGTGAAAATCCATCTCTCTTTTCCGAAAGATTGGATGCAAAGCCAAGTAATTTACGAGCCACATAAAACCTTTGCGCAATTTAGACTACTTTCGTTCAACTCGCAATCTTGATGCGTTAATTTTTTTATTTGCTCACCGGAACATCATGCCTGGAACGTTATTTTTAAATTCAATATCTCGTTATTCATTTTTCGTCGTATTTATTAGTCTCAGTCATTTCATTTGCCTCGGTGTTTTCATTTTTTTTCTTCACAATAAAAACAATGCAGTTCGGAAATGTGCAGCTTTAATTATTTTTCATGGACCATCCAAACGATTCTTTAGAACGTTGACAACATTGTCCGGACTATTCAGAAGGCTTTGCGAGTACGTTTGTATCGCGGGCTTTTCTATAAGTGCCTTTTAAGTGGGTCTTGGGTCAGTATTAGCGCTCGATGTGGGTCGGCTCGGATACAGCGAGCCAACGTCTCGAACTACTACTTCGGGCGTTACAATCCGCAGTGCAGTTCAGCGTGCACCGATCGGTGTATCGAAAACATTGAAATTCACTGCGAATATTAAATTTGTGTTAATGAAGAAACGTTTCAAAAACTTCTGTCGATTGTTCGAAAAATTCGAATCGTCCTGGTCATTCTCGTTCCAATAAACATTGAAATGATTTTTATCGATCGATACGAATGGATTGAAATTTAACGGATTCAAATTCATGGGGCATTGAATATTTGTTGATCTTCGTGGGAGGAACGGGAGTATGTCGTTCATCCTACACTGAACGGCTTAGGCAGAGTTGGCCAGGAAGTGATGAATGAGTCAAAAAGAGAATGACGATCTTTTAGTCTAGAAGAAAAAACACACAAAACGTTTCTAAAGCGATGGTTGCAAAAGTCGATCTCAAACTCGGGGTCTCGAAGGAGAGTTCCGTATTCGAAAGACTAGGCGACCTTCGAGCAAGCTCCTCCGTGAGTATCCACGGTCTCAGAGAGAAAGGAACGAATCCGAGATCGTAGTCGAGCCCGGTGTCGTCATCAGACACCGTTGCTCGCATTTTTCTTCGTCATTATTTGTATCGTTGTATTTGTTGTCTATTTTTCTACATTTTATGCCTTCGCACTATAAATCGCGACGGGATTGTTATGGAAAATTATTTTTTCTTACTTCCAATTATGAAGATTTTATGCATTCGTTAAAGAACGAATGTATAATGTAACACGCGGATGTTCGCTTTTTTATTGAATAAAACAACAGCTGTGCCGACATTTATTTTTCATTTTTTATCGAGGAAAAAAATAAAATAATGTGCCACATTGAGAAAAACTAAACGCCAGACAAACGCTCTCGCCTTTTTTCACTCGAATTTATTCGAACACACACAATGCACCCACGTACATCCAAACGTCAATTTGACATTTTCAATTCATGAGCCCTACCAGCTTCAAGCAAAACACTTTGACTCGATGATCAGGACACCGCGAAAAAGTTACGATGTTTTCCAACAAACTCATTCGAACTGTAAAATATTTACTTCATGTTTCAGTCGACTCAATTATAATTGAAAATTTTGTTCCATTTGAATAGCATTCGTGACAATACGTTTGGCATTAAGTATTATTAACCTTGGTCAAATGGTTTATAATACGAAATTTTGCATGAATAAAACTTCGAACAAGTTGCACCGCATGCAACGAGTAATTATTAATACCTGGCGAGTGGAACTCTTAGTTCTCCAGAACACCTCACGACAGCAACGATCGACGATTAATTGCAAGTATTTTGAACCGCCCTGGCATCCAAATTTTCTGTCGTTCCATTCTGCTCGAACGGACTTGATATTTCTTGGATTTCACTACGTGCATTCGTCTATGGAAACGGACAAATTATCTTCGGAGTTTTGTTCCACTCATTAGGATATCGATGGTCGGGTGATGGGTTTTTGATCGTCAGGAGATCTTCACATTTAACGTGAAATACTGGCATCACCCAGTGACGAATACTCGACGTAGATGTTCGAGTGTAAAAACTGAAAAGATAATGCCTGCACGTCATGTATTCAGCTGTCGTGATGCACGTCGTGTATCATGGTGTCCATGAGTTTCTGGCACTCATGGAACACTGTATCGTTAAAATGTAATTAGAAATTTGTTCGTCTCCCCAGGAAATTTCCTAAGGACAATTTTTAGATTCTTTTTTACAGCTTTTATTTATTTCTTTTGTATTTTCGTTGCTGCCCCCACCACGTCGGTGTCTCTTCCTTCCGACTGACTTGGTGCTTGAACTCGCAGGTGATCGGGGAAGCCACAAATCGCAGTCCAATTCACTCAAATTTTTCTTGAATTAATTGAATCAGTTGAATGACGATAGAATCTCCGGAGAGATCAATCGGACATGGAAAAAAATGGTACTGCTCTCAGGTATCACAGTCTTTCGAATTTCATGTTCGTTCGAATATAAATATCGATAATTAATACGAGCCGTGTCGAAAGAGCACAATGGGAAAAATACTATCTGCACAGATCGCACGGTATCCAAGGTCAAGACGGTGATCGACCCCCAGGCGTGATAGCGTCGATAAGGAAGGGAAAAGAAAAGATATGACAGCAGGTGCGGGAAAAAAATGAGGCTCCAGGACGACGACTGCGTGGAATGGCCCACGAGCTTGATGTGAAAATCGCGGTGATTCTTTCGTTTATTCCAATGCGTTGATAACGTCATGATTCTTCTCGGACAATCCCCTCGTAATACCTTTATCGAGAATTATGACGATGAGTTGCTCCCACTTAATGGCATGTGCTGACTCACAAGCATAATTGTTGCCACGGAATTTACCTTTTATTACCATAATACGGTTTCTCTAAGCTACTCTTCACAAAATAATGATCCCTCAATTGTTTGTTACATTTTTCACATTAATAACATAAACAGGTAATTCAATTAATAATTCGTTTATATTTTTTCGCGAATCTTCATTTCTTTACGTTTCAAGTCTTCATTGGATAATTGATTGTACATTTTTTTACCAATTTCCCATCTTCGAATTCATGTTATTGATTCATACACGTGAGTTGGATGCGCGATCGTTGAATTAAATAAATAATTCGTACTATTTGCAGAGCAAAATCCGATCACAATGAATCGAAAATTTGTTGACAAATATTCAGCTCGATGTATGGAGCTTAAAGAAGAGTGGAAAAAAAAACAGAAGGAAAACACGTCTTATCCTTAACGCGATAAAGTGCAACGACATAAATATCGTACGGGACAATATTGTCGTAAAACAATTGCGCCTCCTCTCGAAGCTCGAACCGGCAATAAACTTTTATTTTTTTTATAATCATCACAATAATAATTTAATATCCACGAGCACGTCCCCCGAACACGTAAGCTGCTTTCTTTATTTCTCCTCACACTTAGAGGCAATCCAATTTGCATACTCGCTCAATACATTTTTTTTAATCACTGATTATCGCCATGATTTTAATCCATATTTTTCTCTTTTTCATTTCTCTCTTTGATCCTTTTTCGCAAAGTCTCTCGAAAACTGATTAAATATCAGATGGTGAGTCTATTTATTGGCCACTTAAACCTACAACGATTATAAGCTGTTGACCAGACGCGATCTCGTTGATTAGGATCTAATCCGCTGCAACATCTTCCCAATCAATTTTTATTTATTTTTTACTTTTCTGTCACTTGATCGAAGCGATAAAGAGAAATGCAATCTCCGGAATCATCCGATTTTGATGAATATTGGTGAATGAAGGTCGTTACATTCTTTTCATTCAGTGCTTAAAGAAAAAAAATTAAAAAACAAATTGCAGATGCTCCGATTTCGACACAGTATTCTTAGCTGACGTTGAGATTTTTTGCCCAATTACGTGAATCATGAAATTAACATTTTTTCAATCAAAATTTACTCATTTTTTTAAACCTCATCGATTTTTACGTAAAGGTTAACTTTTTTCTATTCAATACGACAAAACATGTCAATATAATTTTTTTTATCTCAATATAAAATACAGACCTCGAACTGATAATCAATAATGACGAAACTTGAAATACGCAAATCTTCAGGTTGGATCGACAAAAAGTGTGTGACGTAGTGCTTTTTCCCGTGTACAAAGGAGTCACGAGTGACGACAGTCTCTGCTGGTGCCATCGACGCACTTTCGAGCACGTAGGCGTAACAGGCAGAGCGTATAATGTGGGTCGACAGTTTGAAAACGTTTTTCCGAATGCAAAAAAATATTTGGAAAGTCCGTATCATGCGAAAAAAAGTCTCATCAGTCTTTGGGAACGCAATTCGCACGATTCCACTGTCACGATACACTCGACTCTGAGAGTCATGTAGAAATGTTATTACTTTGCAGTATGAAATTTTAAGTCTGTATTGTTGTTATGAATTACGTTTCCGCCGAATATTTCCGGCATCCAATGAGTTCGAATGTGTTCAGGTGTTTTCCTGCGGAATTTCGTAAACATATTTATTGATTCTTTGAGGAAGGATTAAAATTTACTCGAGAAATTGAAAAAAATTTTAAACACCTGCAGACGAAATTTATCTACGATGCTTCATAAAATGCTGAAGAACAAAAATTGTTAATTTTTTTCGTGCATTTGTTAGTATTTTCAATCGAACGTTGGACAAATATGAAAAATATTTTTTTGTATCTACAAGTTTGAGAGTTTTCCTTCCCAGGAAGGCACCTTCAAAAAGCGCGTTTCGGAAATCGTACTGCCTTCAGGCGATGTTTTTAAACATTGTGGTTAATCGAAAGAAAAATGTATAAAGACGCGAAATGAAATTACCGAGGAAATTACACCAAGGAAATGAGCGAATATTCAGGTCGGCGGGACGAGAGGAAAGGCGCGGGGAGAACGACGTTTGTGAAATGACTCGTTTATGGCTCAAGTCCAAAATTTCGTTTAGCACAATTAACTTGTTGGAATTGTCGGTCTTTTTCCCGCCAAAGCGGGGTCAACCACTCTTCGGGATGAGTGACCATCATTACCTCACTTGTTTCCGGAATTTATAAGCGGGATTCAGACTGGTAAATGTATATCTATGAAAGTTGGCGAGACCGGTAAAGTCTGCACTGGTGGTGTGCGTCTAAAGTGGTAGGGCCGTGGTTGTTCAGACACGTCGAGGCACTCGAGTCTCGGTTCAGTCGACGCGCGGAGTCCGCCGTAGGAGCTGCGCTCTTCTGGCGCGTTTAAAATATCCGTAAAAAGCATAAGAGAACGCGTACGTACTAAAAACAGTGTTGAAAATTTGCTTCGAAAAATATATTTGAAAATTACTAATTCTCTGTTTATCGACCGATAAATTTGAAGAAAAAACAAACATTTTTTTCGAGGAGCCTTTTTCACGTGCACGCAAATAATTAGCGTTTATCAAAAATTCATTCACGACTCGTTCGAGTGTTACGGACGTGGAGCGAGTTGATAAGAAGATTTTTTTTGTCCGAAACGAGTTTTATTCAGTGCGCGTGTTTAGTTGGTGAACGAAAGAAAAATACGAATTATATCCCGAGCCAATCGATCGGCTGAATATTTCAATAAGTTTTATTTTCGTATTTGGTGAATTTTTTTTTCTCCATCGACACTTTGTTCCGTCAAGATTATTTGACAACAACGACGTCAAACTGTCCGAGCCAAACGTCAATTTCACTTCAGGTATGTTCCAAAGGAAATCATAATATTGACCATTGTTTTTCTGTATCGTTTCGTTCGAGTTTAGCTTCAAGTTATTCCCTCAAGTGCCAGTGATACATCGATTAATATATTCGACGTGATCATAACGTCGTTCTCAACGTTTTTTCCTCTTCATTGTAAGTGTCTCTGGCTTTTAATGTTTACACGATATTATCCGAAAGTGATGTTGAGCAAGTATCAGAATCATCATCGGCCAATGATCTCGAAGATTAGCTTTCGTAGTGTGAAAAATAAATTTATTTTTAATGAACGATAATGGTATTAAAAAATTGCATTCTGAATTATGCACGCGGACGATTGACTCGATACGATGTACTCTCTCGTGCCAAAAGAACTAGGATAGTAATAAATTAAGGGCTCGCATGCACCAGGATGATAAAAAAATAATAATGACAATTTCAAATCAATTTGTTTTTTCTTTATCATTGTTAATGAGAATGAAATATTTATTAGAGAGCAGAATATCGCTGTGAGCAATTTGATGCAAAACTGCTCCTTAAGCACACCCGGATTTGAAACAAATTGGTTGTGAACAAATGATTGAAAATCGTCTGTATCTAATTTCATTGAAATCGGACGCTTCGTTGACCACTAAACATTTTTGAGTTCCAAAATATAGCGACATTCCTCAAAACTTGGATTACACTATTGAAATATAAAGAAAATTGTGTCGATGAATGAAAAATTGCGTTTTGCGTTTGAAGAATGCACGTGGCTGCCTTCGAAGTAATCCCGAGCCCTGTTTGCATGACCGACACGTGGTCGATGATCTAGAAAAACAGGTTTTCCTCTGCTTTTTCATTGGATGCGAAAAATTTCAAAAAAAAATGGATGCGCAAGTTTCTGGAAGGGTGTCCGATACCAGAATATCTTTTGTACAGAGAAATTGAAAGTAACGCTCATAACGTGAGAATAATTCTTGAAAAATATATTGAAAATGATTTTGAAAAATGGTGTGGGAATTATGGTCGATGATGAATGAAGTTTTCGCGTTCGTGGAAATGCCAATTGACCCGAGTATTCAAGAGTTGCAAAATGTCGTGGCAGCCGACGAACTGGTTCTGCGTTTTATCGATTAGAGCGAACTACAGTGTCGATCAGCCAGTTTTACGAATCGTGCACACGTAGTGCCTACAATACGAGCAAGCCTGTGTCCGAAAGAGATTCGTTAGCATGATAAATTGCTGGTTTCGAGCAACCGATACGAAATAATGAAGAGAATTCTCTGGTGCTGTTACTACTATATAAATGTTTTTTTGTCCTTGATGAAGTTTCTTTTATTACCTCGATGCTGACGATGGTATCGAGGACTTTTGCGTGCTGCAATAATCCACGCAGAGACACTCTTTTATTTCTCGACGCGCCGGTCATGGAGAAAAAACAAATCAGCATTCGAAAACTGTCCCACGTGCTACTAATAAATAAATTTCGTTCGAGAAGAACCAGCTCTGTCCAAAGAAATAGATCAAAAGACCAAGTTCCTTCATTATAAAAATGTGAATGACAAAATCCACAACCTGAAACGCATAATTATGAAGAGAGGGACGTGTCAAAATTTTTTCTCCGAATATTTTCGAAAATTACGGACAATTGTTAAGAAATACAAAAGAAGAACAGTTTTTATTTGGTTCCGAAGTATGGAGGAATCGACGAGCGACGTTTTTGACTCGTTTCGTATACGAGCGAATATTACATCAACGAAAATCTTTTTCTCCTTCTTCCCCGGCGGTTTTTTGTCATTTCTCTTTGATTCTCATGCATTTCTCTTATCCCTGTTTCTTAATCTATCTCTCAGTGTAGTTGTACTCCTTTTTAAGTCTCCCTCGCTTCGTGCTCTCACGAGTGGTCGCTGAATGAGAGAAAAAAGCATATATTTATATGTATATCGTGCTTCTCACGAAGCAACCCCATTCGCACGTTTAGTGTACCGCCGCACTGTACTGAACACGCTACGATCGATATATGAGGAAACATATATACTAAGGTAAACCAAACTCTACCGTAAGGCGTGTAGGAGGAAAAAAACTATGACCACGCGCGTAACTACGACTTGGAATTTTCGTTGGCACTTGGTCGCGAATCTCGAGGCTTTAAACTGCAAAATTGAGCGATTTTCCAATTGTTTTCCAACTGATTTGAGTCTAATTTTCATAATTTTGTAAATTCATGGTCTAATGCTTTTTTTTTGCCCTGATTTCCGTATCCACTTGAGTCCCATGGATATTTCCCATCTCGTAATAAGATAGAATTAAAGAAGAAAAAACAGGTTGAAAAAAAGCAAATACGGTTATTTTTTTTCATAATTCGAGAATTATCGCGAATGGTGAGGATTCCGACGGCCACCAGCTGCGCTTCTTCAGCTGCCTAAATATATGTGCCAACGATCGAACCCAATTCCAGGACCAACTGGTTTCCCCTACACACTCTGTTGAATAGTTTTTGGCCTGAAAATTTCGTCGCAGTAATTAATTTATCTCAATCTTATCGCGATGAATAATCAGGCCGGAAAAACTAGTTTGTCTTGGAAATTGAGCACAGTCAATAACGGATGGTTAAACTTGATAAGTTTTTTCTTACATGGCATTGACTAGAAATTCATCAAATTTGTCGATTCCAGAGAATTTGTTGGATATTCAGAAGTGCGGCTTCTACGATAAATAATGGAAGTTATTTTTCCGGAAATTTCTTGATCGCATTGCAGCAAGTAATGTTTCATGGGGGCAAGTCATAAATTCCCATAAATTATGGTGTTTCCACGTTTTAAAAAATACTCGAGAAAATCTCGAATTTTTGGATATTTTCTATATATTTATGAATTCAAATCGTAATTATTCAATAATCACAAGAGCTGCGAGCAGTAAAAACAGGTGGGTCGATGTAAGTCCCTCTTTGGGTCCTTGAAGGGTAAATTATGTGAGCACTATAGAAAAAAGGAATATATGCAGCTAGCGCCATAATTAAGGAGTGTTCTATCAAGTTTCACACACAACCATGTGCGTATATAGATTTCTCGCGCTTATATGTTTTTGTGGCCGTTCCAGTCTGGCTTGTTTCTACGGTTGCGTTGTCGTTTTGTGTGCTACACGCGTTATCCAGGTGAAGGTTGGATCTCTCGTTACACGCTTGATATCGTGGTAACACTACGATATGTGTGGGACGTTCTCGTCACGATACAAACGATTGGACTTGTCATGAAACATCGAAAATAAAAAAAATTCAAAAACGTTGAAAAAAATAGGTTTATAAAGATTTTTCAAAATTTAAATCGCAGAATTCCTTTTTTTTTTACAAATAACTAATTGGTGCGGATTTGGTTTTCATTTCTGTTATTTTCTGTTTTGATACCATTGGTTAATCGACACCAACCGACGATACATCATCATATATTAGCCAGATTTGGAAATCCCATCGTAAGAGCGTCCTCGGGCTCATTTGGATTTTTCAAATTTCCTATTCATTCCGAGAATCTGCAATGAGATCTCGAGGGAATTGTCTAACGCATCAGAGGCGTTATTAGATGACGTTGTAACGGGAAGTTCTCGGTGTCTCGGGTTTTCAACAACGATACACTTAATAAATGCAAAAATTATTATGCTTGATTTCATTTATCGTGGCGGTCGTGACAAAGAGCAATTAATCTTGTTACGGTCATCATTATTATTATTATTGAAAAGAGCAGTCACGATTTACTGTTTCATAGAAAAAAAAAACATTCGAAAAGATAAGGAGATAACGCGGAATTAATTTTTTCGTATTCACGAACACGATCGCCAGAAACTCATTTTTTTTTACTAACGTTCGTTCACTCGTTTTTTTTTCATTAATTCTTCGAAACAGATCGAATGACTTCAGAGTTTTTTCTGTTCGTTATGCTCAATAATAGCTGAAAATTCTTAGTTACACTTTGGACGATATTTCTCGAGCTCGGTCGAGAAGAATAGTTTTTACCTTGACTTGTGACACTTTTTATGGTATTTTGTTGACTGATGATTATTCGGCACACGTACGAAAACACGAACGTGTGACTCTCGCGTTTTAGAGCCAACGAGCGACGCAGCTATTTTTAGGATATCGATACGAAAGCATTATGAATCGGGGATCAATTAATGTCCGAACAACGCGTCATCAATGACGACGACAAAGCTACGGGGAATCGACGATAACTTGTTCACAGCCTTGGGCTATCCTCCGTTCAATTTCATTCTCATTTGTTCATGCACATGGGGCGCGTTCATTGCTTTCGTAAAGATTCGTCACAGGAATCGAGCTCGTTCACTCTCCACACACCTAATTATCTTATTAGTTTTTATCAGGAAACAAAGTAACAGTTTCAATAACGACGATGCGAGAAACGAAAAAAAAAAAAATATCTGCTGATGTAAAGAATTTATTTTCTTTTCAAATATTATGCTCTAATTTTTTCAATGATTGTGTGAACAAAAATAAATGTGTCAATTGATGGTAATCAATGCATTTTCTCGTTTCAGCAATTTGCAATCGTTGTCAATTTCAATTTACACGTTGTTGAGTGCATTGCAACCATGAACCTGCCGCTGAAACGTTTTGAACTATTCAACTCAGGAAATCTTTTCTGAAACCGAGATTTTAGGTAAAAATACAATCGAGGAAGAAAATGACGGGAATACGAATCGCTAGTAAAATTCCATAGATTTTTTTTTTTTTATACCGTGCTCACGAATAACAGTTAAAAAAAAAAACTTTCAAGCCCGCTTGAAAATACTCGTACATTTATTTCAACATGGATGGCATCTAGTTCTCAGCGTCGCGTTAATTTCTCGCGTTGTATGAGAAATCTATTAAATAATTCACGATCGAAAGACCCGAAGAAGAGCGAGATGAAAATTGACGTCGAGGTGGACGATGCAAAGTTGATTTTACTTTTTAAAGAATTTAAGTCACCCCGGCACTTAGAACGTCTGTGATAAAGAAAAAAATCACCGTTCGATCGATCGGAGTTAAAAAATATTGTCGTTGTCTTCCATTTGACTGCCAAAATCGAACATCAATAATTATCGTAATTAACAGTAAATAGTTAACTGAAATCTTGAAGTAAAAACTTTTTCCAGCAATCGATATTTCAACAACGTGTAAATTTCCAACAACGAGTGATCGGAAATTATTCGATTATTTTTCTCGTCAATCAATGAATATCAACAATAATTTTTAGGCTCAGGGTAAACTTAACATTCAACAGATTTGCCGAATGTTGGTGACCAGAATCCGAACGAATTTTTCGCCACCAAGTCCGAAAATTTATCTGCCGAAAAAAATCCACTAATTTCCAGTGAAAATTTGATTTTTTTAAAACTCGAGAGTTTTGGCCACATTTTTAAAACAAAAGAATTGCTCCAACGATTGGTATCAATGCCATGAACAGCCCGAGACGTAGCCATTAGCTACGTGACTTCTCGCAGGCCATAAAAAAAAAAAAAAAAAACAAGTGTACACATAAGATTTCAAGTACAAACGAGGAATGGAAATAGTTTGAAGAGAATCAAAAAATTTACCACAAAATGTTAATCCCTAAGATTACACGCACCAAATTCGACCTAATTCGAAAAAACAGTCGCTACTCCAGTTTCGTATTTTCATTCTTATTATTATTATTAGTATCGATTGAAGATAACATTATCGTTTGGTATATTTCTTCTCCGATCGAAACGATAAGGAAGAGAAATGGTTGTGGAAATGAAATTTCGGCAAACACGATGGATAAGAATGCGGTGATTTGGATGAGTGCTTTGATTTTCCTCGAAAGGGAAAACGATGATGAAAAATAAGCGAATGAATGTTTATATGGATGCGGAAGGAATCAGAAGGTTCTGGCTTTCGGTCGGCAATATATATTTTCGAGACGAGAATCCTTATCGACATCTTTTTCGATCGTGATACTTATATGTTTCTTATTATTATACTACGTCACGTTTGTAAGCGGCGGAATAATCTAGCGATAAAATGAATACAGAAGGTTGGCTCGTGATACGATACAGTTCGATTTCTTCAGTTACGGACCGTAAGTCTAACGGAAATAATATCCCACCTCAGCGAGAAACCAGAACGCGTTCATTTTATTTTTCTCCTTTTGTTCTCCCTCCTCTTTTTTCCTTCTTCGAACGGTGTCTGAGCACCGAGTGCGGTTCAGCATTGCTATTGCACTTAATATACACAGGAAATAAAGTGATATTGAAATTTAAAGCCAGTGCAACGAACTGCCGCCTCAATCAGGTTTCTGGATACAAAAACTTGCCATTTTTTCCGTAAGTTTTGTTGTTATTTTTGTATGCTGTTTATAGTAGATCCATTTTTCTTCAAAATATAAAAATTACACTTTGAAAACCTGTCAAATGAATAGGCAGTTGTTGCGATCGGTTGGAGAAAATTTGAAGGACTCACGCACATCCAGAGTTGAAAAAAGCTCAATTTTGAGGATTCTGTTAATTGAGGATTCTGTTAAAGTTAAAAAAACGAGTGGATTGGAAAATCTTTTCGTACTTCCGAAATTGCTAAATTTCACTAATTGGGAAAATTGGACTCTCTCCATCAGTTTGCTCCCTCAATAGAGTAAATCTCGTTAAACGTCCAAGCCAGAGTCTTGGTTAGTTGTTCTAGATCTCTTGAGCATTCAATCAGCTGACAACGTTGAAAAAAAAGAAACTTATCAAATAAATCTTCTATTGGTAACGAAGATATTTTTCAATTGATGATTTGCTTTCCTGACATCAAGCATCGTGGACCTTGCTAATTTGTCACTGTTTCACATCCTTATCTTGCGATAAAGCGAGACTCAAATTTTTTCCAAACAATTAAGGTCACTACTAACGAAGCAATGACTTTTTTGCGACACTTTGAGTGGAGCTGCCAATGATTTTTATCGACGAAGAATCCCTGGAACTCTCAATGATTCAGTGCAATTATTTGTACAAAGATATACTTCCGGTACGCTGACGAGCATCACTTACGCCATTTTTGCTAGGGTTAAAAAAAAAAAAAACAATACCACCACGAAGTTATTCTTTTATTATGTTCTTGTTAACGGTTTTTTACGAGGTAATAAAACTGACAAATCTTCTTGAAAAGTATTCAAATACATATCCATGAATGTGAAATGGAAAAAACAGTCATAGGCCGTCCAATAGATCAAGATAAAATATTCACCGGTTGAATAGCGTGGCGACAATTACTGTTCTACATATCGGGACGTATTCACCTGCAATAAAAAAAAGGAACGATTCGATAAGCGATATATTTAACCCAGTACGAAGCTTTTTTTTTTTTTGCATTTGCGTCAATTTTTTCCTCCTTGTCGTGCTTATCAGGGAACAATGTATATTCATATCTCGATGACCTATGAGAATTTCTAGTTACCATTCATTTTTGGCATAGCAACCTTTGTAGTTTTATTGCGAATACCCGAATTCGTGGAATTCCCGTCAGTTTGGAACGAATTCTTGGGAAATACACTCTCGAGTTCGAAACGTTTGAAAAATCATTACGATCTTTTGGGAATTCGAAATTAGTGAGCAATTCATTCAACAATTTTAACGAATTGCAGGAGAATATTCTAACGTTAGGTGCAACATTATTATGCAAGGACTTTCTGTGGTTATACGTAGCTCAATTAATTTGTCGTGGGCTTTTGCAATATGAAGTTAATTCTCAACAAACTGCTAATTAGACATCAGACTGTTTCAATCGATGTGTTGGTTGCTATTGAAAATCGGTAGTAATGTAGAAATATCGATACATTCATAAGTTCATCGTGACCTGAACCCTCGCCTATAATTTCTATGAGACTGACAGCTCGTCAATGCGAGTGTTCGTCGCACTCACGCTCAAGGAAACATTGGAAACACACTTGGAGTTTCCCTGGTGATCGAATTCGTGATTAAAATCTACTGCCATTTGAGACCCGAGACAATTATGTCCCAGCCACTCATCGGGATTGGGATCTCAAAAGAATTTCAAAAAAAATTTGTAACGTAGACTTTAGTTTGAAAAAAAAAAAAAATCGAGTCCGATCGATAAGGAACGAAGAAATTATTACTTAGTTGATGTTAATTGAACAGTAAAATTTGCTCAGATATATTTCTGCCAAAATTTCATCAACTTTGTTTGAATTTTCATTTTAATGGCATCACTGGATTCCCACTATTTTAGAATTCTTGACACACGTGAATGGAGTGTTACAGCAGAAAGCCAGCCCGAGTAGTCGGTGCAACGGATTTCTTGGGGATAAGTCTCGAATCTCGTGAATGATTGAGCAGACAGTGCACCGACAAGCTGTGGGAATTTTAGTAGCGCAAACGGAAAGTGTCAGTGGCGAGGATAAGCGAAGAATGATCGATCGATCCTGCAGAAAGCACGAGTAACCATGTTTTCCAACCTTTTTCTTCCATCTGCCAAACGAAACGAATATTTCCACAAAAATTCCTGACCTCGACCAAAGAAAATGCTCGCCTTCTTGAATTTGCCAATTTTCATTTATTACGAGTCACCGCGTTTACCTGTGTCGACCTCTTTTCGATCATAATAATATGCCATTACAATACAATAATGTCAAGGAGACCCGATGTCTGACTATGACCTACCATTTCCACTTAATAGTAGCCCACTCATTGGAGTCAACAAAAGTACACGTCGAAAAGCTCTCCTATTTGTTCACGATGGATAGTTCATACTGGACATAAAAAAAAAAATGATTGCTAGATACTGGAATAACGAGCACTAATATTATCCCTTGAAACACATTTCACGCGTTTCGTTACGCAGATGAACATAATTACAGGGCCAAGAATGACTTAATTTTTTTCTTTACATTCCCTTTCTTAAAAACATAAAAATATTATAAAAAATTATGTTGTTTCCTCAGTCTTGTAATAATTAAGAAATGTTCAGTGAATGAAAAATCAGAAGTGATCTTTCTACTTTTATTTATACTGAAAAATGAAAAATTCGTCGAAAATTGATTTGTTGTAAAATGTTTGTCAGCTGAATTGCCGGTTTATTGCATTTTCTATCATTATCTTCTAAACTCTTTCAGTGTGGAGGGCTGTGGGAATAATTTGATGGGATCATGATGAGCGTGTTTTTAAAATTTACACACAAAGTAATAAATTATTGCAAATCTATCCGGAAAGTGGAGCAGGCGACTCGAGTACGACGAGGTGAATACGATAACAGAAGAGACACTAAAATAGACGATGAACGACAGGCCGAAGTGGGGTAGGCTTGTCAGTCCCAGTCCTCTATCTTTATCCTCTTACTTTGACTGCGAAACTGCGAAACTTGTCATTCTTTCGACGAAACTCCGGGAAAAATGATGGTCGTTATTTATTGACACGTATGTTGTCATCGAAGCCAACAACGTTCGGTGAAAGCGTCAGAATCTGACGTTCCAGTATAAACAACACATATTTTTATATTCGAACAAAAATTCGTGGCCTGATTTTCCCAATATGAGTAAAAAAAAGTATTACGCACCTTGGCTGACCAATATCGACCTTCGCTACTTTTTCCTTCTTCCCCTACTAGAAGAACGGTGGTTCGCGAGGGAGAAATTCCGATGGGCGTTTTGTCCGCATTCTGTTATTAAGCATGCCCGATCATATCTCAGTTTGCAGCTTTATCAATAATTTATATACTAAATTCAATATTCATCATTTTAACAAGTTTTTGTTATTCATTTTTTCCGACATATTGGTTTTAATTGATGGATGTTCTTGTTTTGTTTTGCAGCCATGTCTCTGGAGGAGTCACGGCGTTCTCAGCGCCCTTACCGTTATGGTATGGTCTTACTGTGCGTCGGTGCCCTTATTAATTGGCTGGGATTGGCCGAAAATTACGTCGAACCTGTGCGCTACGTCGGAGTCGCTTGCATCGTTGCCGGAGCTCTTCTAATATGCGCAGCAATGTGTTGTTGGCTGCATGCACCCCCTGCAAGAGCTAGTGTCCAAGCCCAACACCCGAGTCATCCAATAACGGCTCAAGTAAGAACGTCAAATTCGATGAACTTTGTTCGGTATTACAATGGCCCCTAAAAATAAAAATACCCCATGAATACTGCTGATAAAAATAGCTCCTCGCTGGTCCCTGGAATAAAAATGAAACTCGATGTACGAACGGTGTATAGAGTTTCACGTACACATCATAGGAAATGCACATGGGTAGAGAAGTTGCATCGATACGGACTGATAGTTTTAGCGAGTTTTGTTGTACAGAATTGGATTTCTCGTTTTATTATTATGGTTTCCTCTCCCTTTCTCTCTATTTCCCTCATTTATCAATTTCACTCTGTTTTCTCCAGCTCAATTCTGCACTCGTATTCCATAAATAGAATTTTGCAACCCCGTTCGATGCAGCGTACGTACGAATGCTTATAAAAACGCTCAGTCTTTTTTCGCTGTAATCACGTTTCTCTTCCTAGTCTTCCCTCATTTATCAACGTGGTCAACTTTTTCATTTTTTCTTTCTCTTTTTATAAACGATTCGTCATTTCAGCGGCCCTCGTCCGGTTTCCTCTTTTGCTGAACAGAGGGATGAAGGCCTTGAATTTGATCGTTGAACGCTTTAAATTCGTTACATTCGAACCAAAGTCTGCTCTGTTTTCCTACCTCTTGTCTCTTTTATTATTCTAAAACACCGAACGTAATGAGTATGGCGATAAAAATTCATTTCCGGTAAATTAGTGCATCTAGGCGGGTGAACGACCGCATATCCATAGTGGACGATCGTTCTAGCCCGCAAACGTGGAATACTTTTCTTCGTCTACGTAAACGTGCGAGCTGTGGCTTGTATCGCTGCAAGCTATGACGCACAAACGGTGGTCGAGGGTTGCTAGTTCTCGTTATCACTATTTTTCCTGCCTTTTCATTTCAAAGAGCATTTTTCTTCTTACATAAGCTTTGTTTCGCTCCATTCGGAAAATAAGGTTAGAGCGGCGAGAGGGATACGTGTAGTCCCCTTTTAAATATTCGCAAAGGTATATTAACCCGAAAGAGCTTTGCTCTTTCATGCATTTCGATAATATCTAGCGTTACGAATTCTATATTTATCCCAAGTTACCTACCTAGTTACATTTTCTCGTACAGGCTTCTATAAGAGAGCTGCAGTTTTATACTTTTCCATAGAAGTTACGTGAACTCCGCATATATATATATATCTAGCCGTTGACCGCGCTCACGTGAACGTGTTTTATCCGTATATATCTTTATTTTCCTTCTACAAAATTAAAGACGTAACGTAGAATGGTGTGCTACATGAAAAGGCCATGCAGAGCAAAATGAACGGTAGAGAATATGCAAGATTCTAAAATAAACTCACGCCACAAGGAAAACTTTGAGACCGGATAAAACACCGACCGAGCCGATAAGTGGCTTCTTATCTTTTCCCGAAATACAATTCACGTTGGCGGAAAAAGGAAAATTTGACGTAGGCAATCGTAGCGGTTGCTGATTTTTTCTTATACGAACTTTCTACATCGCTTTCCGTTTTTTTTTCTATTTCCAAAAGTAATTGTTCATTCTGAATAAATGGTCGATGCTCACTCCATGTTACAGATCGATGATCCCATCCACGTCATCTCTATTGAGGAGCCATCAATTACGAATTCTCGCCAAAAACCACCCGATTATGAGGCCGTTGCTGATGCACCTCCGAGCTACGACGATGCAATCAAATTGAATCCTGCTCAATTAGCAGCTCTGCCTAGCCATAGCAATAATGTCGCGGCGACGTGTACCTTGACGTCCACGACACAACCCGTAGTAGTAACGATATTAAGTACGGTTGGAAGCGGAGGTCTGCCATCCGTGGAACCCACTGCCCCATCACCACCACCGCCATACGCGAGGTAAATTACATCATTAAGCAATTAACCTAACGATTTAAACAAATAAGAGATTTTTTTCAATTCTTAAGCCTCTGGAAAGATGAAGAATTGTGAAATACATAAACTGCTGTTAACGTATTAAGCAATCTTAAGTCTTTTAGCATTGTTCTTTTAGGATCTACCCCTGGTTTAATATTTTCTTGAAAAGTACACTGGAAATGAAATTTTGTTAAAAATCATCGATGTTTGCTGAACACGGTGAACTGAATATTTATTTGATAATTTCGAAATGTTCGTTATTTTGACAGAATATTTGGTTTCTGATGGAATTGTCAGCAAAATTCACGATTGGAACGACAAAATTTTGCTTCCGAAGAGACTTTCTAGAATATTTCTTGCTGCGATGACACCATTTTTAGGATTATACGAAAAAAACGTTTAGCTGAACGTATCGCGCAAAATATCGATATTTTCTAACCTTATTATTGTTTAGGTGAGACTCTACCATGGGGTTGTCGCACTCTCTGTTGCAAACGAGAGTATCGACTGGAAGCGCTCGTCGAGACGAGTTTTCCGGAACTCGTTATCAGCACCAACGTGGAAACGTACGTGTTGAGAATCATCATCGCCATCTACACAGTAATTACGATCAGCAGCATCATAATCGTCATCACTCATTCAATCGAAGAACGTCGCGACTCAGAACGGCTACATCAAAAAGTACAACCCGTTGTCGACGTTACGACGTCAGACCAGTGAGATCGACGATTTCTACGATCGAAGGAAAAAGACTGCGAGCCTGTGGTGTTCATGCGCTTCACGCACACGTGCCCTTCGTCCAACGCAACTCCGTTGATTCTTGATTATTAACGGATTCTTGGTTGACTTACGATGGGGACCATCATAGACATTCAGAATTAGCCATTCGGGAACAAGGAACCTTGGGATCGAGGCAAATGTGTGCAATGAATTGAGAAAAGGAAACGGGGTTAGCGAGTACGCTGAAGATTTTCTGTCTCAGAGATTGGAAAACACGCGAATACAATCAGAAATTGTATTTCCCACGGTGATTCGTAAACCGTGCGGCCCCTGTGGCCACAATTTGTACAAATCGATATGGCCGCCCAGAGGTGATTTTTTACGCGGCAAATTTGAAACAAAACCTCATTGGACCAATTTAGCAAGAAATAACCCATTTCAGTCGATTCAGTTTTCGCTCGTTCTATCTTTTTCTTCACTTACGTCCGGGTCTGGAAAAAGCACTGGAGAACAAGAAAAGTCAACCTTATCATAGAGATGATACCCATCAAAATTCGCAACCTTTAATTAAATGATTTCGTCCACAAACTGAAGCGGTTTCGTCGATATTTTTATAAATTTATAAATAATAAAAAATATGATCCTGAATTTTTGATTTCTCATGCCATCTTTGACGTGTAAAATATTATTTCCGGGCTTCCGATCGGATAATTCAATTAAAAAGAGATATAAATAGTTTATCGCGATGTTAGGCTCATTGTACATAAATTATATTCACGACTTTTTACTGCAGACAAACAAATCATCCGTTTCTTTTTTCTACATGTTTGATATTTCTTTATTTCCTGTTGATAAAAATCATGATGAGTAATATAATCGTCGAAGTGGGTCTCGATCACTAAAGGTATTGAGACCATAAAACAGAGCGAAATTAACTTTTCGTCTCATGCTGTAACAATCGAACGACTTTTTCCCGATAAAATTGTTTTGTGTATTATAAGAGAATTTTTTTACATGGACTGAATAAATTTAATACTTTTAATGAACGAATAATCAATGTTTTTTTTTCTAAAAAGAACAATTGCCTTCGCTTGTGATTTATTATCCTTATTACCTCCGACAAAAATAATGTTTTAAAAATAATCATACGCATTCGTTGTTGCATTTCGAAAAACCTACATTTCGAATATGACCCAAATTTTTTTCACAATGTGAGGAACTGGGAACTGTGCAACTTCACTTTCCTGCAAGTTTGCGTCGACTGCAACAATCCGATTGCACTGCCATCTAGTAACAGAAAATTTAAACAGTCGGGGATTACCAGTTGTCCAATGCCGCTAAATTGGCTGCACCTGGCACCGTAACAACAATCATACTTGGGCAGGTCGCAAGTGGTAAAAAAGTTGGGAACGAAGATCGAATGTAGGTGAAGTAGATCCCTTACGCTTTCAGTGATATAAATAGCGAGGGTTATTATTCTTATTTTTTTACGATGGCGTATGAAATTACCACGTGAGTGTTACTTTATCGTGTGAGATTACCTCATGAGTGAATTTTCTATTGCGTCGCGTTCTCATCCGTTACCCATCATGCACGTGATTTCGCAGCAGATCGTCTCAACCGCCTGTCGCTAGAAAAATCATACGATAAAAGATTCGTTGGTCGCAATGAATTAAGTTTATCAACAAATTCCGGACAACTTGATATTTGAAAAGTTCAAATGGGGGATCGAATTTCATTCGGATGTCAGTAACTGCGATCGCCCGTGCCAGTAGACGGTAACTGCATCTATCGAGACAACTGAACGGCCTGCGGTAATGAAACACGCGATTCGAATATCTCGCGAGCCGTGAGCATCTCAACCAACGAATTTTTTGATAACGTGTCACTAAATCGCGGGGCTAAGGCCAAAAGGGCTACTTTTTGGACTTTACATTTTGTGAAAAATTATAAAATGCTCAACGATAAGGACCACGACCACCTGCAGTATTTAACAAATTTATTTGTATCAGACAGACGAACGTCATTATTGTGGAAATTTTGTTTCTCGAATTTCAAAGTTGCTTCTGTCCTTTTCTCATCCGTTCGTAACTTGTTGGGGACTCAACAGTAACGCGTTCATTTCTTCTGTTATCAGCTCGTACCGCATTTTTATTGTCAAGCTTCGTAAGTCTTGCGAAATTTTCCACATTCGTGTGTTAAAAATAAAACACACCCAAATGCACTATAAGCTCAACCGAAACGCAACTCATCGGCCATAAAGAAAGGCATATCTTTAATCACGCACTTGTAAGCAATAGAAAATAAAATGTAGACAAGAGAGAACGTTCCGGTCGGGAGATACTGTTCAGCTGCTTGGATTGATGGTTTTCAATTTCACGGTGCAATCGCAATTGGATACGAACCAGCGTTCTCAAAACTTACAGATAAAGATGCCTTCAGGGTATTTGCGTTCTTCGTTCTCCCTTTCTCCTTCTTTCTACGGGTATAAATGACAAAGAAACACAAATGAAAAAAGGGCGATTTTAAAAGTAGCGGTATTTTTGCAGCCTTTCCGGTTTCGGGCGCTAGATAAACTCAAGTTATCCGCAATACGGGAGATTTCAGCACGGACATAGAAACTTATTTCCACGTGCCAAATCGTTTTCCTCTTTGAATTTACAATCATATATATAATTTTAAAGAAAAACAACAATAGATTACGCGTATACGCGCCTGGAGCTCGTCATGCAGCATTCTGCTCTCATTCTAACGTTGTAATTGCTCTTTAATTTTTATTTCTTCTTTAATTTCGTTTTTTTATTTTTTAATAGCGTCTCAAATATTTTCCCGTTCCGCGACAAGACTGGACAGTCATTGCGAGAAGACTCAGACGACTTTATTGAAATTTAATGACCCGATCGGCACAACGAGTCTCAATCACGTCGTTATTCGATACACAAATATTCAAGACTTTACTTTCTTGGTGTCGCTCAATTCGTACGCCCACTAGAGACGATTATTCAAGAACTGATTCTCTATTTATGTCACCGCACTCTGCACGCTTTTTGCTAACCAAGCGTCACTAAAATATTTGCATTTTGTGTCGAGCTCTCCTCGTCCATCTTTGTCATCAACAACAAGTAACAGTGGCTACAAAAGCAGACATTTCATATGGGAAATTGTCTTCAAATTGTGCAAATTCTTCTCGTAACCACTGTATGTACCTCGGTATGTACAGCCCCAAGCATTGCATGGGAAGAGGAGGAATATTTATCAGCGAGAAAGTAAACATTTCGAGGGGAGGAATGTTCGATATTCGGAAAGTCGACCACAAAGGCACAATAATTTATTTGACGTCAAGATACACATTTACTGTACTCGTTCATACCAGCCATTCCGATTTTCCGTTGAAGTGATTCAGGCTACTTTGCGAGCTTATGACTTGCAGGGGAATCGCTATTTTTTGAGTCATTCGCTTCCTCGATAATCGTGCGATTCCCAACTAAACCGTCGGTACGAAGTTGAACATCGAAAAACTTTTGTTGTCACTGACGTGTCTTAGAAAAGTGCTACTTTATTTTTACGCGGAGAATCTACTTCCCGTTGGGTCTAATTGACCCGGGGAAAAAAAAGGATATTGACACATCGTTTTTCTGTGAAGATTCAATGGAGACTCTGATCTGCCGTTTTATAACGTTATCTATTTGCTCGGAAGGTTTGATCCATATCTGCGATCTCTTGAGATATTAGTCGCGGCGTTTTCTTTCCGAATCCCTTTTTTGACATAATTTTCCGTCCAGCGGACACAGCGAACTAAAAAATTTTTTTTCCTAATTAAACAACGATTAAAATAAATTTTCCGCGTCGTCTCTATTAATTCTCTTTCTTTTTTGCATGGATCATGAGGCTTGTGCAAGTGTGCATGTGCAAAAATGATTTGCACAAGTTGTCAGGCTTTCGACGACGTCTTTGTTGTCACTTCGCAAGCTCTTCACGGTGCACACGCCCGCGTACGATATATACAACACGAGCTGATGCTCCTTGGAAAATAGGGCTCGGTTATCTGTAAAGAACAGTTTTCACATTGCATCCCGTTGAACTGGATGCGATAAGTATAACTAGAAAGGAGAACGTTCGAAAAAGACCCACTGCATTGGGAGTATAGGAGCTGGGAAAAAACCGTGAGAGCCAGAAAAAACTTGATGCTCTTTTTTCCGTTACGAGGATTTCGTGCAAATCTCGCGCAATTAAGAGTGCACTCGCGTATATTTTGAAAACAAATTCATAAAATAAACACGTCTGCCTCGTGCTAGTAGAATGTTACCTTCGACGAGAATGAAAGAATCGTCGGGTACGAATCCTACTACATGCATGGCTCCCTGAAACTTGAATTGCAAAATATTCAAAGGCTCATGCGGCAAAAGCCTAGGGGATGAAACGTCACAAGCTTCCAAAGCTTGCACGTCGATTTTTGCAACAATAACTGAAAAATCCACTCGCACAAAAAGTGATGCGACATTAAACGAAAAGTTTCTCTGACGAATGCGGAAAATTGGAGGCACAAATAACGCCGAGCTTAGGCGAGTTTTCCCCGATGAAAAATATTGAAAAGCTTTCGCGAAACATTTTCTTATTCATCACTCTCGCTGTCAAGAAATTGTATCGGAAGATCCTCCCGTTTCGTTATAACATACGGATGCCATTCATATTCGTCACTGGACGAAAATTGATGCATTCAATAAAAAGTTAAGATGTGCATGGAGTCCTGACTGAATCAGCTCGAAATTTCTTTTACAATGTCGCCCGAGGAGTGGGGAATGAGTGAAGGAAACGTTTTGGACTTTATGTGAACATTTCGACTCGACACACGTGTTTTTTTTTCTACATCGCTCACTTAAAAGAAATGAAAATATAATACGTTTTGGAATATCAGAATTTTCTTGTTCAGAATTTCATCATCTATTTATACCGCTAACGTCGAGGCCACTCTTTCGAACTAGCCACCCTATGTTCGTGCCGAATTTACCTCCCACGATATCGATTAAAAAAACTCAGGGTATACAAGAGATAGGGGAATATTGAAGTGAAGCAAAGAGGAAAAAAGGGGAGAGCCATTGAGCTGGTACAGGTCATCGAGTGCTTATTTGTTTATTCAAATTTGTGTCAAGAGTCCTTGTGTATACTGAAAATAAGTTTTTATCAACAGCTTTTCCGTTTAGTGTGCGAGGGTTTTTTTTTTTCAAATCATTTTTATTTTACAAAGATAATTATTTGTTTTATCAAGAGTCGCAGGGTTTTTGAATGTTTCAAGCGTCGCGAATATTTTTTTCAACTATTCGTCCATTTTTTCCATTCCGCACCACTTTGTAGTTTTAATTGAGCATTCTCGAGGTGGTTCAGTCTCGTTGATCGGTCGCTGTTTCGTTCGCATCGAAAAAGCAAATCGAGAAATTTTGCGAGCTATTGCGAACAATAATGAATGGGCGACTGTCATTGGAAAGAGACGCCTCGCACGATGATTCGACAACTTTTCCTTTTGCAAAGGAAACTACTGTAATACGCTAGTCAAATACGCGCTCAATTTTCACAATCGTTTCACTCCGAGTTTAATGCACTATGCATGTGTCGATAAGTCTCGATGTATTGAAAAATGGTCGGTGCCTGGCGTACGATGTTTCGCCTATTCTGCCGTCGACACGCCCTAAAAAAATGCCTTCTGTCTTTTTTCTCCACGACGAAATTTAATGCTTCGTACAATAAACTGCATACATAACTTGAGGCTGGCCAAAATTCCTGTGGACTTTGTTCCAATTGAAAGAAAAACTGAAATTGATATTAAAAAAGAAGCGAAATAAAGGATTGAGCTGTGGGAATGGATTTTTTCGAATTATTCAAGTTTCTATCGTAAACCGTTGCATATAATTGTTCCAGGGTTTCCAACACTTGGATGTTTCAGTATTTATTACCAAGTTTAATGCACAAATAAAATAAAGTAAAATTGCATTTGTATGCTGGTTTGTCTTATTGATCTGGGAGATTAATTAACGAATGAGATAATCTGAAAAATCTCCGTGCAAATGTGACACCAGGAAGTTTGTGTGTATCAATCAATCGTTGCGTGATTGACGTTCGATTGTCGTTAGGCATATGAAACTATTGTGGAAACTACACAAAGATAACGAAATTTGTTCGATTTTAAAATCATGTTCGAAGTCTGCAAGCTCTTCAACGCTCTTCCCTCGGTGGGACATTTATGCAATTTCACACTTTTTTCATTCCTTCCATTCTATTCGCTTCTCCCATATCTCTGTGGAGCGAGATATGTGCATGTTATGTTAAACGTTATGTCGTTTCTACCGCTCAAACCTCTTCTCCGTTCTTTTGCTTTTCATCTCTCTTCCAAAAACGATTTTTTCGCATAACCCTCTGCACGTTTTTCACTCTATACACTTTCAGCGTGCGAGCACTATATCGTGTAAACAAGTCAGCTGCAGCAGCTTCCGTCTGCGTTTAACGAGATGGCCTGCGAGAAATCTTACACCGCCTCTCTCTCACAGCACTCAGTTCCTTTCAACCACTTCGCTCTCCTTTTCTCCAGCTGCGAGTCCTTCCAGATATCTGCATGCTTCTCTTGATCTAAGGAGATTTTCTTGATGCTACAGAAACAAAGATTATTCCGGATGGACGCCAGAGAGAGATTGCTGCTCCGGAAAAATCTCGTACATTTCTACATCTGGGAAATTTTAAGGAGGATAGAGTCATCCAGCTCAATCCAGAGGCAGTTCATACTTGATTTTTTATATTTTTTTATCAAAAGCAAAAGGATCTTTCGGTAACTGAGTCAAGGATCAATTTTATTTCCAAAAGGAATGAATATGGAAATCGATTTTGTTATTCATACGACATTTGTCAAAATATTCGTCGCAAATCGCCCCTCAGTGCGTTACCACTAATGCGTATTGAGAATTTCCGTATTCGTTGGAATTTTCCAGCGTAATGTAAATGGAATGAGATTTTATATTACAGAATGTCAGCCATGCCACCAAAAGCGAGACCAAAAGTCAAGATCAGCACGAAAAGTCTAGCTCAAAAGCGTCGTACGGTTTTTTGAACGAATGCTTCTCTAGTGACGAGTTGAGAACTTTTGAATGTAGGTCAGCGATTACACACAGCGTGCAGTCGAGTGTCCCAGTCATTCTGGGTATAGCCATAGAAAGTTTTGAAAATCAGTTGGGCTGGCGAGTTTGATGGAAAACGCTTTTTGACATGTCTCCTACGATTCTGGAGCTATGACTTCGGGTTCATGGTATTAATAGGTACGGGTAGATACTTTGCTGCGTGAATAAATATAGGTACTCACTTTTCAGTACTGGCATGCGACTCATACACGTATAGGAAAAGTTGACTTGTCCTCTTGGATATCTCTTCACATAGTGCTCGAAGTCTCCGTCTTCAGGTTGCCCTACGATTGTAAATCCGTTCTCGATATTGCGAGAGCGTTTGCTTTATCAAAGGGGAAAAAGCGTGCATTGATGACGATGGAATTGCTGAAAGGATGAAAGAAACGAAGACCTTTGAAAATTCTAGATTGACCAATGAAAAATAAAGAGAGGGAGAGAGAGAGAGAGAGAGGGAGGGAGCGTTCTGATAAGAATTTGCTTCCTAGTAATGCAGCAGGCGTTTTAAGTGACTTTTACAGTCAGGAACCCTTACTCTCGTTCCATTTGTTGGAAGTGTTGATACGTATTTCCTATCGAATGGAAAACAATACCAGTTTTGATTCTCTTCCAATTTTACAGCTGGTTGAATTTTTCTTTATATTTCTTTGAATCGAACTCGCTTGCTTCATCTAAAACTTATTCGTTCGTTTTGATAATACAATGAAGTAAATGCAATGCTGCTATAGATTTTTTCTCTTGTAGAATAATTTTCTCTCGTTCTTCGAGTCACTCGAATCGAATGACGTATATTCTTTACAATAGAAATAACAACACGTACAGTGGACTCAAAGGGTAAAGTCGTTCTTGCCCTAATTTTCGATGCTCTTTTTCTCTCCGTCTCTTCCTTTTTTTTTATCTCTCTCGCTTCTGTTTTTCAATAATTATCGATATGCAGTTGTTTCCTGATTTTCCAGGCTTTCGTTGGTTTGGTCCTTGGACCAAAATCCATCGACCATTTCGGATCTTTTCGTCCTGCGTCATAGTTAATGAAAATTTCTTCAGTAATCAGGCCACGAATGTTTTTTTACTTTCTCGAGCTTCCACTTCTTTCCATTGATTGTTGCAATAATCGCAAAGTGCGGTATGACGGAAGTGATGTTACTAAATGCAGAAAATCGAGATTTTCAAAATTTTCTATTGTTTTTCAAACCGAAGAAGCTTCAAGATTGGAAAACGACTATTTTTTGTATACCAAGGGTTTTGCAACTATTTATTCAGGTTCGAATCGGAAGAGCGACGTTTGTAAATGTGTCACAAGTGCCGTTGCAGTATTAGTATCATCTTGCTGGTTCCAGCGCCGATTTGTTTTCCTCCCAGCGCGATGAAAAGGAAATTTGTTTGGATTTCCAAATAATAATCATGATGTCCAGTAATGAACACGAAATTGATGTGTTTTTGTTTTATTTATATACAATATTTACAAACGAATATTCAATCGTGCCGCCTTAAATATATATTGTCGTACTCTTTGCGAAATGAAAAAAGGAATCCTAATAATAATTCACGAATAGAGAGAACAAGAACAGAAAATCGTACGTCTCGTCGTCGAGCTTGATTTAACGGTTTTTGTAATCTCTCTTTTGTTTCTCGTTCAGTCAGATTTTTCTTTTTCCTTTTACATTGGCCGTCTCGGCGTGTCTATATTTGCGTAGTTTTTTCCTTCTCATTTCTACATTTACCTTTATTCATTTCAATTTGAACGGGAGGCTGCTTGCTGATCCCCAGTCGCAATATCGATACAAATCTCCGCGTTTCGAGAGCTCGATTTCCGAACAAATCGATCGCCCAGCTGGGGCGGATGGAATGTCGAGACGATTTTTTTATCACGAGCNTCCCCCCCCCCCCGCACACTCTCTCTGCCTCTGCATTCTCTTTTTGCTCTCCCTTCCCTTGCTGCCCTCTTTCACATATTTTCCTGAATTCTTGTGAAAATACGAATTATCCACGTATGTACGAGTGAAATGAAACTCATGAGCGTGTTGGTGTGTGTTGTTCCGAAAGCGAAAACGAGACGGAGCGTTATGCCGTTGCCAGATGAGTAACAACTCACTCCCTCATTTTTCTCCTTTTTTTTCATCTTTTCGAGCATTTTTTTTCTCCGACTGTTTCGTTACACTCGATAGATACTTCGATATTCGATATTCGCTAATATCTCACGTTCAACTGGTATTCGGAATGGGTACATGGTTTCTTTCTTGTTTGTTTGTTTGTTTGTTTTTTTTTTCGTTTTTTGTTTGTTTTTATTACAACGGTACAAATTTCCCTCTAAATTGATGATTCCGCTGAGGGTAAGCGGATTTAGTGAAAGGTACGCGTGAATTATCAAGATGGAAATATTACTTTTCGGTGATTTGAATGACACGAGAATTGGCCAAAAATCTCATGGTTCCGTGCTCATCTTTCTCGTTCTCCTGCATCATCTGTACACTTTATGGATTAATCGCACGTGACGATTAATTGGATCATCAGCTTCGATGACAGCCCAATGTTCTTTTTGTTCTAAAAAACCCCGATGCTCATATGCAACTCTCTTGAATCGCTGAAGTCCTCACAATCCTTTCCGAATATCGATTTGGCCTCTGGAGACTGTAAAAATTCTGCAACAGAAACGATAACCAACAGTCACAGATCCGTCACATTGAACGACCAGAAATTTCACGGCTAAGACGCAAACAATTTGTCAACGTTGCCAAATTTTGGCTTGTGCGCTAGTTTTTTTTTTTTGCCTCCTCGTACACACGCCATTGCGGCCATGGGAACTCTTTTTTTTTCTTTCTCGCTTCTGTGTCATTGCAGTGAAGATACTTGGTGTATGATTTTTTCGTAAAAAGCAGCATTTGTACTCACGTTGGGCGACGCTCGCGGATAATCCGGATTCTCGAGAACTTCGTGAGGCATTTCTCGTCCCTCCAAGTGGCAGGGTCTCCGTGGCAGGGAACCGTAAACCGAAAGCTTTTTATCTGCAAAAAGTAGTTTCGGATCGGCTTACTACGAATTCTATACTGGTTGTGTCGGCGATCTTGTCCAACCCTATCTGCTCGATACGAAACGTTCCCTTTCCGCTACCGACAGTTATATCCGCGTTCTACCACTTTTTTTTTCTCCACTGAACACGAGAATTGTCGCCAAAACCACCCTCCAGCCACAGCTGATAAATACATTGGAAACAATTGGAGGAAATTTTTTGAAACCTTCATTCTCTCGAAACATCATTAAAGTACCATTCACGATCTATTCATTACGCGCTGATTGTCCAGTGTAACGACAAAAGTGTACCCTGACGATTATTCTCGAGATCGGGAATTTCTCCCTCAACGTTTTTTGGTCCATGATTTTAAGCCTCTGCCTGCTTATTGCTGCGAATCTGAATCACAAACTTTGCAGTCTTCCGGATTTCCGGTGAAGGATGATTCTACATTAGTTTTTTAATGTTAAACAATCTATTGGTAAGATTTTGGGGTTTTCCAATTGTTGTTGATGTTTTGAAAGAGTCAAAGGGGCAAAAAAGGGCGGCGCAATCAGGCGTGCAGCCAAAGGGTGAATCTGACCTTGATTTTATCAGTTTCTTCCCTTCACATTGGATTTAGAGTATTCAATGAACAGGAACTCGATCCTCGGGCGCAATCAGTCGGAATGGAGAGTTTTGGGGCACTCAGAAAAATGGGAAAGTTGGGATGAAACGTAAATCCAACATTTGAGGAAAAATTGGTGATGGTTTGGCACAGTGATGCTGTGATATCGAGATGTCTTACCTGTCAAGTGGTTCGTTAGATCTGTGGTAGGAATGAGGTCCGGATTGCCATCTTCCTCGTCGCCCTTTGTCGTGAAAGTAGCAATGATCGGTTGTTGGGGTTGTTTTGGTTTGGACGGTGTGGCAGTAGCGTGTCGCCTCCACAGGGCCATTAGAACTCCGGTCACGATGAGTCCGAGTCCGGTGGCTGTGCCACCTAAGCCGATCAGAATCGGCGACATATCCACCGAAGATACAGGGGCTGATTCACCTTGAAGACAGCGAAACACAAAGAGCCGGGAATGTTATACAAACTGGATAAAAAGAAATGAAAATGTCTGTTGTCCTTACTCCGGAAGTCGGTCTAGCTTCGTTTGTGGGCTTTCAATTTTTACGGGTGAAACTTGTTTTTTTTTTTCTTTTTTTGGCGATATAAGACCGGAAAAGAAGGAGGCGAGTTTAACGAGGTTGACGGAAGTCTGGTGAGGAAGAATCGCTTCCGGAACGGACTTGTACAATAACCTAACTCCTATATACGTAGCTAAACACATATTCAGAGAGGGATGACGGAAAGTGGGTTTACCTAGATAGAGATAGGAATAGGGAGAGATGAAGAGATAAAGAGAAAGTGCTCCGAGACGACGAAGGAAAGGGGGGGAGAACAGAATGCATAATAATAGCTCATAAATTTGGCGTGTCTCGCTTCCGGGCCTTGTGGTGGGCTGGACGGTCTATGTTTCAGCTCTGAAACGGCTTTCGAGCCCCAGTCCAATTGCTCTCTAGCTTAGGCACATATTATACTCATAACCGTATATATATATATATACATGAACGTGGGTGAAGTATAGTTCTCCGAATGATATTCGTTGATGGTGCTGCTCGTAACGGCCTTATATAGACAGACGAGTTAAAGATGACCCCACCGGGAACACAGAGGATCTCGCGTGGTTTGGGCCGCCCTTGGGGCTTTCTCGTCCCCAACAAACTGTCGTATCTATTCCTCAACCGTATATACTTGTATATACTCGCGTAATTCGCTGGCTACTCATTTGCATACCGATAATAATTTTGCTTACTTCGACCACCGTCGACTACCACCTAACTGTTACTGCTGTCGTTGTTATATCCAACGTATACGCCTCGTGTCCTCCCGAAACTATCTCTGACCCTCTCTCCATCTCTCTCCCTTTCTCTGTCGCTCCCTTCGTACCTCGCACGTCTGTTTGTTTCTCACTCTTCATATTTTAGCCTCTCAAACTTCTGCCCGTTTCTCTGACCCCTCCGATTTACTCCTGCGACCTACACGTACACACGGGGCTTTGCTCTT
This sequence comes from Hyposoter didymator, assembly GCA_037952995.1. Lineage (NCBI taxonomy): Eukaryota > Metazoa > Arthropoda > Insecta > Hymenoptera > Ichneumonidae > Hyposoter > Hyposoter didymator. Next base: position 7,788,848 of record JBAJMU010000003.1, on the reverse strand, counting down.
CTTCCTACGACGGATTTTCTCTCATGAGTCGCTGGGGCTCTGTACCAGCCAAAAAGTTCGACGACGCCTACAAATATTTTCTCTCTCGCTCGCAAGTTTATTAGCGCATATTAATTTGTGCTTATTTATTCACAGACCTACTGGACAAAAGATTTTCATAGTGCAATAGATATAAGTGTGCAAGATTTTTGACTCATTTTTGTAATTTTTTTTTTTTGAAAGGCTTGTCGCGTTCGATAAGTGATAAGATCCCAAAAGTTTTCCCACGTTATTGTTTCTGAGTTGTCTGTCATTCAGTCGCTACACTTGTCAATCCAGGCCATGGAATCGTGTCGTTTGATCGCACGTGACGTGCTATAAAATTTCCAATGTGATAACAACGATATTTTTAACTTTCTCCTGATCCGAAAAGATTGGTTCGATGTTTTTTTAAGGAATAACCGAGTTTGGCAAAACGGAGACAAAGCAAATCTCTGGCGCTAAAGGCAGTGGGTGTAATTCTGTTCTTAGAATAACTCGTGTATATATACCGGCGAGAATAAAGTATGACGCAATGACGAGTTTTCGACGGTTATGCGAGGTTAAAGCGTGAATAATAATAAAAAGAGAAAAAAAGGAGATGAAAAAAATGAGGGATGTTGCGAAAGCTTCAGCAAAGCACACACAATCTCAAGCGTTACGAGGAAAAGTCACTTGCGACTTGTGTGACAACGTTTCGAAATACGAGCTCTGTCGTTGCCAGAGTTCGCGCCGTTATTATGGAAATGGGGCCTCGGGACTGCAAAGCCCAGGAACCAGCAATGATACGAAAAGTCACCTCTTCAGTATGTAGAACATTCTACCCCAAATTTACCTTTCTATGACAGCAGCCACTGCTCCTCCTTTTTTCTTCCCATTTCACTCCCTCAAGAGAAAATGATTGTTATTTATTTTGCAGTTTCGTTGTTTACATTATTCCCTCGTACGCTTAACGAATATTTTTCATGCTCGGTTCTCGCTTCCCTTCTTTCACGTATGAAACGGTTTTTCCTCGAGGTATTAGGACTTCCAACTAAACTGTATTTCCTTCGTTTTGTTGGTGGTAGGTTCGGAGCTCGCGGTAGCGATTGCTCGGAAATCCGAGGCAGATTGGATGATAGAATAAATATATCCTTCAGGTTTATGAATCTCTATTGCAAATATGTGTTTGGCTGCTTCAGTTTCCGTGAATTTTGCAGGGATAAAGGTCGTAAATCAAAGTCATCGTTCCGATAAATTTTTGTACGGAATTTTTAAACAAACTTTGCAATTTTTTTTTTCCATCGTTTTTAAAGGGTTTCTCTTTTTTTTTAGTGCTTTGGGAAGGAAACTTCAAACTACATATTCGTTCAGCCATGCAGCTTCAGAATAAAATGATGAAAATTGCAAGCGTGGAATGAAGCTCTTGATTATAAATGAAGGTTTTTTTACCAACGTACCTGTAAATTTGGCGACTCCCTTGAAGGCTCGTCCGTCAATGGTTACAGGAACGCTCGAGCCTTTAGAGTTAACCGCGTAAAGAGCAACGCTCGTTGGATTTCGAATTTCCAGTTCCCAGTTCGGACTGGCTGATTCCCAACGATGCTCGTCCATGACGGCGACAAATTTTTGTGGCAATCCTCCATCGAACCCCTCGACGCAGGATATTCGTATCCATGCACCGCTATTATTGTACGCCGTGCAATTTTGCAGTGGATAGGGTCGACCTGCGATCAAACGATAAAACCATTTTTCTACTACGTTTTTTTTTCTTCAGTTGATTTTATCATTGTTCGACACCGAAGAATAATAGCCGACGGGACAAGGTCATAAAAAATCTGTGCAAATCCTCGATATAGAGGAAGTTTTTTTTTCTTTTTTTTTTTTAGTCGTTCGGCTTATTGAACCGTGGAATTGCAATTTTCGAATGTTGGCAGTTGAGATAAAAATTTTATATCGCTCGGATGCTTCGCCGTGCGTTAATTATACCATGTGACTGAATAAAAATGAATTACGAAAGATTTAACGATCAGCTGAAATTCTTTATGATTTCATTCATTTGTTCGCTCCGTAAAGCCACTTGAATTTAATTAAGGAGAAGCGCGAGAGAGCTGCTATAAGTTGATGATAAAAACTTAGATGCTAACGTATTCGTAATTATCGTGTTGCTGCGGGCTGAATTGGAAAAAGGAAAAATTTATTTCCCGGTAATTAATTACGTATGCACAGATAGAGAGTCGCTTTGATGGTATGAAACAAATTATAACTTCAATTAACGCGTTGCGCAGCTCGTACAGTTTCGAGAGCCTTTTGAGGGCAACGTTCCTGACGATGAGCTCATCTGACGATATGCCAATCGTCTAAAAGTCGTACAAGAAAAATAAATTAAATAGATTCACTTTCGTGTGGGCTGTGCAGTGTGTGTGCATGTGTGTGGGCAAATTTTTGTCTCTGCAACTTTCAGCGAAAGGTGTCAAGCAGTTGTCGCGTCATATATATACATCCAACGTTTTATTTATAGATGAAAGTAGGACAGATCGTTCCTTCTGCTGCAGTTGCAAATTTTTTTTTCCTATTTTCACTTTTTTTTTTCATTCCTCATTTGATGATTACGGTGGCTCGGAAAAAATCAATGTTCAGCTTTTGCGTGTTTAGCTGTTAGAAAGATGGCGTATCATGAAAGAAATAATATGTGGAAGGAGAGACAAGGTTCCTTGTTGAATGTTGTGTCAAATTGGATTTGGATTTCCAATTTTTAATGAAAATAATCAATTGTCATATTTCATGACTTAAAAAATACATAAAAATTGTTTGCCAATCTTTCAATTTTTTCAATTTGTGTTTTTTACACTTTTTTTTTATCGCGCTCCATCTTCTAAACAATCATCGTTGAGAATTTCAAAAATTTATAGACTTTCTTCGATATGCACCAATTTTCAATCTGCTTCGTGATGTTTTCGGTCTCGGCTAAATTTAGAGACTGAAGGTAAAGAGACGATAAGATGCAGTTTGATGCAAAGATCTCTAAAACATTAACAATATTTTTCCAGGAAAATTGGACTTTCGGTCATGAAAATGGCCATTTCCTCTGCTTCAATCATCGTAATTTTTATTGGCACATTGTCGTTGTGATAATGACGTTGAATTATGGTTTTTTTCTGTTTCAATTCGATAAAAAAAGCAACTCTAGTTCGTAATGAGCGTCGCGGACTGGGATATTTTATTGAAAAAGAAAAACGCCAATCACGTTCGACCCAATTGAATATCGAAGAGGGTGGCTCCGAGTGGTAAAAGCTTTCAGGGGAATGTAAATTACCCAAGTCCGATAAAACGAAACGGCATTTTCGCCGTTCGCGCAACGAAATGCATTTTTCTTGGGAAATGTTTGATGCTTCCAAAAGGAGAATTTTATAATCTTCCTTGTCGAACGATTACGACGAGCGAGGCCATAATTTTCATTGGATCTATAATTTGAAACGTTAGAAAAAAAAACTCAATTACAGTCGCATACTTCGTTCCCCTCGTTCTTGGAATGGCATTAAATCCACCGTCTTGTCTAGCTCGTTACAACACACTCCGTTATAAGACGTTCTCACTTATTTCCTTTGACATTTATTGGAAACGAAGATTACCAATGGCAACTCTGTCTGCAGGAATTTACCGATAGAAAATCGCATTTTACACGTGCTACAAAACTTTTAGGTGAGCAACTTTCAAGTTATCGGAAAAAACGATTTAATATTGATTGACAAACTCGATAAAAAAAAAAATCAATTTCCATAATTAGTTAATTGGATGTCCTAGCACGTTTTCGCAAATTCGGGCTTTATCCTGATCGTCAATAAGTTTCAATGCCATTTACTTTCGTGTAAAGTTCAGCTCGTACTTCGAGAGACGCCAAAGGCCACTTCGACGTTTATGCACTCGTACTAAATGCTAATCTTATTTGGGAACGAACTAGAGGTTTCAGCCTCTTCGAAAAGATGGAGTGGAATGAATAGTTTGAATTGCAACGGAGTTTTAAAAGTTCCATTCTTTTGCTAATTGAGCACAGAAATTCGAGAATTTAATCACTTTCGAAATTGTTTCGTTAATTGTCCTTTTAAGCCTTTTTTTCACCATTTTTTTTCATCCATACCACCCCACTATTCCGTGGAAACATAACGAATCAACATATCCGTTTTTCATTATTTTCACTGCGAATTCCCGACATTCTCGATGCGACTGCTAATGAATTTTCCGATTTTTCGAGCATTCTCTTCTATTTCTCGTCCTCGAACTTTTTTATACGTGATCCTTGTCACGTACTTGCAATCTAGAAATGTGGATCGTATCTACAGTTTCGTTGAAGCAGAATACAAATGTATCAGAAAACTTTTTCTTTTTCTTTTTGTAAAACGAAGATTCATCAGTATAAAGATTCCTTCTTCTATTTTTAACGTTTTTTTGCATAGATTGAATTTTTTTTTCCCAAAGAATGTTGAAATTTTTATAATTCCCAACATTCGAATCGTACTGTGGTGGCTACTGATTTACACGTCGAAGATTACGGATTCCTCGGAACATTAGTCATTCAGACGGTATTTACCATTTACCGAAATTTCTACAGTCGCATTACGTAACGCAGAACATGCATAGATCTGAGTTGTCGATTTTGTGAAGAAGGAAAGAGAAAAAAAAAATGGAGTAGAAAAAAGGGTGGTTGGTTAATATCGTCGAGGGAAATTGGAAAATTGATGATGACTCACCAGCGGCAACGACCTGATAGAGACAGGGTTGTTGAGTTTCACCAACTCGATTGCTCGCCCAACAACCAATAGTCCCGTAATCCATGTCCGTAGATGGAGTATAGTTTAGTCTGCTGATGGTACCTTCGCTGGTATAATCAGTGGACGGTATATCGTTGAGATCGCCACTGCTGTTGAACGTCCATCTGAAGGCCACCAAGGTCGGGCTCGCTTCGACCTCGCACGTTAGACCTACGGTCTCGTGCTTAAGAGCCCCGTGCAATTGTTCTGGCACGTTGAACGGTGGTGGCGTTGCGTTTTGTGTTCGCCAACCTCCACCAGAATTCACAACCTTTTTGCATATCGGTGCAACTAAGTTTTCAAACAAAATAGATTCATGAGACGTTGGACTTTGGCTCCGTAGCGTAATAAACTCAGCTGCAAACTTAAAAATTCAACTAACTTTTTCCGTTCATTCGTTTTTCAAATAAATCATAAAAAACTGCGTAAAAAATTGAAAAACTCAGTTTTTTCATAGCAAATTCTGACCACACATGAAATATGAACTATAATGGTAGGGGATTTTTCTAAAGGTGTACAAACAGACAAAAGATTAATTTCGATGGAGTCTCGGGCTTGACCATGATAGAAAATTCAAACACCGAGCGTGGATAAACGAAAATGATTGATAGAAAAGTGCAAAAGTGCAAACGCTTCGGACGTTGGTGAATAATTTGTAGGAGAAACTCACACATGACCTCAAGATGAACAAGATTGGAGATCGATCGACCCTCCGTATTTCCCGCGAGACAAGAGTACTTGCCGGCGGCTTTGCGAGTTATACTTTGTAGCACGAGCGAGTGATCGGATAGAACAATGCCACCGGTCACATTGTGGTGTAGCTTTATACCCTGAAAAAAGATCGAAAATGGATAAAGAACGAACGAAAGAACGCAAGGAAAAAAATGGTACAACTATTTGTTTTATTTTTCGTTAATAAATAAAAAAGTTTTTCTCCACGAAATCCATTATTCATAGGCAAACAAGTACGAGAATTTTCTTGGCAACCAGTCTCGTTGCCGAAGCGTAGAAATAAAATTTCGCATATGAAAGTACATTCCGAAGTTTCTTTCGATCCTATCGACAACGTGAGAGCAAGAGAGAAAGGGGGACAATGATAGAGAGAGAGAGAGAGAGAGAGCGGAGGAGAATTCTCGTTGGGCAAGCGGAACTCTCGGTTGGTGAAGCGGAACTTGTCGAGCTAGTCAGATTCCTCTGAAGTTGCAATTTTACAAAAGGGATTCTGCTATCTCGTGAACCCCTCGTGTACCGTAACGTTGAACACACAATGGGATCCAGCCACTTTGGAGTACCGAGCATCTCGGCAGGATCCTCAATATGTAGAAAGGACTGTGTGTAGAATGAATTATATCGCCGCCTAGAAATACAAACACTGTTGAGCTTCATACGAGATGAAAGAATGCAACGTGCGGAAATCTCATATCAACTTATGACCATGTGTTAGGAACACCTTAAAAATCGTTGTCAGCGAGTTTTCAGCGACCCGGTTCCTCCTTTCCTTTTAATTCGCTCAATTCCACTCGATATAAAGCTCGACATGCCTTCGGATATATTTTCTTTTAAACACCCGCGGATATGGTCATTTTGGAATGTTGGTGATATTCGTAATGATGCGCGGAAGTGCATTGTAGGCGATCACCTCTCAAGATACGCAATCAATCGTGATTACTCGTGAATGCTAGCGTCGGTTGGGCGGTTTTGTACGCGGCGAGTTCGCATCTGAGAATCGCAGTGCAAGAATTTTCGTGATTTTCTCAACCGTATAGATGGGGACGAACTGCATGATCCTGATGAAATTCGCTTGTGAAATTCTTTGGATAGCTCTGCTGAATTATATTGTCAAACGTACCCGTACATTACGTACCTCCATGCAATTTTTCACATGAACGAGGTGAATCTCGATATTTGGCTCTTGAACATTTGACACGATAGAAATCCTTCTTGTTAACGTGGCAACGTTCTTTGAAAATTGGCAGCACTCCTAGCGAGCGTGTGTTCTCGAGGGCTTTGGACAGGGTGAAAGGTCGCTGCGCGGGCACGGTGACCATTGTCGCATTCCACACATGAGGATTGAATGGAGGTAAAGTCACAAGAGTTCAATTTCACCCGAATCAATTCGATTGCGTTCAGCTCTCACAGCAAAAGTGACGGACCTGTGCTAATTGTTTTTCATCTTTTTGACGATTTATTAGTGTTTGGAGTCTCTAAAAAGATTCTGAATGAATCAGAAATCTTGCATCAATCTGTCGCTTCATTTTAAATATTTTCATGGGAAATTGCTGGATTTTTTAAATGCAAACGAGAGCTCGTGACCGACGTAGGAAAAACGATGGAAAAATAATGTTTAACAATGGCCTCTCGACATACGTTCATTGTCTGGTCTTAATCAGTCAGTTTGATCCTAAAATCTGAAGTAGTTTGAATCGAAACCATGATCGATCAATTTACTCGATTTCTAATTGGAATTCACGTGAATTCATTCTTCTTTTTAACGAGTGAGAACATCGCCGCGCATTTGAAATGTATTGCTAAAGTTTTTGATAAGCTTTGGTGAAATCTCCATTCTAGACTTCAGTACTTCATTTAAACTCGGTCTAAATTATTCAGCTTGCTTCCCTACAGCGTAATTGTGCGATAGAAGCGGAGCTCCGGATCTGGGGATGCTTTGAGTAATTGGCATGGCAAACAAGAAGCGCATGACACATGAGCCATCCAGGGACAGCTTTATGAGACAGGGAGGTGCAAAAGATAACCTTAACCCTCACACTCGGAGCTACAATTCCTTCTCGTTATCGCTGTCTTTTGTGTACTCCGTTTTAGCTTTTCGAGTTGTGGAGCAAGAAACTTTGATGATTCGCTATGATATGATGCCCTTTATTTCTGCTCGTGTTTTGTTCCATCGAAGGAATAACACAGGAGCCCTGGACTCGACGCCCTTCCTACTCGTCCTTTTACTTCAACTTTTTTTCACAAAGTTCATGGACTCTGCCGCTTTATTGCCCGGAAAAACAACTCAGCTCCCACGCGCTGTGCGTCCAACAGGAGTTGTTTTTTCAGAACACGTTATTTTTCGATTCGAGGCGAGGAGTAAACAACTGCGGATAAAAAAGTGACTGTCACAGGTGCTAACAAAAGTATTGCAACTCGCAACGTTTTTTACGCCGTCACTTTAAGCATTGCAATTCGTCGAAACATCGAGGTGTATCGAATTCTAGAAAATACCATTTTCGTGATTGCTTAACGTTTTACCTGAATATTTTATATTTCAGAAAAAAAAAGTATGTAGAAAAATATCTGGATGACAGGTGATCGTGGACGATACACTCACGTGATTATTTCCCGTTTCTCGCCAATTTCCCGGATTCGATGTTTTAATAATTCTCATGGATACCAATCATTTGGTCGCTACTTCCCGCAATTCCATGACGGTTGGTCAAATTACCATTTGTGATTATTTCCATGCTTCCCATCTGTTGAGTATTTTTATTTGAATCTGCTTAATATTTCGCGAGCTACAGTCTGACGAGGAGACAGGGAGATCAAATTCTTTCCCTCATACATTTGTCTGTAGGTTTGCGGATGCACCGAAAAAGCAAAATATATATAAAAACTTGTTCACGCTGTGCATACTTCAGTGTGTTTAGCAGGATATTATTTGCATTCAGAACGTAGTTCTCGTTACATCTCGCGTACGAGCCACCCATGAGATTCGACCTTCTCTTTTGTACCAAGGATTTTAGAGCACACGTAATGTCGTACAACACACAGAAAAGGCATACGTACATGGATCTAATGGGTTTGTGTATTTTTAGTGGTGCTGGGTAGTAAAGCTCGTGGATGTGTTTTTACGTGTCCAGGTTGGGTAACACGTGCGCGATTTAACGCGTCATACGTGTATCTTGATGTTCTACATACATTATTGTATTCTCATTGCTAAATACAAGGTGGATACGGAGTTGTAACTATAATTCAAATTTTTTGCTTGCTCGATGTAGAGAAGGTTAATATTCAAACTTGTACCATGAACGTTGAATTTATATTCGAATTAATAAAACAATCGCGACCAGGAGAGCAACTAGACGATTTTCAAGTGCCCCAGCTGAGGGCAGAGCCTCGTTTCGTATTTTTCTGGGCGTTTGAATACATAACTCTGATATGGTTCTTACACCATTCTAATTTACCTGGAAGGTAAATAATACGAGCAGTGTTGAAAAGAGAAACGATAACGCGAAGGCCCAAGTGTTGTACAATCGACTTCCGTTTTTATACCGCATCCTCGGGTCACGTGCGAGCTTCCCTTTGAAAGACGCGTGCATGCAAATACAGTGTACACGCAAAACTGGCAGAGTGCTGCGTTAGTGGAACTGAAAGAATTTCTCGTCCGGGTCAAACGCGCTTGTAGCACTGTACAGAGCAGCTATGGCGCATATTCCTGTGTTATGCTCTGCATATCCGGTTGTTACCGTAGTTTGTGCATATACACCGTGACACGCTCGTGCAGCTACTCGGACCGCTCTCAGTTTTCATGAAAAACTAGACAGACAGAGTTTTTCTCGCACCCACGAGTCGCAACACATGCACGTGGCAGGGGCAAACATAACGTGGCTTAAAATTCCGCACGCATGTGTGAAGGGACAGTTATCCGAACCCCAGCTGGTAATTGCATGAAAATCCATAGTCCACTCGAAATACGGTAATTACGCGTAAGGGCGAAGGAACCTCAAAGTTGGCTGGAGAAAAAAAAAAAAACAAAAAACAGTAGACACGTACTTTGTTACGTTTGCCGAGGATTTTCACTGTCTAGGCATTTGCTCCGGCTGACGTCACGTAACATTTTGATATTAGACATTACATATCGTAGTTCATGTGAGTGTATGTGCGTGTATGCGAGTGAGTTGCATCGGGGGAGGATGCTGGAGGGGCGTCAGTCGCGGAATGATAATACGAGTACGTGTAGCATTTGGTACGCGTCCGGAATAAATCATGGAGCTTTTACCTGCGGGATTGTACAACGTTAGCACTGGAGAAGGGCGTGCTTTGTAGAGACCGAAAAGAGCGAAGAAGAGAGAGGATGGGTATGAAGGACGCTTTTGAACGTGCGGTTTTGCATGTGAAAGTGATCGACGCGAAACAGTTACAGCATACCTGAATACATATGCATGCCATATTGTGCTCATATACTTTCTATGATGAGCCTCGAAGCTTGCCCACTTTCATTGCAGTAATGATTTTGACAATATGGAGGGATAAAATGCAATTCCCCTAACAATCTATCGCCCACATGAAATAAACTCCCGAATGTTTCGCGTTTGTGTGTTTTCAGTTCATGTTCGCCGTAGCTATAAAATAATAAGCCAATTACAATAAATCTGCAATTCTCTTTCGAAACTGAGTAAAATATCCCTAATTAATTGTGTTTATGTTTGCGGCATTGGTGGTTTTCATATTGTCACCTTCCGCGAGTGCAGAGAAAAGGGGCAATTTCTCAATTGAAAAAAAATTGTTAACATACGTTTATATTTTCAATTTTTGCAAAGTCGGGCTCGCCATGGAATTGGCCAATGCTGTCAGGATTCTGAAACGACGATTCCACGCGAACTGCCTGACATATATTAGCGGACGCCAAGTCTTTTGGGATTCCGATCTCATACGTTGTTTCTTTGCGTAACTGTCGAGTCACGTATACGAGGAAGCGTATCTCTAGTGTACCACGGTGCACCAGGTTATTCCTTATTTGCGTGCGCCCACAGGTGGAAAATGGAAGAAATGGGATATCGTTAGTCAGAAAAGGGCGAGAAACTGGGAGACAGAAAGAAGGGGTGTCGTGAAGCAGCCACTGCACCGTTTTCCGCCGGAAGCAAAAGCTTTTCTGACGTGTAAAGATAAAGCGAGAACCAAAGAGAGAACGAGAGGTAGAAAGTTTCGGTGCAAATCCTCCTCAATATATCGCTCCGTGAGCGCACACTGACTCCTCTTTTCTCTCTGCAGGTATTCCCGTTCCCCTTGCCTGCTCGCGAATACACGTATATCCATTCTCTACATCCACCAGAGTCTTGGAATCTTCTATATCTATTTCTACATATAAATTTATATATAAATGCACACACACGTAAACACACACAAGTAGAAGAGTATAGTTGGTAAAATATACACATATTTGAACTATATACCTATACATCCATAGCCCAACTTCCTGAAAACGCGCAAGCCCGAGCAGCAAGAGGATTAATTTCAAAGCCGTTTCACAGAGGGGATAAGAATCCTTCGTCAGGATATTCGAGTATGCACTTCGTGTTCGGATTTCTCATTCCCTTTCTACGAGTCTTGTATGCACATCCTGTATGACGTACTTCATCCTCATCTGTGTGTGTATGCGTGGCTTGCACCTGTACCGATGGGATTATGAGCCTAACTATTTTAAGCACAAGGATCTTTAATAGATATCGAGATAGAGAGAAAGGAAGAGAATTGAATGGAATGACACATCTAGATGCTTGAACGTGTATCATCGGGCAAAGTACACACTGCACAGTCTCGTCTCAAACGAAATTTGAGAAAAAGAATAAAGTCTGGAAAGAAATTTCACAACTATATTGCAATCTGGAGTCAAGTGTGCAGACGTGAGAGTCCATGGAAAGAAAAGGAATTCATTTGAAAATTCGATTTAGAGTAACTGGCTGTCGAAGGTGGCATGAAAATCGATTATAATCTGTCGATAAACAGTCAACAGAACACTGTTGGTTAATTACATTGAACTTTAACGTGATTTCTCGATATTTAAATCTCGTACCAATAGGCTAATTAATTTTACCATCCAATTATGAGGTAGCAGTGTAGAAAGTGAATGGGAAAAAAATTCTCAAGACGTAAAGATAATAATTCAACGATCGCAAAGTTCGCTGAGACATTCGCAATAAAGACTTTTTAATAAAAGTGCTGCTGGCAGGCTGCAGTATCAAAAGTTTGTAATAGAGTTTATGTTTAATAGATATAGTTGTCTATTGCAAGTTTTTCACCGAGACCGGGAACGCTATAGATTCTTAGCGACCAACGGGAACGTTCGCTGAAGTACTTTAAGTAGTAGAAAGGGTCACGCTGCGATCAGACACACTACCAGCTTATCCAGTGGTGCAGGAGAGCTAACACGGTGATGGCTTTTTCCGAGAGAGCTGTCACTGAGCAAGTTAAAAACAAATTGAAAATCATTTTGTTCGAAATAGCCAGCAAAATGAATAATTCGCGAGTCACTTAACAAAAAAATTAACTTCTTATCATTGCCAAGTTTATCATCAATGCTATTCCGCTTAACGTCGAAGTTGATTGATCACGTTCCGGTTATGCAAAATCGCTCAGATTTTCGGTTATTTAACCCACAAAATTGTTCTTTTTCGAAACGAAAAAAAAACTTCCCATAATGGATTGTTGTGAAGTATTTGGGTTGGGAAAGGAGGTTCGAAGTGAAGTGTAGCACAGGAACTAACAATATATTTTGTATTTCACACACTCACACGTTCGAGTGAACACAGACAGGAAAGAGAGATTTCAAAAAGCGTTTTATAGGGCCTGCCGAAGAGAGGGGATCTTTGGTCCAGATCCGTGCAAATTGTCCACTCGGACATAGTACACGCGTGATGGCATCCAATGTATGTACGTACGTATAAATGGGGAGGAGGAACGTGAGAGCGCCAACGTTTTTACGGATTAGTAGACCGTCGGGCACGGTTCGGTGATTTGTCGACAATTTATTGGTTTTGGAGGTTTTTACAGCTATCTGCCATCACCCACCGTCCGCTCCTCTATCCAATTCGCCAAAACTCGCTCTCTTATGGTCATCTGCAGGAAACGAGTTGGTCCATCGCGTTCAGTGCGAACTTCACTGACGATCCCGAGTTTGTGCACTCTCTGTATTTTCGATATTTGCAGGGATCGATGATTTTCGTACAACGTTGTGAATGAACGGGAAGTGACAACGCTTCCACGTCCTCTCGTAAATTCACAATAATTCTCTACGAGTGAAAGACCCTAAGCGCTCGCAGCGTATCGAGGAGCGTCCATAGACCTGCGTATCGATATCCATAGACCCATGAAACACTCTACGTCAGTTCACTCAACCCCTGTGCCACATGCATTTTTTTTTCATTTTTATTGTAGGAAAAGATACAAACTTGAAGGACATTGATTTTCAGATATCCTGAGGTTGACGCGAGTGATGCTCGTATTCAGAACGAATAGAAAAGGCGATACTCTCGCTTTGTGTGCCGAAATTGACTTTTATGACATGTTTGTTGCATTGATGTTTTGTGATAAACGATCAAAAAATTTCACAGACCCAGTAATTTTTTTTTACCTCGAGAAAACTTTGACTCACGTTTTTTTCTCTTTGATAATTATTTCCACGAGAATCGTAAATTTCAGGGGCAGTATCAATGGCTAATGAACAAGAACGAAAAGACAATATCCATACCATTCAGCACATGAAATCTGTTAATGCACATTATAACCCTTTCGCTCTTGGCGGCCGTAGCAATTATGTAGAAATATAGAGCATTGGTGTGCAACTGTACGTATTCGTGTTCGTGTGCACAATTCATGCGTTTGAAATCATCTAGTGTTGCGTGTAGACATCGATTCCGCGATACCTCCGGTTAGGAGAATTCCGGACAAGCCTGCCGGATATATATCCGAACATCCAACACTCTATGGGTTTCCTACCTTCCTATCGGCACCGTCCGTGTACATGGATACGCATCCGGTTGTCGTGTGCCATGACTCGTATTTTCCATATCTCTCTGACACCTTCATTCTCTCTCCCCCCCTTCTCTCTCTCTCTCTCTCTCCGTCCCCCCTTTCTGTATCATCATCATGATAATTAATTCCAGTAGAGCTGGCTTGTTATGACGGTTGACATATCTTTTTGGGTATGGTATCAAACCGCAATGACTCTGACAGGCTTTTCCCATTACTTTGAAATCAAATTGTCCACCGAGTTTACTAGTGAAGCTCGATTGGGCCTCCGGATATTTTAGAAATTCATTCAGACCTTTGAATTCTTCTCAGCAAATTGAGAAAATGACGAGAAACTCGTTTTGAAATAAAGTGCGAGCGACTCTTTCGTTGAAGTACATTTTGAAAATGACGCACTTAATTTTCGGAATGGAATCATCAGTTCGAATTCAAAGGACGATTTCATAGCCTGAACGGTTTGCCAATCCACGCGTTATATTACGTTTATATGATCGGAGTAGAAGGTGCACACTTGTCGAAATACGAAAGAAAGTTGAGGATCAAATACAAGAGCTTTGATGTTCGCTATCACAATTTCGCCTGGAAAATTGCGATGAGTTTCTCGGTATATCGTCAGTTCTGAGCGAAGAGAAAAAATCCATTCGCATACTTATTTTTTTCCGTTCTTTTGCACGACGACGTATAATATAACGTTGGACGACCTTCCATCGACAATTCCTTTTTTCAAATCTATTTATTTGACAATCCGTTCTTTGTACCTCGCTTGGAAAATCCTTTTCGTTTTTATTGCCAAGAAATTTAATTAAAATGTATATTTATTCTGGTCGAAGAAATTTCTCTTACTGCGCTTTGGTTCAGTCGATGATATCGACAGCAGGGAAGAGAGCTTTCGTTATTTTACATGCGACTCAGTTCCCTTTCATTATTCTCGACGTAATTCGCTTCTCGTAAATGGATTTGGTAACGCGCGTTGCATCTCAATAATGCAAGATGAAGGAATACGATCGTCGAGGAAAATAATCATTTGAGGATTGTAATAAATCGGAACTTAATATAATCCGTTGCCAGGAAACAGATTCAACTTAATCCAATATTTGGTCATACGATGGATATTGAAATTTTCATTCAAACCATTTAAACTCAAATTCATTAAAATATTTTCTTGCGTTATGAAAATGCTTCATGAAATACTTCATGCACGGTTATCACGTCAAACTTCTTGGGCTGTGGCTCGTTGGCAGGGCTATAGTCAGAGCGAAGGAGACAGAATGCGACGCGAGGAAAAAAAGCGATCTAACTATTCGTAGGATTCTCTCAGATGCTGCGACGACTCCAGACTGTCGAGTGCAGGATCGAATCGTTTGTACGTAATAAAAGCTAACCTCATATTAAGCGAAAAAGTATTTCGAATGTCAGAGAAAATACGGACGGAGTGGATTTTTTACTCTGCTGTCACTTCGTATCACACAGTCAAAAGATGTGGGCACCCATCGTGGGCACCTTCTCGACTTCCACGGTAATATAAGGAGCAGTATCCAGTTGTATAAATCGGAGCAACGTTCTGAGAGACCTCAGAAATCTAAGAACCCTCGCAATGGAGGACTCTCGCTCGCTTTACCTCGTCGGATGAATTTTTAAACGAACCGAGGTTCAATGTAATGCCCTCGGGCATTACGCTGGGTTACCGAGCTTTATATTGTTCTGCTACCTTCACTGAAACTACGTTTACTGTTTCCTTATACATTCGTTATGTATGGAATAGATTAAAAAGAGTTGTATATTCATTTGTAAATAAATATACGAACGAGTCCGTGTTAGACGCAATCCTAAGTGATTTTTTATTCGAAACACCACGATAAACAGCTCGTCGTTTTATTTTTCCTCTCATTACTGTTCAAGAGTAATTCACTTTTTCTCAAATTGTCATGCAAAATTTTTTGAGGGAATATTTTAGTCACGTTATTAAAAAAAATTCAGGCATAATTGATTTGTTAATTTTACTCCAGGATTTAATAAATATTAGTGAAGCTCTTTCAAGCTGAAAAGGATTCACTGAATTTTACATTTTGACGTGAATACGATTCTTTTTAATTTCCAAGCACAAAATGTATTACTCGAAAGCGACCCTGTCACTTTGTGAGTTTCTCGGACCTTTGAAGCTCCGGTTATCAAAACTATTTTCCCCCTTTTCGTCGATTAGTTTCAGGAATTCGATTCATCTTATCAGTCATTTGAATAATTGGTTTGACGATATTCTGAGACATCGCAAGGTCGATAAAATAAGGCGACAATGATGATATTTGTTCATTCAATGATAATCAAGCTGGCAAATTAAATGAATGGAAAAAAATGTGTTTGTTGATGGCAATAAACAAAATCGTTCGATGATCGCAGATTTTGTTGATTCAATTAATTCGGTTCCTCAGAACAGGATATAAAGGCGACAATGACACGCTCGAGTTTTTATCGGATGACATGAGCCCGGGATTTATTTATAGTCGTTTTCCGGGGGGTCATGGAGTCACGTCATTTGCTAGCACCGATTTTTCGACACCGACCAGCAGGATGTTTAATTTCACGAGTTTCTATGAATCCACGCGTTATCCCTTTTTTGCGTTGAGCAGCTGTCCACAAACCAAAAAAAATGATAACGAAACAAAAGAAATTAAAAAAGCGTCAGTTTCTCTCTGGACCAGGAGACACAAAAACGCGGGCTTTAGTCTCGTTTTAAAAGTTAACGTATATAGAGAGAACCTGCTTATTACCCGGCAAAAAGGACATTATTCAAACAAACAGCTCGAGCTAGATACGGTGGACGATTTAACCCCCGGAAAAATGGCTGCGATTTCGAGAGCCATTAAATCTGTGAAACGTCCCATTGCAACTCCATACCTATAGGTGTCACACACAACACGCTGGAATGAGGTTGGATATGAGATTGGTCAGAGAGAGCAGCTGCAAGTTCGTTAAAATTTCATTTGGAAATGGATGAAAAAATTCTGCCATGTTTCTCACATAATACCAATTGCGTAACATCAAATTTATACTTCATACCGATACTGGTTTCTCCTCCTTGTCTCAGTTGTCAATAAACCTTCGCCTCATTACATGGGCGACTATTAAAAATAAAGCATTTCGCGTGCTAGCCCCCACGTTTAACTTGCATGAGGAAATAGAAAAGAAGAAGAAAGAAACAGAAGAATTACCTCGTGAAACCATGTGAGTTTGGATGCGGCTGGATTCGCCCGTACGTTACATTCGAAATAAACATCATCACGCTCCTTGATGCTTTTCGGATCCAGCGATGATCCCATGCGAAGTACCACGATCGGGGCGTCTAGGAAAAACATTAAGAATACACATGTTTGTTAAATTTCGAATGGAGCGAATAATGTTATTCGGAAAAAAAACCATCGGTGCTCTCGCCTGGAAAATGCACGAATTTTTTTTCCTTCTATTCCTTAAAAATAAGAACAAGTTATTGCGTTTCTCATGCTAAGCTGTATTGCTACACAACGTTTTCTGGTGACTTTACTCTATATATTCCTTCATGTATTAAATGTCACGCCTTATTTATGAATTTTCGACTTGACATGAATATTCTCAGCGATCGATTTCCATATGCTATTTCATAAATATCTTATCACGTTTATGAGTTTGATTATATAGAGGCAAAGGGAAGAGATATGGGCAAGCTATGATCATGGCTTAATAAGTAGTGAAAGGATCCTCATCACATTCGAGACGAAGCCAAATTCAATGGACTTCTTGCTCGTTCAATGCACGCTGCTCTGCTGCTTATCAATATGCTTCGGTTTCGGTCCGCAGCGAACGATGCTGCTTTGACGGTTGTAATTTATGATTTTAAAGAGGGGAAAAAAGACACAGGATGATGGGAAGGATACTTGTTCGAAAATTGATTTAACTTTGTCGGATGAACGGAGACTTTTGAGAACCATGCAAAATTTCAAATTCGTTTATTAAGTTGAACGAGTGTATAGAAGTAGGTAGATACAGCGGGTTCNTAAGTGTCGGTGCAGGAATCTGTATCCAGAACCCGCTGTATCTACCTACTTATAGAAGTTGAGAATTCATCTTGACACTCGATAATCTTAGGATGGCAACTTTAAACCAAAAAACTGTTTCAATTCTCGAAATTTGGCCATGATGGAGAGACTCCATGCTATCATTTTAAACAGAGAATGTCTGGATTCCATTATACAGTCGTCATCCGATATAAATCTGCTGCATAATCTGGAGTTACCGCGATTCAAACTTCTGCCCGATCTCCATTCAGATGCAGTTTTCTGTGGCGGGTGTGCGCCCGACGTTAATCCCATCCTCAACTATGAAGAGAACGTTTCCTGGTTGGGTAAAATTCCTCAATTGCACCAGTTTGTCCCTTTCTTACTCTCTTTCTCTCTCTTTCCCTCTCTCTCTCTCCAACTCACTCTTTCCTCTCGTTTTTTCCATCTGTTCCTTTTTTTTTACGGACCGTGAATCGTGGCGAGTACGAACTCGACCAAAGTTTTCCATAATCCCTGCACTTCGGGCGACAGGTAAAAGATTACATACAGCGATAGGGAGAAACGGGACAAAGAGCACCGATAAAAGCCTTGAAAATAAGAGAGGCACAACAATCTGAAAAGCAGTTCTGCCAAATGATCTGTGGAGCCGGCACTCCATTACGCTCCATGGCTTAGTTTTAGCAATTTTTTTTTTCCATTCATCGCTGTATTATTGTGGAAGCGTCCTGTCTACCGAAAAAAATATTCTACCATACCAGTGTCTTTTTAAATTGATATTAAAAAAAAAGAAAAAGCTCGGTCCCCACTTTGCACACTCAAATTTTTTCCAAACGATCAGAGACATTTTGTTCATTTATTTGTTTTATTTCCCCAACCCTGACGGTTGATTTTTTCCAATATTTTTTTGATTTATCAATATTCATACTTCTGTGCGAGGCATCGCGGCAATCCAGGTCCCGATTCGAAGCTCCCGTCGAAACTAATATAACGTGGCAAACGCATATTAACAATGCAGTTATAGTTGGAATACTCTCTATATTTTCCGCAAGTGATAATCAACGAGAAAATCCCATTGGGGGGCGGTACCAAAGTAGCGTACATTTTGCACGGTCCACGAGATGAGGTAGTCTCGGCAAGCGTGTGTATACTTCCTAAATCCACCGAATACATTATCAAAACAGTAGGGTGTGCAGCTGTGGGTACTAACCAACGTACTACTAATATATTAATCCGTATAACGTCGGACTATTATGTATATATATATATATCTGCAGAGCTGTAACGATATGTTGAGAAGCGAGACCAGCTGATATTTCCGCTATACCCGTTTCTGTCTGCATTATTGCACATGTGAACGTGAAAATTGCGCGCTGCTCAACGTCACATATCCTCTGGCTCTTGACCATTTTACATACGATAATACGTTCGGGCCCGCGGAGATATTAAACGCGAGTTTGCTATATGCACCAAGACGGCTTTCACGTTGCCTATACAATAACGTTTACAATGCATTCATACGTGTATATGATTCTGGATATATATATACACACACCTGTGGTTCACACACCCATGGCAGGATATATAAGTAGAGCGAACCCATTTACGTCATCCAAAGAAGGGTCCGGGAAGTAGAAATAGGGCGGGGAACGTTCTCTCATCGCTAATACGCCATCACATCGCAGGCCAGCCTCGCATCTACCTCCTATCCAACGCATAGTGCAGGGCCGCCTGCTCTTTTAGCTTCGTAATTGACAAACCGTTCGTTACCATGTCCTTTAATATTACACGCAGAAATAACCGCTTCCTCGCATTATACACGATGAAATTTGTCTCTAAGCTCATAAGATAATCCAATCAGATGAGTTTTCGTACTGAATTGTAAAACGTTAATTGTTTTTATCATCCTCGGGTAACATTTCACATTTTAGCACCATCGTGACGAAGCTTTCCCAAAGGCTCACAGATTTCGAGCTTATTTTTCTTACGCTTGTTTCCGCTGGGTAGTTCTCATTCCACGGGTTCGTTTCACAATAGCTCGTAAACTTTTTCATTCGTAATAATAACGCCGCAATGTTATTTGACCTATTCTCTGCTTTTACCGCAGTTTTATATCGTTGCTTCCAAAATATTGTACCTTGTACGACTCTGATGAAAGAAAAAACATATTTTTTTCTTATGCGAACATTTCTTCATCACATGCTCTCTGCTCGTTCATCCATTGTTTCAAATTTGTAATAAAAATCTGGAATCTCGCTGAATCAAACTGAACTCTTTGGTTGTTCCCGTAGCTTGAGATTTCTCTCGTTATGCGATTCTGAAAAATTCGGTATTTCTCAACAAAGCTCACTCGTTCGGATATTCTTTATGATTCTATTTCAGAATTACTTCGAAAAAAATGTTTTGGTTAGCTCCGTTGTTGCATTCGTACATTTTGAAAAATATTGGAAATAAAACGAATTGAAAAGCTCGGCTGCGTGCAACAATATGGCAAAATATTCCCAATTGCATTTCGAGCTTTTCCTTTAATTACAATCGACCGGCTGTCGAGCATTACAGCGACGATATGGAGGCGTGCATCGTCGTCCTTCTTTCAAGCCTTATGAAATATTCTCTTATTAGAAACTCCCCTGACCTCGTCTTTTGATCCTTTCCGGTAATAGCTCTTGATAACATTCATGGAGTTAGCGAGTTTAAAAGCGCTGGGATGATCCTCGTGCTTAACTTTTCGACAAGCCGTGACCTCTGGCTCTACGTGCTATTTTTTATTCCGTTATTCTCGTCGGCTCTGTCTGCTCTTCGTTTGCATTTTACCATCGTGCATCTTATCCCGGGCGATGGTTCTTCGTAGCAAGCTGAATAGATGACAATTAACGTGTATATATTAAATAGCAAATTTGCTCTGGATTTCTCTTATTTTTCGTCCTAATAATCTCAGATCCATCGTGGGCTCTCCCTGTCTGTTTGGCTCTCCCTTCTTCTCGCTCTTTCCTCTGTTTTCTTCGTTTTTCTCGTCTTCTCGGTGCCACACTAATGAAACTCGTCCTGAATAGATAAACCTCCGATTGTACGAGCCCACGAAAGTCAAAAGTGTGCACGCTAGGGAATAAAAAAAGTGAAAGAGTTCCACAGACATTTTCTTTCTTCCTGTTCTGTCTTTTATTAGGAGACAGACTGAAAAGAACGAAGGAATGAGCGCGAAAGATAAGAAATAGTGGATCTTACAGAGCGTAGAGCGGTGACCCGGAAGCTGAAAAACACAAGCTGACCGACGGGACTCGCTTTGACAAAAGTAAATAGATAACGACAAAGGCATTCGCAAAGTATATTTGCGAATCGTTACCAGAGTTAGAAGAATTCTAGTGGTACAGCCGATAACATAATGTCCAAGCATTTTGTTCCTCGTGTTCGTTGAATTGAATGAGAAATACTGGAATTTTTGAAGTTGCATTATTTTCGTAGGTTTTGTGCATGGCGTTGTGCATGTGCGTATAAGTCGGGAGATCGCGACTGCGAAGTTTTGGAATCCCCGTAACATGGTGAGAGAGAGAAAGAAAAAGAGAGAAGCCAGAGAGCGATGGCTCCATTGATGCCATCCATACAGTCCGAGATGAGACAGGGAGAGGTCCACTCTGCGATATGAATTCTGCAACGTTTTTCTGCTGCGCCGCGCCAAATGATATATACGCAGTATGGCGCAACATGGATCGTGTATGGCTCGCGATATCGAGATAACTTTCGGATCGGAGAACTGCAGGACGGCGAACATGTCGAACCCAATGCCCAATGCATGCCATACACTCGGGGGTATGTGCAATCGAGAATGGGCCATTCGCAGTCTCATTGTGTGCGATGGCCTCGTTGATATCGATGATGCCCATCCGGATAATTTACAGATCGAACCCATACAGATACCGGATTTCCTCGATTCTCAATTCTTATTTTGGCCGAGCTCTACCGAAATGAAACACCACACGCCTTTTCTGTCTTCGCTGTAGTCGAACTGCGGTGGGAAAAGATCCAGCAGCATTTTTCGGGGTGACCGGAATGAAAATTTTGGCACGACGTTATCCGATCTCCTCGTCTCTTTCTTTGCTATCACTCATTCACAGCGAAGCGTATAGATCCGAGGATGAAAGAAAATAAAAGAAAAAAAAGATACGTTGAGCCATAAAAAACCGGATGTATTATCGCTGGCCTCCTCCTGCACACACAGACATACACACGCGTCCTCTATCCAGTTCGATCACGCCGGCAGATTTTTTATTATTATTATACACGTTTTTTTCCTCGTTTTTATTACCACTAGGAATTTTATTCGAACCGGAAGGAGAAAATGTATAAAACCGGATAGGGAGTAGAAAGAAGAAATGGCCACACGAGTCTATCGTCGTCGTTTGGAATTGATAATGTCACGCGAGTTCTCTCGCTCGTCGTAGGAAGAATAAAGAGAAAAAGTAGAGAGATAAAAAAATTATTTTCATACACCGGTTGCATTGGAATTCATGATGCACCTGGAGGATTGATGAATCATAGCGCACCGGTCCTCTCTCTCTCTCTCTCTCTCTCTCTCTCTCTCTCTCTCTCTCGAGGACCCGGGCGCTAGACAATAGCTCACGTGCAGTACCGTGCGAAAGTTTCCAAGCTTCAACCCCGCTTTTACTCTTCCTCTTGATTCCCCCGTTTCTAGTCCCGATTTATAGTTTTAACGTGAATCCGACAGTTCCGAGAGTATGCACGCTCCGCGCTGTCCTGTATATACTCTGTAAGGTTCAACGAACAATTCGTACGGTCACACGGTGCCGAACGAATGTGGAGATTAGCTCTAGTTTTGTGGCTCTACGGCCGAGTTTCCATGAGCAATGCAGTTTCCTCGCTCACTCCTTCTCGTTCGCCTACTCCTTCTTTATCTCTCTGTCTCCCACGCTCACTCATTCTCATTCGTAAGCAAATGAAGCCAGCACGCATGAATTCAATCCACATACAGTGCAACACTAAATTATACATTCTATATGTAGATTCGCGTCCGACAGCACAATTGTAATGCTTGCTTCTCGGATATTTGTACCAGCATAGAAAACCGCAATGCTTTGACGTACTTCGTGCACTTTGATTTTTCATTTTTCACTATATGCGCAAACTATTTTATTTTCAATCCTTTCGGATCACCAAACTACGTAGGCATTTCCTTGCATTATACGGACGAATGCTTCATAAATCATTCATGGGCGTAACCATTTTACAAGTTTACTGATAACGAAGATATCTATTGATTCTTAGGCTCGAGAAAAAAAACGATTTTCGACCTCGAAGTAATTCTACGAACAAAGTAATTTCCAACTTGACTCTTCGCTCTCGATAATAATAAAAGTCTTTTGTTGAGAAACGGTGTGCCAGGGCTTCTCCGAGAGTTTATTCGAGTAATCATTTCGTAATGGTACACGGATGAGTAAATTTCTATATCGATCGAGAAGCATGCAGTAGGGACCAGAGCGAGAGCAAGAGAAAAGACGAGATTGGGACCGCGAATAAGAGAAACGGGAGATCAAAAAGTTTGAGAATTCATAGATATCATCCGAACAAACGCACCCCCCTGCGATCGATGTGTCTATATATACATGTATATATACTATATAGTTTTTTTCAAACGGGCAATAGTTCACTGACGACGAGGAACGTCGATACTGGAATAAGAATAGCGATTTTTCGTCTCGATTCTTTTTCCCCTTGAATGCGTCTCCACGTATATTTCTCGTCGTCGTGTTCGCGTTAGTGGAAATATCGCCGAGAGACTTTATAACGTTCGGGAAAGCGTTTCCCTATGGAGCACACGTCACCGTCAGGAATTCGGTCGAATAAGTTTCATATATACGAAAAGCAAGAGATTCAAGTTCGTGCCCAACGGTATAACATTCCAAGGGCTCGATATATCGGTCATTTTGAGAGGTAATGATGTCTTGCGCGTGGTTTCCTCGATCCATAACAAGCGACCTTACCATATAATGATGAGGTTACTAAAAGAGGGTCTTGCCGGATAAAAAGCGAATAATGAAACCAGAGCAGCCATAAACGAAAATAAAAAACAAAAATGCTCGTAAGTAATGTACGAGCAGCTAGAAGCCTGAGCTCCACCATAAACTAGGATCCCATAAACAATACGTATTCAAGAACCTCTGTAACCGCAGCAGTGTGGTCTCGATCAGATACACACACCCTCTTATCATTACACGACCCATGAGCTTCTATACAGAGTACCTTAAAACCCTGCGCGAAATCAACTCCACGAAATGCTGATAAAATCTTGAGGAAATCATATCAGCGAGCATGCCCACTCATTTCGACACGCGCGCTCAACCGAATTGCTCTTACTAACGAATTAACATGACATGAACGGTTCGGGAACTCATACGGTTTACTCTCGTCTATTGAATGGAAACAATGCTTCCTTGTACACGTACGCAAACATTAACATTGCATTGTAAATATAATAGCACACGCGTGTCAGCATGAAAGCGAATGGAGCTAAAGAGAGAGCGAGAACACGGATATAGAGACGAACGTCGTTCGTCTGGAAGTGTGTAGTTTTCCTCGATCAACGTGTTTTCCGTATTCCTGTGTATAACATCCCGGATAGGGAATCGTGCGCGTGCAAAACGTAAGCACCCCAACTTGCGCTACCACCACATAACGCTGATATTCCCCGACCACAGATGTCCTGGATTTACGGTACACCGGTGTAAAATCTATTATCATACAAACAACACGAACGTTCTTGCCCGTGTGTCTACAGTTCGATGGAAAGAGATGAAGCGGTGCCTCGATCCGGATAAAGCTTTCCCACGATCGGAGAAACCAATGAATCATTATTCTGGTGCTCGTTTCCTCTCGTTCTCGCTCGTTCTCGCTCAACCATGCTCGTTTCTTTATTTACTGACCAACAGTTTCTTCGCTTGTCCGCAAACAATCGATTGGCTCTATCAATGATATGGTGGAAGGACTTTGATAGACGCACTTTAACCCTTCGTGGTCACCAGGGGTCAAAATGATTCCAAACGCAACTTTGAACTAGAATTACTACAGGTTATTGGCGCTCGAGACGGTTGGCCTTCTGACCAACGGTTCTTTGTGTGCCCGATTTTTTTTTCACACACATTTTCTTCGCTGATTTTTCTTGCCATTTAGAAAATTAAATAAAAATTTGTTCCCTCGATATTACTCATTCGGAAAGGTTCGAAATTATGTCCTGAATTTTTGTGTGTCGTTCGCGAGAGGACACTGGCAACGCGGCAAGAGTTTAAACATGGCTGGGGTCATTCCGACCCCGTATGACTATATAGCACGTTATTTGTAGAACGTGTGACAACAGAGGGTAAAATTAATATGAATTAATGGAAAATTCTGGCATCTGAGGAAGCCCTATGTTCCGCCCTGAAAACATCTCAATCCAAATGGACATCGTGATTCCGAATACGCTACGTTCTTACAAATACTTGATTTACAAAAACAAATCTGCAGGCTTTCACTTTTTGGTTAACCACCATTGCTTGGAATAAGCAGAACGGTTGCCTTTCACGATCAAGTCGCTTTGATACTGGTTTCCTGTGTCATCCATATTCGGGGTGCTAACTTTGCTATAACTCGTATAATCGGACGAATCTGTAGGAGGACATCCCCTGGATTTTTACTTTTCAATATACGTGTATATCGTTGAAACATTGGATGCGTTGGTCTAGTTGTGTAGAATATATATTGGGTTCGTTGGAAAGGTTAAAACGCGAGTGGGGCGAGAAACGGCGTACCAACGTTGTCAGCCTCATTGATGATGATGATGTTGAAGGCTGGCGGGATTGAGAGGGCGGGGCTTCGGCGAGTGTGCCGTACTATGGCCGGGGATCAAAACTTGTGTCGTCCCGACTAAACCATTCGTAAATATTCATGCGGGAGCATGGACCGAGAGAGACCACTCGCGATATATACCTGCGTATCCATAGAACGATGGAAAGAGGGGAATCGCTCGTGGGATCCCCGATGGCTTTGCACACTTGTACATGCGTGCGTTTGTTGCGGCAATGTGGTTGGACGCGTTTCGAGCTTATGACAGTGTACCACGATCATGATGCCGATGATGATGTGCTTACCATGTGCGTCTCCACTGACATACAGATGACGCACCGAATTTCATACACGTCGATCTCCTTTCATCTTGAATGCTCATTTATTTTTCAGTCGCCACGAAAGGCGGTCGCCAGTTTCTATCAATTCAGCCCTTCATGTCGTTTCAACTTGTTCGTTCAAACCGCGTTGCGGACTGTGCGATTTTTTTGGCACATGCTGGCCTTTGAGGTACAAAAAATTATCGCTAGTTTCTTGGTAGCCCGTTATGAACTTTTCATATCGACGCAATAATGTTAACGCATCGATCTTGAGCACAATCAGCCAACGCGATTAGACAGAGAAATCGCGACTTTGATGATAACCTTCATGTATCAGCTTGACGGTATTAGATCGCGTGCTCTCTGCATGCTGTTGCATCACATATCGCTCTATTGATAGACACAGCTGGTTGCCTCGTTACGAGATAATTAACGTAATTAGCCAGGGAGCCCGCGATAGGGTGGGTGCTTTGGAATCCGCGGTACAGGAGTGACCCACGGACTACAATTCCACGTATCACATTCCAGGAATTCCCTGCAACTACATCGTTGTCACGGGAAACCTGTTCCAAATTCAATATCATGTATATGGTAAAATAACGTGCAGTTGAAAACTGTTGACGTGATTTTTCAAACGGTATCGTCCTCCGTCGTTTTACGCTTCAGTAGATTTTTCAAACTCGCATTCTCCAAACAGTTACGAATTTATTTGCGCGTTGCGTCGCTGTTCATGTGATTGGTTATTGAAGATGCACAGCAACATAATATTCGTCGAAGTTGAACGATTTTTTTCATCCGCAAAATGTGCATTGCAATTGCAACGGATCTGTAATGGAGTTTAAAAATAAATAAGAATCCAAAAATCAGGGCCTATTTGCAGATAATTTGAATGTTTATAATTTTCCAGCCACGCAGATTCTCCAGATAAGCTACAACGAGTTGTTTTCGGTATCGAAAAGTTCATACAGTTTCCGTACATAATGCAAGTGCATAAGAATTGGTCATTCATTAATCGAGTCTCGAAAGTTTTTTCGCACGCTCCGCACTGATGCACCGAGCGGCATACAATATTTTTGGAAAAAGTGTGAATCGATTTGTTTTTATTACCAGCGACGTGATCAGGAAAACTTTGAGGTGCTTGCTCTGCTAGACTCAACGTAGTTTTTGTCGTTACTCGTTGTACTATGGTATCATATGTGGGTGACGGTTTTTTAAGCCTCGAAGAAACGAGGATGGTAATAACCGCAGAGATTGGCAGTGAGGCGCTACCACAGAGTCATAAAAACCGAGGGAGAACAAAGCACGAAATACATTTGTGCCTACCGGTGGTGAACAATGAGAAAAGTTTAATTCCCTGCAAAAAATAAAAAATAAAAAATACATAAAACATAAAAAAAAGTTTAGCCGGAGCAAAAGAGGTGCGCGAACGAGGTACGTGTGGCATTAAGTCTCGAAAGTTGTGCCACTGATGACTGCGAGCTTGCGCACGTATAGTGCATTTCATGTATCCTCCAAACCACACACTCACGAAACATGAACTTGATACGGAGTTAAACTTACAACATTTTAAACTACGAAATAAAGATGAAAAGCATGGCTACCGAAACGTCGAACGTAGGGGTTAAGGTGGAGCAGTCAGGCACACGCAAGGGATGTACACATAAAATCCAAATAGGTTCTCGTAAAGCAGTGAAACACCCCGTTCTTCGTATTTCCCTTGGGGGCTTCCCTCACACGCGAATAATGTCCTTTCTGTTTTATGTTGAACTACCTTCGCTTCTCTCCAGTTTCCCGCTCAAACTCCTACAGCCTAAATAAATCTACGTGTACATCCGCATCAGCTATGTATACTTGAATTTCTCTTAAATTTCGTTGCTGCTGGTTGATCCGTCGGAAAGCATTTACGAATTATCGTGCAACGCTGTCTTCAAAACGTCCATTATTTAAATGTAACTCGAACCCCTTTAACAACTCTTAACAGATAAATTTCAACAATCTGCATCTACAAAGTGGGACCAGCCCAAGATCCTCGAAACGTATTCGGACATTCTTGCCTTTTCCTGCCTTAGGGTTAAGCATAAAATATAAATTTACGAGTTCCATTGGTGTTGATTATTCACGGGGAGAATAAAAATCGTACAATTACTGTTCTAGAATAAAATCCTGACGACGACTTTATATTTTTTGGCAATTCGCACTGCACACAATTCAATTACCTTGGAAGTTAAATGAAAATGCAATAATATGAACAAACATTCGACGATGTTTTCTAATTCCACGCGTTAACCAAGATCTTTCGATTTTTATTCTCTGCTGCCTGGAACTCTCCCTGGTGGCCATGTTCAGAGTCGTTTTACTCCAAGGCCTCAGACGTGGTTTGAATTGACTAATATTTGTTGAATATCAGTAAGTTCAATCAACGATGACAATATTGTCATAGTCGTTACCCTTTTTTTTCGCGAGGACGATGTGAGTGAGAAGTAATCATGACGAGTATAATCAGTTGCGAGAAATTATTCGGGTAATCAACGCTCCTGAACAAGGGAAAAGATGCACAGGTCCCACTCGCAAGAAATAATTTTTTTTTCGTTTTTTTTTTTCACTTCTTACACGCGTTGTGCGATTTTCATTTATCCGCTCGACTAGTTCAGCTGGGAAATTACATGACGAGAGGGTGAGAAACGTGTGCTTTCGCGTTTGCTCTTTGCTACCAAGGCGACTAGTGCACACAGCCTCTGTTCCACTCCCGAGGAAAATGCTAGTGTCTTTGGTATAAAAAGCCTTGCAACTGCGGTACCCTGAGAATAACAGCAGCGAGCTTGTACACGATATTTCCTTATGCACTTTTTTTCATGGTATTTTTTTTCCCGCATTCGAATGGCTTTCTGAAAAAAAGTTTTGTCAGAACGCCCGGGTCCGATGCGACGGAAAAAAACGAGCATGGTTTCTGAGTTTAAAATATTCGGAAGTTTTGATGGAATTTAAAAACTGTTGAATGTTCGAATAATTATTACGAGGATTTCGCGAGATTATACGAATGATTATTTTGTCGAAAGTGGAAAGCCCGTCAATTGACATTGGTAAAATCTCGGCTAAGTATTAAAAAAGTCAAAGAATTTTTCGTGATTTAAAACTTTCGTTACACAGAATGCATTTTTTTTTCGAAAAATTATTTCATTCGTTTACAACGTATTCTGCGAATAACGTGTGCTCGTAAGTCTCAGCCAAGTCTCGGAGTAGAAGCATTTTTAGTTGTTTTACTTATTTTTTGTTGTTTTATCTTTTGGTGCTTTCGGGCCCATGTATTTGCGGTAGTTTTGTGTGCGGTAATGCGTGCGACGTAGCGATCCTAGCGATGTTTTTCCACAACCGGGAGTTAAGCCACAAGCTTCGAGACTGGACAGCCAGCATCCCCTCGGACGTTACGAGTTTACTTTAGCCTGAGCGGCCTGCAGCTCGGGCGTGTATACTCCAACGTAACCACAATGCTTACAGCTTACACATCAGGTTCTCGCGGCGACGAAATAATAAAAAGCAATAGGAAAAGACAAACGCGCGTGACGTGTAATTAAAAAAAATATTAAAAAGTACAAAAACAGTTACAGAATTTCACGCGTCGAGCTTTTGTTTCCCTTCAACTCATTTTTCGTCGTATTTAAAACTTTTAATTATGATTTTTTCCCGTTCACCGTATCTCATGAAAAAATCGCTTTCAATGTCACAATATGGCGTTTGAATATTTTTTATGATGGTTAATACCAAAATCTGAAAATCTTATTAAAAAATCTCCTCTCAATAATTTTTTTTGCTTCGATTGAAAATAGATCGAAATTGCAAGATTATCATCTCGGAAGCAAATGGGAAACGGGTGAGACTTTTTTTCTGTTAAACGTTCAAAACGATTTGCGAAAAGCATTCGATTTGATTGATAAACTTGTGTTAGAAAAGGGTTGAAAAGAGAAGAGAAATTCTC
This sequence comes from Hyposoter didymator, assembly GCA_037952995.1. Taxonomy (NCBI): domain Eukaryota; kingdom Metazoa; phylum Arthropoda; class Insecta; order Hymenoptera; family Ichneumonidae; genus Hyposoter; species Hyposoter didymator. Next base: position 7,759,147 of record JBAJMU010000003.1, on the reverse strand, counting down.
TTGAACTCTCGATCACTTTTATATGCGGCATCGTATATTTATTTAGTTGCAATTACTTTCGATGAAAATAAATGAAAGAATTATTCGAGAGCTGGATTTTATCGTGCTTTCGAGTTTCTCACTGTTTAATCAGCTGATCATATAGTTTCGATTTAATGAATGTTCAATAGTTTTAATGCATATTTATAAAATCATTTCAGGAGGCTCGTTCTTGATTCGATGATATCCTACATGTGTTTGGAGGAAATGCATTTTTTTGATAATTCTTCCCAGCAGGCTGTCCCACCGCTACGCTCGTCTCTCTCTCTCCTACGTATATATGCGGTGAATGGTTAATATCGTTGGAATCGAGTTTATGGACTGAATAACAATAATAATGGTAATAAAAAGTTGACAGTGTGGAGCAAATATGTGATGTTACATCTAGCAATTATTTCGAATTAAACGAGAATGCAATCTCGACCATGGACCCTTTTTTCCTCTTTCTCTCCCTCTCTCGTTCCCTTTCTCGCTTTTCATCTTTGTCCCTCTCGTGACTGTGGTAAATGGATTTGGTAATTCGAATTGATGGAGGCTCCCTTCCACTTTTTTGTACCACACGTTCTCTGTCTCTCTTATTTGCATTCTGTTTGAAAAAGCTCGATGCTTGGTGCACGAATGTGTGCATCCTCGCAGGGATCCGAAATACATGCAATGCGTATGTTTTGGGATACACGTCGTGTGACACATTGATAGATATTATTCGTTCATGAAGCTCCGCACCGTTGCCAACATTGCGCGTGAACCCGCGAGTTCAACGCAGTTTTGGTATCCGCGTCGGTGAAATTCTCGCGTGCCTGAATCCGGCAATCGCTAATTCCACCATCATAAATGCAAATTGAACTCGTTCGCCCAGCAAACTCAGCAAACTGTGTAGTAGAAAGATATTTTTTTAAAAACCCTGAGCCCGAATCTTCTCGTTAATATTATCATTTTACGAATATTTTCCATTGATTTAACCAACTTGCCTGCGTGAAATAATTGAATTATATTATTAATTTGTACATCAGGAGTTTTGTGCTAGCCATACTGCAGGCCCGCTTGCCTTTTCCCTCTTTTCGTTTCTGCTCGTTTTCCACATGTATGCATACGATCAACAAACAAGAAAAATTTAATTTCCTCGTATTGTCACTTTTTGAAACGATTCGAAAAGTGACGCCCGTTCGGTACAGACTGAGAAAACTTGAAGTCATAAGTATATTCTCATAAAAATAATCGCTATGGCATTTTCTCGAATTTTTCGAAATAATCGACGAAACCGTTAAAGAAGAAAATTCTATTTTCCTTGGAGTTTCAATTTATTTGAGATTCCGAATGTAAATTGATAAAAAAAAAGAGAAAAAAAAACATGAGTAAATGCGCGGATCGGTTTGTTTTTGGTCCGTTCGAATGAGGAAAGTGCAGCGGTTGTACGATGGAGGTGAGTGGCGTGGCGGTGCTTCGGAAACATTTTCGTTATTAATGCGTTTGAAATATTGAAACGCATTAAATATGTTCCATATTTATCAATGTGTATAAAATATATTGGTTAACCCCAAATCTGCGTATGGACAAACAGACGAAGTAATTTTTCATTTTACTAGCTCAGTGTCGGTCCATGGCATTTTCATCCAGTGCAATGTTTTCTCCCTCCCCTCTCTCTCTCTGAACGAGGGTCAAACTTGTTATAGGAACGAGGGACGTTCTCATAACCTCGTATCGGTCGGTTCGGTTAGGAACTATTCGATTTTACTTAACGAGCTACATATTCGAAGGGGACCTCGCAAGTTGTGAAAGCGCAGATTTTTCGGAGGCATGGCGCTCGTAATTAGTGTCCCATCAACAAAAGTTATCGAGTGACGTACGAAAGCCACGCTGAGCTTTTCTATTTTATGGATGTTACATGTGAATATTTCATGTGGTTCGTGCGGTATTAGCGTCAGCAGCGGTGTATCCATGAGCATCGCTTAGTATATATAGCGATTCGGCCAACGTACATTCCCATTAGTATGTTGCGGAAATTAGTACTGATTAATTAAACACCTCGTCGATGTTCAGCTGTAACATCAACGCAGAGCAATTCTCTTTCTCATTCTCTTCCTCTCTCTCTCTCTCTCTCTCTCTCTCTCTCTCTCTCTCTCTCCCTCTCTCTCTCGGTTTTTATCTCGGTTCTTCGATCTCTTCCAGTACTCCCGTATTGAATTCGTCCCCTGGGTGTTATTTTGCGTATCTAATGGTTCTCGCAAGCTCGATCAAGCCTCCAGGCCCGTCAATCACCGACCAGTTGTTTTAACCTGCTCTTATACCGCAATGGCACAAACTAATGACAGATCTTGTTTTATTCGTCATCAACGTCATAGACAATCCTGTAAATGGTAATTTTACGGTTTTACCTCGTGAATTACTGTCTATGCACTGGTAGATTACCGGTTCGGCAACCACTACAAAAATTGTACGATTTTGACGCAGTTTGGCTTAGGCAGATGCGCTTCGCTCATTTTAGTCAATTTGTTTTGAATTTTAACACGAATCGATTGGGCTGTCAAATGCATTTCATTCGTATATATTTCGGAACGTGAAAAAAATTAATACGACCGAACCGCTCGATATATTATCCAACCAAATGTGCACAGAATAACAATTGTTGATTGCGAGGGTCGCAATAAAAAACGGTATGTGTTTCTTTCGTGCCATATACCCGACAGCTCGAACGCCTCGAAGACGAAGAAGTTGCTGCTCGACTCACGCGTCGTTACTCGTTCGACTTTTTTGCTCAATTCTTCAACAAGTATCTTAATTCTGCAATATACGATTTTAACAACCGGCGACTTTTCTCATGAGATGAAAATTGGACCGAAGTCATATTGGTTTTGCAATCATTCAATGAAAAGGCGACTCAATACGTTCTAGATGAAAGAGTTCTGGAAAGAAGCCTGACACGAACTAACGATTGTGCCACTTTTGCATCTGCACGTATCTCCAGTGTCATATGTACATGTATACGTATATAATGCACGAGGAAAATGGATTAACCCGATGGACTCTGTAGTATAATAGAGGATCGAATATATATCCTCGATTCGATTTGTCATCGAGCACTCTCGCGAGCGAATTGGATCGGAATGGAAATTGTGGCGAAGCTCATCGTAGCGTATCGGCACCTATTCAAATTCCTCATCTATACCGACTCGCTCGATCGAAATTCATAGGTTTAATCGAAGGACTTGGAATGACAGTCACAGCAGGTAGGTAGGCAACGATGTGGTCTATCTGTGCGTCGAATATTCTCAAGTTTTGGCTCGCTTCCTCTTCTCACTGTGAATTCCTGCACTCTACCTAGCCAGTTATCCTCTGTGGGTCCTCATAATAACGACGTATCCGAGAAGTATAGCTCGCACTATATACGTATATATAAACTTTACGTATCTGCAGTCTCTAATATCTCGTACAAACGTCGTCCGAAGTGCGAGCTAAATCTTTAGCTGACACTTTGCGCACTTAACGTTCTCGCATGGCGCGGATATCATGACATGTCATTCGGTCTCTTAAACGTTCACACAATTCGTGGGATACGGACTAACTACCGCCAACCACGATAACTTGGCTATCAGTTGCATGCGTTTTCTCCTTGTCCATGTTTCTGCTGTTATACTGATAAAAAATATTAATCAAAACCACAGAGTTTGATTCTCTACTGAAAAACTTTTCGAGACTTTATCGAATGCACTTGTAATATTTCAACGACGCTGTGGATTCATTTACAATCGAATGCGTGTGTGGACTTTTTGTGGAACTGTCGAAAGGATTCGATGTATGAGAACGTTCAGCAGGGCTGTGGAAATTTATAATAGCGAATTATACAATTTTACGTATCAAAACCATAACTATTATGGTTTTGGATTTGAAAAAAAATGTTAACGCAACCCGTCAACCACGCAAGTTTGTCGTAATCGATTTTTTGGTTCAGCGAGCTTTATGAACTTTTTATGGGTAGTAAAATATGGCCATTTAATGAAAGCCATCCAGCTACGGTACAGGGTCACTAGCGTCCAATGGTCGGGCCAAGATATAGACAGAGGAACACTATAACTTTGGGTCGTGGTGTTTGCAAGGAGGAAATAATGCAGCGATTCGATCTGGTGAGTACCCCGGGTGAATGTATTTCACGCTTGCATCCCTAATCGCACCAACCCAACTGTTTCGGCGTGAATCCTCAGCACTCACGTCCTAAATTGTCTCTTGCCTGGTTACTGTCGCGTACAACGAGCGATACCCGTTGCACACTGGGCTATCATTATCCGTTTATTTATTACTCCTGTCTGATCGGTATGTGTGCCGTTGTTGGACCACTGGCTTATATTACGGGGCAGCTCCTCCTAACCCCCTTCATGCCTTTCCCTACTGTTCCATATAATTCGCTATTTAGACATTACATTCAAAGCCCTTCTGTTATATATGCAGTGTCCAAAAAATCAACCTCAAACCCGCACCGTTGCCTGAAATGGGATTCCGAATCATGCCGAAACGCCCTTTAATTCTTGCTGCTGCTATAAATGACATTAATTCCATTATATAAATATTCACGTAAAATTAAACTACATAAACATTTTTGGAAACAAATATCGTATGGGAATTAAAGTTGAAAATCGGTTTCCCCGCATTCGTGTGAATCGATGCACTGTTCTCTCGAGCTTTGTTACGAATATCCATGTTTCATAACGAATCTCTAGTGTTTTTGGAAGCCTGCAAACTCCTACGCTGCGCTGATTATTCCCTTCTACCGTTTACCGATGGATTCGCGTTGCATACAGTTTCCATGCAATAATTATAAGTTAACTTTACTGTTCCAGCAAAGGTTAACCTTTCGTTTTCAAATATGTTTTCGTGAACATTGTTGATTCTTGTGTAGAAGCCAAAAAAGAGTAGTCTCCGATACTTTTTTTTTTCATTATTCGTGATGAAGATTTCCAGTGAGATACTAAAGTCGAGAAAAAAAGCTTGTGATGATGAATATTTTTCAATTTTTTCAACTGGAATTGTAAAAGTTTAAAAACTCTGCTGATGCAAAAAATAAAATAAACGGTTGAGATAACCCCGGGAAATTTCGTTTTCGCTTGTTTTGTAAACCAAGCCGACGGAAATATATTCATTAGCCAGGAGCTCCGTAGACTGTACGTATAGTTTGTGGCCGTTGAAAACATATACCGGGATCTGCGGCTACATCGAATCCATGGAAACGAGTAAAACACCGCGGGCTTCCCATTATGATTTTATTCGAACGTTTTTGCGTGTGAATCCTTGCAAAAACCTGTATTTTTCTAAAAATAAAAAAAGAGTATTCATCCGTTATAAATCTTGGTACAGACTATTTTTTCTTTCACTTTACCCCTGGAGAATAAAATTGGCACGAACGGTACCTGCTGCTGCCCTATGGCTTCAGTTTGGCTGCGAAGGAGCTCTCGTTCTCGTTCGACCTTTAGTCGTGCTATGGAAACGGAAGCTCCAGCAAATAAGCTTCCAAAAGACAAAGTTCCAGCTAAATATTTGTGACCTCGCTCGTATTTTCAATCCGCATGCACAGTATGGGTCGAATTCACGAATTTTTTTCAATTCTGAATTGCCACAAAATTTCTTTTATTCGTGAATCAAGAACGGCCGATTTTTCAATGTCTGCCTTGCATAGACGCGCGAGTTATCTATACACGAAACGCACACACTGGCACACCGCCCTGCGCGAGCTAGGCAACCTTATCACCTTGCAATGCTGCTCGATCATCCCCGGATGCTCGACAGCAGCACGTACTACTATTCGTCGTTCACCACAAACTTTCTGGAGTTTGGAGATAAAATTAAAGACAGCCTGTAGCTGCATAATTGATTCGCACGTCCATGACACTGCGCATATGAAATCATCAATGCAACATTCGTATCGATTGTTGAAGCAAAATACAGCATTGATATTATTGCGTCGTGTCAGGTATAGCTCTGTGGGCCATTAAAGCTTTCAGCGATTCGTTACAGAGGAGACCGAAGGCTAGCACAACATGGCATCGAATTTCGATATTAACAACAACGACTGCAATCGGTCATACGAAAAGATTGCTATCTTTTGGATTACGTATTCTTTTCTTCAACCATGCATGCACCCAATGTGCTCATCTTGCTTCGTATTGAAAAATAACTGACACTGTTTCTTTATACCAGAGCTGAACGAATTACGTGAAACTCGACGTTGAAATTGTGTTGGAGGTTGCTCGGTCGATCATCCGTTCGAAAGCTCTTTCGACCTCTCGATCACGATGAATGTTAGATAACTAGGCATTCGATGAATGGAAAAAGGCAAAAAATGAATGCGAGTTGTATGTTACGAAAGCATTTGAGCGGGAAGAATCGAAGGTTGGTTGGGACATTGGGAAAAATGTTGAAGGAGTAAAGGTGTCGAATGCGGCGAGATGTGAGGTGATAAAATTCGAATGCGCGCTCGGGCATTTCATGCGCTTGGAAATAAAAGGCAAGCGAGTGCAACCTCCAGTATGGTTTCCGATAGCAAACCCACAAGCTTCTGTTGTAAAAACCCTTTTCGCTCGAGGAAATTATTTCACCGTGACCCTTCCTCTCGCTATTCACCTCTTCCTCTTCGCGTCCTATTCACTGAGTTTCATTTCTCACTGTATCTCTATACCGAAAGCACAGCGGTGTTCTCTTACCTCCCAAAGGCAACGAGGACGCCCCGCAAATCACCCCGTTTTCGCGATAAATGTTCAGGCGTCGCTCTTTCCAAGTTATTTATCGAGGCGTGTGTGTGGCTGAGAGGGAAAAGTAGGCACTCTCCTGCTCATGAAATCTGGCCATACGGGCGTATACACTTGCGCCCATTTACTTGCGTACCTTTTGACCCCAACGTCTGGCTGATGGAAACCGAGAGAGCGAAAGAGCGAGAAAAAACAGAGCGTAATAAGACAACGAGAAATACAGGCCTTGGAGCACATTGCCAATTTATTTTGTTCGTATAAACCATGAAACGGCGCTAAACACTGCGCAATAGAGTGTATGAAAAAGTCGGAATTTTCGTCGCATGCAGTGCAGAGTCTTAAAATCGAGGAGGAAATAAGTTGTGAGTGGAAAAAATCCCATTTCTTCCCAGTAGCGTGTCTTTGTGAGATTCCATTATCGCAAAACTGCTGGAAGAATACTCTCTTGTTCAAAACTTTGTTCAATTCGTTAGATACGTATTTATCAATTTTTCTTCAAATTTTTAATATCAAAGTGAATGAGCGGTTCTGCAATATGAGCTTGGACGCTCTGCTGCGTTCTCGTGCGGTCGATGAATATCTGATTTGCCTCTTGGGCCTCTTATCGCTCGAATCGAAATGGAAGCACTGCAGAATGGAGATTCCGTATTTTCTTTCAAGTATCCTAACAAGTAATTGCACTTGTCGACAGTTCTGGCTCGCGATTCGAGTGCTATGAATATTGGGAAGAATCGTGTTTCGTTGTATACATACCGCAGGGGAAATACGGACGCTCGAGCGTTGTTCGGTGCTGTCGCAAAATGTGGTAAATCTGAATTTTGGAAGGGTGGCAAGGCTCGGTTTGCCATTATATTTCGTGAGAGAGTTGAGCACGATGCTCAGCATCGAGGATCAACACAATCCCGAAAAGGGCTCTCGGCCAACCAAACGCAAATGTGTTTAACGACCTTGTAGAACTTTGATTGGCCACACCAAGACTTAAGGGTTACTTCAACACCCGCTCTCGGGTACCAACTAAACAAGGGACCACCGGTTGACTGTGTGGAACCGCTGATCACCGAGTTTTGTTTTGCCTTTCTGTTTTTCTTCCGTTTTCCATTTCTGCTGCATCCTCTGCTCTTTTTTATTCATTGTGTTCTTCATGATAGAAAATACATTGAAACTTCTTGTCCTATAACGTTCCTTGCTGTTCGTCTGATCCATATATTACCCCCGGCTTACTCGTACAAACTGAGACTGAGACTCTGCGCGACCCCCGTAATTGCTCGCTCATACACTTTCCACCCGGCCTTCGGCTAAACCATCGTTCCCTGCTGCTTCTCTCAACTCTCGTCTATTCTCGTTGAACATCTTCACGTACTCAGTCCAATCTGCACGTTCCACTCACTAATCATTTCCCTGTTACGCTGCTCTATTCGATTTGTTTTGTGGCATTCATTAAGCGCCTCTCAATGCATATTGTTATGTTTCTTAGAGTTTGAGTTTGTCGAACGTTGTTATTCGAGGGACTGAGTGACTATGACGAGGCTCCGTAGTTATTAGAAAGAGAACTCGACACCAATTTATAGAGAAATAACAGAATCAACATTTTTTTAGTACAGCGTAGAGTTCGTACCGACAAAAAATGGCCCGAGGGGCCAGAAAAAGTTTAGTCGTAAATGTTTGAAAAGTGTTTTCCTTCTTTTGACAATCGTCGTTATACACAGATAAAGCGAATCGATTGAAACTTTTTCCTCTGGCTTTTCCACCTATTCCCTAGCAGTTACTCTTGTACTTTGCACCTTACCCGTGCCAAGTGCCTCGATAACGTCAGAGAAATTTGTCCCGATTTTGGGTAAGTATCTTCGCTCCGCTCCGCGACGCAACGTCTCAAACCTTTTTCGTCGTTCCCGCTATTCCCTCAAGGCAATAAATTTCGGGAGACGACACCTATCTGACGTTCCAGATGGAGCTCCCAGGCAATCGAGAGCCTTTGGTATGTGTGCGTCGTTGGTCTAACGCGGGGCTGGCACAACAGGAAACGTCTGACATGCCCTCCTCGTAGAACACACGTTGACGGTGCACACGTCTCATCCCAGCGTTCTCGCGATGCTCTCTGTTCCCTCATTTATCACTCGCACCTACACACAACTCCTGTTATACGAGCTACTTGATTTCGCGAGTGTTCCTTTTGTGTACATATACGGTATGTATACACCAGTCGTTGGATTCTCAAGGCAAAACTCAGAGTATCACATAAAAGAGCGAGACAAAGAGAGAAAGGGAAGGGTGCGAGGAGATAGAGGGTTGGTTATGGCTACAGAGACACAACGTTCAAGAGTCAGCTTACATTGCATATTCACATGGTATTTGTGCTAGCCACAACTGCACCCACGTATCCTCGCAATGTCCAACCTGCTCACAACAGCTCGCATCAGAATCCAAACCGCCAACTTCCCTTTCGTTTTATCAACACTCTGTCTAGGTAACCCTTTGACCTGCGTGTACTTTTCACAACGCGCATTGTTATCACGGCATATTCTCTGCCTCTGGCATTTCCAGCCGGACGCGGGTACGACATTTTCGTGTCGCAGTCCCGTTTATTTTTCAGACATTCCGTGTTAAGTCGAGCTGCTACCTTCTGCTCGTGTATTCTCTCCAACTTTTCTTTTTCAATTAGTACACACTTCAAACCGTATTTTCAAACTTTTCGTAATCATTTTATTTCCGTTTTGACGCGACTTCTGGTTCAAACTTTTCATTCAAGTATCGCGAAACAGAAAGAAGAAATTTCACAATGAAATAAGCGTTAGAAAAGTATGAGACTCGGACGATTACGTATTGAAATAAATTTCGAGACATTCTTGCCTCATGACTTTGGAATGTTTCGGGGCAATCGAAGAGAAACGAATTTTGGCACAAATATTGTTAAAAGGGAAGCAACGAGACGCGAAATACAGCGTCGCTATGCGCTATCGGGGAGGAGAAGATCGTAACGGTGTCGTCCATAGCGGAATCAGGCTGGTGTCGTAAAACGTCTCGAGAAAGCGGCAGACTCGCTGGAGCAACAGTGTTTCTTCTTCGTTTTCTGTATTACTTGGGTTCGGGTCTGTTTTTTCTCCTTGTACTCTACGATAGGAATGTGAATGTACGGAAAAGCGAGAAAAGAGCTCGACAAAACGGTCAAAAAGAGAATTTCAAACCGGTTCCGGCGATAGCGCAGCCAGCCGACCTTTACCCCCGCTTTTCTTCTACACAAATTTAAAACGGCGGAGGTTTATTAAATATTAAAAGCACGAGAGGCTACTTTCGACGTCGAAAATGTCGGGCGCCCCGGAGCCAACTTCTCCACCTCTGCAATCCCCCACAGTTACGCGTTATACATATAATCATTTTGCGAATAAGTTTCCCGCCGCAGACTCGAGTACTCGCGAGAGAGGATATAAAATTTGGTCCTACATACATATACATATGTATATGTGAATATCTACGTTGATATCCCGAAAGCCAGACTAAAACGGTGCCCCGACCAATTTACAACACATTTTTCATGCCAGTTTCGTGGATAGCTCGGATATATATATACATATTTTTTTTATCACCGTATATGATGGTAATGTTTGGTGTATAAACTTTCGGGAATAATATCGCCAGAAACAACAATAATTCGCAGTCACTATTTTTCTTTTCCCTGGTCACAGTTGCACAAGAAACCTTTAGTAATGTTTCTGTTATTTTTTTTTATATTGCTCTGATGATTCTTTCTCGAGGCTAAGAATTCGTGGATAGAAAATATTAAGACCCAAAAGTCTCAGCAATTGTTACCTAAATTTGATTGAATATGATAATTGTGTGAGTTTTAAGAATAAGGGATTTGTTCGAATCAATTCAAGAACTTGATCTTGAATGGAAATTTTTCGGAGGACGTGTCAACAGCGATCCAGAGTTTTGAAGTGACGAAATTGAATTTATGAGAAACGGCAACTTGCCTGCAACTATTTCGGTGCAAGCATGGTAATCCATCCGCATATGTGGCTCAATGCATGAATTCGATTAAAATTCTACATGAAGTGGAATGAAGTAGATGCGAGAGGTAAAGATATTTCGAGAGTCCAATATGTTGCGGTCTCTGGTTGTATCGGAAGACCTCCGCGGGCGAAAGGATTCACTGGAGTAACCGAATGTATTCTCCATTATATGGACTACGGTTCCGCAAGTTACATTTCGACGAGAGAGTTTGATACAGGAAACTAGAATGGTCGCGATGGTCAGGTGGTGAGATTTTCACGAGTTTTGTGTCCCACTGCGCGTTCTATGAATGCGCGATGCAGTCGCTTATTCTTCTCAATACAAAAGCACTGCACGGCGAGACAAGGGAATCAGGTTTGATTCTCGCCATCGGAAAATGAAGTTTGCGATGTTTTTTTTTTCCGTGTTTACGTGGTTCGGCGACCACTTGAAAAATTGAGGTCCAATGGCCAAAGTTTGGTTATTTGTAACCAAATGACAGAATATATGCTGCGCTGCATGGCTTTTCGGTTTATGACGTGAAAATTGTATACGAAACGAAGAATTGAAATGAATCTTGAATATTTAGTGTGAACTCTGACTCGGGCGTGTTACATCCTGAAATTTTATTCTGCTCTCCTTTTTGCAGGTACGATTATTCGGCTCTGAATTCGACTGTGCGAAACAGCAGCCGGTACACAATAATTTTTAACGGGCTATTATGCGAAGCGATATCGATATTACGTTACTCACAGCGTACGGTGAGATTCCATCGGTCCTCAATGGCGGCTTCCGGTAAATGTGGATTCTCCACTCGACAAGCCAAGTGCTTGCCATCGTCTTCCGGGCTCGGGACCCATTCCAGATGACTCACATTGCTTTCCTAAAAATAATGATCCATTGAAATTGAATTATTCCCTGTCGGTATCATGGTTTTTGAGGATATATTTAAAATCACCGGTCGTCCATGCGAACGTCCAATCGATCAATAACTATGTTAAACGCAATCGTTTCGCATACATCGATTATGAACGAGCACAGCAAAATAATGGCTTTGGGAAATCAATTTTGACTCCCTCAACGTCGTTGGAAAATTTTTATCGAATCCACGATTTCAGATAATTGCGATATTATGAAATGATGCGAATCGCGAAATTTTAATGAAATTTCAGAAGCATTTGCGTTGGTGGTTCCACAAAAAGATCGAGTATGTGCGCACACTCTTTTCCCTTATTTCGTCCACATTTCGAGAACCTTTTTGCCGTTGTACTGTCCTTTTTCATTCGGCGCCCTTTCGACGCGTACAGAACGGATTAATTCAGTGAGGGGATTTCCGACTCTGAGCTTGCTGTGTCGGAAATTTCCATGATTATTTCACGCGATGGAGTCTTTTTACCTCCCTTTCTCTCTTATACTATGGAGAATTACGTTACTTCTTCATCCCTTGCGGGCTACCCTCAGGCACACTCAAATTTATTCCCCGTTGACCCAGCACTGTCCACTTCAAGCTTGGGAAAAAGGATTTAGCTCTGAATTACAATATCATTGACGAACTTGTTCTCGATTTCCATACGAGCAGCTACAACTTTGACATAAAGTTTGTAGCACATTCAACGTACCAACTATATATGAGTCGTTAACGAAAGTTTTTATCCGATTACGTCTTTATCAACTCGTCCGAATTGATCGCAGAGAACAATGCAAATGTCACGAAAACGAACAAATAACTTGGTTACAATCCACTAATTTCTCAACCCCCATAAAATTTTGCAAATAGACCAGAACTAGATCGGTTTTTCCTTTCCGGTTCGACCAACGTCCTGATCACGTTTAGCTTATCAGCACGTACCCAAAATTAATACGCGAAACTTGAAAATATTTCATTCCCAGTCACCGAATTCTCGTTATTCTGAATAAATTCCGATCAGCCAAACTTGGCTAAAGTTCAGTATACGTCGTTTCTGCTGGTCGTCTTGACCCAAACTCCGCAGCACGATCGGATCAAGCTTGTCATACTTCGAGAAGCTTTGCCCCCACATACGATGACCTCGTTCCGAACGAATTCTAATCGGACAAACTTTGCTAAACTTGATTTTTTCTTTTCCAGTTATGGTGGCCGAGTGCCGGATGAATTTTGATCTGGCAAAATTTCTATACTCGAAAAAATGCGTAATCCTGAATTGGTCCTGATTGTGATTCTATGTGCATCGTCTCTTCCGGCGTGTATCTCATTTTTACGAACGATTCGAAGATTTTTTCATATCGAGGATTGAACAAAAATATATTACAACAACGTCGCACGAGCAAAGGCAAAGGGATTAATTTTAATAGCTTTCTGTGATAAGAAATTCGAACTCTAGGGCATGAGGAGTTTATATTCCAATAATACGTTGAGCAGCAACGAATCCGGCGAAAAGAGAGTTCACGGGGGTCCAGTCTCTAACAATATCGTTGAATTCTCTTCGTTTATCCGTTCATGTAGTGCGTCTACGTGTATATGTATCTGTCCATGGCATTTGTTAGTTTTCCCGGCAAAAGTCATTAGGGCGAGAGCGCGCATCGTGGGAGCAGCGAGGATCGATGAGAAGCGAGACGAGAGCAATGGTTCCTCGACTAGCCGCGATTCTTTCCGCCACATCTCTTGTGTACCCGGAACGATTTTCCACGTATACAGCGGAAAATGCTCGCGCGCATATGACCCAGCGCAATGCGGAGCAAATGGGAAGTGAAGGGGATTAAAAGAGAACCGGGGATCAAAAAAAAGATCCCGTTGAGAAGGGGTTAGAGATTGAGCGACAGTATTGTGAACGGCGAAAGAGAGAGAGAGAGAGGGAGAGAGAAAGGGAGAGAGAGAGAGGGAGGGGAGGAGAAAAAGCGATGGGAAGAACGGAGAGGAAAGTATTCCCGCATAGTCGCCATCAATTTTTATGTACAGCATCGCTCTCAGTCCTGTGTCCGATTTAAATTGAATCTCCGAAGTGTTACGGTTAAATTCATTCTGCTATATTCTTCTATACCATAGAGCAAAGCACGAATTTAACGTCCTTCGAATTGCGGAGTAATCGCCCAAGCAATGAAATCATGTACGTTTTTGAATTATTCGTTAAATTCTACAGTCAGATTGAAATAATTCTGTTGCATATAAACATGAGAGATTCTTTCCTCTCGACAGATCTCCCGACGGCTTACTAGCTGCACTGCAACAAATCACTGCAATAATTCAATAATCACGATCCATTATTTCTTTTTTTTATACTATAGCATTTTCTTCGTCGGAAATATTATTAGCACCGGAGCTTTCTAGGTTTCCAAACATGTTTTTACCCACTCGAATACTAACGTCGACGGTTGGCTTTTTATAAAAAGTCGTTTTTTTGTTTGCTTAATCCTTTCTGTTCGTTCTCATAATTTCCACAAAATTCTGGTCTTTCCTGTGTGCTGCCCCATGCGTTCCGTCTGTGGTTATGTCTGGTTCAATGAGCATCCAACTATATATTTTTTTGTCCGCGCATAAAAGAGCAGGAATGAGTCGAAACATTTTACCAATATTAATATCTCGCGCGTTAAATGGAATTGCCGCGACCTATATCGAGGCCTGTCCGAGAGGAAAAAGAATCAAAGATCGTGAAGAGGCCGTCGGGTTATAGAGGCACTATTATGATTTCCTCTCTCTCTCTCTCTCTCTCTCTCTCCCTCTTTGCTTCCTTTTTTCTGCTCCACACTGGAATATGGCAGGGAGGGTATACCCTGGATGCGTCAGTATCGGTTAGACAGTTCGATATACGGAGGTGGTACAGGAAGATACACAGAGTGTATGCGTCGGAGGGAAAATACGCCGCGCGAGAGCGTAGGAGAGGGTGAGTCGAAGCGAAAGAGGAAATTCTGGCGTTGGGGAAAGAGGAACCACCGGAGCTCTCTCTAGCCAAGCCAGACCCAATTTATGTAACGTTCCCTTCTTTGTGTATAGCAGAGCGAAAACCTTCGTGCAAGCTTCGCTCTTCGCTCTTACTATGCCGTATCACGCTCTTGCAGCTACGGGATTAACTTCTTCTTCTCCTTTCTATTCCTTTTCTGTCTCCTCAATTTCTCTCTCTCTCTCTCTGCCCCTTCCTTCACCTCCTTTTTTTCACGTTTTTTTTTCTTGTTATCTACACCCAACTCTGTATTTCTTCTTCTTTCCTCTTCCAGCAGCTTCATCTTTGACTTGTTCCATGCTCCGTTGGTTTTCTGCTATACTATTATAGCTTTTACATTACGCCGTCGTTGCCCTTTCGTTTTGTCACGACGCTCCAAACCTGGACAACAAAGTTTCCGTTTTTCCACCTTTTTTATGAGTGCTTGTTGTTTTGTTGTTGTTGTTTTTTTTATTTTTCAAATTTTCCGTCGTTCTTTCAAGCTTGTACAGTTGTTTTTTTTTCTCTTTGGCTCAGCAGTTTTATCGAAGCAATTCGATCGGAAATTTTCAATACCCGCATGTTTTGTCGAACTATTAGAATGGCCGGAGTTAATAAGGCTCGACGCGCGTCGTCTCGGAAACGTATATTATTCATCAATTTTTATTATTCTGTTTCGCTCGATAAGCGAAAGAAGTTTCACGACTTGGGTTATTGAAAAGTTGTATTTGCCTTGATATACCGAGAGCGAGGAAAGTTTGAATTAAGCCAAATGTTCTCAAGACATCGTTGAAACTTTGAAGCACGTATTTAATTTGTGTATTTCATTATTAGCTTTTGCGCGACCGCTCGTAAGTTCGATATATTCTAACGTCGACCATGAAGTTGTTTCGTTTTCGTTTGCAACTAATTATAAGAGCAGGCCAATGAAGAGAAAGATGTGCGATTCTTTCGTGCTTGACTAGCGATTAATCGAGAAGTGTAGAAAGAGCGTGCGAGACGCAGTTATTGAGGATTAGCGCGACAAGAGCAAAAGTCAAGAGGAAGGTTGGAAAAAGGCGGTAAAGCTGATGCTTGAAAAAAGGAGGACGAACGGAGAAAAAGGAATAAAGTGTAGAAATAACGCGACAAAGGAGCTAAGAATAAGTGAACATCAGGGGTGAGACGTGTCAAGGGAGCAGGGAATAACGAAGATGTGAGAGGCAAAGCAAAAAAGAACGCGCTCTGCTCTGCCAGCTTATAAAATGCGGTGCACAGCTGTGTTCTTCAGGCTTATTCTCACGAGGCCGAGAGTGAGCGACCCAACCTTGTGGAAATAATAGCCCTCGCTGTCCACGAGAGTCAGAAGTCAAGGAATAAAGATATAGTCGAAAAAAAATAAGGGAATAAGAGACAGGAATAATGGAAAGGGCGGCAGATGAAGGAAAGTTTGTCCAACGTTCTCTCGTTGTAATACCGCGAGTTCCGATTCCGTCTTAACCTTTGTCCGACTTACCCTCGTCTTATCTTCAAACCCTTCTTGATCGTGGCAACGATAGGACGCGTCTTAAGCCGTTAGATTTTATAGTCCAGAAACGCCATGGAGCCCATACGTATATATACGTTTCTACATGTATTCATACATACCCATCTGTGTATTCGTGTCAGGGGTGAACGAAAGAGACAGGAGGGTTCTGGGCTCCTTGTACGACGGTACGACGGTTGTTATCATTTTCGTTACGAGTATTACTGCGTCGTCAACGATCATCATTCCTATATGCTCGACAGGCTGAACACCGCGAGGAAAATGTTTCTATAGATGTGAAGACAAAACTTTTGCTCGAGCGCGAGGGGGTCAAGTTTTTGATACTAAACTTTTCGTTGTATATTAGTCCATGAAGATTGCTGAGTCCGTGCTGGGCTTATTCATGCTCTATAGATTATCCTTTTCACCTTTTCGCACCGTTCGTTCATTCTTAATGGATTTCAAGGATTAGGTTTTACCAAGCTTTCCAACTCATCCACATCAGTTTTTAGCCAACGTTGTTACACAAAACGGCGTACCACGAATTCCGGATATAAAGTCAAGTACTTCTGCGGTACGAGTTACTGCAATGGAGGAAAATGAAAAATGATTATCCAAACTTTTTCCTACTTCAGTTATTTTCCTGTTATCGAAAAAAGCATTTCGTACAGTGGGTGGAAGAAGAAGTTACGGGGTTGATTCGATCGAACGTTTTTTGAAGCTGCCAAACGAGCTCAATCGCCTGCTACATGTGAAATGTGTTGAATAAACTTTTCCGCAGCGTGTTCTCATTCGGTGGCTCCATGCTCGTCGTCTCGAGCAATATTCCTACAGGGAGTAATGTCCTCTTGCGAGACACGAATCCTAATTGGAGACGAGAGTTGGCGTAATACGTCTGACTGAATACACGCCTACTCCGCTTCGCGACGAACACACTCGCGTCTCGTGTATGCCTGATATATACTCCTCGCTCGCACGCCTCGGTTAACAATAAGATCGAAGTCTTTATAAACTCACGAATCGTTGCTTTGTGGAATACTGAACACCGCAGCAGCATACTTTTCGGCTTGGCCTGAAGACACAGTTTGCATTTCATGGAATCAAGATAAAATTCAATTCTGTCGCTATACTTTTAGGTCGACGAAATCAAGTACGTGAAAGACGCACGTTTCACGTCATAAATAATGTATAACCCATTGATTCAATGGGGATATCAAAATCTTGCCAAGTATAGGCACCGTAAATTCACCAAGATTCGAAGAGGTGGATCTGCAGGACGAGTATATACGCGGCGAGGACGTTTCGAGCATTTGCGATTATTTCGACACTATCCCGCGATCCAGGATCATTTTTTATCTTTCTCTGTCGTTTTCCCTGCGTCTATCTGCTTGCTCTCGACGACACTCCAGCTCCTACACCCTCGTATGTCCACACCGCGTTCTCTTTGCTCCTCTGCTTCATTGCTTTTTCGCACTAGGCCACCATCGTATCCGGACACGGAAATTCTTCACATACACGCGCTTTTACTAGTGTGAAATGCATCTCTTGAAAATCCTTCGACAAATCCTCCAACCTATTTTCTTCCATCGAACCACTACATTTCTATCCCACACGTTCTCGACGCCTCATCCTCTTCTCTCTGCTCTTCTTTCTCTTTACACCGCAATTCTTATCACTGTATACAGCGTCGCCCTAACACGCGTACTTCTCCCTAGGATTTATTTTTATCGTTCTCTCCACTTCCTGAGCGCGAGAGCGAGCGTTCCTGGTTCGCCTGCACTCGAAACTCTACTCTCTTTATTCGCGAATCACAATTTTATCCATTTTGCAAAAATATATATTCTTGCAAATAAAGAAATAAAAAATAAAATAAAATAAAAGAAATAAGTCGATCGGATGGACGAAGAATTAGGGCGGCGGCTTGAAAGAACGTTGGATGGACCAAACTTTCTCTTCAATAGCGCTCTTCTTTCTTTTCTCTTTGCCTTTATTATTTCTTTCTTCCTCCCATATCCTATTTGCCCGAGGGTCCATATACGATCATTTCCCAAGATCCATACAGCCATATGTATACATATAACCTGAATATATATATATATATACATACATAAGTATGTATTACCATCGCGAAAATTTCGCCCCTGGGATAACATTATAATTCACTCTCGTCCGTTACCGCCATCTACGTGTTCTCTGACGCTTCCAATGTTCCAACATTATTGCTGGCTCTTAGCATTCGGCTCGCAACCCTAAATGTCGTATACTTTTATCTCCACTTTCGGCACAATGGACAAACTGGATAACTTTTGTTTCTTAGGCATATTAGTCAACGGGATGGAGCTGTAGTTGGAGTGTTTTTGCAAATTTAGTTTTATCATGTAAGTTTCTATATTGATCCTCTTGAAAATATAAAAGTAACAATAATGACGACGCTAAGTAACGACTGTATCGTTTATTGACTGTTTATTCGCAGGGCGTTATAATCGAATGAAAAATATGGGATTGTTGTGAATTAAAATTTGAGAAGAAAAATATTTGACCTCTATTTACGATCAATTTATCAATTTATTTATCTGAATTAACCGGAAATCCTCTTTGTTCGCGGACGTGAGAATTAACTTAATTGACCACAGTGATTTTCGTAGCTTTCATGCAACTCAGACATCCTCTTAGAAACGAGCGGAATACGCTTTTCCGTCCGTGCACCAACGAGCCTTAATTAAAAATGTGTGTTCTCCCGGAAAAGTTTCTTCCCCTCTCTTACCCGCCCACCCTTTCACTTGCTTTACAGTCGGTTATCCAGCTGCTGGCAAAAAAGAACTACAATTATATTACAAGGTGCAAGCTTGGCCCAGTTGCACTCTTTATATTTTCGTTATGATGTTACATAGGCCATTTCTTTTGCCAGGATAAATTCACCCTTAATCTACATTTATTTGACTGAGTAAACTTACACATTCGTGAATATATCGAATATACGTTACTCATTATCTTCTTTCGCGTTGAACCTTATGCTCAATGCTTACAGCGTGAATCTTCATTCTTTTGAAAACATTTTCGGACATCAATTGTGAAAAATTAAGTTTTTAAATTCTCTTCGGATCCTTGCAAAATCCGGGGCGTCGATTGGCCTTTTAATGACGAAAAATAAATTACATCGTCGCATTTAGAGTCGGAGAATTCTTCGTAGAGCACACGTTTTTCTCGCAAACAGCATTTTAAACGTTTGTTTGTTGTTGATTTTTCATTATCTGCCGCTCGAAATGAATGAAAAATTACAGTGAAGGTTGATTTCGCGTGGAATCCCTCGAATGCAGTAGTCAGTTGGCATATTAATGCGGACTGAGTGACGTCTGGTCGCTTTTTTTAAATCCCAGCGGTATATGCTCCGGCAAGGAAGGAACTCGAGCCCTGGAGTAGGTTTATGAATTTCGTCGAGAGTACCCGGGCGCTGGCCGTGTACGGCTCAGACCCCCGTCAGTGCCTTAATTGTACGACTTTACGTACTATATTTCGCTGGTGCACTACGACTACGGTATGTAATTTTTACCGGAGCAAACTCTTGAAGGAGCGCCTCTTATTTCAGCGAAGGTAAATTCGCTGAGTCGTGGAAAGCAATGGAAGAAACGTGTGGTGCTTGTCCTTTTTGCCTTTTCAGCATTTTAATAGTATTTTTTTTTCCGTCATTGTCGCTTAGAATCGTAAACAGCTTCCGAAGGTGAGCTCGAAATTGTTAGATATTACGAAAAAATTTAACCCGCAATTTAAATACGTTGGGAGAGACGAAACAGTCACAGACTTTGTCTCTTCACATCATCCAGAATCCACCCGATTGGCAACTCATGCCTGTGGTACATGTATTCCGGATTTTTTTTTTTCATATTATCATTCTTTTTTTTAGAATCCCTATGGCTATGTATATATAGGACAGGGATCATTGTCGAGAATCGAATGAAGATATGATATTTACGTTATCAGACGACTTCCATCCCCGAGCCCTTTTTCTATTCCTTTCTAACGACCATCTCTCTCTCTCTCTCTCTCTTTCTCTCTGACTCTCTGAGTCTTCAAATCTTTGGTTGACCTCAAGCAGAGATCCCATGGGATTCGAGCTAAGCTTCTGACTTTCTTCTTCCCGTGGTCGAGCTGTCGAAATTTTGTCCTAGTATCGCGTCTCTATATACCCAACCTTCAGGAAATACAGAAGTCTGCCACTCTCGAGCAAAGGGAATCCTCTTGATGTAAGATGGAAGGAAATAGGGGAGGAGGACGTTGCGGCATACCATCAGCATAGCTTCCCTCATGGGATATACAAGGAGAAAAGAGGATTGTGACAGAAAGATGTTACCTTTATGGAAGGAAATTTGTAAGCCCGAATTGCTCGTGAATCGAGGATCCCGATGACCTCTGTCTGACCCACACTCTCGAGTTTCTTATACTTTTAGGATTCCTCACTGTCATTTCTCCCAGTGAGAAATGAAACAAAATTACCGAGGAAACGCGAGTTTGCGAGCGGTGGATTAATGCGAAGCGTGCAAATGACAGATTGTCAATTTTTTTCATTCGGACCAACTTTCAAAGACACTTTTCTCTTTTCCATATCGCGAGATTCCTATTTTTCAACCAGTGTGTCTAATTTTTCTTTTTGGCTTTTATTGCACCTTCGCTGAATTTCACAATCCTGTTCCAATGGCCTCACGTTTTTTTTCCGTTATTTAGTCCGTTCGCTATTGGTTACCGTACGCAGAGACGAAAAATCTCTCGTTTTATTCGATTCAGGTTGCTAGAAAGAAGCACGCTGCCAACAGAAATTTAATATAATCGAATCATCCAGATTGGCTTTCTTTTGACATTTTCCTAGAGCTTAATAAACATGGCACCTCTATGCTCATATATTTTTTAAACATTTTTGTTCATCATTCCCTCGACTTATCGCAAAACATTTTATGTTATCGAAATGAAAGTCTATGGACTATAGCATTCCGCTCGAGTGCTTCTCAAAGTTACTTTTTCTCAAATCAGCAGAATGATATTGCTGTGGTTGAAACGGTTTCCGTCTCGCGTAGTTTGGAATAAATCGAGGCGTCCGCGGGTCTCGCGACATTGAGTGCTAGGTACACACTGAATGTCTTCAGCGAATATCCTCAACGGAAATATTTGTAAAGACTGCGTGCTGAACAAGCGACACGAAATGAGAACATTTTTGCATATATTTTCGCGGCATACTCGTTGAGAAAAATGATCAATGAATCGATAACCAAAGGCCATTTCTCGTTCACGAGCCTGGATCAAATTTCATTCAATCAATTTCTCCAGATACTTTTATTTTCACCATCGTGTCTCTTCGTTATTTTTCTCATTTCCTGCGTGGGACATTTTTGCTCAAACGCTGAGCAGGATTTTCTCTTTTGCCTCGGTATCTCATTAGTTTGGGTATAAAAGCGTCCGCTGCTTATACGTTTGAATAGCATCACAGTCGAGTAATTTGATAAGTCACTCGAATAGGCTCTTTGTTTATTCGAACAAATATGCTCGCAAGACTCATTGAACGAAGTCAAAGAAAATTATGAACTCACGTTTGATGTAATTCCTGTTTTCAATTGCTTCCCACCTTTCCACCACGTGAATACAGCTGGAGGTGTGGAACCTGTGCTCCGGCACGTGATATCGTATTTTTTTCCAGCGGAAACTTGCCTTCGTTTCGTACCGATGTGAACACTCAGTGGCTTCACTGTAACGATCAAGCAAACAGACATAAATGTACTTGTTATTGGAAACGACATGGCTGAATTTTATTTCGTCCAAATATAAGTTTTTTAACGTTTCTCCAGGCTTTAATTAATTTTTAAAGATACGTGTGTATCGAACTGCAGCTAATGCAGACGGGGACTGCAATATGCGTTTATATCTGACAGTGCAAAATTTTAGAAAATGCGAGGAATCCTTGTTGAAGTGAATTTATGAGAATGGGACTCATTTCCACTCGGAGTTTCCACTCGTAATTGTTGAAAATGCCAGCAGCCTGGCTTTTGAAGTGTTGCCGCAATAGTTGGTGTTTATTTCATGCCCGATGAATATGAATTTTCATGAACACTTGTCTCGAGTAATTGCGGTAAAGTAATTACTCATCTTACGTAATAGACGATAAATAATAACTGTAATTCATGGATATTTAAAATAATTCAAAGTTGCATAGCAAATCATGTATTTGTTAGAGGTGGCAACAATGCTCGTTCAACTTCTTTCGCATTCATGTCCTAATTAGGTCGTCGAAATAGCTGTGTTTGAGCGCGTCGTTACAGGTTAACAACTTGGCAATAATAGTTTGCGAACGATAGTATTATAACTCTCGTCGGTGCAGAGGACGAGGAAGCAGTGGAGGTACAGACGCAATTGCCGAGGCTAGTGAAGGATAATACATGAACGCGCGAGCTAATAACAATACGAGACTATTATCCGCCTAAAGTACATGTGTATTTCTAACAAATGAGAGAGCCAGCATGAAGGGAGAGACAGTGGGCCAGCTTGCCACGGATATTTCACATTTCATTGTGTCGCCGATAGCGCGATAGTAATCACCCCACGCGAACCGAACATCGCTCACGCGTGCGGACGCGAGAGATTATTGCGGCGATTAAAGGGTTCAACGGAATTATCTAACCGTTATTAAACTTACTGCCCTATCTCACGTACTATCTCATTATCCGGAAGGCATGTACAATATACTTGTACGACCCTCCGGTCCCTTGGAACTTTACGGGCGTGAAGATTAACTTCTCGTTGACTGAAAAGATTGAGTCCAACATTCTCGAGTTTCTTGGCCTGCTCAAGTTTCCAGTGTCATTCGTTTAAGTGACAATATAGATTCTTGCTGTTTGTCCACTGCTGAAGCTGCTGTTGAAGAATTTTCATATCAATTCATTAGTTCCTATCGTCGTTCCCTTTCATGCTTCTCGTTTGCTGCTTTTGCCAGGTGTCGTTCGATCCTCGTCTCATGGTTTAATTTAGAACGAGTCTCGATGAATTTCATCCCCTGGAACTATGAGTCAATTATACGAAACTTCATTCGGTCAGGCAAGTTTACTTTGGAAACAACCGGTTGAATTATTGCCGGAATTTTGAGACAGTTTGGAG
Source organism: Hyposoter didymator (assembly GCA_037952995.1). Lineage (NCBI taxonomy): Eukaryota > Metazoa > Arthropoda > Insecta > Hymenoptera > Ichneumonidae > Hyposoter > Hyposoter didymator. The sequence goes on along the minus strand of JBAJMU010000003.1, from coordinate 7,735,859 downwards.
ATTTCTCTTGTGTGTACGACACAGTCGTTTTCAAATTATTCCTCGCTCGGTGGATGGTGAAATATGCGAGTCGCGAGGTTGACCCATCTTTCATGCACGTTTATACAGTATATGTATGGCTCAGCGCGGCATGATCTGCCATGACAGTGTTAGGAACGGTATTTTTCGTGAAAAGTTTCCTCGTTAAGCGCGTTGCTTTGGACAAGCGAAAAAGAGCAAGAAACTTCAACAGAGCGAGCTGGATGTGTCATTTCACTGTATTTCCCCGTTGTTGGCACCGTTTGTAGAATTTCCTCTTTAGTTCCTATCGTCGTCTCATTGTCGAGCGAGGATTCCTGCGACGGCATGACGAGGAAAATCAGAAAACTGTAACTATGGAAACAATTACGACGAGGCTCGCCCCAGCGTTCGCGAAGCTGCATACTGTCAATAAAGAAAAGTCCAGTGAAGAAAAATTCTTATATAAGGTGTGTCGATGACTATTCAACAACATGGAGGGGAATCGTGCTAATCATTCATTAACTTGCTCCCAACAATTTTTCAAATGTACTGTATGAACAAATTTCATAAAATTGAGAAAATGATGGAATGTGCATTTCGGAAAGAAAAGCGTTTTGTGCGGCCTTCTTCGGAACTAGCAAACGAGAAATATATTGCATAAGGACCGCTGTTCAGCAACGAAGAAGCCTGTAGCCAGTAGTATACTTATTTAATTACAGCAGCAGCACGAGACATGGCAAAGTGGAAAACCTCGGACGGTGAATTATTTCAAGTTTAGTAGGGTCCAGGCGCAAGGAGAACTGAAACGGTGGCGGATCGTTGCCAGCACCGGGTGCCGTGCTGTTGTAACGAGCTTTTATGCTATCGCGAGACACACGCAACGAAACTACCATATACGACAACCACCAAGAGTACCAAGCAATAACCGTTTAAACGGAGGTCGATGCCATGCTGCAAGAAAGATAGCAAAGACGAATGTCTTCTCGCCGGAAGTGTGGACTAAACGACGCCATTTTGGCTTTGTGACCTGTTGAAAAGGGTCATTATGATACCGCAATAGAGCAAACCGTTCTGCAGCACCAACGTTGCTTCCACTGTATCTAGATTTTTTTAATAGGTGCATTGAGCTCTTATGTATGAAGTCTATAGAGCGCGAATCATTTTTCCTCCGAAAACAAGATCCTCCGAAAACAAAATTCTTTATCATTCAGAATTTCCATCGATTGTCCGTTCGGTTCTCAGAGAAAGTACGCGATGACGTTCATCAATCTTTGCTATTTTGGGACTGAAGAATAATAAGTAAACAATTAGTTTCGTAGTCAAGGTTCCGGCATGGAAATCGTTTGCAGCAAACATTTTCGAGCGACCTGATAAATGTTTGCTCGTCGTGTAGAATAAGTACGGAGCGGTTTAAATTCTTCGCAGAACCGACGCGTCTGACCACGTCGGGATTTATCTCCTTGCAGCTAAGGCGAGCGAAAATGTATTTTTACTTGGTATCAGCATGAAACGGACGAATAAGTATTGTCAGAGAAGAAAAAAAGCGCTGACATCGATTTACGGGAATATCCTCGAGAATTGTATGTGTTACGCTGACAAGTATCGAGTGGTTTCTTCGAGTACTTTTTATTTTCTCACAATTCTATATAGTGCCAAGTACTGATCCCTTATCGGTATCTTCGCGACTTTTAGCCTCGCAGTTCGGGCTCGTGGAATTCGCTTACGGTTTTACAATGCAACAGCAGCAACAACAGCGTCAGGAGTATCTGAAATCGAGACAGATGCAGCATCGAAAACCAAAGGGAGAGAGATAAAGATGGAGGGGGAAGATTCGCAACTTTTGGGTCGGCTTCTCTTTCCTTTTTCTTCGCTCTATTCCCCTCGCTTTATCTCTTCCTTACTTCCGCGTTTACCGGAACCACGTCTGCCATCACGTATCCACGTTTCTACCTCTTGAATGTTTGTATACCTTTTTCTCTTCTCATTCTTTTTTTTCGCTTCCTTCGCTGCTCCGCATACGGCTGTGAACCGCATGAGTACCGGGTAAAACTTTCGAGTCCCAACGACCTCAAACCCTCAGTTTTCCCTCTCTCAGCCCCTCACGCTTTCTTGTCTCTTTCACGTATTGCCCTGGCAAGTGAAAAAGCAGTGCTAGAGCCATAAAAATATACAGGAATATAACGATACCAATGGGGTGTCCACGGGAAGAAGCTAGAAGCTTCGGGGCGAGGAAAAGGGGCGGCCGCGGGGGTGAGCTGTTTGGTAGAGCTACGGAAGCAACGGCATAACGTCTGCGGGCCTGTTATGCGATGAGGCCGATCTTATGCGCAAAGTCGCCTTCCGCCATCTTACGACTTCACGGGACATGATTTAATTTAAACTTGTTTGACGGAAACTTTTCGCGAGCTGAATCTCTTTGCAGTACGAGACAGCGAGAGTCGTCGCCTTAAACGAATTCGAATCCCTTGCGTTCGCTCTCACCAACTTTTCCCACTTTCTTTCTCTCTCATTCTCTCCGTTTTCTTTTTCATATTTTTTACTTTCCCGTTCTCTCAATTGGACGGATATAAATTTTAATTCGTTCTAATTGAAAATCTCGTCCCATATTTAGGTCCCCTGCACCGGGATTCCGGTGATTCTCATTTTTCAGAGCAACTCGGTTTCATTCTTTTACAACAATGACTGTACACTATTATTCGTTTCAATTAACACCGACCGATAAAAACATGACCTTTTTTTCTCCATGTACCAACCGTTACCGCAACTGGTTTATGTTCTTGCTTCCGTTAACATTATTGTCCTGGTCCACTGCATCTTCTGTTCGAGTTTCAATGTCATTGGACGGCCAATCGTTATTGTTGCTTGTCTATTAGATTTCCGTCAAGTTTTGTATTTCAGAATTGGTTACATTCTGTGATTTTTTCTCCTCGTTACAATTAATCAGGAACCCTCACGATCAAGGAAACGAGTGCGTGGATTTCGAAAAAATTAGACCATCGGTGTATTTTTTTTTCAAACGATTCACCGCGTGTCACACGTTCGGTCAGGAGGAATAAAATATTTCGCAGGTGCTGAACAAATAGTCTGGTTCATTGTACAATATTTGATAAAAAGGGGTTTGGGCACTCTGAGGAATGAAAAGGAGTTTTGTGCTGAAGTGAACAAAAGCATGATGGGGTTGAGATATATTCGAGAGACGAGATGTTCTATATCCTCGTGACACCGTCGGCGTCCTGGGTTTCACGTCATAAAATTTAATTTAATATCGTCGAGGCGCACTACTGCTGCTGCTGCTGCTGCTGCGTTGCAGGATACGACGAGTCGTAGTTGTTTTCCGTCGCCACGGATACGTTCGGTGCTGCTACTGCGTTGCTGTTGCAGCACATCTCGTTCAGCTTGTGTGCCACCAATTCGGTTGTTATTAATGATAGCAGCGAACCACCGTCGCGGGTTGATTGGTTTTCGACATGCCAGTCGCGACCACTGCACCCTGCTACATCCGTGAAACGAGGACCCCCTTTCGCCAACCCACCCGCTAAGTTTCCCCCCATCACCCATCCTTCGATTTGCACAGTTTTATACGTTCACTTAATGGATGAAAAATGTTTGGAATTTCAATATCACGCTTCGTGGCCCACATTCACGTGCTCCACACGCGTGCATATCTATATATTTACTTGTATATGCTATTCAATTTTTTATTGCTGCGCACATACGAATTTGTTATACGCAGCTATTAGGTTTTTAATTTCAACAGCAGGAATAGCCCGGTGAGAACGAAACTCGTAAAAGTCGATACACACGCACATGCTTCGATATCTTGGTTCGCAAATATTAAGATTTTTTATAGTAGATTTTTTTTGTTTGTATATTACGAATGAAATGGCGTAGTTTTCAAATCGGAAGAATTGGGGCCTATATCGATAACGAGAGTGAACAATTCGTGTGATTTATTTCTGTGTTCCGCGGATGTAAAGAGGGTTCATGCATGCATGGATTTCATATGTACTCACTGTAAAGCTCGATGGTAACGGTAGCCGAAGCAGGTCGAGTAAGATTGGTGTTGCTCGCCCTGCACGTCAGGTTCGTGTTGTGGTGACTCCTGGCGAGGCCTTCGAGCGTGACGCGGTTTACCGTCACGAAATTGATCTCGCCGTTGGTACCCCGAATCTCCCTGACTTCGTAGCTCGAGTTGATCAGCTGAGAACCGAGAAACCACGCAACCCTCGGCTTTGGTCTGCCTGTCGGTCAGAAACGTCAGATACATGCAGTCAATGACATCGTTCCGTCAACATATCATACCCTGTCAGCCTGCCATTTTCATTATACGAACGAAACTATAGAAAAGAGGGAAAATTTCTTCCTCGAAGCTGAGGCCGAGTCACGTGGTATCAATTTTTTTCATTGACTCACAAAACTAAAGGGAAAAGGTGCATTTGTAACACTTTAAAATCCGTAACTTTCAGTCTTGGACCCTACGAGCTATGATGGGACGTTCCCCTTTTTATTCAAAAGTTTCTTTTTATCGTTAAGCTACTGGAGCAGCACAAAAAATGAAAATTTGTCAGCTCTTTGTAGTCCCTTGGGACATTGCTGGATGTGAAAAATGTATGAATAGCAATATTTCCATAAATTCACAAATTCCACGTGAACAAATAGACATTTTGCGTAATCGCAATAGCAATTATTTTACAAGCTCAATATCCACTAATGAAGAAATATTTTTTTCTCTTTTGAATATGCTTCGTTTAGTGATTTGTATTGAAAAAATGTAGAACCTTTTTGTATACCGAGTCCCTAAAGTTTACGTTTCAATTCGTAATCGGTGAAGTTGAAGCTCGAAGGATGACACAATTCGAGTCGATTGCACACCGAATAACTGACATACGTGAAACTTTCACCGATTCTTCTACTCCTGAGACCTTTCTCTGTTCCGGTTCGATTCGATGTTGTATCGCGAACTACATTATGAAAGCGAGTAAAATCCCAAGAGGCAGGGAAGCGCATATCGTAAGCGAGCGAATTTTCGCATTTAAATGTTTTGTCCATTTTACATCCAAATTCGTTCCGACAGTAACCCTCAAATTGCGGAAAAATATTCCCTATACCAATAAATCTTTCAGAGTGGTCAGCACTTTGGAGTTGAAAAGAAAAAACACTATTTTAGGTCCATCGCTATTCTCGCTGCTAGAAATGAAAGAAATCTTTAAGATAATTTGTGAAATGGTCAAGCCAAGACCAGAGTGAGAGGAGAAATTCAATTTTTTGCCGGATTGATTGATACATTTATGCTATAGAATTTTAGAAAGAGAGAAACGCAGACAAGGAGATAGAAACGGATGGAGAGACTTGAAGGACGATGATGATATTCATGGCATCTTGTCAATCAGGCTACTGATCTCCGCTTATTTGCACATGAACGTATATATATATATGTACAGTTAACGGAGTGTGCCCTTGAGCCCGCACGATAATTATCGCCTCAGAGTTGACCCTAATTATCTATACACCGCATCCGTTGTCTCTATTCTCTGTGCCTGCTGTCAACTCTCGAGTTCTCCGATATAGATATCGATAAACCATATTCGTATGCATTTAACGTAACACATAGCTCTGTGTGTTTGCTTCGAACATCCATCTACTGGTATTTGGTACTCGGTCCCTCGTCCTCAAATTCAAAGCTAGTCGATGTCTATTGACTCGCTTACACGTTACCTTCCTCACGACTAACCAGATCTACAAGTCTCAAGATCACTCCTTCAGTCACGTACTATTGTATGTGTATGCACATGTATCTAGATATATATACATGAACTCTCGCTTTGTACGTTTTCGAAAGATGGTAATTGCATGGGAATGCCTTCATTTAATTATATCAATCACCCCCTTCAATTGGTGCTTCCCGAAACGCTCACCCTCAATTACAAACTACGAAGCTTTCGGAAAATTAAAAGTTACACGTACTGGAAATTTATAAATTTCAACCAAACAAGATCCGCCATGATCAGTGCTCATCGCTCCTATCGCTTTTTACCGCTGATAGGAAATATTTTCGAAATTAAATCAGCAACGACATTTCATGATGAATTTCACTTCACATTGTTCGAATTCACGGAGGGCAGGCGTTTTGAGCATTTTTTTTCAGTTATGCATCGTTAGTGAAACATGATAACCATGCAGTCGAGCGAGGCTGAAAAATTTTATGAAATATCCACTCATCAATTCGAATAGGAACTCGCGTGGATTCCAGCACCATGAGAATTTTGAATTTTAGCATTTATGGATTTTTGAAAATCAAAGCTGCAGCGGTTTTGGCCGATGGCGACATTTCTATCTTCAAAGAGCTGTAATTCGTTACTAAATACTCGAGGGATACATGAAGCGCTTTTCCGTTTCTCGTGAACTGTTGTTCAGTAAATATTCGACACAATTCGATTATTTAAGCGACATTGGAATTGAAAGTGGATAATGCTATATAAGGGACGTAATTTCCCGATGGAAATCATTGGGGAAATGGGATATATATGAATAAATGGATTTAATTTTGAAAATAATTCGACAGCTAGATATTTTTTTAGTCCTTCTTCGATATTGGCTCCTATAGTTCATAGTTATGTTTGCTTTTCAATTCCTGATGCATCCATTGCGGAGTTGGCACACAAAATTTGCTCGCCTTTGATACCCGACAATCCATCATCACGGAGTGATCGATAATCCATCAGGATTTGATGGGATCAAAAAGTGTTAAAACACTTTTAATCTCAGGATTCGGTGACTGGTGAAACTTACTGGTATTTAAAGTAGAATTTTGTGACGTTGGGCTCTGTATAGCAGGGATAAATATATTGCGCGTAACTCGACGACGTGGTTAAACATTTACGTGCATTGACCGGTAAACTGTGTGAACATGTACACGATAGTTGGTTTGTGTCTTTCTCGTGCTCTGGGTGGGAGTGCAAAAGTGATTTTGCATCGGGCGTTAAAACAAACATTTTACGGGTGCCGGGTGACCATTCGTGTGCCATGGCACGCGCCACTTTGCTCTCGCCACCATCCTGCAAGCTAACCTTCCTCTGCATCAGTATCGATACCACGTTCAGGCATCAACAGCACCACCTGCGTGTTGTTCGTAATTGCATTTTGTTATACGAAACCGACCCACTGTCAGGTCCATGAATAAATGCAAAAAAAACGTGATTCACGAGCGATAAAAACATATGTTTCGAATTATGTCACTACACGATACATAATTTGAAATCGAGCAATCCTTTAGGCGGAAATGGAGAATTGTTTACTAATTTTTTTTATTCATTCGTTGGAAAATTTTCAATTTGGATTTTCAGTTCTCAATGCTTTACAATCCTTGCTGGATTAATGGGAAAAGTTCAATCCCAGTTTCAAATTGCACCTCCTTCACGCCGAATCACGCTTCGATTCTTTGTATTTAATGCATGGATTTTCAATTTTCAATATTTTTTATTTTCCATGATATCCAGTGACCATAAGCGATGAAAAAAAAATTCGCTATTGAATTTGTTGCCATATATTCTGGCAGTTTAATGCGCGGGTTTCGGTTTTTCGTAGTCTGATTTTCTAACTATCCAGTGACTTTTGAAGTGTTATCTTCAGTTTTCTCATTACGTGTTCACACAGCTTGATCGCAATTGAATGATGTCGTAAAATGGATTGCTTTGGTCCCATGAAATTGTAAAATTTTTTGTCACCTCAACGAAGAGCGAAATCGTTCGATTTTTTGAAACGTTCTTATATTCACAGATATGGAATTATTGTTCGCATGAAAGCGGCAAACGAGTTGCCATGAGCACACAGTAGTGCGGAATGTCCCGCCAGCATGAATAACCAAACATTGCATCCGCGTCGGTAGCAAAGTGCTCGCTGGAATCCGAAGCAGGCGCCATTGTTGGTATTTGTGGAGTACGCGGGGCTGGCAACATTGCGCATGATTTTATGCGACATTGCAATAAATTGAAGGTAGAAACTCTGGAGTTGCTCGGTATTGTATTCAATATCGCGCGATGAAAGAACGCGTCGTCTCTCTCGTGACGGAAATTTCCAAGTTACTAAGCGATTTCCACGCTTCGAAATATTTTCGTTTGGTTTTCATAACGCGTTTTATTTTTACTACTTTGATCGACAATGGATTTACCAAAGCAAGAAATTAATCCGTTAGGGAATGTAGCAACAAATTTCGTATTTATTTAAAGATAAAATCATTTCAATTTCGTTTTTTTTGTCCGTGAGATTCTCATTTTCGCAACTATTAGCAAATTCTGTCGATACTTCGCTGAGAAAAAAGTTGGACAAACTTTTGCATTCTGTCCGATTATCGATTTCTAGCGCGTACAAAAAACAGTCGAGTTCGCAGCGAAATTATACTTATGCCGCGACGCGATAACTCGATCATGCAGCGATTGCCAATTTTTTTCTTCCTTCCAATGCACGTTTATTCTTCATTTGCAAGAATATTCGTTTTCACGGTCGGACGATTTTTCCACTTGCGATGGACACGATAATTCGGAGCTCCGAGAAACACGCTGGACGATATCGGGATAAGTTAACGCACCGGAGGGTTACGGGAAGAGAAGGCTAATGCATCGAGAAACAGATCTCTCTATATTTTTGTCTGTGTATATATGTTTGGGCGGATAGAGTAAGAGATTATGTCGATACACGAGTGTGGAAACTGAAAAGAGGGAAGAGGAGATTGGAGGGAGGATACACTGTCAGGACGAGGGTGAATAGGCGACAGCAAGGAGGATAGGGAACGAGGAGAGAAAGTATAGGATGGGGAGGGAAGTGCATTGGGTATAGTCGTCGTTTCGCAGAGTCGCCGAACCATGGCTTCCTGTTCCGGGAGGAAATAACAATTACTTTTGGGGCTATCCCGGGTAGCACACAAAGTATTCGTCTACAACATATACATATACATACATAGCTTGCTATATTACGTACGACGTACATGGATATATGTACGTGAGTTTGCTCTTAAGCTCGAGGCAAAGTTAAATGTGCGTTCACCTTAATGCTTAGCCACAATTTTTCTACCTCACTTTTCCTTCTCCTTAACGATACTATATACTCGCCATTCTCATAGCTTTAGAAACTCCTACGACTCCACCCCCACTATATATATCAACCTCTCCTTTTCCTTGCCTTTTTTCACGCTTTTCCTAGTCTTTCCTCCTCTTTTTCCTTCGAGTGCCCGAAGGACTGAAAGGAAAAAAACGATAAAGCTGGGCCTGATTTTTTTAAAACTTTACATTGTCCGGATCGAATGAGAAAGCGAACCACAACCGAGAATCTATCTTGACACGTGTTACGATACATGAATATGTAGGATCAAGGATAGTTCGCAAACATGCATCCAATATTGCTCGGATAAATTGATGAGATAACGAGCATACGCATATATTGAGATCAGCAATGATATCGCGTATATATTTGTGATTTTCATTGCGAGGGAGCGAAGCTTTATCCTAAAGGGGGAGAGAAAATATACTTCGAATTTATGCGAAGCTTGATTTCCACGTGATTTTTTATGGGCTGCTCGTGAGAGGAAAAACACGTGAACAGAGGACGTGAGCTTATGAGAGAATCATATGTCAACGCGTATACAGTCTCGTGCACTGAGAAGATACTAAAAACTCTTATTGATTTAATTATCGATAGAAACGGAGATTTTGTTGTTAGGAAAATTGTCATTTCGTTGTATCCAGCCATTCCAGCCAGTGTGTGGTCTAGAACTTTTTCCCGTGCTGTCACATTTAATGATTATTGTGATTATTGAAAATTGGAACGTTCCTTCGTGACATTGTCATAAGGCAATCCTAGTTCTCGATAGCCGTCGTATGATATTGATATTCCAAGAATATTCGAATGTGTGGCTAGAAAAAAAAACGTCACACCGAGCAACATGGAATTTCGCAAAGAAAATGAAATTTGTTTGTTCAACAGTAATATTTATTTGGGACAACAATTGAATCAACGAAACAAAATGAATTTGCTCGTTTGAATTAACAGAATGATTCGGGGAGCGCAGATTTTGTTCTCTTCCTTTCAACAGAGACTTATCGTTGATTCGACAAATTTAGTTTTTTGGTGCATGAATGTAAGAGAAAACGCATGGCCCTTGAGTCGAGAATTTATCAAACGATATAACTGCGACGTGTAGTATATATACACAGACTTCCGGACATCCGGATTAGAGCATCGTCGGTATCTTAGCGAGTCATCCACTCGTGGCACAGTCTCTCACTCGAACTCCTTCAGCTCGTCTTTTTTTCTCGCCCAAGAGTCTTACCCCTATACGTTTTTTTTAATCTGGTTCTTTCTTTTCTCCTACTGGAATTCTGCGTTCCAAATGAAAAATCCCATTTCCCTTAACCGCGGGGACTCCCCTGGCGCGAGGCCAATTCCATTTAGAGGTTCCTGCACATACTCTCGAGGTGGAAAAGCTGCAGAGACGAGGGTGAGGGGAGGATGTACTCGTGGCACAAGTCTCCAAGTGGTTCGCTTCTTCAACCCCTCTTGCTCGTCTTGCACTCCCACAGCGACAAGTGAAGAAGACTTCCCTATAGAAGCTGCGGATCCTTGCGCGACGAAGCATCGAGATAGAGAAAGAGAAAGGGGCGAGCGAAGCAGGAGGAGAAGCAGCAGCAGGAGGATGGCGAAGAAGAGGGGTAGACGAAACGAGAGTGGCAAAGTCGTCCTTCGTTGCTGTTGCTTTGTGCTTTGCTTCTGCTCGTGATGCTCGATGTTCAGACCGACAGAGATGGACGGATTGAGAAAGCTCTCACACTTTTTTCTTAACCTATTTGCGGCGCCTCTTCGCGCGTATAACGCTCCACACTGAATTCCCTCCCTGCTTGCCGTCAACCTATCTGGACTCTTGCCAATGTGATTCGTACATACCGTCATACACGACCGCGGCAACACAGAATGCGTTTATATAGTTGTGATTCTAGCACACACGACTTAAAGTCGTGCTTTTTTACCCCTCCGGCTACGACGGGCGTCGAGATCCGGACGTCCTCGTATACGCGATCTCTCGTGAAATGACGAGGTAAGGATCTTATCCTTCTTCCGATTTTATGGAAGCATTCATCCTCGAGGAAGCATTCTTCACTTCGGTAATGTATTTTTCGTTTTCCCGAGGCTCCTTCCACCTTCCTACTTGATTGAATTCTCGTACTATTATTTCAATCAAAAAAATACTCTTCCCTGTCTCTGTCTTCCAAGTTACAATCCTGCTCTCAACTGGATTAGATATTTCCCAAAATCCATTACTTTTCAAAGTGTCATCATACGATATATTTGCCTGGTCAATCTACAAGAATAATCTTCACATTCAGTCGTCGTTTTTTTACTGTTAGAAATTAAAATATCAATTGCCCACGTCTACGTGCTAAGCCTGTCTTGATCGGGGTTCCCTTTACATTCGTTACGATACTTTCCCATTCAATCGAATTCTTATCGCTTGGAAATTTGAGGCCAGTCTTTGCCTACGCACTTTTTCATTGAATTTTTCCATCGAGTTGGAAATTAATTGAATTAAACCAATGGATGCCAATATGCGTGACGAAAATGGAGGGATTTTTTGGGATCAAGAAAAAAAGATGGAGGATTAAGGAGCACATGGTACCACGAGTAATCTCATCCGCCATTATCGTCTTATCGTTATTACATCGTCCGCTGCGATGTACGATATCTTTTCTTTTTTTTTTTCAATAACCTACTCCGTACCGCACATTCACTATCCGCACACCAGGCATTAATACGAATAATAAATATCAAGGAGACCCGGGCTGGTTTTAATCTGGCAACAATTTTCTCCCCACACTCGCGGAAATCCGTTGGCTATAACGGGACTACTGAATTGCTCGGATAATAATAATCGAACGAATAACCGTGCGCCACGAAGATAGCAACCGCGAACATTATCCTCCCCGTGTATGTCTACTGTAAACCGAGAAAGAACACTTTTCGATATTTTATGACTTTTTTTCGTGTGTGTGTTTTTTTTCTTTCCCTTTTTTATCTCACTCGCTTCTAATATTCTCACGTCCTGATTATCTTTCATAACGTAATGTATTACCATGTACAGTAACTCAAGCTTACCTCCGTGCGACTCACACACGAGCGTCAGATTTGCACCCTCATCCGCATAAGCTATCCGTAGATTACTCATGTCTCGTCTCTTGGTGTCGTAGATTTTTGGAACGGATGGTGGAACTGAAAGCACACGATTTCATTATTCATTAACATTTTACAGCTTGAAAATGTTACGTTTTCTTAGTCAACACAACAGAGTCAAATACGAGGCAGTGAAAGGACAAGGAACCCAAAGTGCTTACGAAACGTTTGTAAATTGTTTTGTTACTATTCATATATTTTTCTGTACCTCCGAAGCTTTGCAATCGGATCGAAGGATCGTCGTATTTTTGAATCGATTATTGAAGTGTTTTCGTGATAGAAAATGCTGTGAATTTGATACTCTTGTTGGTTGAATTGCGGGATCTTGTCACGTCTGTTCATCTCAGTATCCGAATATACGAAGATTCGTTGTTTAAAAATTGGTTGGCTGAACTCTCGTTTCTCTCTCGTTTATTCGTGACTGACGTTTGCCTTGCTCGTCGAACGTCATCAGGTGTCCTCTTTTACGTCGATAACACAAGACAAACAGATGCTGGAGGAATAGAGCACAAGAGAGCAGCGTGCAACGGCGGAGATAGCTCGGTTGCCGGCGGTGTACCATACCGCTTGGTTGTTCACAGCGTGGTAAACATGCAACGTTTTGTTGACTTGTGCTTCCCGTTGGACTGAAAGTCGCTCGAGCGGCACAACTTGCTCACGGCTATTGTCATTGCGTCGTGGGACAGTTTGCCTTTGCCATATACGTTATAGTGTCGACACATAAACAGGCAGCCTGAAAAGTTGAGCGATAGTCGCGAATGATCGCTGGATTATTCTTAGCAACAAATTTTCCATACAGCACGTTTCCATCCGTTGCATTGCTGATCAGAGACCGAAGAACTCGTGCAAGTAAAAATCGTCCGCGAAGATTAAAACACAGAGAACGTGTAGTTCCTAAAAATCTAATTACAAGATTTTTTTTTACATTTTGTATAGTGATCCGATGATACTGCGAGGGCTGAGACGCCAGGCTGCCTTGGGCATATATATGTAACGGTTCAGACTCACGGACGTCGGGCGAACGAGGTTCACGATAGTAACCTGGCTCGTTCGTTATTGGTCCGTGTTTGCATGCTGGTGCTTTTCCTCGAGTCCGTTGGTTGCATCCGCGGGGCATCGGCAAAACGCTCGATGCGAAAGAGGCCAGAGAATTTCCCTGAGATGTACATGCATGCGCCGAGAGCAGAGTGAAACGAAGATACGTATAGGTAGAGATGGAAAGGACGTGAGGTCCTTTCAGCCAAATTCGATAAGCACGGCAGGTCACGATGGAAAAATATTTTGCATATGCTTCTATATGTGCACCTGCAAGTCCTGGCACACCTATTCTCATACTTCGCTTTCTATATTGGTCCTCCATAAGGAAGCACGTGCCTTATAGATATATGCATGCAGGCCAAAGGTGTTTGCTTCTAAAGTATAGTCGAGTCTTTGTTATGTGTCACGAGTCCTGTAATTTCATTCGGACACCCACCGAAACGGGCTTTGCGTTTCCAGTGAAGAAAAGGTTCACGTGCACGTAAAAAAGGGTCTCCTCAATCGTGTTGGGCTCTCTTGACGTCCGTGTACGCTACACAATCGACAAAAAAACAAAATGAACTTTTTATATTCATATATTTTGAGCTTGCCTGAACAAAACGAATTGTCTTTTCTCGTGTTGGCCTCTACTATTGCAAATCAATAAACGTAGTAGAGCCACGACGCCAAGTAATGCGTTGACAACGACGGGTTCAAAGTTATAGCTACAGAACCATCGTCTTTCACGATTATGTACTTGAAAATCCTTAAACTTTCATCATGAACTCTTCCGGAAAAAGTCGTGGTGGTGCTCTGGGGTTAGCGAAATCGAAAATTCTCACACTGAGGGGACGATTTATTTATATGCACCAGAATTTGTTAACTGCTAACAATGGTAAAGTTGGATACGGTGAAATAAATATTTTGTAACATTTAATGATAACAGGTGGTGGTAAAAAATACTATTTTGACTATAAACGAATTTTGTAACAGTTAATAAATTTTGAATAAAAGTACCAACATATTACTTCGCTATGAATAAACTGTTTTCTCAGTGCACGGATCTGGTACAGAAATAAAAAACGATTCTATAAAAAAATATACTCTATGCACGATACATTAATAACTCAGAAGATATGAACAAAAGCTCAGTAGGTTCGATGTAAAATTAGGTTCACGGTGAATATTTTCTACTTTTCGTTGAATTTTATGGCTGGTAAAATCTCTCGGTGAGTCATATTCCCTATACGCCTGTTCTGTGTGCCTCCAATTAATGATATTGCTCTGTAATGACAGGTATCGCACGATCCTGCGAAGGGGCTGATCATTCCAATAATTTTATTATTATTTGAAATAATAAAATGTAACGATCGCAGTTTTCACAATAATAATAGTTGAGCAGCTTCATTACATTTGATTTAAATTTGTACAGATTCAACAATAATTAAAAATTTTACGCACTCATTGCGAACGCATTGTTTACGAAACATTTCCACAATTTTCGTGCCAACGAGAAATTATATTCTCGGACGCCCGATGTATGTTAATATTCTGCAATATTCTGCATATTGGTTACGCACGCTCTTTCCAACACCCTCGAAATATTTGTTGGATTTTCAAGTTTCTAAAGTTTTTAGATTCAGTCTAATTATAATTTTGGCTCTTTCCAAATATTTTCAAATCCGCATTTTCGTTTACTTATTTATTATTTATCATCACAGTTTTTTCTTCTTTTCTCTAACATGTACTTGCGGATGAGGTCTTCGTTTTACGATTGTTGGTTGGGTTTATGGACGAACGTACAGTGCTGTTTCGAATGTAATTTCGATGTCATTATTCGGACTTTGAAGCTGGCGACGAATATGACGTTTGTGGGAGTGGAGAGACGCTGGAGTTTTATGAGAGCTAAAGTTCCGGATCTCCCTGAAAAAAAGGAAGTGTTGGTAGCACTTTTGTAAATATTTTTACATTTCTCCATGGGGAATCCTTCGAAATTCATCGCCCATTTCACCACTTTCTTTTCAGTCTCAAGCGTCTCTCGTTTTTATCGCTTGTACGTCCTTCCTCCCTTTTTCCCTGCTTTCTCTACCTTTGGTCTGTATAGACCGTGTGGTCGCTGCCACAAGATCGTTTATTAATGAAATGAAGTGCTTCTCGACGCAAGGAACAGTCTCGATACGAAAAAGCTATTTTTCACTGTCTACCTAGACGACCAGGCGACGAAGGAAAATAGAGAAATTCGCGCTCGTGGTCGCCGTTGCCTTGTTTTCGTTCGGATAAGAAATGCAACATTGGAATTTTTAGACGAATTGGGTCGAAAGTCTTAATAATAGAACAGAGAAAAGATGCACGAAGAGGGAAAGTACGAAACCTTGACGATTCATTGTCATGAAATGAAATGTTGTCAAAAATATTATAATCATTCAGTTGTCATCCAATTCGTTGGCAATATCGCATTTTTCTATTCAGCGAACATAGAAAAATAGAATAAAAATAAAAATTAGTCTAAAAAAAAACTTTTCCGAGGGTTAATTCGTTTTGACACTTCGAAGTGTCAGAGTGTTCGTATGTTATGAATGAGGCGTCGTAGATTGACATGGGCCTGACGCATAATTGAATTTTCGGATACGAATGGAAATGCATGTTTCTTGTATCTTCACAACTTCCACTCAATCGCATAAACGAGGGTCAACTCAACGGTTTTTAAGGGAAACATGAGAACAAGAAACTCTATGATTTTCCTTGAAAAGCAGAATGACCTCACCCTCTAGTCGCATTGTGGAAAGCCACCAGCGTCATCTCTTTTTTTCCTTTTTTCATCTGCTTCCTGAAAACTCCACAACCCCTTTTGCGATAAATCCGTCACTTCTTCTCTCAACACTTTTTTCCCTTCGTCGCCTTTTCGGCCATAGCTCTGTGCGGCATTCCAACTGCAGCTCGTTTTCTCGCTGCTTTAACAGCAACTTGCTGCGAAACTGTTACGACGTCGTAGAAATTTCTAGAAAAAATTTCTTCCGATCGAAAATCTTCTCACCGTCTCTTCGTTTTAATTTTGTTTGCTCAATTGTGGTTTTTCTCCCGTCTGGTTTTTCAGTTACGTCCTGAAATGTTTCGCTTTCTTTGAAAATTTCATCATTCCTCGTTCTTATTCATACGGGAGGCTAAAATATTCTCGTCCGACGATCGCACCACCTTCGTCTTTTCTCAACAACAAAGTGTATGAGAATTTCACGATGCCAAAATATTGAAGTACCTCGAGCTCTCTCCATTCATTTCCCGGACTTCTCAGTTTGCGCAACACTCGCTTCTAGAAAGAGGAGAGCTAGTTCCTTTTCCGTTACGAATTATACCCATGAAGCTGCAAGTGCAGAGAATCTTGTATCATGTACCAGATATGTATCAAGGAAACGTGAACATGGGCGAAGAAAAACTGCATATGTGTGATTCCATGGCTGCTTCGATGTCGTTCCTCCCAGGCATGCATGCCTGTGAATTTTTTCTTCAATTTCCATCGGTATTGGAATTCATTATTCGGTGGATACGGACAGTCGGGTATACGCCGAGAAAAGGAAAATATATTGGAAATTGAATTTATTGCTATATATACGTATATGTGTGAAATAAATCGGAATGTAGGAAATGATGTCGGAAGGGTGCATGAATTTATCGCGTCACGAATGTACACTGTGTATGGGATTTCGAATGCCTGAGAATAAAAAAGCAATACGAAAAAATTAGGCTAGGAAATGGATGTCTGGTTGGGTTTTCGATGGTGCAAGAATTTTTTTTCGCTTTTATTACGTCAGAATTGTTACCGATGATTTAATGATGAAAATAAAATTGACTGAATAAGCGTGTCTGGTTCGGAATCTGGTATTTTGGTATTTTGGGTTTTCTGCCAACGTGCCAGCATGAAATTTTTTGGTTCCAAAAAAAACTTTTTCCAAATTACCGAAGAATTTCTCGTGTGAATAGCTCAACCGTACGGTACGTTGTAGTGTATGCGATTTTGCTATGCGATCAAGCAGAGGATGATACCGTTGAGAGAATAAAGTTTTCTCGGAAATATTGGTTCGGCGACCCAGAAGATTATTTCTTTGAATTCTCCGCAATAAAACAATGGTTTATACTTATAGCTGATGAAAACGGTATGCAGCTCTTGCTTGGATTCTCTTCCTTTAACTATTGCACACATATAGAGAAAAGCCCAAGGCAAAAGAGAAGATTTTCAAAGATATATGTATAGAAAGACATTATCCGAACGGAACAATACGAAAGAAAAATCTCTTTGCTCCCTCGTTCTCTCGAGTTTCCTTAGATGCAGAGCACAGAGACGTCTCCTGGAGTACCCGAGGGCGTCTCGTGATTCCTGGATAAACACGATAAAAGCTATAAATGCTGGCATTTACGCGAAAGCTCTCGCCTGGAACCGAAACACTTCGCTTCTCTATCTCCCTCTCTCTCTCTCTTCCTCCCTCTCGTCCTTTTTTCTTCTTTTCATATAGCTCACGAACCTGGCTATAATATCACAAGAGATTACGTTCCGAAATTTATTACGACTAGTGCACAAGCATCACCTTCTATAGCAATATCTTCAGTAAACACCGTTCCCTTTACGTGCCACCAAAATTGAAATTGTCACGATACAACCGATCCCGTATACGTGGCAAAATCGACCCTGAATAAACGTTCTTATTGCAAATAACAGTCTCGCGTTTAGAGTCACGCTGTTGACGAATTTTCATCAACTTGTGTGAACGTTTGGTGCCTATGGCGTGTACGAAACTTTCAAACGTTGATGAGGAATAAAAATGTCCAAATGACTTGAGAGCTCTCGTTCGATGAATTTTTCCATCGCCTCCCATCAGCTCGTGCTCTCATTCGAATCAACGGGTGCATAGGGCACGACAGTTTCGGGCTAGGAATTATCTGAAACTAGCCATCGCTCCTAACAACAATAGATCGAAGAATAAGCAAAAAGTCGCTGTTAAAAAAAGCCGAAGAAAAAAAGGGATCGATGTTCAGGCAGCTGCGGAGCCAGTGACGAAAAAACGATTTTCACTGTGAAAATAAACAGAGACAAAGTGACGCGTACGATAAGGAACAGCTAGGGGGAAGAGGACAGACAGGTATGCCGTTTCTGTTTAGCTCGAACCGCGAGTTCTCGAAAGAGGCTATCTGTGAAGTTTAACGAGACGGCGTGGCTTGAAGCGACAACGTGTAAACCGATCGAGCGAGGATGAACAGAGAATCTCTCTGCGGGTAGCCCATAGTATATATACCACCATCACAGCTGGTATAAGGCTTGCTCGACCGAGGAAAATATATTGCTAATAGGGTTGCAACACGCCCCGTTAGCCGAGAGTAATGCCTTACCACATCGGCACACACGTTAAACCCGCTTAACGAACTCCATATACAGTCTCCTACTACATATTCTAAATCTATCTTTCTCCCTCTCTCCCTCATTATGTTTCTTCCGAATACCTTCATAACTATATCGTGCGAATGAACCAAATTTTCTTCACTTTCCCTTCCACCCTTCGCGTTGTTCGTGTTTCTCTTATAATTATGCCCCTCTTAACTCATGAACAGATTATCTCCGTTGCTGCTTCGATACAGCCTACCACGCCGCATTATTATCCAGTCATTTCGTAAATCCGCGGCCAAATTTTATTCGGAAACTTGCTCGTATACGTCATATTATAAAATACTAAGTCACAGCCCACGTTCGTGCTACTATAAACCTTGAGCAGTTAAAAATGTCTCAATGTGTGCGAGAAAACTTTCCTGCTTTCGATGATTGAGAGAGATTGTGACGTTTTGCAAGTCTGTGAATAACCCTCGCCGCTGCCAACGTTCTGTGTCACCCAGAAAAATATCCTCCATTATAAAATTTTTTTGTCTCTTTTTAACGATATTGCGTTTAATTATTGCGATGAACGTTTCGATGTTTTTGTCACGGTTGCTTAATTTTATTTTACTAGTTTTGTTTTTCTGATTAATAGATCGGACGATTCATGGATTGCGAATCGTCTTTCAACGCATTAGAACGTACTGCAAAAAAAATGAGAAGCATAACTCTTGTTGAAGCCACATAAGCTCCATAAACGCGCATGTGATTTTAATCTTGATTTATTCATATTTCGTCTCTCTCGTGTCCTGGGCAAGATTTCGATAACCAGAACTTTGAGGATTATGCAAATTCAGGATGGAAAAGAAGCGTACCGGAGCACAGCTTCGATGTGTCTGCGCTGGTAGGGGAAATATATTGCTCCGGAAGATAAGGGGAAGGCAAGAAGAACCCGTAACAAAAGACGGAGGAAGGAAGTGAAAAAAGGGTTCCCGGAAGATGCGGTACGAAATCGTGAATTGGAACATCAATAGCTCATGAAGTTCCAACCTCCGTATGCTTAGGAAACGTATGGATATAAATATATAAATCCATTTGGCATCGATAATTGAATATCTGAATAAAAAATGAATAAATCTCTTCTACCTTCAGCATTCTCCTCGTACACTTTTTTTTCTCCTTTTATTCCAAGAAGAAAAATGAATAAAGAGAACCTGAATGTACCACTGAGCCGAAGTGCGAAGCAAGATCCGGACGGAACAAACAAACAGAAGTGTCGGTCGAGAAGACACTCTCCGAATTCACGGGAATGAGGTCGACGTCTTCCCTCAGCACTATATTTTTCTCTCTTGGATCTTATATGCGTAGGAAGTTGACAGAACGTTTATAGAATGGAAAATGCCGGAAGATGGAAAAATAAAAGGTGTAGCGTCGTGAACGACAGAAAAATAAAAGCCGCCGCAGTATTGACATGGCGCTTTGCTCTTGCTGCTCGTTCACCGTGTATGAGCAACAGCGAGACGTAGCAAAAATTATAGCCAATAGAAAACCGATTTATTTATTCATTGTACTCGGAAAATTTATTTATACGTGAGGACAATTTCAAGCGATTTATGACTTGGGGCTGCTGGCAAGTAATTCATTAATTCTCAATTCGTGATGGGTTTCAACGTTCACGAAGCGAGTAATTGTCTTTTGCAAATTGGTAGGAACGCCGGAAACGCATGAGAGACTTTGGATGCATTGATCATGATTAAAGTATCGGAATCTGGCGCACGAAGGTCTCGCGCTTATGTGTATGTGCGTTCAGGGGTGTGTCATATGCGTGTGAGGGCTGCTAGCACGGAATGGGATATTTGCAGGTCTCTTGGATGCTGGAACGAATGCACACGAAGATCGAAGAATGTGATACGTGATATACATAGATAGGGAGCTAAAGGATAGCGCAGACACGCGAGTGTGCAAGGCGGAGAGTATAAACTTTAGCATGCAGCCAAAGAGAAAGAGAGAGAGAGAGAGAGAGAGAGTAAGAGAAATAGGGGGAAGTAAAGAACAGGGAACGCTGCCTCTTTGGTGCTGAAAGATAGCGCGGGGCCAGCGTCGAACCATTTGTCATCCGATCTTCCACGAGGATGATCTTTCTCGAATGGTAAAGGCCCATCGTCTGGAAGTGATCGTGCACACCAAGAATGCTCGACTGGTTCAAAGCAGACATGCGCTCTCCTTATTCCTTTATAGAGTTGCTGCTCCAAAATGGTCCATATTCCGGGTGTCCAAAATTTCAGTAACGAAAATATCTCGCTGCTTGATTATCAATTACTCGACGTAATTTAAATTACTGCATTTTCTGTCGAAGTTACATGCCACAATCTGCAAAATTCTTTATGTTATCGAATTTGTGATTAAAAAGTGATACGGTATAATATTTTTCAAGACGATTCATAAATGTTGAGTTGATGGAAGATTTTTCACGGAGATTCTTGAAAAAAACAAAAAACAAAAAACATTAGCAGACTGACGTAGCTGTCGTCGTTATTTACCAGAATATCGGAGCTGCATTGTTATTCCAACACATTGACCTAATGCACGGTGTGCAACATGTGTGCGGAATTTATCATGCATCGCTGAAGCTCCGACGTATGACTGGGAGACAAAATATTTCGATCTAGATTTATCGAATTCTCGGAAGAAATTCGAGCTTCACTCCCAAGAGATGCCTGCGAATTCTTTCACGAATTCCTTCATATTGCGACTTTTTCTTTGGAATACATGTTCCTACTTTTTCAAGACGGAAAAATGAAAAGTTCCTTTGACAATGATAGTTGTTCCCTGTGAGTCTCAAGTTGTTCTCAAGATACGCGCATAGCTACGAATATCATAAATCAAATCGATTCCCGAGGATAAGTCCGAGACCGATAAGTATTGTGAAACATGGATCGGGTGAGCGATAAAAAAAGTTAGCGTGAGTGATCGAATCGGGTGAGCGAAAGGAGAAAGAAAACGAGGGAAGAATCGAGTACGGAGCAAAAGGGAGTTACTATGATAAAGATAAGAGGTCGCCTTTAGACGAACGAGACGTAATAAAACAGAGAGGCAGAATGTCGTCGTCCTTTTCCTTGGGTCTAGCAGAAGATATTGACAATTTTCTATCGATATAAATATATTTTCTTGCACAAGCAACGTTATTCGACATTTTTTCCCATATTTTTTTGAGCTCCTTTATTTCTCTCTTCTTATTGCGTGCATGATGAGGGTTCGGAAATTACGGTTATATATAGATTGACCGGAAAAAAGTTATTGGATAAAATGGGGCATACGGCGACGTCAGGAGTGACGCAAGAGAAAATGTAGAACAGCATGCAGCAAATGTTGTCTGTTATCGTCAGTAGTATAGATCGACTTTACTCCGACCTCCCTTCCAGCTGTAATGATTACCCAGTAACGAGAACATGGTAATTTCATATTTTTTCCCAATTTTTATCTCAAGGCTTATCCTACGTCGGTGAGGTTGTTATTCAGTGTCCAGCCAATAAAGTGTTCGATAAGTTGATATGGATTTTATTGATAACGTCATCAAAGCTGGTCAGAAGTGCGGTCGACTGGTAATTTCCGCTGTCGTTACGAACACACGTTGGGCCTCAACCCCTAGAAAAATCAATTTGAAAAAATCGTCATCCGGCTGCTTCCGTCTGCGTCGGTTCATCAACACGAAACACCTCGTTCTGTCATGTGATTTCCCCATAAACCAGATTCGGTGAAAGTCGTTAATTTATCATTGATTACCGCCCACTTTCCTCTACTGTACACTGTCGCATGTATACGTAGTGGAAATGTTTTCTCTTGCACGATGAAGAACCCTGGCAATAAATTTCACGAGTTCTGTAGCTTTATGGATTTTGAATTTTAATTGGTAAGTGCTCCAGTTTGGACTCAGAAAAACTTTGTGTCTCGCTGAACGGTCGAAGTCGATAGTCTGTTAAATTGTTTTTACAGTAAACGATAAATTGACTGTTTCGTTGCGTAACAAATCGAGAAATACGTGCGCGTCACAATTTTTCCGAAACAAAAAGTACATGGAGTTCCGATCATTATGGGGTAATTAATATTCTACATGTGCATACGTCAGCAAATCTTTCGTTCGCTCTCGAAGTTATAATGTTCATTTTTTTATCAGGTTCCTCATGATTATAAATTATAATTCCGCTTGTCTTCACTTTGCGTTTTTTTCTTTTTTTTTTTAATCCCTTCTTGACTACTCAGTTGGTATTCAAGTAGTTTTTCTCGCGCCCCTTTACCAATTTACAGAGTTTCCCAGGAACGATATAGTCAGTCGCGACTCGCTCGCGTTTCTTCGGGGCGACTTGGCAAATCGAGTTTCAAGTTTATTTTTTCCACTACCGTTGCGCTTTCTTCGCACGTTGCAGTGGTCTCGTCTTTTGCGAGGATGATTTCTTATTGGTTGAGGCCTTGAAGTTTCCACCAAAGGAAATGTCGAATCAGCGAAGGTACGAGAAATCGAAAATACGAGCGCAGGGGCGAATATATGAAAAATTTAGCAACTCAAACTCCATCAGGCAATCGCTATGGAATTACAACTTCCATACACAATCTCTCAACAGTTCACAAAAACTGAGCCGCTGCTGCAACGAATTGCTCACTTTCCCACTTGTTTCTTAATTTCACACAGAAGAAACCGTTTCATCGTTCCGAGCGGCAATTCTCTGCAGACCAAGTCGCAATTGTGCCGCCATTTTTTTTTTTACCGTATTCTGCCGAGTTGCTTGATGAGGAAGACACTCGAGACTTCGATGTGACGATTACTCGCCAGCATAAAACCCCTCTCCCATAAAACGACACTGATTTCTGCGCATATATTTCTTCAGTATATCGCACAGGATCATTCTCATTTCTCACTTATGGACGTTTTATGCACCAGCTATAGCTTTACATCCTGTATATAAGAGGAAAAGTCTCTAGAGTTCAACCGAGCAGTATATATTCGATCTTTAACGGACCATTGAAAACGAAATCACGGGAGCGAGTTGCCGGCAAGTCGTATCTCTCGTACCGAATAAATCCAGGACAGAAGAAATTTATCGAACCGATAGAGAGGAGAGTTTGCGCACCTCACTTGACTGTTCACGGTTACGCGTCTCAAACGATCCACTGTCTATCTCTACTTTAATAGCACTTCATGAGAAATTCCGCAATTTCCACTCGCTTATTCGATCCCAACGTCTCGTTATAATTACAGGGATGTATGAAAATTATAGAAAACACAGAGAGAGAGAGAGAGAGAGAGAGAATAAAATCGACAATCAATTTTATACTAAAAACAAGTTTTCCCTCGTCAGGAAATTGAATGAAAATTTCAACCGCTCGAGAATTTCTTTCAAAAATTTTCAATGTAACGAGCGTCTGGTTCGAAAAGGAACAGAAAATTTTGTTTGGGTTTGATTAACATGTCGTATCGCTAGGTGCGATGATCTTGAGGACAGTTGGGCATATCAACGATCCATAAATAGTTTGGGTCGCGTTACTCGGTGCGTCGTTGAGTGCAGCAACGACAAACATGGAACCCTGAACAGAAAGCAGAAAAATGGTGGGAAATATTTCTGAGTGTACACCGCGGTTGGTGTCCAGAGCCTGTGATGGCAAGTCGGAGAGTCGAAGCGACTATGTGTAGAGAAGCAAAGCCTAAGTTAAGGCAAGAGTAAAAATAAATAACAGCAGTGCATCGAGGTGCAGAGGGGACATAGACTGTGAGCTACGATGGAACAGCCATATGAAGAAGCTGCAGTGCCAGAGGGATGAAGTGGCTTCTTCCATCACGTGTTTCCTCTGGCCTTACTCTATACCCTGGCTAACGTTGCACATGGGTTATTTCACCCCAATGGATCCAATAAAAACCGTCTCATTTTCGATTCGATTCTAAATCGTTGAGTGAATCAACTCTGAGAATGTGTACGTGATTCCTTGTATATGAGTTTGTCTTTGTTGATAACATGCGGTTTTGTGTTTTGGGATTCAAAAAAAGTTGTCGTCGGATTCTCTTAATGTTTATTCACGAATATATTTGCGATGCAGTTCGCTTCTAAATGCTCATCATATGAGAGTGCAGGGTGATTTTTGGTTACACCATTTCTTTTTTGGCTGGCGTCTCGAATAAGACTGAACGATGTGTGTTGTCGACAAATGGATAGAAACCAACGATCTTGAACGATCGTTGACCCTGGTCTTCCAGTATTTCTCCGGAGAGGAATAGAAATGGTAATTTTCGGATGCGGAAAATTGTAGTGTTTTCTTCTCTTCTTTAATATCATTTGCTCTCTCTCTCTCCCTTTCGCTCTCTCTGTCGCTCTTTCTCTTCCCCTATGACTCCTTTCGGAATGCTGAATCTCTCGACCCATCGATACCGAGGAATAAGTATCGGTATCAGCCGTACAATGGAATATGTCATCAGTGGACGCGGTTTTCTTAGTGAAATAGAACGGGCGAGAAAAAGAAAAAAATGTAAGAGTAAAGAGAAGGAAACCGAGTATAACCGCGCACGTACGTGGCAGTGTGACGAAGTGGAGAATGGAAATGATGGTGCGAGCGAAGGAACGGAGAGCACAAGGAGAAATATGCGACGGCATGGAAAAGGGGTCGAGAAGGAAATGGAAAGAGAAAAAGAGTTAAGAATAAAAGAGAAAGCCGCGAGAGGAGAGGAAAAGCGAGAAATACGTATATGTATAAGGATGGCGGACACGCCTGAGTTACGAGGGCGTCGTCCGGGTTTCTTTTTACGAGGCTGTAAAAATTTTCCATTGTTCGTGGTCCCCTCGCTATAAGACTGTGCTTCCACCACCCATTTCCGTTGGCATCATCTCTTCTCTCATGTCCTTCGGCAAATACCACTAAATGATCGAGCCTCGGCTATAGATATACGCGACAAGCCACACGTGGCAAATCCCTCTTGAATGCTCGAACCATACGTCGTCATTATCGGGTACACGTTCCCGTTGAATAAATATATTTATTTGACGGCTCTATATCGTTTGAATTGTCAAATCGAACGATTCCTTTTATATATCGAAGCAATCCTAACAAAATCGCTCTTCTGTTCAGACCATGCTATGTGTATGTATCTATGTGTATATATGTATGTATGAATCGTCGTTTAATCGGAAAACGGACGCGAACAAAGGATCCACAAAAAAGCTCCTCCATTCGACGTGTTTCTCAAACGAGACCGGGGCGAAACCGTAGCTTATGTTCCAACCAGGTTAGGCCAATGTTGGAGTTTGTATAGTGTAGCTTTCGGGTTATGGCATTAGGAAAACGAACCACGTTCCTCGAATGAACGTGGTCACTTGCGGTTTATACCTCTTTCCCTTTTTCCGCACCGCCTACTCATCATTTTCTACATGTTTCTTTCTCACCTCTCAACCATTTCTTCTCTTGGTCGTCCTCTTCACACTCTGAAATGAAAGCACCCTGCCAAAGGCTGCTCCTGAGAAAACCGGAAATATCCGCTTCCCGAGGAAATGTTTTGGCTTTCCTTCCACGCTTTCCACTGAATGCCGGATTCCTTACCCAGTAACTCGGAATAGCACTCACGTGGAAAGCGAAAATATAACAACAGCGACAACAAAAAACTTGAATATTCGGAGCATAGTTGTCGTCGACGCAAAGATATTTCTCTCGTGAGGATCCAAACAACCTGAAGCTTTTCCAAGTCATCGCGCTTCGCACATCGCTATGCTTCCCATTCTCTTTACACATTTCCTTCCAATTTTTTCCTTTCGACACCTTTCTCAATGTTTTTCACTCCGATCACTCCTATTCCCGTTGCCACACAAGCAAATACTCGTTTAGACCAACGAGATCACTTTCACCGGGACTTTCAATAACGTCGTCGCGATCTTGTATCAAAAAAGGAACAAATGAAATGCGATACAACAAATCACTCATCAGGCATTTGTGATCTTGGAGGCATGAGTTATTTTGTCGCGACCTTTTCACTGCCAACCACGTTCCAGCCGCTTTATTCCGATACAGAGTTTTGCTAAAGAGAAAATAGAATTCTGCTGATTTCATGAAAATACTTTGTAAATCGGAATAGTAACACAATTTTTACATTCATTAAACATCCAATCACTCGCGAATGTATTTTCATATCATTACGAAACTTTATAGGTTCCCCGGAGGACCTGAAACGCCGGCGATTAACCAGATATCCAATTTTTTCCAAGACTCTTGTCTCTGGTTCGAAATGTTCGTTCCAGCAAATCGGGAAGCTCAATTTTCTCTCGTTTAAATTGAAGACATCGTCTCGATGATTCGCAAAACGATTCACCTCATTTGCTAGAATCGGAAAGTGAAAGACACAAAACGCAAAAAGGAATGGATAGAGTGAAAGGCTGGACGAGATAATTAATGCGGTGAATCGAGAAAGATGATCGTGGGCGCGATTAACGATAATGAGACGCGGTTCCCATGTTCCCCAGCCTCATCCTCCGCCTCAGCCGTCACATCTGTAACGAGGGTGAGATGGCAAACCATGGAATTTGTTCACCGGTGACCTTTGTTTGTGGGGTGTCGAGTTAGCCACNAACTCGACACGATCACCGTCGTAGACAGATCACATCGAAAAACGAACCCAAGGAGTGATACTAACGAACTCATCAATCATTACATTCATTTCCCTGCAAGATAAGTTTGCTAAGCAAAATTCCAGTGGATACAGCTTGGTCGGGAATGGATCGGCATTATTGGCAATACAGAGCTCCTGAATTTCATTAAACCATCGGCCATCCACTCGCACAAAAATGAACTTGAGAATTTCAAGTTCTTCCGAACAGCGTCGCTGCGGCGGATTAATTTTGAATAAGTTTTTGAAATTTGCGTCGTTCAATAAACAACGAAGTTTCCAAAAACGAAACGAATCACGGTGCGTCTTCTCAAGACTGGAGTTGTGTTCGCGTCTCTTAATTAAGCAGGTGTATGGAACTAAAATTACAAAATGTGCTCAATAAGCGAAGCTCTCCTTCTTGAAAGAGGTTATTTTCACCGCTACCCAAAGGCTTCATCGTCCTCTGCTCGGAGTTAATTCCGTTTTGAGTTCATCTCGCTAGCCTCGCAATGCGAGCAGAGGGTAAACTTGTGAAGGAATGAGGATGGGAACAGAGAGTTGGTGGCCAAGAAAGGGATGATATGGAGTGAAGCCAACCAACGCGAAGGGTCGCGAGAGTTGTACGTGCGCGGTGTTCTCTACCGTGCTTTGGATGTTTGTCTATGGCTAGGAAGGAATTTCGATGCGAGTCCTACCTACTACCGGTATCTCCACTAGGTTGGAATGCTTTCAGAAATCCTATCAGAAGCGGTACAACTGGCTGCTACCGAGATATTCGCGCAACAACCACAAGGCACGAGTTCGCTAGTCTCTTTACACTACTAACGAACGGGATAAAATCGATCGCGAGACGCCGTTCAAAGAAAAGAATGTCGTGGGGAATTAAAAAAGGAGGGAATAACTTTGACCGTGTAATTTTGTCTTTTCGGTTCAATTTCGAAAATAAACTCCGTCCACCGTACACCATTCCGTATGATCTCTCAGAGCCTTTGTTTATTCTTTTTTGAAGACATTAGACGAGGTGAAACGATGGTCTGAGGGAAGTTTCAAGACGGAGGGATATGAAAATAAATGGTCTGTTGGAGAGTCACGATCTCGTTCAAGCTGCTGGATCCTCGATAATCTTCTCTCGCAGGAGAGAGAAGGAAGGTTACGAACTTTTCAAATTTTTAATTCACGAATGAACTTGGCCGCGAGAGGGAAAGAGACAGAGGTTTTCTTCAAGGGTGGTTTATACAGGGCTAAGGTGTAATAACTTTAGGTAAAACCCGAAAGACTGTAGCGCGTGGCGTAGGCGATCGTTAAACCTTTTACAATTCACTTCATAAGAGCGACGATCTTTTGGGAATTTCTTTCTTATTAACCGGTTGTACTTTTTTTTTCCTCTTCTCTCTCTTTTTTTTCTCATCAATGGCTCGCGCCCTCTTGCCGCTCGCTCAGCGATTATTCAGCTTTTGAATTAAACTTTGAGAAAGTAAAGAGCCCGTAAAAAAACGGATTAAATAATGCTAACAAGACAGCAGAGCGAACAACTTATACACGCTCGATGAAGAAACTGCTGGAAAAGTTTACAGAAAACGATTAATTAAAGCGATAATAAGATTTCATTGGAAATCCCTCTACGCGGAATAAATTTGTTGTCCAACGTTCGAAATTTGTTACTGCCGAAGGCGCATGATTTTTCATCACAAATATTTCCATTATACGTAGAAAAACGTGCAACAGAATCCATCATCGCTAAAACGATTTTTTACTTCATTTCGAACTTGATTTCCACTTTATGGGGGATGGCCTTTATTTTAAAATACCAACGAAACCATAGTAGTCTCTGCTTTTGTTAAGCGGCGATTGCTGCTACATTTTCTTGCATATAGCGAGGCGGGAGCCGTTCTCTTTCACCTCAAGTTTGTAATCAAGAGATTCCGAGAGCACCCGAGGTTGGTATTAAAGCAAATGTACCTTTTGGCATCTGCTATTATAATAACGACTTCAGCAACGCTTCGGACGAAATGACGTGGAATTTTTCCATCAGGATTTTTCCTGATTAACAAAAAANAAAAAAATCAATTATCATATTCTGAGGTCAGTCGAAATCGTCAGTGTATCCAATTTTCCCATTTGTGGGACCCAAAAATCATCATTTGGGACTGCAGACCATCGCCCATGAGTTTTTCGCTTGCAAAAGGTGCATCGTCGGTAAAGAAATCCGCTGACTATACGATCCGGATGTACGATTAAAGTGAAGCCTATAAAATTGCAATAATCGGTATGGGAAATTAATTGACAGGGAAGATGAAGTGCGAGAACACAAAGAAAATGGTTTCCGTATAATTCAAGTATTTTCATAGCTATAGGTTCTTCATCTTCTTTCTCTCCGTCTGTCTGTCCGTCTGCCTTGTCTGTCGCTCTTTCTCTCTCGATAAAGCACTGGAGAAAAAAACTGTAGGCGTTGAGAATGACGGAACAAATATTTTTTATTCTCTCGTCAACGATTCGAGGGGTTGCCGCTGACAAAGGGTGGTTGGAATGATGGACGGGATTTGGGTGTGGGTGGAGGTATAAAAACAGCGATAAAATATACGGAGACGTGGAAGCAAGGCATGGGAAAATAAAATAGAAAGCGATGGAGGACTGAGACGCACGAACGACCGATGACAGATGAAATTTGTCCCCAGTTCCCCCCGATTTTAGACAACATTACTTTTCCAAAACTATCAGGAAGTATAATTATTTTTCGTACCACGTAACGAGCAGCTTATGAAGTTAATAATATTTTCAACACTTCCCGCGCAGAAAAAATTGATCTCGGCGAGATGTCTCGGCAAGACGTCGCGCCCGGCTATCTCGCCGAGCTTTTTATCAGTCTCGCAAAAGTCTCTAATAGGTCCGTTTCCGAGACTTTTCGAAAGTCCGTTTTAGAATCTCGCGGAGATTTTTTCCGAGACTTTTCGAAAGTCCGTTTTAGAATCTCGCAGAGATTTTTTCCGAGACTTTTCAAAAGTCTCTGTTAACATCTCGCCGTGATCATTTCCGAGATTTTTAAAAGTCTCCCTCAGGATTTCGCAGAGATTATTTTCAAGGACACAAGCAATTTCAATCAAATATAAATTTATTTCCTTCACAATACAATAATTGTTNCCGAGATCAATTTTTTCTGCGCGGGTTAGCAATCGCCGATTTTCCATGGGATGAGTTTTTCTTTTTCGTTTGAATTCAACTGAATTTTCTTCCTACTGAAGGAATCATACGATAATGAAGAATAAATCTTCACTTAACAAAGATCCTCCTAATGATGATTCAGAGAAAAATATAAACACGTCGTATTGGCTGGTACATAGATAATTCTGCTGTGTATTTCGCTTCGTTCCAACTCATATAAAAAGACATTATTAGTAAGAAGCTTAATGAAGAGTGAGGTAAAGCGAGAGATAGGTTTTCCTGCTGCGAGCTCTGTTCCGGCGGACAAAGTGGAGCGGTTTCTCTCTCAGATTATCCAGGAGCGTTTATCTCGCACTCTCGAGAATTCAATGTTTTTTGTTCGCTTCTTCTCGGCTCTTCCTTTATTTTTCTCTCTCCGTTGGTTCGGGACTGTTCACGTTTATACGAAATATGGAAATGGAGAAGTAACGGAGTGAGAGCGAGACCCGAAGAGAGAGAAGAAAAAAGGGACTTTATGCCTCTTGCGATGATTAATCTTTCAGTTTTTTTTTCCTCTGGCTTTGCTCGAAAATCCGATCAAGTTTTATTGGAGCATTTTACATGGTTTGATATTTTAATTCAATTATTATTTACACGTTGGCACTAGAACGGTGTAGAGGTAAATTTGCATTTTCTGTAAATGATCTTTACGAAGCACCTTGGGATTCCCTCATTAGTGAACTCTCATCACTCTTTTTTCTATCTCGTCACAGTCCCATTTCTAGAACAAATTTCCATTGTCGAATATTTATCCATCGGAAAGAAAGGATCTTCCGAGGATATCGGAGAATGAGAGAAGACAAAAAAAAGAAAGAGTAAGTTGTTCGTGTCATAGTAACGGTCCGAGGGATCATTGATGAAAAATGTGTGTCATGAGACTTCTTCCGGGATCGATAATACAAGAACAAAGTGGAGTTTTTTCCTCCTTATTTTATACCCGACACCTTCGAGAGGCAAACAATGTCCCCGTAAATGTCAAAGGGTGTTGCCACGTCGGGACGTTAGCTTTTGAGAGGTACAAGACGAACTGCTCCCATGGGAACTAATTCCATTGTTTCTTTCCTTCTCTTGGCAACGTTCAGCTATCAGTGGGCATCATTTATTTTTTCATCTCCTACAGGGCAATACATTTATTCGAAACAGTGTAGATTTTGGCATCTGTCACTCGTATGTATCTTTTTCAGGTTTGAGTGCATTGCGCAACGCATTGCGCAAATGGTATTTTTCGTGGATTATTTCGAGAGAGCGAAAGCGAGAGAAACGGTCCATTGCCACGGCTCCCGAGAGAATATCCTCTTTTCTTTGCTCCCGTTTCCTACGAAAAGAAGTTTCTTTGTTTTTTGCTTCTTATTCTCCTGCTTCCCCTGCCGCCGCGCTTAGCCTTGAGCAGCAAATTTGCCAGAGATCTTTTCCGCATTTCTCGACTTTTAGGAGATCTTCCGAACTCGTGTGAGTGGGACACGATACCTCTCGTCAGTCCGGCTGAATCATGAGATTCCATTAATCACGGAATCGTTCGATCTGGCTGTGGGGTGTGGGCTAGGCCCTGTTTGTGCATAGCTATAGCTATACATCTAATTCGTTTACGTTCAGGAGCTTTCGTTCTCTCATTCATTTCGAATAAACGATGATGCCGTCCGATACACAAGGGAGGCTGTTCCACGAGATCGGATTAGGAAGATCTTGCTCGTCACCTTTATTCTTTCTTCCTCCTTGCACGTATCAAGTTGTCCTGATAGCGCGTTGCGAGAATAGAAAAACAGAAAGAAAGCTTAGTGGAAGAAAAGCTCATGCGGAGACACGAAATTGTAGCAAATTCTATTTCCTTAGAAAAGATTCTCTTCAAACTGTTGCGCAGAGATCGCAGTCTGAGAGAAATGAGAGTTCTGGTTCAATTACTCTGTAAAAAGAAATTCGCTCAGAGAGAAATCTCGGTGGGAGTTTCCTCCCCNCCCCCCCCCCCCCCCAGGATATGATTCCATTCATCCAATTCCTCTCACTCTGTTTCAGTCAGAGAATGGAACGCCCCTTTCAACTAATTTGCCCGGTAATGGTTGAGTAAATGGTCTAAGCGTCGCCGCCAGAGAATATCAAAATTCGTATCAAATTCTAATCGGACCATCAGATCAGTGTGCTCCTGAGTCCCTGAAACGACGTTCCTGCAAACGTCTTTCATGATGCTGCTTCAACGGCCAATTTCTCTCATTGCTTATTCAGAAGGCGACATACAGAGAGTGCATGAGGGCAACTTAGCTGGTGCTTTCACCAAATGGTTCCTCTGCACACACCCATCTACGTATCCAAACCATTTCTGCAAGCAAAAATCTATGCGTATCAATAAAAATTATTACCTTAAGGATAGTGATCCTTGGGATACGAAAATAAATTTGATTTTCTTTATATCTTTCGGGTCATGGCGATTGTTTCATAAAGTTCACAAATATTTAAACAAAATATTTCAGTTGAAAGTTTACAAGATGTGAGACAAATTCCCATTTTTCCCATTTAGTAACGCTGGCGTGAACGACCTACTGTAGCTTTTCGTTCGGTGTCGCAGGGCTGCCGCATTGGGTTGAAGCAATCATTTTATAGGAAAAATATTTGACCCATAAGAAATATAAACTGAGTTTTCTCAACCTTCAGTGACACTCCTTCAAGATCCTTATTGTAACGTATAACTACATCGAAGTGGACGTGGAATTAAGAGTCAAGGAGAAAGGGGGNGGGGGGGGGGGGTTTCAGAACTTAGACATTATAAATTGAACATTACACTTTTTTCCAAGGAATATTTTTCGAGCGTTTGAAATCTCTAAAGTTCTAGTTCGCCTAGCGTCTATAAAATAAATGTGCTCGCCCGTAATCACGCGTATCTTTTCAATCCGTCTTGCCAGCATCCCGGAAACGTTATGAATTTAAATGAATTCTTGAAACTCCCGTTGTCGCGGCTGAACTCATGAAAAACGTAATGAGTTAATTTGGATTTTTAGCAAGTCGCGTTACATAACGGTAGCAATTAAACTGGGACACATCGTTAAATAAAATCATAAAAATAATCAGCGTTACCGGAAATTCCTGCTTTCCTCTAACTTCCTGCCAAGCAAAAGTTGGATTGGTAAGATCCTGGGAATCCTGGTGCTTATCGTCTCCGCAAGGTCTGCTCTCACTGTTGCACCCTAGAGTTGGTGCCTCGCCAAGAAAATAATAGTCGGCAAGGAATCGTGGGTAAGAGGGAAAGGAAGTGCCGAGAAATAGAGAAATAGGAAAATTCTTTGGTAACGAGGAAAAGCCACTGATCGCGCTAACTACCGGGCTATATGTGTCGCGGTTCCGTGCTGGCGAAAACGATCAAAGTTTGCTATCTGCTCAAATGTGTCACGGTCAACGATAAAAATTTGACATTAAATTTCGATGTCAGCCAACAGGACGTGGTACTTTGTCTTGGAATTACAACGAAATCACTACGACACCGCGGAGAGCAGAGGAAGCTTTTCAAAAGTAGTACATTCTACGTACAGGCTGGCCGACAGGCAAATCTTATTAGAGACGTCAATGTCGAAGAGACTTTGGACTTGCTATGGAAACTATTTCACTCACTGGCTTTCTCGTCCTCAGCACACGCCAAGTATATGGTTTTCTCTGTGCTCTATGAGTCTCAGTTTGCCACCGAAGCTTCGCCATGAGGTAGTGGTTTGATTCTATTAACAGACACCGCTAAGATCCTGAATACTCGTCCTCTCTGCCTACGTTTCTCCCACTCTTACTTACTGGCTATCCTTGGCAACGTAACACGCGAGTGGCCAGCAAAGCACCCTCACGCTCGATCGATACTTGCTCCAAGTTGCTGCGAGATCCCGAGCGACGGCAATGGGATCGGGGGATATGCGGGTAAGGGACCAAAGACCGTGGTTTCACCTCCCAACTGGCTTTGGCAACTCTCTCTCGTACCCTGCTCTCCGTATATTCTCCATTCTCCGCGCGATGAACTGTGACGTTTCTATGCAGACCGACTTCGATCTCTACGAGCAAACTTGCCATTACTTTGCTTCACTTACTACCAACTCGCCGCATTCATTCGATTACAAACTTACGAAGGATCTCTGTAATTCACAATGATATTCGCTTGTGTCTTAAAACGTTCGGCACCACCTTGGATTGTATTTTTTTGTATTTCTCAAAAATAAAATCAGCGGAACGAAAAATATTGCATTACTTTTTGTAAATAACTTACGTATCACGGAGAGATTCACCATGACATTTTTCGTCGGTGAGTTACGAAAATCCACTCTGCATCTGTACACACCCTCGTCGCTCTCGCGTAAATCTTGAATTAGCAGCTTTGGTGGTGGACCCGATTTTGAGGTTGCACCTGTGCCCCAGTGATGCGCTGAATTTCCTCTCTTCACTCTGCCCTTCCTTGCGTCGTAACTGTAATCAAATGTCACCGTCTATATGCAATAACGCGTCTCCAAAATTTTATATATTGACGTTCAAATTATTCAGGAGCAATCATCTTTGTCGATATATATGGATTTAACGTTATTTTGTTTTTTTAATTGAAAAAAAAGTTTCAATGTTGTCAGTTGTTCGAAAATCGTCTCCTAGCGAGGATGACTACCCGCAAGATAATAAAAGTTTGTTACTCCCGAAAAGTCAACTTTCAGACAATTAATCAAAAGTCTTGGCATGGACTTTTTCTTTGCCCGTCGATTCTCTCCACTATCAATTATATTGAAAGCTGAATCAAGCTTCAACGTTGATGCCTACAAATGTACAGGATATCGAACCGATACCAGTGAATACGGTTCATCCGATATGTCGTTATTGCTGCTTCGCTTTTTCAAAGCTGGAAGCATTCGGAGCGTTTCCTTTTTCATATGGGATCCTACTGTACGACGAAAAATTCAGAAAATCTGTTGAAAACCCTCGAAGCTTTTAGCCTCTCTTTCCAAGCAGGAGTGCAAAGTTTTTGCACGATACGTGGTGGCTCAGAGTTGATGTATTAGAGGGATCAGGAGACCCGGGGTTAAAAAAAGTTCATTCCGGAATTTTCACTCTATCCTCGAATAAGTTTCTCGATAGTTAATGGTGTGACGTTCCATGAATTTTATCGACAAAACTTAGTTCGTTCGATTCTCTGCAATCGCTCTAAAGCACTCATGGAGGATGACCGCGTGAACGTCAAACGAAAATTTCGGATGGAGCTCTCGTCGCTTGTGATTTTTCGCGCTAAACATTTTCAACAAAAAATTTCTCGAACTATTTTAATTCTCCTAAAGTTCTAACTCTTCCAATTCGCATGTATTTTTTTTTTGCTTCGAACGTCGATTCTCGATAATTCACTCCTCTGACGTAGTCGTCAGCCAATTATCTTCGAATTCGATTAATTGCTTCGCACATGGTCAAATTAATTTTGTACTTTATTGTATTCCGGATACGGTAACCAGCCCACGAATCTGAATAACTAACGATCAACATAACTATCTCAACACTAAAGTTGAAATATCCATAAAATTTTCAGAGAACAATAAATTGCTTCAACTTCATTTTGTTCGACATTTTATGGAGAAAACGTAAGTAATTTTCAGTGAGTCTTACTTCCCAGGGTTTATTATACCATCAAGACTTTTTATAATTTTAAGGAAGCAAATTTGTGGCTCGCCATGAAACTTCTGAAAGTTATGGATTCTGATACGTTTTCAATTGTTTTAGTGTATTTTTTAAACGGGCATCGAACGTCGTATTTATGTATTTGGAAAAGAAGCCGCTACTCGGAAGGATTACTTTAACAAAATAAAAACTTACGAGCCCATAATCAATCATTAGTTATTCGCTAATGAAAATACCTCGTTAAGGGTCGCAGCTGTTAAATGAGTCGCATTTGAAGTGTCGAATCGTTTATTTGACTGGACAAAGTGCAGTCACAGCCCATCCTGTTGGGACACGATCGTCGGATGAGGGAGAGGAACAAGAGGAAGGAAAATGATCACGAGAATCCTTGAACGAAATTGAAATGGTTTAAGAGTCGGTGCTTATGAATGTGAATCACAGTTTGAGGGTTAATGTCCCTCTACTGTCTGGGGAAGAAGAAAAGTGGAGAAAGCAACGGAAAAAAAAATACACGGTGTCCAGAGGTGGTTTACCTGGCTTTCTTTCCATGTTGAGAAATTTCATACATACAAATATAGTATACGTATATATTTTATGTAAACGTACAATGTACACGTATACTTTTTACGTAAGAAGAGAATATGGTTTCGCAGGAGATTCAGCGTGCACCAGTCGGGGCCCGGAATGGTGATGGCCGGCTACCGGTTCTCTGAGTGGAAACAGAAGCTGCGGACAAGGGAATAAAAAACGTAGAAGCAGGGGGTGCGAGCAGAAAGACGGAGCAGGGAGTAAAAACGTATAGAAGTATAGGATCCTGGTAACCACACCACTCAGGGGACTCTTAAAAGGAATTTAACTTGGCGCATAAAATTAAGCCATTGTAATTGCGAGAGTGTACCGCGCGGCAGAGATAGAATAAGAAAAAAGAAAGGAGAGAGACGAGGAGAGACAAATTTCGTAGTGCGGAGTCACATCTTGTTGGGTGGCAGAAAGCAGTAGTCAGACCATTGCTGGCCAGTCGTCGTCTTTAGGTGGAAAATATAATTTGCCCGAGATAACTTTTGTTTCGGGAAGCGGAAATGCTGCAAAGGACAAGCGGAATGGTCGGTGTCAACGTAGTGGAAAACCAGGGAAGAAAATGTTCCAAGTTCTAATATAACCTGCTCCTCGTGGCACTGTGTTTAACGATCGTTTTGTTTTATCTCGAAATACATGAGATTTTTCAAATCTCGTGTCGTATCTGAATCGTTAGCAGAAAAATTGTCATAGAAACCAAACATTAGCGTTGGACCGAGTAACGAAAGCGTGGTTTCTCGGGTCAGGTTACTCGTCTCACGTTCGCGGTTCGTATGTGTACGCGAGTGTACATCTGGTGATATCGTTTGTCAACGAGATGAACATAAGCGGCGTTTAAATAGTACGATTCGATTTCGTAAAGTCGTTACGAACGTTCAGACGATCGTTTCCAACATCGAGACAAGCATTTTCTTACCACAAATCGTCGAACGTCCGTCTCACTTTGAACGTGTCATCTGCTCTTTTCATTTTAGTCGTTTCTATACTTTTCCGCGGTACGAGCTCTCAGGGATTACTTCACGCTCAGCAATTGCTTCATGGCGTTATCACTGCGACGTCTCCGTTATTCACGCCTGTAAATTTCGTCGATAAAGCCTTGAGAACGATCGAAGGAGCTTTCATTTTTCGATAGAACGAGGAACAGCAAGGGGACCGTTAAAAGCTTTTCTCGATCCATTCTCACCTCAGTTTCTCAACCATTTTTCATTCATATATGCAGCTACGCCTTGTCTTTCTTCTTATATCGTTTTCCACCTGATACGTACACGTTCATAACGTCGCATTTAACAATTGCTTGCAATCAAATATTTCATTTCCGGTTGCTATCCTTTTCGTTACTACAAACTGATTCGCGGAAAAAATGAAATATTATTCTTTCGCGTTTCAACGCCCGAAGAATCGTAAGATTTTCAGTGTTCCTCTGTAAGAACCTGGCCCATCCGTACGTACGAGACTCTCGAAGAGCTGCTTACTATGATGACATGCACTGAAGGTTTTTCAAACAAATATATAGCATTTCGAGTAAAAAAAAACCAACAGGAACACGCGATGCTGAGTGAAATCAAACCTGCGTCCTCGAGTTCTCGTCAAGAGTGAACGCGCTGTTTTTTCTCGTTAGATTGAAGCATGAGTAACGGGGTTAAGAGGGAAACAGTGCAGTACGTGAGGGTGGCTTTACATCAAAATTCGTGAAAACGTTTCGCTGTATATTGAAAAGTGGGTTGTACATACTTGTTTTACGCGTTGAGATCACTACAGCGAGAGTATAAATAGAGGGAGCAGTCAAGACTGTTCCTCGTGTACCTCTAGCGAAAAAAAAACATCAAACCTGCTGCTCTGGCCTCGACTTTCCCGAATACGAACAGCCTCTAGGAAGTGTACGAGAAATTTACAGCTTCCGTGTGTACTCCATTTTTTCTTGATATGGCGCAATGCCGAGGTTCAGGCAGCTTCGTAGCTTGAATAGTGCATATGGAATTGCACGCTGTTACAAAGAATCATGAAAAAACAACATTTCTCTTCAGATTCCTTTTTTTTTTCATTTCCAAGTACGTACGAAGACTACCGAGTACGTGATGATCTGTGTGTATTTACGTTCGTATCCAGACCCATCGCCCAACATCTGTTTCTACTCGGCAAAGGAGAAACGATCATTATAATTTTCCAGCGGTTTTATTATGAATCTTCTTTTCATCAGCACAGCTCGAAGGGACAGTTCGAATCGCTTTGCTGGTTGTGAGACATTTTGGTTATAATCATTTCAATGGCAAGCTTCCTGTATATAGGGACGATAACAGCAAGCGCTGACTCTGTGAGAATTGTCAGGACAAAATATAAAAATAGTGGAGAAAAAGAAGAGGGTCGGAGGAAGGGAGAGAGAGAGAGAGAGGAAAAGAGAGGCAGAAAAAAGAAACGAAAAGGCTACAGACATTAAAACGCTGACGATAGAGACCAGGAACTGCAATGTGCGTTTTCCATTCTCCGCTTCTCGTCCTTTCCTATCGTGTTCTCCGGACGCAGCCCTTGCTCGATTCTATCACATGCTTTGATTCTATATATCTCTCGTTTTCTTCCAACCTGTCAAACTCAATTCATATCTATGTATCGTATATACACTCGTATATGTGTCTATATACGATCGTACATAAACGTGTGTTTGTACCGTGTAGCACATAGAGAGCCTGACGACCTGACTCTGCTTCGGTTAACGCCTGCAAGGAAACTATTTCGCCTCGATCGACGCGAGCGATTGTTCCGCCAACCCATTGTGGTCTTGACTTACGTGCGGTCGTTGTATAGAATTCTCACCCTATAATTGTCTATCCTGCGCTCTTATCCGCCAGTTACTCCACACATACGTCAATGTCTGTCCGTACGTAGGAGATCTTCATATACGTCGAGTTATCGGTTCAGAGATGGATTGCGAGTGAGCCTAAATGGCAAGCATTACTCGACAACACCGGCTTCGTCCGTTTGGAACAATGGCAGTCTATTTATCCGAATCGAAAGAGTGACTTTTGCATCTCATTTCTGTGCTCACGATCTTCCGTTCCAAAGTACTGCGAACATGGAAAATTCCATCCGATTATAAAAATAGTGGCCAGGATCGCAGCTCGCGTTGCCGAATGTAACAAGAGACCATTTTATCGTTGTAATTGTTCGCTCGATGATAGAGAAAGGGTATTTCGGGTCAACCGATATATAGAACTCGTTGGTTGCGTCGATGCAGATTCTTCGAACAACATCGAATGTGTTATCCGGCGGTATAACTATTCGCGTTTGTACAGAGAACAGCTAAATCTATATATACCGACCACCAATGCACCAGAGCAATTACATACTCGTTATGTACAAGTATGATATGCTCGGGGGAGGTGCTTACTGCACGCATGTATAAATGCGCACATGGAAACCCATGCTCTCTGCCACACAATACTCGTGCGGGAATACACTCGAGCTTTTCGAGGCTTAGGAGAGAGACGTAGAAAAAAGGAAGTGGGAGGTATGAAAAGAGAAAGAACGGGCGTAGGAGGAGAGGAAACCTATGTCGTGTTCCAACAGTCGGTTCGAATTATCGTGCCATTGTCCGCACCGTTTACCGACTCGTAATAGCGATCGTACAGACTCCCTCATCCCAGATACCCTGAGTTCCGCAGAACGGCGAACCAATGAACGAATGAACGTACCGGTAAACGATGGTCCTATGAGAACTACCGCTTTCCAGACTGAAAATCTTGCACAACCAGCACAGAGAAAGAGAACCAACGAGAATCCAGTCGTTGGAACAAAATCAGAGCTGTGCAAACTGGGTCGTAGTTATTTATTGTTACGCGCCATTGTTAACCAGCCTAGCAATGCGAACCTATACGTGTCTATCCTTCGCTTCTTGCGTATAACGAAACCTCGTTGTGCTAGTAGAATTGGAAAGAGAATCAGGTACAGAGCTTTCGTTAAACCGGATCTCGCAATATTTACCTCTACACGGTATCCACGATACGCTGCAATTCGAAAACTGCATCCAAGTCAAGGAGCATCGAATTCTCATTCTTCAAACTCGTTTCGTACCAAATGATTAAATATGGAATCGGTACCGATACTATTCGCAACCAAAGCTCATACTTTTCGTTGGAAACTAGTCGAGGAGTTGTAATTATGAGAAGAAATTGCAAGAGAAAAGTAGACTCGAGTTAGTTCAAATTGAGAGGAACCCACACGCGTCTCGATCACATGTTTTATGACTCGCCAAAATTTTAATCTCGGAAACAATTATTTCATTAAAATCGAAGGGGAAAATGACAACGAATAGTCCCAAATGCGGGGTTAGCATGGGACAACTTGGATGACCATTTCATATTTCTGAACGATATCTATTAGAACAAACGAGATACATCTCGGTCGGTATGAGTTCCACATGTTATCGCAGTTGGCCCGATCGTTCCTCTCTTCCCAATGTGCCCGTTTCTCCAATTCGTCATAGGTAGCCTATGCATATGCAAAAGACACCTGTGTGAGAAACTCCGGAATGAAATGGATCGCTCAGTGTTTCTTATTCTCTTTCCATCTTAGTTAAAACTTTTTCTATCTTGAGTTTGAAATAGACATTCGGGTTCTGAAAAGCGAAAAGAGAAAACGGAGTATGGCTGCTCCGAGAAATTAGATGAGAAGGTAAATATGGAAGCTTCGATCGTACATGCATGGAGAGTGAATAACCTTCTGAGACGTGATCTCCGGAGCTAGAGTATTAGTGTTTGAAGAATCGATTTGATATTTTTCTTGGCTGCGATGCCGCAGAGTAGCTCAGCAGTCATGGTACGTAAGCATTCCCGTTCAATTTTCTCGCGTTTTCATCGTAACGCGAAGATGATGAACCGAAGAAAGAAGCAAAATACAGGTGGAGAGAAAATCTTCGCGTCACAGTATTTGTTGGTGCGGAGAAGTTGGAGCAAATGCTCTTTGTCTCTCCCTTTGAATCCCTTACGTTCGAGGCTCAACGGGGCTCTTGGCTTTCTTGGGTCCCACAATGTCGAGGGTTTGTCCAACCTACGCCAGATGTATGCGGTCTAATCGAGGATTTGCAAATAGAAAAGGAAAATAGTAACCACAGCAGAGGGCGACCGCATGAATGAGAGAAAAGGGTGGATAGCTGAAGACGAATGACTCTGCACAGTGTGCTGAGGGATAACTTGGTGAACAAACAAACGCATAAAGGTGGGTATACGTTAGATGCTTGTCAGTAATACTCATACAGATAGAGAAGAGTAGAAACCTTTGAGACAACACTATCCCGTCGCTAAGAGTTACATCGTCTATATCCTTCGTCACTTGTTCACTGCTACTAGTACCGCTCGATCTCCGCAGCAGTTTCATTCTCTCGCTCTGAGTCTATTCCCATATCCTC
The DNA here is from genome assembly GCA_037952995.1 of Hyposoter didymator. Taxonomy (NCBI): domain Eukaryota; kingdom Metazoa; phylum Arthropoda; class Insecta; order Hymenoptera; family Ichneumonidae; genus Hyposoter; species Hyposoter didymator. The sequence continues at coordinate 7,693,880 of JBAJMU010000003.1, read as the reverse complement.
ATTCTAGCGGCCTAGTCCACTTCCACTTGAACCTTTTTCCACTCCAGCTTTCCCTGCTTCTTTGTCCACTCCGCTCTTTTTTCTCCTATCCCCGAGGCTACTATGCTATGATGGTTTTTTTTTCCGGGTAGCAAACTCCGGACCTCGCAAACTTTATTTTTGACCCAGCTAATTGGAATGGAATGGAATGAAAATTGCTAGCACGTCTTGTGATGCTTCGTCATAAAAAGGAAAGAAAGGGGAATCACAGCGAAATAGGACTGAAAAAAACTCGTCGAATGTTTCTCGCGAGGACGAAATCAGAGAGTAGTTGAAACTTGAAAACCTGGGAGTTGGCGTGTGATGATTTCTCGAGGACGTGAGAATCATTTTTGCGGGAAAGTCTCACTTCTCCTCACTTGTGCAAACGAGACTTCATTTATAGCCAACCTCGTTGCATTCATGTCCCAGCAGAAACTTCTTTTCACGTGACCGATCGTTTTCTCTTATTTGATAACCTTTACAGATGAAAAGATTGAAAATGTCAAAATTGACGCGAAGTGAAACATCGGAAAAACGCGTCGTTTCGAAAATACTAAAACAGGCAATATGTGTGAAAAGAAACTAAATAGCGCATTATTATGCCGCAGCATCGACCTCGACTTATTATGGCGCATGTCACGCTCGTATTCGTCAGAAATTCACCATGAGCTTTTGGCTCATGCGGTCACTTTGCGTCCGATGGATTTTGTTGCTTTCCGCACTTGCAGCATGAATTACCATTTTAATTACAATTTTTCAAATTGTTTCTACGTTTCTGCTCCCACTGCTTTTTATCACCCTATCTCAGAATTTCGTTCCTCTGTGTTTATGTTCTCATGGGATTGTTCGGAAGGTTGCTTTGGGCCACTTTTCCCTAATGCATTATTATAACGCATTTCCATCATGAGCCGAGGGAAATTGTGAAAGACTCGCGGCCGCGGCACAAGCTGATTAATTTTTAATCAGCTTGAGGTGGTTGGCACCAGCAAGAACTCGTAAATATTGCGTTCTGGCTAGGCACGTGATCACCCAACCGAGTATTGGACTCGTCCGAGATTGTCGGCGAAGTAACCAAATATGGTACAAAGTTTGAAGAATTCTCAAAACACACAATTTTTAATTTCATCTAACGCAGCAGATCCATGCAGTCGGAAAATTAAATCGGAAAACATTTGAGTGCTCGAAGCAAAAAATAATTTTAACAAACATGATTAAATTTTTGCAGGAACGATGTTAAAGTTTTGACCGAAACCAAGAGCTCATGAATGGGAAGAAAAAAAATGCATCTAGTAATTTCAGATTTCGAAAATGAAGAAAACAGAAATTACCTTCGAGTATTGGAATTATTAAAAAATCGAGTTTTTTTTGCATAAAAAGGTGATTGAAATGGGAAAATCATCTGAATGGAAATGAAAATGGAAAAATACTTGGCTGAGGCTGTGATCGGACAGCGCATAGTGAAAAACCGTTATCCAGGAGCATTTATTTCTATCCTGTGCTGGATTAAATAATCGCTAAAGTTGCTTGAAAGGTGGTAAATTTGTTCCGGCAAGGAAGACAGAACCCTCCCGCAAATCTTCATTCGTTTTAAGATTCTTAGGAGCACCAACGTCGTATGTAGGGCAGCGACTTTCCTCTTCCGTTTCTCTTTCCATGCGTCGCGAGTGATCAATCATTTTCTCTAGAGTTTGGATTTGCGTAATCCTACAGAAGTCCCGACGTACGAACTGTCTCGCGTGCACTCTGCAACCCGGGAATAAAAGCATCGGCGAGCATAAAGCTCGTCCTCTCCGAGCTTACCACGCTTCTTTTGCCACCTGCTCTAGACTTTGTAGTTTCCTTCTGAGACGTTGAAACTTTCAACTAGTGAGATTTCACGCTGTAGTAACAGCTGTACGTAATATAACACTCATTTACTCTTGTCTCCGCAAAGGATATAATTATGATTTCGGAAACAGGGGATTTCACGGGAGAGAAAAAAAGCCCAGGCCATTGCGCAAAAAATAAAAAAAAGGAACTTCCCAGACAAGAAAATTTCGCACGGAACTTTCGAAATTTGATAAGGAGACGTTTTTGGGGTTGCTCGATACGAATTGGATCTCCGAACATTGACATTATGATGTTCTTCATAAGTCAGTGGAAAATCTTTGAAGAAACAGCATGAACTTTGACTATTTATTTATATGTGGTTCTTGTGCGATAAATCAATTGTGATGACGAGACACACGAAATGGGTAGGAAAGCAGGGTGAGTGTCAGTTATAAACTCGAAGGGTTGAGTATCCACCGTTATCACGGCCCTTTTTATTCGATTAATTCATTTCATTTCTCAACAATCTTACGCCTGAACGACGTTACGAGGGTTTGATCAAGTATAACACGATGGTTCGAAATCTTGAGATCGGATTACTGGAATTAAGAAAGTTGGTATTATAGGCCCGACCCAAACTGAAACTACTGTCTGAAATACGCTGTTGGAATACTTTGCAAAAGCCTTCGCTCAATGTGGATAATATATTGGCAACAAGTTCGTTGGTGAAGATTTACTGACGTATAATGAAATCAAAATAACAGTGAAATAACTTCTAAGTACGGGAATTTAAAATTGATGGACTTTGCTTTGAGTTTTGTGAAATATAATAACGATGAAATTCTTTTTATTCAGTGAAAAAATTGAAAATTAATGAAGAATCTCTTTCATTGCAATTTTCGAACTTTCAAGATTATCTGTCCACTCGGAATTCAGTCCCTTTAGGGGAGTAGCGAATATTAACGGAGTAAAGGAGATGGAATGGAGAGGACGGAATACAGCTGAGGCAGGGGTTATTCATTTTGCCTTACAGCTTGGCGGAGCAACACACATCAGCTTGAAACCTCGTAGGAAGCTTAGCGAGGACTCTCGAGGTTGTGTCAAGAGGGTTCTGCAAATAGGATGTAAGTTTCCCTGGAAAATACCTCTTTTTTGCGGTAGAAACAATATTAGTTTCATGTTTTAACGTTCATTCCCTTATTTATATACGAATAACGTTAACAGGAGTACTTTTTTCCCAATAAAAACATAATGGAATATGGAAAAGGAAATTGAGAATAAGTCACACAGTTTAAACTCAGTGAGTGAGAAAAATCGGAATTTTTGTTTTTGACACTTTTGTCAAACTTTTGTCTTAAACTTTTGTCAAAAGGCTCGAGCCTGTTGCTTTCTCAAGATGCTGGACAGTAATTTAGAAAACGTTGCTTTAATCCTGCGATCCTGAAAATCAATTGGAAAACATTTATCTGTTTGAAGAAATAAACGATTTTTGGAATGTTGCCAAAGCTGTGCAAACGAATAAGATGAACCGTTTGTCAAGAATGAGGAACTTGTCAATGTGAAGGAAAAAAAAGAATGTACAGTCCTCGGAAACTTGATTTGTAGGAGAGGTTCTCTAGTCTTTTAGTGAGCACTTAGAAGTGGAAAAGGAATAAGGTAGAGACGTGATGCGAAAAACCGACAGTATTAGGATCGAAGTCGCCGTTATTCGGGAGCATAGTTTTAGGAAAGACGACGAAAGTGGAGAAGAGAGGCTTGTCGTTCCCGTTTTCTCGAGAAACCTGAGAGAAGCACGCCCGCATTTACGATGAAAACTACACTGGGCGGTAGTCAGTATGGATAGCTAGAGTCACGGACTTTCTCGATCACGCTGTTCGATCGAGCGGCAAGTGAGCCTCCCTCGGCTGTCAATTTCAACCTCATTCGATCTTTACTCAAACCGTCTAGAGGGTAAAGTCTGTAAATCGACAGGGTGTCCCAAAAGTTATTCCTTAGATATTTGAACAGACTCTCAAGTATCGATATTTTGACTGACATTTATTTACGAGACATTCATCGTCTGCAGTGGAGTCGTCTTTACCTTGAATCTGAATTTTCGCATCACTTTCACTGGCAGCTCCCGTTTTACTCGTAACACGTATGTTTTTAATGGTGTTTGTATTTTGCCTGAATACTAGAATCGTACAGAGTCTCGTTATAGTTAGCAGAAGCATAGAAATCTTGGCTAGAGACCCTCTTTTCAAGGGAAGACACGTCTTACCAATAAGAATGCAATATTCCCCGCCATAGTCGCTCGGCATATACGGGAAGAGTATACGATGAGGCAGAGTACCTTTACCTAGCGACAAATTGGATTTTACTCACAAGGTGGGACCTTAAGGTCGATCCTAAACGGTCTTGAGACCGAAAGCTGATAGCGTTGCACACGTTTGACGTCTCGCACACGTATATAAGCTTCCGCCTCTCCACTCTTCACGGGGATAAACGAACATGATCTGGATTTTGAATTACAATTCATAAAAATATACAATTCATGTCGTCGTTGTGATATTTCTGGTTGTTAAATTTTTTTTAATTCAACTGATCGAATAATCTCTATTTATTAATATCTTGATGTTTGCATAACTTGATCGGTGATTAAGCTACGTTCTGGAATGTTTATAACAAAAGAGGAAAACGCGTTGCTTGGGAGTTTTCTTCAACTCCCATATCTCACACGGAAATTGGGACCAACCCACGTTTTCGAAAGAAGTGAAATGCACTCGCGGTTGGTCTTGTAACCGCTGCGATCAATCGTCCAACCTTGAATCGAGAGTTAGCTTCGATCTTCCTACCGGTCCTCCTTTATTCCTTTCTTTGGTGATCTTTTAGGTTAAATCCCTCGGAGATGTTGATCGTACAAATCTTGGGCGTTGGTCTTTCCTTTGCCCACGGTCTTCGGTAGACGATGCAATTACAGTGTTTTTCATCATTTTGTGATGCAGCTTCTGCGCAGTCTCACTCTTTGTCTCTGCATTTTTGAATGTCCAAGTTGAATACTCCACTAACTCGTGCAGCTCGTTAGGCTCTCGTTCTCTCTGTTTTCTTCCATTCTTACGCTTTCCTCTATACCCGCAATGATCACTCGATCGTCGATCTCTCGCAGCTGTTCACGAAGGATGTCAGAAGAACTAGGACGAGGTCCGTTCCAGGTTGAACCAGAAATCTCTGTCGTGCTCTGAGGACTCACGGCAATGGAACACGCGGCTGGGCTGATTAGGACGATTTTATGAAGAGGAACTGCTCATGTTCTGGAACGCAATAGTCACCACGATGGCATTCCTGGATTTTAGAAAATGTTGAATAATTCAAAAAATGAAAAATAGAATAGAACGCTGGCGCCGTTGCGAAGTGAGAATAAATACGGAGGAATTGGGTGCAAGACTGAGGAGCTGAGAGATGTTGTCCTATGCTGGATAAACAACTGGGCTGCGGTACGGTATAAGCATTCTTCTCTCCCGTTGTTCGTCTTCTCGCTCCATTCTCGCTGACTCAAGTCCGCGAAGCTCGGAGCCACGGGGAGGGCTTATTGCAAAATGTTTCGCCCGCAACTAAAGACAAAATGCCGTGGGATCCGAACGGCTGTTTTATTCATAAGAATGCCGTAGCGAGCTGACAATCAGTATTCGAAATCCTTGCAACTCCATCGGTGGGTTCGTACTTCTCTGAAACTGTTCTTCGAAGGACGAAGGCAACCCGAGAATGTTCTTTACCTCTCATCTTTTCACTCTCTGTGTTTCTTTGCTCCTTCAGTGTACCGCTCTTTTCATTCGGCACGCGAGTAGCAGGGCAAGGATTGAAAAAAAACCGCGAGAGGTTCTCGTGTTTCTCGGAGAAGTAAAAAGGAATTGGAACGAATGAGACTAGCGAGAGGGGGGAGGCGAATAAGTGACAGAAACCACGCCAACAAAAAAAAACTTTTACCCACCTTCTGGACCACGAGATTTGTTGGGAAATGGAGCTACAGAGAGAAAAAAAAATACCGTCTTTTATCTTCCAACACCTCCGTTGGTTTCCACGTAGTGAGTGAGTTGAAAATACATGAGCAAATTTTAGGATCGGCTGTCATCATTGGCCTGGAGGTAACATTTAATTTCCAATTCCTCAATATTTTGTCCTGTGTTGTATTTTTCGACCATCCTCCTTTTTCGCCTGGCCTCTGCTTTATGAATTTGCACCTACTCTGTTGATTCTTTTATGAAAAATATACGATCAAGATACATTTACCACTGGCACGTCTCGCTGAATGAAAGAAACTGCTAAAATGATGAAGTGTTCATTATTGTATGACTGCGTGATATATCGTCACTCTTATGACGACGTGTCTGATAAAAACAGTCAGGAATGGAGTGGACGTCATCCTTAAGGATGAGGAACGCGGTGGAGATTGGCTCGTTTACTCGATAAAGGTCTATGATGGAACGCAGGGTCCGATGGGGTACCTTCCCATCAACCTGAACGTTTATATTCAACATGTCAGATCGATGGATCGTACTCTCAAGCGAATTTCCACGTTATTCCTACGTTTTTTCTCACTTGCGATTCGTCTCTGTTATCTCGTAATTTGCTGCTTTGCTTTTTTTTTTCTCCGTCACTTTCTCAACGCCGTCGTTCACATTGAATAGAAAAACGTAATTAATTAAGATTGGAGGCGCAATGCGTGGATATCGAAAAAAGAGCGATACTGTGGAATCAATTCATCAGTCAGTTATTGTCTCGTTTGTTTAGAAATGCTCGTGTTAATTATTCACGAGTCGTAGTTAAAGCTGCAAGTATTTTTGGATTACGCTGTTCGTACCGTGTCAATAGTCTCTTTTACGTTTAATTCCTTTGAGGCCAGGAGATTCGGCGTTTATACTATAATTTGCCTCTTTCCACGCTCTGTGCCATTTCTCCATTGCCTGCTCTGACCGGACAGGTCCTTGTCGAAGGTCGCGTGCTGCGACTGGCTGTTTTACGGTGTCGTAATCCGAGCCAACGTAATGCGCATAATAAACGCGGGGAACAAAGTGCACGCTCGGAGGGTGAACGATGAAGGGGTGAGAAGTAAAACACGTATAAAGACAGTGAGAGCAACGAGTGGTCACGGAGCATGGATCTCCGCTAGCACATCTTTCATTTGTGTGCTTTGTGTGAGCTCTCTCATTCAAAAGAGCTTGATTCACGTTCGCGTAATAAACCAGAGAGTTTAGAAAACTCTCAGGCTTGAAAATACACTCTTTTTACTTCCAACGTGACGAACGACTCGCCAAGGTAACAAAAGTTTCAGTCTATTCGAATTGTGGTCACCAGGCCCTACGACGTGTTCAGAAAATTAGAACATCGCGGTGGCCCCTCGAAGTTCTTAATCTTTTTTTTCCTGCCGAGGCGTTGCATGCGGATTTTCAATCGAACAAGACCATCAAATCTATGGACTCTGTCGATACGATCCTGCTTGTAGGATTGATACCAGTAATCGCGGAGCCATATGATGTGAACAGGTCCATTCTTTCATTTTTATTGAGATTAGACATGTACATACCTGTAGAGGGGTTCGCCACTGGGTTCTTTGAACCATAGCAACATGGTAACCGCATCGTTTTGGCCGAGAGGTTGTTGGAGTATGTCACACGGAAGGCTGACGTTTCTTCCCGCCACACCCCGAATGGTTTCGACTGTTCCTGAAAAATAAATGAGCACGTGTCTTTCATCGTCACCACAAAGTGAAGCATTGCTTTCGAATTAAGGGATCGTAGCCACTGACAAATTAACTACCGAACATTAACAAGTCCGATCAAACAGACAAGAATTTCACGGAATGTTTGAAACCGCGCGCGTTACATCGTTGTAGAGGCTCCTTTTTCCAACGCTCGCGCAGCCTGCAATCTTCCCTACTAGTTAATCATTCGAGGAAACTTGGCCACGGAACTGTCATCGACGAGTTTGATAGTCTCTTCGGCAATGAACGATGACTTTGGAGGGGAAAAGTCTATGTAACGACGAAATCTACTCGCAGTTTAATGAGAAACGCTTCTCTTGAATGTGAATCGATTCTCAGCTTCACGCACACAAATCTTATTACACGGATGTCTCGTTCTCTTCGAACCATCGACCATAAAATCTAAAAGATTTATCGCTCCTCGCTGTATAGTTAAGACATGGTCGCTTGAGGATATTCCGCATAAAATTCCCATCAATACCTCAGTCACGAATTTTACGTCGTATCTACTAGAAAACTGGACAATTGCAATTACTGGCATTTCGCTTCCCTTTCGTATACAGACCGTCAACAGCAATTGTGACATTCTTCTATTTTTCATTTTAAAAGGTTCTTGCAACAATCTGCGCTGATTTTCCGAGACGGAACCGTTAGAAGTGAACGCTGAACTTTTTTCTTTTACGGCATACTTGCCTTTCATTTATCGATGACTTCTGTACGGACAATCGAGCAATACACATAGCGAATCTCATAAAATTGACATCTGATGAAGCGACAACTGCAGTTTGTACTTTCATCTTGAACTTTGATGCAGAGAATGTTCAAGTTATTTTGCCAGACAACCAAACTTCAGCAGGACAAACACAGAACTGTACAAGAAATTGAGTCTCAGACTGAAAGGATCATTAAGAAAAGGGACGATTAACTAGAATCTCAAAGTTTCATTTAATTTCTTCAGTTCAAGATTTTTTATATTTCTTCAGTTCAAAACCTTGTGGCGATTCATATTTCAGATTTTGAGGTCTCTCGTAGATTATTTTCATATCGTAGCCTGAACCTCTGCAGGTACAGGCGCACTCATTTCCGTTAACGGAATCTGAATGGGTAGAGCGTAAAGTCAACTATTTCGACTGACTGTCGAAATCGGATGATGAGCCGTATCAGAGGATAAAAAATACTGCAGCGTTAGTTTTTGTGGCGAAAAAGGCGGATGTACTATAAAAAGGGAGCGAAGGTTTCGGAATTTGGAGAGGCGTGGCGTGAAATACCGCACGTACGTGGTCGGTTGAGTTCTATGACGGTGTAACTCGTAGAGTATGTGGGGAGACATGCGTGGTATTAGAAGTACACAGCGAGTACATGTATGCGAAGCCATATCCATATACAGGCTAAAAGCAAATGCTTGTTCAGTAAAGACGGACATCCTACTTTAGTTTCTGGAGCAGACATCATGGAAAATTCGTACAGAGATTGTCGGGGGTTTTCAGATGTGTGCAAAAGCTTCGTATTGAACGTTCTCTGTTGGTAAGAAGAAAATAAGAGCAGGAAAAAAGAGAGTTCCACCGTAATTGCAACGTTCCCTCTGCCTAGTTCAGAATCCAACAATTCTCGTCGACGAGTCTCGCCTACTCATGTACTCCTCGTCCGTTCCAGCGAAGTATCCAATTTACTAGAGAGGAATCAGGAACATCGGATAAACGTTATTTCTTCCCCTTGGGATATAGAGGTTGGTAGGAGGTTTGTCCGCCTACATGGACTTGCTGAGTATGTGCACGGTAGGGAAGAAGAAGAAGAAGAAGACGAAGAAGAAGGGAGGACGGTCGTGAGAGGAAAGGGCGGGGGATAGAGGCGGAAGAAAGACCTGGGTATACTTTGAGGTTTGTTGGGGTGAGGTGAGGGGTAGTAGGACATGATGTTGACTGTGGGTTGCCCACGCCAATGCGCTAGCGACGTTACGAGAGCTACAAAACGTAAACCACTAATGCCATTATGTTCTTGAACGAGCAAGCGTACGAAGAGTACTTTTGCTATGTTTCGAACCCAACCTCCCAGCCTCTCAGAATCTTGTCTTGTCTTTGTGCATCGTCTCGGTGACCTGCCGTAATGCTGGATCTCCTAACGCTCTCCCACTCTCTCTCTCTCTCTTCTCTCATCCTCCTCAAGTTCTTGCTTGTGAGGAACTAAACACCCTAGGGGACTATGAGGAGCATGCTCAGGGGATTAACTTAGTCACTCCTATCGCTACCAGAAGATACTTCCCTCGTCTATCGGCAAAGGAATCACAGAATGAAGAAATGAACATTCAAAGATGAAAGCGCAGTCCTGTTTATATATATACACCGAAAGTTTACGACTAATGTCCCAAGATGACAGTAGAAACGGATATCTTTCTGATTGTGTATAGCAAGTGTCTGTCTAATACCCCCCTTAATGGCTAGCCCTGGTATACACGCATGCTGCGTAAACCTCCGAAGACAAATATATTCCTCCTGAGCTCTCGCCTATTCTTTTTTCTTCCAGTGTTCAGTCACGATGGACTTGCCCCTATTTTCCCTGGTTGGAGGGTGAAGAACCCCGCAAAGCTGGGGCAACTTAATCTCTGGAATTGGACAGAGACAAATAATCTGCAAGTTTTCTCATGGGGTTCGTTATTTTACGGTTCTCTGCAGAATCAGACTGACGAAAAATGAGCCAAAGAATCGAATTCAATAGCATAAAGTAAGTCTCGCAATTATTTCAACGTCAGTGAAGAAAATAATTTGTCATTGATGCATCACTCGTCAACCTGACGTGTGAATGATTGGGCAATCGAGAGTATTTAATGAATTCTGCAGGAAGGATATAATCCAGGAATTCTGGTTGCTCGTAAACCTCGCGGATGCCCGCAATATTTAAAAATACCAGTTTGTTCACAATCCATGCCAAAGTGAAGAGTATTTAGCATTAAATTTAGCCTGCAGAATTTTGGTCCATGCGTCAGCGAGACTTTGAAATGGCTGCGAAAGCCATATATCTGATTCGCCATTTCCGGGATAAAGGATTACAGTTGCAATGTTTGAACAGGGGGCGAAAGGGAGAGAGAGAGAAACAGAGAAAGCTATAGGAAAGATGAGAAATGTGCGAAACCATTTGGTAACTTTCTCCAGCTCGAGCTTCCAGTGTTTCGGTGCACAATGCTGGTATTTGGTGAGGAAGAGAGTACGGAGAAGGGTGTGTGAGAAAGCGAGAACGAACGGGAGAGATATTACTTGATCGGTGTCATTTTTCTACAAACGTCTCCGGTTCGTGTGATAAACGTAAGTCAAACAAGAGGTAGCAGAATTCGCAGTGTGTACAAGAGCTTTCGCAACGATTTCGTAGCGGATCACGCTGCCCTTACGATCCTAAAGTCTTAAGGTACACGATCCAAGTTATAAAGCACACAGTAGCGATTACGCTTGTTCAACTGCGAGGCCAATTGACCGAGAACAAATCCATACCGAATACTCAAAATCAATGTGAATATCGACGCGAATAACGTCGATATAGAGACGTGTATATATGGAAATGATTCTGGGCAAACGGACAGGAACAATACTCGACGTGATATTTAACGGCGTGGGACTTCGGAATACATATACCTGCCATTTATTTGTCCCACCATTTTGTGTTCCCTGTTTGCCGAAAGAGTTCGGGCAGGAAATAGAAAGAATTGGTATATACCTCCCGGCAGTTCTTTTTCTCTCAACACGGAGAACAAAAGCGTCCTTTAATTCAAATTCCAACCGAAGTGTCTTCGACCCTTTTATTTTAAAGGGTCGTCAGAGAGAGCCGCCTTTTGTTCATTTTCCTGGCAACGATCGGATACGGGGGTTATCCTGCATCTACGTTTCTTTCTTTTTTTCACTTTTCGCTGAGAATGAAAAATACAAAGGTCAGCTTTTCCTCGCTCGCTTCTACCTTTTCTATTCTTTATTTTCGATCGAACTGAGCCACTGCCGTGGCTTCCCGCAGGCCTATACTTTTTCTTTTTCTATCCAGTCACCAGTTCCATTGGTGGGTTCATCGAGAAACGTTCGGTCGAAACTAGTTTTCCGAGCTTTTTTCCCTGTAGGCTAATAGAGCGCAGGAGCCCCAGCAGTGGGTGAACTGTGTACACCTCGAAAGAATTTCCACCGTTTTGAAATACTTTTCCCGCTTCGCTTTGGCCTCACAGTTTTCTTCATCAATGCCACTCCGCCGATCTTTCCTTCTTCCTCTTCAAATCCTTTCTACTTTAGACCCTATTGCTATTTCTATCGGTGCTCACACACGCGCATGTGTGAGTGCGTGTGTGCGGGCTTGTGTAGGTTTTGGAGTGGTGAGTTGGCAAGGATTGTTTGATTTGCAGATACTCCCAGAGAGCAGCTTCGGGGGCAGTACTCTAACGTGAGTTTCTGACATGGGAACCGGCTCTCCGTTCTATCGGTCCGATCCTCATTCCCTTTTTTCTTCACCAGGCTGACCTCATCTAACCGCACTTCTGCTCCCAGCAAACCACGCAAGCGATTCCTCATCTATCGGAGCGCAGTGATTGGCCCTCGGTTAAATTTCTAAGCATATGGAAAGCTTCTCTATTCTCATTTCACTCACGACGAGTTCTGCCAATAACTATACGGGCATCAAATGCAAAACTCCAATCGCGCTGTGTATGCTTGGGTTAAAGTTGATGAACCGTAGGGCTCTTCTTGCCAGGCGCAAACGTGAATCGAGAAAATGATTGTAAAGAGAAAGCGAAACAGAATCGACGTAATTGGGGAAAGCTGAGTGAAGCACCCTTCGGGAGTCTTGAGAGGGTGAACAACTGGGATGAAACGAGAGGCGGAGAAAGATATAGATGATATAATGGTTGTGGATTGCTAATGGAGAAACGAGAGTAAAAGTAAACGTGCAGCGATGCGGCAAAAAGTCAGTTTTTCTGTTTCACCCAAGTGGTTGGCTCGATCTGGAGTATAAAAAGGGGACGGTGAAAGGAGGCTAAGGTGAAAATACTATGGAAAATGGTGGCTCGAACAAGACTTGGCTGCACGGGACTCTCGGTTCTCACATTTGCAATCTCTGCCGACACGATGTAACTCTCCAGGGTTTTATACGTTCTCTACATTTTATTTTCCTCTCGTTGCTCAACAACAAAAAGACTCGGCGACCTTGCATGTGTATGCAAGGCTCAAGCGACGTTTATGCGAAATCGCAGCCTCTCTCTCTCTCTCTCTCTCTCTCGGATTCGAATTCTTCTCGCAGCTTTACCGACTGTACGTGGATATATAGCAACAGCAGAAAACGCCAGCTGCTGATGCTTGCAACATACGGTAGACACGATAAACCCAGTCACTCGAGTACACTTTCTCATTTGAGCTTGCTCAACGTTCCTACTTTTTTCTCGGAGATACCGTACTCTGTATTTTTTACTTCAACATCGCCTCCCTCCGTCGTGAATGTCTGCATACTGCATTAAACCCCTTTCTCCGTTTCGCTCACCATCAGATTTATTCTGTCAAATTCAATACTCATCCATTACCCCAGGTGTTGCCGAATCATTTATTATATTTTAGTGTTTTATATTGCGAGCGAATAGGGCATTCGTAGACGCGTGTTGTTGATTACATTTTCTTGAAAAAAAAAAAACACAACAAAAAATCGCTGCAGTACATTTTTTTCTCTGCTCATAAATCGTATTTGCGCAATTGCATATTGCGATCTAGCTAGAGGCTGTTTCATTATCCTTTTCACTTTGTATTTCATTTTTATCGCGAAATAACTTTTTCGACGTTAACGGAAAACAGTTTTCACTGAAAATCATTTTTCTTTATACGAAAGTCGCGGCGGTGAATGCGTTTTTTTCGTTTTTATATTGCAAACATCGTAAATAGTCTATTATAAATTTAACTCTAGACTTTCATTTACACAACGTATACATCAGTCTCGGTAAATCCATTTTCGGTTAAATCACGACCAAAGTTTTTGCGCCCAGAGAGTTTTCAACAAACCGGGTCGTTAAAAACGCATTTCGACTTTTCGCTTCGAGAAACGTGGTAACAGTTTCCCGCATTTTTCATGCGGCACGGAATTGTATACGCCAAATGAAAAAGCTCTTTGTTTCAATCCGAGCCGTTCGTTGAGTTTACGTTACATTCACATTTTTTGCACGAATGCCCGTAAATTGAAACGTGGACAATTAAATCTTATTTTGTTGTTTTGCACATAGTCTTTGCGACGGTGCGGATCATTTTCAGTTTTGAGGAACAAAAATTGTCACGCAACTATTTTTACAAGTCTGACTTACATGATTGACTTGACACACGGTGAGCCATATACAACGATATGACGACCAAAAATCTTCGTTCACAATAGTCAAAGGTCCATATGGAGATGAGAATCAAAGTTGGAAGAAGTGAGAGCAGCAATCAACGCATCTCGAGGATAAAACGTTCAAGGGCTTGCGGTAGGGAAAAGTAGTACGAGGTATAATTTGTCGGGAAAAGTAGAGAAAGTTGGCGCGCTCCTGCTGTCTCTCGTAATGGCTTAATTAATATCGAGAGGACGCGGGAGAGACGTCCTTTTGCCCTCTCAGTTAACCGCAAAAGCTCCCATGACGCAGCTTTAACACTTTATACTCGCCCTCGTGCTAATAAACGTTTAATGAACCTCTTCCCGCAAACCATGTCCTCCTTGTCGTCCTTTCAGAATATATTACACGTGTGTAGCCAAAAATTCTTCATCGTGGACGATTGTTTTTTTTTGTTCTCGTAAACGTTGTGAATATGTCCATCCAACATTCATTAACCGATTGCGGTTGCATCGTCGGGAAACCACTTTGCAGACATTTTTTTAAAAATCATCTCGATCAACGATCGCTTAGTTGCTCCGATTTTTCAAAAATTCTTTAGAACCGAAATTTAAAAAAATTATATTGGAAGTTTCAATTTTTCATTATTAACCCGAATCCTTGATTGCGAAATGATGGAGTCTATTTTTTTGAATAACTTAAACTTTTAATTGCGAATTGTAATGAAAAACATCTGCATTAGAGGCAGTGTATACATCAATAACAGGACGAAACTTGGGTTTAAGCATCTGAAATGATTAGCTTGTAGTTTCAGATTTGCAGTATCTCCCGAAAAGCCGATAATCCGGCTTTGTCTCTTTCGCGCTCAAATTATGTGTACTAATATGTAGGGGTGTTCGAAGGACCATCAGATATGTGACACGAGCCAGGTTCAGTACAGAAATCGAGGACATAGTACACTTGAGTGGAGCGAGAGGCATAGATAGAGCAAGGGAGAGAGATTCGGTGGATACACTATGTACCGTTGCGTGGCGAATCCTGATAGTACCTCATTAATAATGGCAATAGCAATCACGTGAACGGATACCGAGCATTGCGAGGACAATCGTTGTGCAGGTAGAAGTATGTTAGCCCGAAACTCTGCATTTATAGTCAGCCATAAACGATGTCGTATCTATCGCTGTGCATAAACATTGTATGGGTATTTCGTTGTGATGCAATTGGTATTACCCTGACGATGACTAATTTCGCATGAAATTGTTCAATTCCGTATTTAATTACAATCAAAAGTGCTTCAACCCGGTTCAGCCAAAGAGTCAAAAAGCGTTGTTATGTCTTTAACATCGCTTCAGAGTAATGAGCATTTGACGCTTAATGTCCGCGTAACTGAATATTAGTTATTGTCGAATCGTAAAGTGATCGAAACACTACCACAGTACACACTCTTCATAGGAGACACAACTTCGATTTCTGCAGGCACGAATTTAGCTTGTCATTCTGGTCCTTTATGCGAGTTCGCATGAGACATTTGCATTTTTATGTTTCATCCAAAGGAACTTGAAAAAAATATCACCGTTGATATCAATTTTCAATTGAGATCGTATCCTGAACGTCGAGGACTGCGATTACAAAAGAGCGCGTCTGACCATATGCGACCGTTACTACTGCAGGGACTCGTGATGTTCTTCAGACTCGCTCGTAGCTGTCATTTGTGCTTGGATTAATGAATTAACGTACTGAACTTGGCAGCTATTAAAATTAGCAGCTATTTAATTTTCAGCTATTTTCATTATTTAGATCGTGATAATTTTGAAAAAATGTAAATTTTCATTTTTTTTCTCCTGCTAAGAAAAATTTTCAGACGTTTCGAATTTGAGATATTCAATTTCCAGTTTTTTTCCCCATTTAAACACGTGTACATTGAAATCACGTTCTCTTTAAAAAAGTTGCAAGAAAAAAAGCAAAGAAATGCGACTTCAATTTACACGTAGATGGGAAATTAAAAAATGGAGAATTAAAGATCTCAAATTCTAAACGTCAGAAAATCTTTCTTGAGAAGAGAAAACTGTTATTTTTGTTTGTGGAAACGTTTGTGACTCATCGCGTTCCGACTGCTGCGGATCGTGCACCTCGAGAAAGAAGTCACGTTGCCCAAACGATCAATAAACAAACGATGAATATTCAGCTCATAGTAATAATAATGATTGGAAAAACATTTTTCAATGAGAACGAAGAAAAAAAATAGCCGAGTAACGATGTTAAGAATATGAAGATTCCCGTTTCAACCTACACAGTAAAATATTCGATTTGGTGTCTATATTAAATATTCATCAGTTCTGTCAGTTTCCGTTAACTTTTTCAATAAAGGCTGTAACCCTTGAAGAGGTAGTAAAGCCTCAGAACAGCAGCCATGCAACAACGGATAATAAAAGCTTTTCATCCCGATCGAAAGAGGGACGTTTTAAGGAGTAGCTCGTAAAGCACACGCGTTCCAGTATTACTGGTCGTTGAGAAAACCGCTCGCAAATCCTACGTGTACGACACCACCCGTACATTTTGCAGTACACGTAAATGGTGATCAAGTGAGTAAGGAGCAAGTTGTCTCGTTCGAGAATCACTTTAAAGCCATCCTGGCCAGGTCGAACGCTACAAAGTAAAAGCAAACGTTACTAAATTCATTATTTGAACTCTCGATTCAGCTCGAGCGTAAGTACACAAATTATTCTACACGCTCCAAGGGGAAAAAAAAACTAGAATTAGTGGGAACTCTTTGTAGGTTAATTGAATCGTCCGGGTTCGCTCAATGACGTTCTCAGGGTCTACCTACATTTTTTATGAAGCCTTCTTGCACAGCATCTCCACTGAATAGGGAGGTTAAGAAATGTGTGAATAAAAATGGTCTTTTTTTTTTGGAAACTACGACGACAACGCTTCGCTTTGCATTACAAATCGAATTCGATTTGGTTCTTCAATTTGTAATCGGCATCGTTGTTCATGATCTGTAATTGCGAGAAATTTAGAAGTTGATAGCGCAACCCTTCATAATAATTAGCTGAAGTCCTCTCGATTCACATGGTTTTTTCTTTTTTCATATTCGAAATTTCTAACAACTATGCTCCGCAGAGAAATATTCATTTTTTCCTGAGCCACTCTAATCTCTATTCCTCACTCAATCACGAGACAGGAGTTGAAATTTGAGGATCTCGGGGTCTTCGAATACCAGGTACGCAGTGGTTTCGGTAAAGGGGATTTCTTTTTTGAATTTATATTTTTTTAAGAAGTGGAATATCGAGATGATATTCTGCACACATGTATCAATTTACCTGAGAAAAGCCGATACCAACATATGCCCCTTTTGATGAAATCAATTTTTCGTGCCATTCTCTCCGCCGTGGCCTATCAAATATTCGAAACCCTGGCATATCAGTGGGAACATGGCATAAGCAAATATACGCACAGCTTGCATTTGCATCCGTACACGGATGCCTTGTTCTAGTTGAGAATTGGATATCAAAATACAGCCGAAGCATCGATTTCATTTCACTAGACAAAGGAAGAAAAGACAATTGATATCCTCCTGGTGCGGGAATGCTCGTCTTCAACAAATCATAATATATGTTTGTGACAGAAAAACATTTCCACGACGAAAATTAAAAAAAATTCCAGATTATTTTACCCGATGATTGACGGTGCTGATTTTTTTAAATGTATTTTTCATTTATTAGCTTTAACTTACGTAATGGAGGATTAGTTTTAACATTTTACATCTAGAAACCCTGAACTGATGTCCTGAGCGTCGCATGCACATGGATTTTAATTAGTTTTTACAAGAGCCTCCGCTTCCGGTTGGATCCATATTAACTGTACGATAAGAGTGTCGTTCTCATACCTACAAGTACTAGTGTATTACGGTACTATATGGTATAAGCTCAGTAGTCACAAAAGCCGATTAGCAAAATCAAGGTGCACAGGATACAACAACATCTCCCAAAGGTGTCCCTTATCATGGTCTGTCATTGCTCCGCTCCTCGTAGGTGGTTATTACTACACTTGTATGTATATGTGTGGTTGTGTACATCAGCATCTTCCGAAGCTATGGAATATTGGATAAGCCACACGAGTTAGGTTAATACAAGCAGAGGTGGATCTACTGGGATCTGTTTGCTTGGAGAGGCAAGTGATTTTAGCAGGGTTGTAAATGGTTCGGTTACCTTAAAACCATGAGCTCCAAGATGAGCTGGCATGATGTTCTTGTTCTTATCCGGTGACCATCGAAAACCTCAAACCGACAATCAGGGAGAGGAAACGGAAGAGGCAAAGAGAGATTACCAAAAAAGAGAGAGAGCGATGAGGGACCGAAGAAAAGAGGCTCAGCTATGAAACGTAAACAGTCTCCGCTAAACGAACCACAATCTACGACGTTGGTTTGTTATCATGAGACCCCTGGTTGACCTCACTGGGCACGAGAGAGAGAAGGAACTTACCGATTGATGACGCATTCGGCCGACCTCAAATCGAAACTCGGTCGATGCGGATTAGACCATTTCCGATATAACAAAACGACAGTCGGATGCACGAAGCCATATTCCGTTCAGGGCTTGTATAGAAATCCGGGTGGGCGAGTATATTGAAACTTGTCACTGAAAGGACGGGACGGATTACGTATACGGTCAAAGTTGAAAGTAGCCCTGGGTCGAATGCCAAAGGATATCGTGTCTCTGAGCTATATTTATGCATGCACTACAGGTGGTTATTTCCAATGTTGATCACATCCTTATAGCTCAAACTTGCAGGTTCAATGAAAATAAGAACTGCGATAAATGTCTGGGGTCATTAACAGCGTAATTTTGAATATTCGTAGTGGAAACTTTGTCTCTTCTGCGAAAAATTCGCTATAATAAGTTTTTAGATTGAATTAACGTATCTAATGTTTTCAATTTTTCGTTTCTATTTGATTTTTCAATGCTCGTTCACATCTGGTGAGCATTTCCTGAGAGCACATCATATACCTGCGTATCCTCTACTTCGTTTTTATTTGTAACAGAAGAATTACAGGCTCGACAGAAAGTAGTAGCTCGTAATCCTGTCGAGTGATGACGAACTTGATTTTTTCACTTCCAATCCTGTCAAATATATTCCTGAACCCGTCGATCGTAAAACTTCCAGTTTAGTTTCTTATTAGATCCCCATTCATCAACTTCAGCTCGACTCAATTTTTAGCAACGCTCTCGTAACGATTGACCCAAGAAATTCCTTTCGGATCTTCAGCCGATTCCCCTATTGCGAATTCGTGGCTGGTGGCACATTAAGTCTTTGGTGTCCCACTGCTTCCTTCTAGCTCTCCTCCACTCAGTCCAGTGAATCCCACAGGAGACCTGTCGACGTACGAGCTCATATCTACCCCGGACGTGGTCCGACTCGAGTAACAACTACTCGGTCTAGCGCACATCCGTCCAGCTATCTCTCTTTCTCTCCCTCTGCCTGTCTGTCTGTCCTCCCTTTTTCTCTCTCTCTCTCGCTCACACACTCTCACTGACATAACCTCTTCCTCGGGATGAAATGTCCGCTCGCCCATCTGTGCCATTTCGGTTAAGCTGGCTGGATCAATGTTAACGCCTGAGTCGTTATCGCGATGTCAGACCAGCGGTTTTGTGAGCTGCTCGCAACACGTCACCGTGAGCCTGATCACCTCGGGCGAAAAAACTTTTTCTTAATGATGAATCATAAAGAGAAAAGTTTCCATCAAAAAATTAGTTCTTAAGTATTTATCCATTGAATTATAGAAACCTGCAAATCCTCCTGCCCAATCCACGATTATTAATTTCAAACTACGTCTAACTACGTCGTTATTCGTTACACAAACTAGTAGCAGATTCTTCGGTGCAGTACACGTTCACTTGTTTATATTTGACTGAAGACCTTCGTTCGGAAATACTGAATATTTTTATTGGAATAAATTACTTGCATCGAAAAACATCATCGGAGTGTTGAACTTTGCTCATGTGAATTGAATCTCACGTTCTATATTTTCGTTGGACGAACTGAACCGAAAATCGTTATCCAGCAATGAATTCAGTTAAGTGAATAGCTGTTCGCGAAGTCCATTGAAACGGGTGAATTACATGCACTTGAACCGTCTACCCACGTGATTTCTAAATTGCTCCGTTGATCCTTACAACTTGATTCACAAATGATTCACCTTATTGAAACGTATTTATAAACTATTTTGAAATCGTGTCCTGAATTCTCATCACCACTTGGAATTTCTCCACCATTAGTCGTATCTAACGAAATATTTATTGACAACATGAACATTTTTGCAGAATAAATAAAATCATTCATTCTTTGCGAAACGTAGCCGACTGATGGAATAGTGGAACATGGCGGAAATATTTTTATTTGTTAACTTCATGCGCATACGTGAGCATAACTTATTACTTGAATAATTGTCATCACATCACATATTTGAGGGAAACTTGTAATTTGTAAGAACGAGTAATTCGTTGGTTAGCATTGGTGAGAAAAAACATCGAGGTAGATAAGGGATGAAAAAAAGTAACACCGCCAAGCCCTCATTAGAGGGTTAAAAAATAATGAGATGTTTCGTAGAGGGATGAAAAGTTTTCGTCGTGGTTGAACAATGAAAAATGCCATGTACGCAGTGTATCCAAGGCACAGCCTTACGCGCGTTGTTAAGAAGCAGAAATGAATAGAATTCACGGTAGGAATTTTCGAAGGTACTTTAATTACAGTGTGAATAGAAACTGTCGGTACATGGAAGAAAAGTGAAAGGGTTGAGACGCTGAGGGATTGCGAAAGTATAGATGAGGAAACAATAGTATATATATATATATATATAAATTCGGTAGGTGACGTGAAAGAGGATGTGTGAAGGGTGCTGAGTTGTTCTGAGAGGGAGAGAGGGTAAGCCTCCCAAGGGTTTGGACGAGATGTAAGCTCAAAGGTATTGTAACGGTGGAAAACACATCGCACGACTTTCTCGTTATAAACAAGGTGAAAAGTTTTATTCTCCATCTCTTGTTGCTGCAATCCCATGATTCTCTTCCTTTCCCTTTTGGTCTCATTCGTCACATTTTGGTCTTTGAACGACACTGCGAATGGGAGGGCCGTACATGAGAGCAGGAAAGATCCAGAGTTAACAAGCTTAGTTTAAATTCTCGTTACGGGAAACGTTGATCGTCGTTTCACTGGGTTGTTGCGCACGCCCAGCATATCTGGCGACCAAATTTCACCCTCATCATCATCCGCCGTAGTGTATACCTGGCCCATAGACTCGCAGAAGCTTACACTTGCGTGACGAAGATGGAGAAACCAGCAGGAGCATGCAGCAGTGGCGACGAGAACAGCGCTCCACTACCTTCGTACACGAGTACAGTTCATATACACGAAGCGGTTGTTGTCAAGCAAAAGGGCTTAACAAACAATATTCAACGTGTTAATTCCAATTGCTAGTGACATCTTGGATGTCAGTAGTCAATATACGCAAAGGGTACAGCTTGTACATACACAAACAGGTACACACATTTCGGTAGAAAAGCATGTTGCCGTTAAGGTATCTCGGCAGAGTTGCAAGCCGCTTTTAATGAAAATGAGTTGAAGAGTGTTAAGTGTACGCTCGACGTACGTGTGGTATACATACTGTTCCGTGCAACCCTGTGACATGCTGAGCCTGAAATCCCTTACCCATGCCATATATATAACATAAATAAACATAGTTTACATAACGTGAATGTATTATACATTCAAACAGTTTGAGAAGCCACCTCAACTTATCAACTTAAAGCCAGGGTTTATGCTCCGGTCTGAATAGTGGTTTTGATGATCAGGTGCCTCTTTTACCGGTCCTCATCTCTCATGATTCATCACTGTTTAAGGGCTTCAAGCCAGCCTTCTGTAATTGTCGCAATTTGAACGCCACTAGAAACACATTTATTCGGTCAGGGCGTAGCAAGCAGACCAGCATTGCAGCAACAAATCCCTCCAAATACCAAGTTGGAGATTCGTTTGCGGAAACCTGATCTACAATCTTTTTACCTGGGTCTACCGTGCCACAGTAAATATCATGGAAAAATTGTACAAAGGGAATTATCATGGGACGAGTGGTGAAACAAAAACGGAATATGAAACTGTTTTATGCAGGGCCAGAGATTAAAGGGTGTAGAAAGAAACGATATGGAAATGAAATAAAAGCACAAACAACGTGCCGGGGGCACCAAACCAATTGCCCCTTGGGAGAGTTGAGCTAATCCAATAATTATTGCTTTTCTTTTTCTTCAATTACATCATTGTGTATATTCACGTAATATGTTTGTGTAAATGTGACCACCAAGGGGTCACCAACACGTGTAAAAAATTGTTATCTACGAGAAACTATAACATTCCCTCGTAGTAGGGCTGAATCGTTCTATATTTGGGGGTAAACGGTGGCTCGGTTGCGCCACGAGGCCCCAGGGAGTAATTTTACTTCTATAATTCACTTTTGCCCTTTCCTATAACCATTCCCACGCACACAGTACCCTTTTTTCTAGCCACTCCCAGATCGTTTGCGAAACTCGACAGTTATATCACCAGAACTTTTCGAGAGGTATAATAGCTGTGGTCGTAGCCCGGGGTCACAATTTCTTTTCTCTCTTGCCCTCTTCCTTTTGCCTTCTTTTTGTTTTCGCCACTGAAATCCTGAGCTGGAACTGACGTCTTTCTCAGCAGCACTGACATTATTCGAATGAAAATAAAAAACAATCACAAAGTCCAGGAAATAACTTGGTCAAATATAAACATACCACCCGCAGCCTTTCCGTTAACAACAAACGAATATAAAACTACAATTTTCTCCACAACGATTTCATTCGTGCATTCGTGAGTTCGAGAGATTGTGAGATCCTTTTCGAAAAAATCTTGATACAACGGACAAGAAGGCTAGGAATCATCAGACTGTGTAGCCGCTGTTGTTGCTTAGAACGCTTCTTCAAAAATGCGACTTTGAACAGCGAGTTTTGCTCTTTAAAAAACATGTCATACCCCCTGAAGTTGTACTGGAATAGGAAGGACGCGAGACCGGTGGAGCTTACACGTTGTTATATATTACATAGTAGCGGCTGTAAGTGGAGGATATTCTCGTGACTCACAAAGGGTTAACGTTAACTCGATTGTTCCAATCTAGCCGTTGCTCTTGCCACTAGAACCGATGCAGCTCTAGTTGAATTCACTTTTCTTCGCGAAGTTTACTGTATGGAGAAGATTAGATATAGTTTATGTGTATGGGGTGAACGAGGTGTATAGCGAGAAAGAGTGGGAGGTAGAGAGAGCGAGAGAGAGAGAGAGAGAGAGAGACAGAAATTTCGTGCCGTTTGCGAGAGGGATGAACTGGCTTGGTTGGTTGACTCCACGCCCCCTTGAACCTTCGCCCACTCGGAGGTTCAGACAATCCAAGGTAGAGCTTGCCAAATCCTGAACAAGCTATACATACTCGTACGTATACTATATGCCGACAAATCCGCGCAATGTCGAACTTTGCCTGGATGGAGAATCCTCGGGTGGACTTCCATGTGCGGATCAGCAGAAGTTGCTGCCACCAAGCTCGAAGAACTCAATCATCCACTTGTACACTAACTAAATGCATATCGCTATATATACCACGGCAAAAGGGAATTTGTCGTACAACTTTAACTATGCTTCGCCAAACGTATGTAACAAGACATCAGAATAGGCACTACTACTCAGTGGATGTCTCGAACTAAATGATATCGGCTCAAATCTTGACACTAATCCCTTATCGCACTAACAGCGCATATGAACAATTTAATTCTCGTGCGACTCGTAACTATTATTTTGAATATCATTGGACTGAGTAAAAACAATCAAGTACGTAAAGTTGCGTAAAAAATTCAATCAGATCGAAGGAGTTCGGCCTCGTAACTCGGCGTATCAAGGTTTCAGAGACTGTCTATAAACGCAATATTGTGATTCTGGCTAATAAATGAATCTTGGATGAAACGTCGTTGAAATGGCGTTCCAGCTTCAAGAGAAAAGTTGTTTCGACTCAAAAATGTATGTCAACAGTTGACAAATAAATTTTTTTACCATTGTGATGGATAAATAGATGCATCAGAACGTATCGCTAGAAACATATATCGCGGTTCTAATCAATAAAACGGTATAATTCTGTAATGGAAGGTGGAGCAGCGTCTATTCTCTACAAGCATAAAAATATGTATGTATTTATTTGGAAAAAGACATCGCGAAGCTGGTCACGTACCGTGCGAGGCTGTGTGAATTATAAGGGCACGTATGTATGTTTCTATGTATTTCTATGGTGCGGCAATGTAGAATCCGGTATGTGGCGTGCACAGACCAACACCACAACCTTCTTCGGATTTATTCGTATACTTGGCGATTCGTACGTGATACTAGCGGGACGTTCATACAACTCGGCTTGGACCAGAGCATCACGTTGCTGCGTATGTATTATGTATCCTGCGTTAAGAGTTACGGGTCACGTAGTGAAGAGGAAAGCGCAGCAAGGATAGCGCGGCGAGAGGGTGAGAGTAAGAGAAAAGAGTGAAAGGGGAGAAAGAGAAAGGAAAAGAGTTGACTGAGAGAAACAAGTGAGAGAAACGATGCGGAGACGTCGAGGCGTTCCAATTTCCATATCATAATTAATTTCCCATTTACCAGAGTTTCTCTACGTCGAGTCCAAGCTCCTTCTCCATCCTCTCCATTCAAACTCCTGATGCTTCCCATGCAGTGTTATTAATTATACAGCTGCATGACCCCACTGACGGTTCGGTCCCATAATACATGTATAATTTTTGGAAAAGAAGATGGAAGGATTTCCGAAAGTGTCAGCTCCTTCTACGAGCTTTTATCAACAGAAACGGAACACGTTTCATTACTAAAAACGTCGAGCTGCTCAGCTTGTCTTTCCTAACCTCCAATAGGTTATTACGACGTTGCTAAATTTTGCGTATTCCTCGCAACTAATTCGGAACAAACACGAATCGAGCGTTAGTGACCTAGCCGCATTGGGTCATGCAGCATGAAAAGATTCATTCATCCGGTATATTGAAGAACAAGCTCTTGGGGAAAAAGAGTCTCGAACGTTTTGTTCTTCTCCCCTACTGGAAAGGCATAAACTATTTGCTTTTCCGGAAACCCAATCTGTCGTGCTGATAAGCTCCGTTAAAAGTAAAAATGGCTGCCGTAGTAGAGAACTCTTCCGGGTCTCGGTACCATAACGCCGAAAAACTTGACGTGAAGCTTAACCGATCGAGACAAATGAGGAAAAATTGCACATGATTTAATTTGCACAAGCAATTACTTAACGCACTTTGTTGCCTGATTGTTCAATTAGTAATGTCCTTGTCGTGATCAGATGTATTGTCTTATACGCATGACTACCTCGATTAGAAACTAATCGATTCATTAAACTTTGAATATAATTACTCCTGGGGATTTTAATGCGATCGTGTGTTTCTGGAAACTGTATTAATGTTGTGATGCTACGGAGCCAATTAATCGACTCGATGCCCACAAATTCACGGCACAATGATATATTTCCCCTCCGCCTGAATATCCATATGTACACAAACAGAGGCAAGATAACGGTCTGTCATTGCAGAGGACCAAACAGCAGAGATACCAATCGATCGTGATTGATGCAGGGTGAAGGGAGGTAGGGATGAGACTTTGTGGTTCAAGTAATAGATACAAAGGGAGGGTTGCTGTGTGATACGGAGTGGTTGAAGTTTGAACACGTTCACAAAACGATTTATGTCACACATTTAGGTTGATGCATCTTTTAGGGTTTGATAAAAATGTCTAGTTGTTTTCGCAATTAAATTTAGATTTTCTACGCACGCATAAACGAGGCTTCTCCATATTTCGATTGTACCGCGAGATCGTTGGAAGTTCATGAGATTTTAATCGGTCAGAGCGTTGGAAGAATTGGTATAAGAATCTGTGAAAGGCATTGGTTTAATTTTTTTGATTTCTCAGTTTGACGGAATATGGTTTGACCAATTAGAATTCTTCGAGCTACCACGAAACACCGTTCAATGGCCAGTGGAGAATAAGGATCCCCAACAAACGTGATTGTGCTGTGGCATAGTGTGTAGGCACGTCAATATGCAGTAATGGATAATTACATTTCGACCTAAAAGCACTGGCGTGTGCACGCACTTGATGGGTCAAGGGGGAAAAAGCGGAGAGCGCTTTCACATTGATAAAGAGGTAGTATAAACGAGACGGGCGATATAAATGCGGGGGAGAGGAACGAGTGTTCCAGAGACTGACGACAGGAACACTCGAGAAGAGGTCGCCCTGACTGATTAAATTTCAGTATACCTAGCACTTTCCTTTCATGTATATTTTTCAGTGACTTTCCCAAGCGATCTAAAATTGCTCGAACGGTTGTGAGAGCTCGAGCAAGTCAAATCGACTCAATTGAATCATACAGTGTCGTCAGCAATTTAAAACCAGCCTGGTGAACCTTTTGCTTAACCAGCCTACGCCACACCGGGTTCTATGGAGATCTGCCCAACTGAGTAAGCTAGTAAAACGAAAACCATCCAGCGAACGGTAGGTCTCGCTGGAACGGCCGATCATCCCACCTGTGTCCTTCCCCTCGCTCTACCTCTCGCCCTTCGTTTGGCACATCCCTATCAATCAAATGTGGACTCCGAGGTTCCACTGACCCTGTTCCAACATTGACGAACAAATATCCCGTGACCTCGGCTCGTCGGGAAAAGCTTTTAGGCCGACGAATAATGATTTTTAGAATGGAATCGACCTCGCGATACAAGTCCGATTGCCTGATGAATTTGCATCAACGTGGCCGATTGTGAAAGATCATTAACGCCAGTTCCCTTCGTTCAAATGACCAACCAAAATATTGGTTCATTCGAACGATACAGCAGTCGATTCAAGTTAAATTAATCATTCGAACCGGATCATTCAAACAATATTTTCTTCAACCACATTGTTTGACAACATTTGAATGTTATTAACGATTGCACCCGCGTTGCCTGATATCGTTAAAAGTATTTGTTACCATGGTATCCAAATTAATTTAATTCATCACGTCATACAAATATTTGTGCCTTGGTTCTCATGGTTTATTGCCATCAGTGTGCTTCCTATATTATTATCGAAATTGCCATCAAATATTCTGTAATCGATATTCCAATTCATTTGATTGTTCATATTGTAATAGTTCTGAGGTTTTCACTGTCACCCGACATTTCTATATCGAAATTGTGATTTCCGATCAAATGAAAACGTTTTTTGGAATCCGTTATGCAATCTGGAATATTTCAGGATACGTGAAATTACCAGCACGCGATTCGGTGTGTATTAATTGCTATAATCTTTATCCCATGTGCGATCATGTCATGTCTGGGACAAGAGATTTCCCAAACTAAATAGAATCCACTGCCTCACGCACACGTAACAATGGATCGGAATAACGGGTGGGGGTTAATATTACGAATAACCAAATTGTCGAACAGCTAATAATTCGGAATTTTGGTATTCATAAAATTAAATAAAAGAAAAGTAAGAAAGTCGAAATGAAATTTTTCAAGTGACTAAAAATTCGAAATACAAAATAGCGAACGTCAAAAATGGCGAACGTCAAAACGGCGAGCGCCAAAATAACGAATTCTATTCTATTCTATTCTATTCTATTCTATTCTAGCGTTCGTTATTTTGGCGCTCGCCGTTTTGACGTTCGCCATTTTTGACGTTCGCTATTTTGTATTTCGAATTTTTAGTCACTTGAAAAATTTCATTTCGACTTTCTTACTTTTCTTTTATTTAATTTTATGAATACCAAAATTCCGAATTATTAGCTGTTCGACAATTTGGTTATTCGTAATATTAACCCCCACCCGGAATAATGATTGAATCGCAAAAGTTGGCTGATTACTGAGAATGTTTGATGAATAGTTTATGGTATAAACATATTTCTCATCCAATGCCCATCCCAAATATACCTGTCAGTGGAAATGGAATCGTTTTAATAGTTAAAAAATAGTAGTAAAAACAATTAGAAGATCAAATAACTGGTATGATATGAAAACTTTCCTCCGCACAGAGTTTGTCCTCTGGAGGAAATGAAAACATCTTGATTTTCCTTGTGTCCTAACCGCCTTGACAGTCTTGTTTTCAATCCATCTTTCTGTATTTTTCTGTGTTTTTTCTTTCGTAAATATAATCTATTGAATTGTCCACGTCAATGTTGGAACAAGACATGGAAAGAAAAGTTTTTCAGTTCAAAAGGACGGCATCGATTAGCAACAAATTGCCTAAAAATGACTCACTAGAGTTTTCGAGATCGTTGTCGAATGATCCCTCGTCAAGGTGTCTCTTGGCAGTACTCGAAGTCACGGTTGGTGAGGATGATGATGATGATGTCTTAGTTTTGGCATCTGCACTCACGAGACTCGATATCTCGAGGCACGTAAAAAACACAGTTATCCACAACATAATGACGGTGATCAACTTGCTGTTGTCTTTTTTCAACGCAGCACTTTGGCACTCAAACTTTAATGAATTTATTGATGTTTATTTTTGCGCAGGTGCATCACTCGTACTTCTTCATCGTATACCGAAGTATAATATTCTCCAACTAAAAGCGTCGACTGATTAGTAATAGGCCTTGTCGTCGTAGTCGTTGTGGTTCTCGTTGTGTCCTTTCCAAAACGAATGAACTATCGTGACGAGACGTGGCATTGATTCATTAACTCACTATAAAAAATCTCTAAACTTCGTGTCCAACAACCCCGGGCGATCGTATAAAATCTTTATGCTCTCGTTAATTATGAGCGAATAATAACGAAGTGGCATAATTTATCGAATTACGTGGTTCAACACAAAATTCCAGACAGTAGATTTTCGTACCTATCGGTATTAAATTATCATGAATCCATTAATTCTGTGACCATTTATCGCTTGATCATATGTTTATAATGTATTGCGGAAATATCAAGGAAATTGGTCCAATCTTAATGTATTCATCAAAGATACGATTTTCGTTGGACTACGTAGAAAGTCATAAGCTTTCCCAAAGATATTAAATTTAAAAAAAATACAAAAAATTGTAAAGGACGGAATGATGAGGTGGAACGTTTTGGATCATTACTGGCAACGGTGGAGAGGAGCGAGGATCAATTAAAACAAAGGAAAAGCAAAGCATTTGAGGCGAATAGGTCTCAGTCCGGGAGGTACCGGTTGATCGTAGTAAAATTAATAGCAACGCCATTGGGAAGCTGCCGATTGAATTATGGCGAATTAGGCGTCGCCAGCTCTGACGGAGTCGCCTGTGGCAATCCGTATTAACGCGTTGCCAGCTGTCGACGGATCTTTCTATTCCTCTATTTGCCTCTCCCTCGTTTCATCTTTCTCTCTTCGCTCCTCATTTTCCTTCTCTCTCTCTCTCTCAGTCAATCGAATCTCACGACCTCTCCTGCTTTCCTCTATCGTACTAATTAACTTCCTGTACCTGTGTTCTCTGAGATTTCTCGAAATATATACGTATAGCAAGTTATGACCATAGAAAAATAATTCCCATTCAATTGCATTGAATATGTTCTATGGCATTTTCTTCATCCATGACATACTTTTTTCTTATAGACCACGACTATGAACAGATTGCGAAAAACGGACGGTGTTAAGGGTGTTTCCTTGTTTCAGCCAAATGAAGGGATTTTAATCAAACTTTACAAAATTTGCAAAGACCGTTTAGTTAATCGATTGGAAATGTAGATTCCGACAACGGAGAATTTAGAATCTGATGATGATTTCGAACAAGTAAAGTTTAATTCAGTGCGATATCTTGAATCGTGGTTTCATGTAAATGGAAGGTCATGAGTATGTAAATTAATTTGCAGAGCGATTAATTCAGGTGAAAAGCAGCATTTTTCAAGTTTCAGGAAAGGTTCGATATATAGAGTGGATAAATATGAAGAGCGGTAAACGGTTCTGGAAAGAATGAAGACGCGATGAAGAGATGGCACCGTGAAACGAGAATCTTTTGTGTCGAGACTTCCCAAGGAAAGAAATGCTGAAATGCATTTCGCGGTGGGATTCGCGGTGAGTTGAGGCTGCGTATAAATTTGAGAAGCGAGAGTAAACTCTTGAGCCGTAATTACGAGAGCCCACCAGGAAGATGGGCTCGGTTAATGGAGGCAGAACGATACATAGTTACATCTTTGGTTCATAGGGAGGAGTCCGCTTTCGGAGTACCGCGACAGAAACTTTTTGGGACAAAAGCCTGTGGACAACGGACTCCTTCAAATTTCCCAGCTTTTAATTCCCACCTTCGATCCAATCTGACTCTCCTATTCTTCCTTCCAGGTCTACCATTATTCCTGCGCAATCTCGGGTCGGGGGTGATTAATAATTGTGGATCCTATCAGCTCTGACGAATTCAAACATCGTTAGTCACACAAGTATTCAAATACTTCTACGTCGCTGTAATACGACTTTGCTTCTCTGGCTCTTCAGATCCGTTGTAAAACTTTCATGCCACGTAGTTAAAGAAAGAGTACTCTTAAAGTAACCCGTCAGAAAGCTAAATTGAAAGATCGTTTGACAAATAGTGCGCAGTGAAAAGCTCTGGATCAAAAAGTTCATAGGATAGAAACTTTTATTTAACATTTAATTTAATTAAGCACAGAACCACTTTGTGTATCTCGTTACGCTTCAATCGACTCAAATGTCAGAAATGCTTTTCATTTACATTTTATTAATGCTGATTGTAACGTGTATATAAAGTCTCTTTCTAAGACGACTATTGCGCGTAAAGAAATCCTTTTGTACTTTTTGCACGAGGTTCGGTGAACTAAAAAATATTTCTTTTGAAATTATAGAGCTCCTTGAGGACTTCCTATCCCGAATCTCGATTCTTCACAAATGATATATCTCTCTGCACGTCAGAGTAGAGACATTTCACTGGAGAAAAAATTCAAGTCAAGCTTCAAACGAACAAAAGCAAATGTGAACATATTTTGATTGATTCCCATTCAACCCTTTGTTCACACACTAACGCTTGATGACTGCACGCTGCGTCCTTACGACGCGGCCACCTACTTTAGCCACGAAACATCAACATTTCCTCGAGCAGATTCTAATAAACAAATGGATCAGGAAAACTGCCTAAATAGCTGCGTATCGTTTACAAAGATTATTGAAAACTTTGAATCCTGAAAAGTGCATAAGCTTTTCCAGAAAAAAAATCATGTTCTCATATATTCTTAATAATGACAGAAGCGGAGGCACAGAAATTTCTATTTTTTGAGAAAAATCGTTCCTCGGTGAGATTTCACAAAAAGATGATCGTTGGAAAATATTTTGAAAGGCAAGTATACGAATAATGAAATGTGTAAAGAATGAACTCCAATAATTCAATGAGCTTGGTTGTCTGTGTGTTCTACGATATGGGTACGTGGCGATTCCAATAGATTACACGTTATGTGCAAAAAGGGCTAGAGAAAAGCACTTTGAAATTAATTAAATTCAGTGCACAGGTATGGAGAGTAGCTGAGATGACGAGATTGATGTTATTCCTAGGTTGACTGTATCTATGTAGAATATTCCATCCCTTTCAATAACGAGTTCCATTACGACAGTTGATTCTATTTTTTCCCGACAGTCTCTAAGTAGTTTTTCTCCGATCCATGAACACTGTCTCCTTCTTTTTTCTGGTGTCATCCGGGAAAAATGGAATAAGAGTAGAGGCAATAGGTATGTAACGAGAAAGATAGAAGGCGATTGGTGGAGGAGAAGAAAAGTAAAAAAGCCCGAAGAAAAACAATAGCAAGGAAGAACCGATCAAGCTGGCTGGAGACAAAAATGTGAGGCGAAGCCTCACGTTCGCTCTGTCGCATTTCAACTCCTTCGAGCTATGCGAGGAGGTCAACCACGTGCTCTCCAACACTCTTTCTCTTCTTCTCATCCTCCTTTCGTTTCACCACTTTCTTCTTCTGCTCTATATACGACGATGGAGAGGTAAGCTTCGGAGAGTTGTGTCTGATGAAGCAAATGCTCCTCGACACTAATAGACACGACCTCTGAACAGTGAACTTTACTTCGTTCTTTCTACCTCCTCCTTTCTACCATCCATTGTCCTCCATAATTCCCTGCTTTCATTCTTTTTCTACTTTTGCCTTAACGATCACCCCCGTGCTTTTTAAAATGTCGATATGTTTTTAATTAGTGATTTATTAGCTTGTCTACTCAACAAAATCATTTTGTGCAATGAATGGAACGGAACGCCGGTAATGTTTCCCCATCAACCACAACTCGTAATCGTAGCAAAGAAAGTCTCATTGAGAAAGTTTCGCAGTAGAATCCCTGGAATTTTTTTTTTTTCATAAATATCAAGAAAAATTCTTTCAGGAACTGCATTTTTTTTTTTTTTTATCTAACGAGCCCTGATGTTTGTCGATTTTTCTACTTGGAGATTGAAAAGAAAAAATAATAGACAATCTCAAAATACAAACTCATTAGCTCGGAAAGAAACGACGGTGCCGCAGTTCCGCAGGTTAATGTTTCGCAAATTGAGGAATAATTATTCAGTGGTTTATCAAGGGAACGAGTCATGGACCTTGATAGTCCTGGACACGTGTCCAGGGTCGCTCGTCTCTCCAGCCCTTATCGGGGCGTGTCACGTTCTCGGCGAGACGGAGAGTTTCGAAAAGCCGATACGTAGGGTTGTATACGTACGTGTATATGCATACCGTCGAGACCCCGATCGTCCCATGAAACGACTACGCAGAGGTATCGTTCTAACCCAGTTTGCAAAGGACATTTGTTGAGGTCGAGAGAACACGAAGGAGCTTCTGAGAAAAGACAGCTTGCTCAAAGATCGTTTCAAGTTCTGAATCGCTGAATTATCGTCTGTAAGCTGTTGCGAATGTTGACCGAGAAAGTGCAAGGACGAAGCGAAAGAAAATTTGTTTATCAGGTGATTAAATCTTAAGCTGCCTGGTTTTTTAATGTACGTTGCAGGTTTCTTGTAGAAGTCAAACTTTTTCTCGAGTTGTTGAGGCAAACAGTGATACAATCGAAATCCCAAACATGGGGGAACGGATGTTGGTTACGAGCGAAATCCTCGAGTTCTTTTTGGGTGGAAAAAAAAAAAAATTTGTTTGACAGTTGAAAACAATCTAATCTGTTTTTCGATACGAAAAATTGGTGAATTCCATGTGGCCGTTACGAATAATATCAGTGACAGTTAGTCAATTTTACGTCAATCACATTATTCGCGTTGAAAAGTGCGACCCCTATTTTTCAAGTAGTTCGGATTTGACAGGAGGTTATCAAGAATGCTCAACATAAAAAGCCACGTTCAAATGTTATGTTTGACGAAAAATAGAAGCGTACAAGGGTTCTGTGACATCTGCAGGCTTTTTCACTCGATTCGAGTGTTCGGCCTATTTTAATTGAACGAATGCATTCATCATTTTTCAAGGAAATCGTGTAAACAGATTTATTCGAATGATAGGATATGAGAAATGTTGAGGGAAAAATAAATCGTGATTATTTGCGCTTTAAAAAAGTAATAATAATTCGGTTTTCTCCGATTCCAGGCCGAAAATTCCGGAAAACGTGAAACGTCCTCATTCGTTTTTCATTCTTCCTTGCTCAGAGTGCTGGAGTCGGAGTAACATTTCGAAAAGCAGCGAACGGGCAGTTTACTTTGCACTTGACAAGTTTCAAAACGCTAGTTGGTTAAGAAAACTACTTGGAAATGTTTTCTACCTGCACAGAAGCCTTGCAGCAAAAACTCACGTGTGAGAACATGATATGTACTGGCTATATTCACATCTACACGGTTGTCCTAGTTTGTACGGTCATTGTCATAAATTCACTTCTGAACTGGCTCTTAAGTCGAAATTTCCTATTTTTTCGTTTACCCAAACGTCCGGCAACACAACAAAATTATAACTCGGGAAAACTGTATTGGTCCTCGTTATGACTGAAAACTCGATCGTGCAACGTTAATTAACGTTACAAACCTTTTAACTTAAGACGCCGTGCATATAAGCAAAGTTTTTTCTCAAGAATTTATGAAGGTGGCCTTCTTCGCCCTTCTAGCCCTTTGGCTCTATTCTGAGGACCAAAAGAGAGTCTTTCACGAGTTTTTTTTTTTTTNTTTTTTTTTTGATAGGATTTTCGTTAAGCCTAGTTTTCATCAAGCATGATGGCTTCTTCCACACGCTCACTCAGGTTTTCTCTTTTTCCTTTCGACACATTCAGTCCTAGTCTGCTCGCACGTGACGGCGTCACATAGACGTGACTTTTTTAGTGTATTGTCTCAAGATACACAAGTTTCGCTGTGAGTGGCTAGTGAAAAATGCGACGAAAAAAAAATTAAAGAAACGTCTTGAGAAAGTGTTCCCGAGATAATCATCTGATCTGCGAACCCTTGCTATCTAATGAATTCTAGAGAACGAAAATTACCGCGAGCTGGACACCCCCTCATGGAGACACTTTTGAAAAATTGTTAATTACATGTGAAGAAAAATTGTCAAATATTTTCCGAAACGTAGGCTTCGTGATTATCAAGGGATTCTTAGAACTGAATAATTCAGACGAACATTCGAAAAATTAACAATCTGCTCAATGAAATGCAAAATTAGACGAACAAACTTTTTCTGAATCAAACAAAACAAAAGAGAAAAAAACTTGTGCAATTTTCGTAAAAGAACATCGAAGATTGCGATTGAAAAAAGATAATAAATTATCCGCGCACTAATGAAATAACAAATAGAATGGAACTGGGAGCACCGCAGCGTTTCGTTCGATCGAACGCTCTCGGAAACGAGATTTCCCCGTTATAGTCATGAAAGAAAATGAAAGATAAATCTGAACGATTGTGTGTCGATGATTCAAAGCGTTTTCGAAATTGAATCGAAGACGCCTGTTTGTGTATATTTTCCATTGAGCTTGTAGCATTACAACTATTCAAAAGTGTTTGTAGTTCGTGTTCTTCGTTATAGTAATCACTAGATGCTGTGATTTCAATAAAATACGTTTTGTGCAATCCGATTAATTAAAGGCTGATAAAGTAATTCATCGTTCTCTGTGCTTTTCGCTTCGAAAGTAACCGGGCCGGGTATAACTGATCGGGAAACTATGTGGGTACGTGTGTGTGTGTATGTTAGAAATTGTTTTCTCAAATGAATTAGAGTTGAGCGCATAGTTGTTGAAGTTTTGGGAGATATGGGTAAATTATCATAAAGTATATCGTCTCTAAGTTTAATTTGTGATGCGACAGTGGTAGCGGCTGGTAAGCTCGTGACCATGTCAGATATTTGTAAATTGTCAAAGCTGATAAAATATTGTTGACTGAGGTAAATCGTACGCGGACATTGAAATGAAAAGCAAGTGAAAACGTGCCCTCTACTTGCGTGAATCTGCGGACTGGTAATAGTAAAATATATGACTAACCAGAAAAAATGGTAAATCAGGCTGACATTTTTCTCTTTTTTTACGGATATTTTTTATCATTTTCTCTGCACGTATTCTCGGCAGCTGTAGGGAAAACCACGAAGCGCAGCACATACGGACGATAGTTTATCGTCGCCGCTGACTTTGCCCTGAGTGCATGTGTGCACGTTCTCTTATATTTTTTTTATTTTCACCCGGAATATCCCCGTGAAAATTAGTATCGCAGCGTATTAAAATCCGGAAAATGATTTAAGGCTCGAGCTGCAGTCAGCCGACCACTCGAGGAAGAACGAGGCAAAGAGGAAAAGAGTGTGTCTGTGTGTGTATGAGCGAGAGAGAGAGAGAGAGAGAGGAAGAGAGGGACAAAGAGGGGAATGAGACAGGGAGAGACTGGAGAGAAAGAGAGTTGACAGTCAAAAACGTAAAGTTCTGGCCGAACCGACCAATTTGTCAACATTTTTTCCCCATTCTTCCCTCAATTTTTCCTCCGACCCACAGGATCAATCATGTTAAGATTATTCCATTAAGCCTTGGATGAAATATAATCAGCCAGTCATCGAGACGCGAGAAAGAAATTTTTTATCCCGCAGACTGTAACAGCAAGATACAAAAAAAAATGAAAAATAAGACAACGCTCTCTACCGATGATGTAATAAAACACACAAAAGTTGATAAATATTGCGCGTAGTGAATTTTCATCAAATGCGAAGTCCTTTGAAGGCTCTGCTTCCTGAGGGCGAATCAAACAAGTTTTGCAC
Organism: Hyposoter didymator; assembly: GCA_037952995.1. Lineage (NCBI taxonomy): Eukaryota > Metazoa > Arthropoda > Insecta > Hymenoptera > Ichneumonidae > Hyposoter > Hyposoter didymator. The sequence continues at coordinate 7,657,777 of JBAJMU010000003.1, read as the reverse complement.
GGAAACATACTGACGCCTAATCGAATTTTTGGCTATTTGCCATCCAGGTAAAAACATGAGAAAAATCCATTTCCAATTATCGACGAGACAATTCGATTCTTGCGATCCATCGACCTGCTCACATCCTTGGGTAATTCGCTTATGACATAGCACACACGCGCGTGGTTTTATGCATTCAATAGAAATTTAATCTTCTTACTTCAACCAGATTTTTTTCGGGGTTTGACACATTTTTACATTCTCCGTTATAATTAGTTTCGTATTAAGAAGAATAATTTATATGTTGTTACGTCAAAGAATTAAAGCAATGAAGGCTATTGCGAAAATCGCTTTCCCTTTGATTAGACCGCGCGCGTCGAGGTTCGCGATTCTACTGAGGCGACCGAACTTTGATACGAGCGACCCCGGCTCCGAGCTTTCGTGAAAGCTCGGCAGTCTCCGCGGCTGCTTTTACACTCCCCCGGCGCGGAGCCGCACGCACGCCAACCATCACAGCTCGAAAAATCCCCTATTCGTTTTATCAACCCCTTCCCCGTACGCGACTGCCAGTCTTCAAGAAACGAAATGAACAATTTGAAAGATCCATTCCTACTTTGTGCATGTACAATAATGATTCCAAAACGAACGCCCTTTGAGATGTTTGGGTTCGGATTCGAGGGGTTTGTCGTTGGATGTCTCGAGATGAATTTTTTCCGAAGCAGTGTCAATGAATCCGAAATTTCGATTTGCGCCTTTCCAACATCGTGAAACTGGCGATTTCTAAAAATTTAGACAAATATCCGAAAGGCAAGAGTTACCGAGGTATTTATTAAAATCCCAGTCGATTCTTGCAAAGTAACAGTTACGAAGGAGTAAATAGAACAAAGTATCATCAGGTTTAATCAATGTTAACGCGTTACCACCTCATGGATGTAAATTTGCATCCACGAAAACTCCAGGCAGTGCGAATTCCAAAATTTGACCATTTTTTTGTCAAAGTATTCGACAAGCCCTGTATTCGACGGCCCAGGATTTGCTACCCTTGAAAAGTGGCCCACGCGTTTTCAATCCGCTAATAACTCGAAGTGCAAATTTTCCCCTGCATGTGATGACGAGTATGTTAGCCCAGAGGGAGTGTGGTGTTTGCAGGTTAAAGGAAAGCTTGTTCTTCGTTAACATACAAATATAAGGTTGACCGCGATTAATACCCATTGCGGCTGTCACTTCAGCCGTAATTCGACATTTTGTATAATCATGTTAATGCTCTCTTAAAGATCCAAGAATTTGACGGATGGCCTTGCGAAATCAGAAAAGTTTTGACCGCAATGTTCAGACTGCATTTCAGTCGCGGAAACATCGAGAATAATTTGCGTGAAAATTCATAATCGTTTCTTATTAATGGAAATGTTGAAGATGGATAAAAATGAATCCATACGTATAAAGGAAAATGTATATGCATAAGGTTTTTAATATAAAACGTAGACATGTATTGAGAGAATTGGTGTGAAACGGCATTTGTTCCGTGACCCGTGGGATCTCGAGCAGACATGACAAACGTAGCTTGTTGTATTTCCGTGCTCGTCTAGTTAGCCTACAGAGAGGGAAACGTGTAGAGCATCGGCACACACGTCACCGATGTATGACATGCGTACGCTAATTTGTAGAGAGAATCGGAGGTGAGAGAGCATGCAGAAAGTAGCTCGTTAGAAGATTGGAGGTGGTGACGAAAGGCGGGTTGCTCGCCGGTCTAATTACCGAAGCCCCTCTGATTGGCTGTTAGACTCGCTTCGTTGGCTACACTACAAAACCGAGCATCGCGCTAGTTTCTCTATCGACCAAGCCGAAATAAATGGTTCATTTTAAAAGATGCGAATGTCCATCACGCAGCATGAATGCAGTGAGATTTTCATTCGGTCGATAATATTCGCGTCAAGAAGCTCCCGTTGGTAGAAAATAAAACGGACAAGACTCCGCCGAATAAAAAGAATGAGAGTTTTGAGGGCGCACATACCCGATGTTTTACGTCGAGACAAGGACGTCCGGCTCATCAGTGATTTGGATGTTCATCGAATCTCCAACAACGGAGCTAGCAGCGTATCAGTTCGAACTTTCCGCAAAGAGATCCGACGTCATATGGTCTGATCAGAATCCTCACATCAGCCATAAATCCCTTGTTTCTCGAACTGCCAATTCATCTCCACCACAATCCTATCTGTACACATATATTTTCCAGAGCTTTCATCTGATTTTTCTGCAAGCTGGGAAGAACAAATGAGAAGGAGGTAAATCGTAAAAGAATCCTGTCGTAATCCAAAGGCGTAAAGCCGTTGAACCGCGAGAGTCCGATACACGTCCGCAATCCTGTTTCCAGTAAAACGAGAAATGAAACTAAGTTGGTAGGACCGAGGGGAAGAGAGATACAGAATAGAAAAGCTCATCAACCGTCTCCAGGCAATACAGACTAATTTTGTTGACACAAACAGGCACCGCGGATGTCTGAACGTAAGATGAGATTCGCACGAACACGGATGACATTTTTTTTTCTTTGTACGTCGAATGAGCCTCGTCATGTTTTTCGTGTCTCCGTTCTTCCTAAGGGCAGTCTCTTTTAAGGTGGATCCTCCACGACAGTGAATATTCATTATCGAGAGAATAATGCGTAAGGAATTCTCAACCATCATTACAAATCAGCAATCAGTTTTTTCGATAAATATCTCCAAGCCAGAAATAGCAGAAGTGTAACGCAAAAAAATAAATCGCCCACAAATACGAAAGGTCGATTGGATGTGTATAGAAAATTACGGAATTGATTTCCATAATATGGCGATTCCCGTGCATTTCCGCCAGCGGTTTAACGTAAAACTGGGATTCCTCTGCTTTTTCGGGATTTCCGTTTGCCCTTCTTCATTCACATTCACATCCATAACGTAGTGGGTATATAATACTTACATGTACACGGGTTTATATATATACATTTACAGATATGCAAGAGGTTGAAAAGCTAAAGGAATACCCATCTCGTTGTTTGGCCACACAAACACTTTGAATCTTATATCCTGCTTTCTGAAGCTGCTCCTGATCCTGGTGAGAGCGCCACGAGGAAATTGTATACGAGAGAAGGGTGAGACGAAACAAGGTGGAACGTCAGGGAACCGCGACCTTTGCCCTGTAGCCGTTTCAACGCGCATCTTGTATATGTATCACTCCACTCACGTACACAGCTCGACAATTTTCTCGTCTTTCCTCCTGCATATATATGTATATATATATATACAGATACCTACGTGGTTAGATATATAAATATATAAATACTTGCGACGATAGCTGGAAGCTCTATGCTAGTCCACGTCGAGACGTCGTCGTTTATATCGATAACCGCGGGCGAGGATGTGTTTCGCGACTCGAGACATTGCTCTCTCTCGCCCCTTTCTCTCTCTCTCTCTTTCTCTCTGTCGCAAGATTTTTCTGTTCTTCTTTCTCTCATCCTTGCCTTTTTTCCATGAAATTTATAATGGTGAACAGACGAGTAAGAAAAGGGAAATTTACAACGACTTTACGCGCGTAGTGTATTCGCCTGGAAAAGTGTTTAGAGCTCCATCGCGTCGAACGATTTGCGTACGTCATATTTTATGTCTCCCCCGTGTATATTGTCTCTGCATGTTGTGATTCGATCTTATACATATATACATAGTTCAAAATATATAGGTACATGCATCAACGATAGTATATAGAGGAAAAAAGACATTTTTGTGTTTGAAGAAAATGTTCACAGTTGCAGTAAGAAAATTGATAAAATGTGGAATGTTTCCAGTAAGGGGATGAAAAAGTAGTCAGCGCCAAAAAAACTTGGTGAAGATTCAGAACAAAAAAGTTGATAAAAGTTGAAATTTCTCTTGCACAGGTTTTCGTATGCTCAACATTTTGGTGCAATTTTTTTTTTCGTCTTTGCGTTCATGTGTCAATTTTATGCTTTCAATGGGTATCAATATCTCGAATTGACTTGCTTTCATGTTAAAGAGAAAACAACCTTTTTCATACATTCTATTCACTCCTCTGCCTCAAGGTTTTCTGGTTTCGTTTTAAATCCAATATGTTTTGGGACACCATGCAAAATTGTGATTACTAACAACACACAACCACGCTTATTGATAAGCGAATTACATCGAGATTCTAGCACATGTGAGCGAACTCTCACAATTCACCGTATACCGTTTAATTAATTAAAACAATGTTAGAATTACTTACATCCCATGTGAACCTCCATTGTTCTATTCCTAGGCGTGTGTCTTCTAGTGCTTCATGTCGAATGCTATCCCCGATGCACGGGCTCATCTATGTCTGATCAACATTTTCACCTGAGTCTTTGAAGCTGTATGCCTCTTCGAATCATTAACGCCAAAAGTTCGAGGTAAAATGTACCAATTGCACAGCAGATCCTAAACATTGAAAATCAATTTTCGTAAATAAATTCAGGAAAATCTAGATTCTGGACGAAAAATAAATGATAAAGCGCAGAAATCAAAACAGCAATATTATCATATCACAAAATATTGTGCAGGGGATTGCAGTAATAATGTAATTTTTCGCATTTTTCGTATTTCAAAAAACTGCAGTTCACTGTTTTGATAGTTCGCTTTTCTTTTTGCACTCCGATGAATTCTTCAAGTAATACGGAATTGAATTAAACTATTTCGTAGATATTGAAACCTCGGCGATAACGCTAAAAAGACGCTTCGACGTATAGGGTTTCACAGTCTCGACAATTTGTCTGAAAATGCCCCATACGTACTCAATGTTTGTGTGTACAGCAGAGTGACAAGAGGGGCTGACAAGTTGTCCTGAATGACCTGGGTTAACCCAAGGAGCGAGTGTGCTATTCCAAATATTCAAGAGTCAACGCATCAATCTCAGTGAAGGCTCCGCTAATCGTACAATTGGCCCAACTGGTTCAAGGGTCATTTACGCACGTGTGCGATATATACATATATATGTCAGTATTTCGAACAGCTACGATGCAGAGAAATTACCCATTTAAACATATTCACCAATTCATTAAATCATCAAGGTCAATCAAGTCCTTGATTGACTCGTTTCCATAAAGAGTTCATTTTCTTCATTTCCCTTGTATGGATTAATACGTACGAGTGGTTTTCTTGACCCTTCTCTCCCAAATTCTTTGGTAAAATAAAAACCGACTGACTCCATCTCACTCGCTGTCCATGATTATTGATATTGTATAAATAAATAACTCTCGACGCTTGCGTCAGATCGGGACTTCTCACAGCTAATCAGTAAACAGCGGTGAACCGATGATCGTTTGAGAAAAATAAACAAACTGCACTCTAGTCAGCATATAAAGTCGTAATGAATATCACGTACTTGTTATGATATCGTTCGGTTTTACTGAACCGTTCTCTGATTGGTGCGGTGGTTAGTATTGCCACTCTCCAACTTTAGCTGATTCGTGCGCCGGTTGGAAGACTTAGAGCTTATAACAGGGTCGTCTGAGGGTTCGACACGTTTGACTGGGTCCAGTTGCCAACTTACGTTCGAATTGAGAGGCTGCAATCAACATGCCTACTGGGGACAGCAACAAGTCCGGTAAACACCGAAAATATAACGACAAGACTCGGAAGCACAAGAATAAAAAGAGGAACACGCAGAAGGGGAGCTTCGGACCATACATCGTCAAAGTTGTGAAATCATTGAGAAAACCGGAGGATATAAAGGCGATGACCATCAGTACGAAGGCAGCAGAAGTCTTGAACAGTTTCGTCTACGATATGATCGACCGCTTGGCTACACATGCCGCTCGAGTGACTAAGTACAAACAAAAGAAAACTCTGTCTGATAAAGATGTTGAGACAGCTACGCGGATCTTTCTGGAAGGTTCACTAATACGTCACGCGGTCGCGGAGGGCCACAAGGCCAGGGACAAATATGAACGATACCGCGACTCGAAAAGGTAGTTAGTCCTCGAAACAATCAATCGGCCCTTTTCAGGGCCAAAAACTCTGTCCTGACGTAGGCGGAACTTCAGAAAGCATGTGGGCACTATTGTTCCTCAAGAAAAATTCAGTTCCATGGTACATGAAACATGTCAAAATTTGCGCGTATCAAACCAAGTCTCTATCCCCGATTATGTGTACGTGAGCTCAAAATTTTAAGGATTTCGACAAATTTTGAAAACTTTTGAAATCCCTCGAAATTCCAAACTCTCACCCAAACAAAAGTTTCAGTTCGCGAACACGAAGCCAAAATTTCCGGTTGCTATATATTAACGTCCTGCCGCATTGTTACTGAAATTAACTTCCATTTGCATTTCATACAATTCGGCAAAGCTTTGTAGATTTTGCTCCGATTTCAAATGTCACAATAATGATACGATAACGCCTTATTCATATTTGTAAGCTCATGATTTTTTACTCGATTCATGTCCTCAGTCACTAAGAGCACGTCGTCTCTGTTCTCCATAGGACTTGGTACGCCAAGATTTTATACATTTTTTATCATTCCGTAAAAATTACTCTTTTTTTTCTGAAATCTTACGTGGTAAAATATCCCAAAACTCTATCGTGTCGAACATACGTGATCCAATGAGGTCACGTATGGAAAAAAAAAAACGTTCCGCACCGAGTGATATGGAATGGTCGGTCGTGGTTTTTTCAAGGTGATTCGGTGGATAACGATGTCTAAGAGTCATAGAATATGAATTAGGTGATTCAAGGTCACTTTTGCTCCTCCCGCTACTGAGCTTAAAGGCACTGTCCGGTTATGGTTTAATTTTTATTTTGATGCATAACAACTGAGAAAACCAAGTTTTTGGCTTTTTGGAAATTTTCAGCTTTTGTGGAATTGTCAGGTGGCGTGGACAACGCTTGGAATTCAGTGGCTGCGTTTTTTGTATGTATTCCGAGCCAGATAAGCATTACGGAATATTGTGTTGGAAAATCCCAGATCTTGCCTTTTTTTCAAGAGATGCTTCCATTATTTTATCAACATTTGTAATTTTCGTTAGGAAATATAAATTCTCAATGCGTGTCAAGTAGGTAGAAATATTTGTTGCAAAATATTTTATCTGGAGAATTGAAAATTCAAAGAGTTATGCTTCCACGTGCTGTGCCGATAGAGAACTTGCTGCGTCGAAATACGAAATGATGTGTTTATTGTTTGCTAATTTCAGATTGGGTTAAATGTTGACCTTTTTTAATGTTTTATGTGTCATCTTTCAAAAGAACGTAATTTTTATGCACCGGGAATGCCAACACGAGTCTTTCCTGAGTGCTCTGTTCGCTCAGCACGTGTGAGTACAACACTTTGCATTTGTACCTTTTTTTTAGCTTGCGCTTTGCTGTGGCACCTGCACGTGTCGGTAGTGGAATTTGTTTATTTTAATGAATAACAGTTCTGTGATGAGTCAATGCATACTCGACTCGGGAATGGCACGTAGAAAGTACAACATTATTATTCGGCAAATAAAAGTGTATTTCGATACAAAAAGTGGAATTTTCGAGGAATTTTGAAATTCTAAGGCCAAATTACGGGTTTACACTCGGTGAATATTTATGTAACTTTTGCTTGTGGTATCGATCGGTATGCAAAGTATGCAATGCACTTTTCAAAGTTATTGAACATATTGATTCAATCTTATTCCATTTCTGTTCCACTTTTCAACAATTTTGGACAAAACAACAAATATTTTATGCAGGAGGACAGCCCCAATTAGTAACTTTTCAGAAAATTCTTTTTAATGTACTGTCAATTGAACTCTAATTCGCTATGATATTCTTGAATAAAATTTCAAGAAGGTATAAACGCATTCATGAATTCCAATGCTTAGTATGCAATTGGGACAACATGATGCATATTCATAACGTTCCATAAATGCGTAACTATGGTCTACGGTAAACTATGATTAATAAACCTCCAATTTTTGAGACAAAAAATTATAGAAGTCGATGAGTTTCGATTTTTTTTTCCTACATTGTCGGAGTTTGTGTGCTTTTGTGGGAGTACACGAGATTTTTGATCCATCAATTGTGAAAGACCTGGATATATTTTGTGGATCAAGGAGTAGAGAGGAAATTCTTTATTATTTATTCAGTCGTAGACAGGGAAAAGAGTTGATTTAAATGAAAATAAAGCTTGAAACAAATGCAAATTAAGAAACGTTCATACCCAACTTTACTTGTCTCGCTCTCTTTGCCTCCCACCCTCATTCCCTCTCACGCTGTTCATCTGCTGCTTCTTCTTTACTTTTTATACATCCAACGTTGTTACTGTAAGGAGCTCTTAACCGTAATGGGCTCTCGTTACGATGAAACGAAGAGCGGTGGCGAGAACGAGTTTGCTGGAAAGACAAGTATGACACGACAGGGAAAAACAAAAGAAAAAAGCGCGTTCAGTAAGACGAAGCCCGAACGTTCATCCGAAGGGAAATGAACAAGAGATTTCTCTCCTTCTCGTTACGATCTGAAATTTTCCTTTTGACCCACGAAACTTCAACAATAACCAATATCAAAAGGAAAGTTGAATTAATGGAAAAACGGAGAAACACGCAGAGAAAGGAGAAAATTCCGTGGCCACTTTTCGCTCTACAGTTCGCCGAATTCCAAGATCCTTTCCCTACTTCGAAACTACAATTTGCCATTGCATATACACTACGGGCAGTATCTTTCCTGTGTTTCATGACAAGAGAAAAGTCTCGGAAACCGTTGGATTGATCTTTCTCCGTTTCGCTCGGTAGCACCGATTTAATTGTTAATAAGAAAAACAGCGGTCGAAACGACGCGATGGATCAGAGACGATCTCGATATCGGGAAGTACATTGGAGAAAAAATGACGTACAAATGCCGACAGAGGGCAATATCTTACGAAATATTGCGAGATGAAGAATTCGAAAAATCGAAAAGTTTTCTTTATCGCATCATTCGGTAGAGCAATAAAATACAACGACGAAAATTCCAGGACATAATGCAGGAACTCTGGTATAACAATGTCACACCGTCGGATCGTTACGTTGGCAATAACTGGAAAACTCAAAGACAGAAACGGACACAGGCAAGGGGATGGATAGCGGCCAGACGATGATAAAGAACTTTTGATAGCGGACGCTTATACATCGCGGACTGTAAAGCTCGAAAAATCTCATCCGCGATCCGTTTGCCACGATCTCACATTCTTCATGATGGAGTAATAATGTCTTACCTCGAAAGTCGATTGTCCTCGAGAAAACGAGTTTACGGTTGATCGTACGATTCATGCACCCAAATATATAGACATCAACTTTACTTACGTATCGGCAATAAATGAATCGATGAGAAATAACCGGCCGTTAACGGATCACGCTCCTTGCAAGGTTCCGGTCATTTCCCGAGCTCAAGACTCTCGAGGTAAAGCCTTTACTTTGTTGGGTGACCACTGATTCGTCGACCAGCTCGTAGATCGATCATTTAGAGCAGGTGGCAGTGTCCAGTGATGTTGACCGAGCAAAACTCGGTGGAAACATTGCCACCAAGTCTGACCAGGTTTTCTAAACTTTTTCTGGGCGACAAGACTCTTGTCTCGGAGGTTTTTTTCCACGTCGATGCACGTCCCTTAGTTCTTACCATCTCATGACTTTTTGTTGTTGTTTTGGACAAAGAATTCGTTCGTCGAGTACACGGACGGCGGGTGTCTCTGCCCATCACCGGGTTGAGCATGCAGCAGCCTCTAGTGAGTACAATACGTAAATGCACCGAGAAAAGTGACTCCGAGTAAAACTCGTTCTGTTGTATCTCGAATAGGAAAAAAAATAAACAATTAGAAATGACGATTGTGATTTGGGATGAATAATGAGGATTAACAGACGAAGACGTTGTCAAATTTTTTAATGAAAAACTTCGAGGTCACATTAATAATACATGGATCTCAGCCGATACCGATGAGGTTCGATGAGTCGATTTTCATTTCGCTAAAGTCCTCGACGAATAGGTACAAGTTATTTTTCCTTAATAAATCCAACATCATGGAAAAGATACAGAAAATAAATAAATGAAATGGCATTGAATTCGATACTCTACGTAAAGATTCATCGACAACTAGAGGCTCGTGAAATTCGCTATAAAAACTAGGCTTAAAGATCTACTGGAAATACGAGTTAAGTCGCGCTCGTCAAGTTTTGTTTTTTTTTTTTTTCTTAATTTCATTAGTAAAAAATAAGACTGTACACTTTGTTTGGATCCTAAGGTAACTACGAGTTTCCTCGTGGACTTGAGTATTGCACTAATAATTGTAATGACACTTTTGCTTTCGGCTCCGTGTTTGCTTGCTGAGAATTACACGCGCCCGAAACTTTGATTTGTGCGTGATTAAAACTTTGATCGGAAATATCGTTCGATCGATGTTTCTAATAACCAATTAGTCGCTCTATAAGTTAAGACGAGTTAAATTATAACCTTGGGGTGTTGCCAAGATAAAATGAGGTACAATGTTCTGTCGTCAATATCGTTTCAATTAATTACTGTACAATAAATATATCGAGTGATTCGTCGTTATTTCGTGGCTATCTTTCGAGTTCGATGTCCACATGCGGTAAGAGATCCGGATCTGTAACAGACAAAAAAATACACATTTCGAGATTAAGAAAAATCGACGATGGTTTGCAAACGAATGAATACAGGAAAATGACTTCGATACGGGGATCAAACCAGAACTAAGTCCAAGGTTACGCGACATAGTATCACACGAGATTTTACTGTGATATGTAGATTCTGTTCCACCAAGGACCATTCGAAAGATGAAAAATAGTAGAAAATTAAAATCGAATGTGAAATTTTTCCCTGAACCCATTTTCCTGCGAGAACGATTTAAAGTTTCTGTGACGTCAGGAAACTGCTATTTTACTATATATACAAGAGTGCGGCGGGCTTAAACTGCTTGCGCGTCTCCTGATCACCAGATTTCGTCACTTCAAATGATATCATAGTAAAAAATAAGGCAAAAATAAACATCCCAAAAAAAATATCACAAACAGGAAGAATTTCATTACCGTCAATAACAATGTTACAAAATTTTTATGGAGATGGCCTGAACCCGCGTAAATGTGAAAAAAATATCACAAACACAAGGTCCCGATGAGGTTATGCGAAGAGGAATTTGTAACGAAACCAAAATGAATCAGATGAGATAAATTGATTGAATCGGGGTATATAATTAATTGGCAAGACGTACATCACGAGACAAGGAAGTCTCACGTGTGCGGTGAGCGTTGGCGAAAAGTGAAATACAGAAAAAAAACAACTGGAAACAAAATAACGAGTCCATGTGTGCGGAAAAACCAGAGAGAGGCTCCGGACGAGCGAAAGAAGTGAAAAAATAAAAAAAAACATCACAGGAAAAGAGGCAAAAAATAGAAGATTAAAAAAAAAAAGAGAAGAACAAGAGAAAAAAAAATGATGCGGGAGTACGAGAGACGAGGTCGACCGAGTCATAAATCTTGCACCTTGCCACGCAAACGTCGAGATACGAGGAACGTAACTTCCGACGAGTGAGGAACCCCCCGAACCGCTTGTTGCGGGCTTTTCCTTCTGCCCTCAGCACTGCGGTACCACAGTACCTGACTCAGGTTCAATGTTTTCACAAAAAAACACATCTATCTACCTGCATACACATTTACATTCGTCAACACTATATAATTGCGTTTTAACTTAGCAAATTTTCACGACATAGACAATTATTTCTCTTCAAGTTACATTTTCCATTGTACGTACCAATTTTCGAAATGCGAACAAATTTTTAAATTAATACAAATCATTTAATCGTTTCTTTCTCTCTCTCTAGTTTTGCAAACCTTTTATCGTATTCTGCGGACAGCATTCCCACTACTGGCATTAAACAGTGTCGCGCATTTTTCTTCGCTCAAAGGATGCGAGGTTTTAGTCGTTTTCCTACTTTAATGAAAGGGTCGTTCTGACGAAACTTATGCGGTTATAACAACAACCAGTTGGAGATAGCGAAGGAGATAGCACGAAGGATAAAGTTAGAAAAGAAGGGAATCTTTAAGGTAGTATCGTGTCGACGACCAGTGGGAACGCCTCTTACACTCGCCATTCAACTGTTCATATAGCACGAGGCTTAGTTACAAGTTTTAAATAGTTTCTGGAGTAGAAATTACGTCGTAGATAGTTTGGTAGATGGTGGAACGACTAAGGAGGCCCTTGCTCGCGTGGAAGGCCAGGTGTGCATATTACCCACCTTCCTTTTTATCCTCATTGTTGTTTTTTGCCCTTTCCCCAGTAGCGATAAGCCTCGAGCACCTTTTTCTTACGTTTTTGTGCTTTTCACTTCAACCCTTTTCGCGGGCGTTTCACTTGTGAATTGGGATCAGAAATTAGGATCTCTCGATGTTGTATCGAAATATTTGAAATTTTTTGTTTTTGAGTTTCATTTTATATATTTTTTGTTTGTTTGTTGCATCTTCGGTCGAGATGAAATTGAATAAAACTGTAACGTTGGCTATCTTGCAGGTCATCCATAGCTCATCCATCCACTCATCCGTTGGATAGTCTAATCGATATATAAAAGTGATTTTTCCCCTTTGAAGCCTGATGGAACATTCTAGTCTAGTGATTATTTCTGTGTTCCTTTATTTAGTGATAGAAAGAAAGCCGGCAGGCTTGCATTTTGTAGGTTCGAGCTACGTTCTTGCGTCAGACGCGGTTTTTGGTCTGGTCGAACGTTCCCTTAGGGAAGTTTCGTCGCTTAGCATCCAAGATTTATCACAAAGCTTGAAGATTTAGGAGAATCGGAAGAGAATATATGAAGGGCATACAAAGCACAGTCACATCGAAGAGCTCGATGCTTTCTTCCGCGTGTGGTATTCTTCCAGGGACTTGACGGAGTGCCCGTTTTTCCGGAATGCCGAACATGCCCTTTTCCTTTGATCATTGGGGCAATTGGTCTCGTGTGTGAGGCTCCGAGCGAGGGTGGGCTCTCTCCTGCTGTACTATGAGGGATTTTCCACTCGAGCCGGGCGACCATTCTCTGAGAATGCTCTCGTTCTCTTGCCCTCGTCTTTACTGCTTTATTTTTCTTTCTCTTTCGCTCCCTCCATTTTGTCCTTGCTCCTCTCATGTATTTTCGTTCGTAGATGGTGGAAAAAGGAATTCGTGCTCTTCGCGTCTGGAGCTTATGTACGGGATAAAAAGACCGCGAAGCATCGACGCGGATGTGAATCCAAAGGTTCAACGTGTCTCACGGTATGAAGACTTAACGGGCTGGCAAACAACTTTTCCCTGCTAAGCAAGAGCCTCTTAGGCAAAGCTCGAAGAGCGTACCACCTCGTACTTTCGAGCAAAGCTTTTTGAAGGGCGCCACCTACGAGATGCGATAACGAGATGGGTACTTCATATTTTCCAACATCCTGGAAGCTTCAAAGGAATCGAATAGGAAGGAGAAAGGAGAGGGGACTGATAAGCGAAGCATTTCAAGTTGGGGATCGGGTTCGACTTATGTCACGTGATGTCTTTCGCTGCTTTTCCTTGAAAATAGTCCATGCAGTTTTCGGCATAGCAAAAGGTGCAAGCAAGTTTAATAGAAAAGTTTTTCTTTTTCCGTCAGCTATTCCGTCAGACGTTTTCTCATACAATCGCCTTAACAAATTTTCATCAAACTCTAGCTGAGGATTATCTTACAAATTTGAATCAAAAGTAACGTTACCATTTCGATTTTCTTCAATGTAGAGACTGGTTCTCTGCGATCGCCGACGATCCACGGTACCGTATCTGACTCGAGGTTCGATCCTCTGTGCAGACACGTAAGTCGGGGTTGTAAGATCATCGAGAGGCTCTCTGCGTTCTGGAGCTCCCGTATTGCGTTTTCTACATACGACAACGCCGATGAGGATTCCGATGCCGACGAGAGTCAAAGACGCACCGCCTACCAAGTTGAAAAGTAAAAATACATTCAGACAAAAGACAGCAACATTTTCATAGCGTGTAACTCATACCACATGGATATCACGATCCACTGTGCGAAGCGGTTACAGTTGGATGTGAATTCTGGCACAAACGATATTTCGAATTTTATACACCGCGTGCGTGATATTCTTTTTGCAGGTATCCTGTTCCGAATATACCTTCGGCTCTTTCGAGCAATATTCCCTATGGCTGTGGTACAGCAAAAAAAAAATACACACACAAGTGGGATACGTTTTGGGACTCGAAACACAAAAAAAACGTGAACAATTCGCAAAGAGCTGGGAAACAACAATATGCCTGCGCGGAATGAAAACTATGCTTCCATTTCCGTGTACTGAATTTAGTGTGTGGAGAAAAAAAGGGTTTGGAATATATAAATGTCGAAAGCACAAAGGTTTTTTAACTGAATTGATGAATAGCAATGGCGGGCACGTCCTCATATTTCCAAATTTCTCGGTCTTGAAATTGGAAAGCTTGTACCTAGGGAGTTAAAATGGCCAACTGCGATTTGGCATGTTTTTTTTTTATTCAATTCAGATTTCGGAATCCAACGGAAAAGATCACAAGCAAGCTTGAAACTTATCGTTGCATATCGATTGCGAAGAATTGGGTAACGCAATGACAAAGTATTTTTTCAACGTTTGATGCGAAAAGATGATCTGCCACTGCGGTTTCGAAAGAATAACTTTTTCCATAACCGTTGGCGTAACAACGGTCGATTGCAACGTCGAGGAACAAGTTGGTTCGTATAAAAAATTCACAATCATTTCGACATTCTGCGCTCGTGGATTTTCCACAAATATTTCAACAAGAAATGCTTCGAAAAAGCGTCGCTGCGAAACTGTGATTCGCTCGTGTGTATCGCGAACATTTTGATCATCGCTGATGGAGAGAGGAACTGCAGACGTAGAATGAAAATGAAAAACAAAGCCCGAACCGAAAGAGTATGAGAGAGAGCGAGAGAGAGAGAATGAAAATGATGCGCGAAATAAAAAGTTAAAAGCGACAAATAAGCCAAAAATGTTCATAACAGTGCATTGGCCTCCATTCCCTTCAGCTCTCCAACGGGGTTTTATTACTGAAAAATCGTTCCAAATAATGATTGACAACGTGACCACGTTCAGGGGACACTAATCGATCTCAATTAAAATGACAAAGAGGATTAATTGGCTCGCTCGGTCACCTTTTCGTTCACAGTTTCATCTCCTCAACACTCCTGGACTAAAAAGCTCCTGATTGCTATTCTACTTATCCTAATTAGCGTTGTTCAGTTTCTGTATTTTTTTTTTTTTTTAAATACAAATTTCATTTCCATCGGTCGAGTAACTTTTCATTTTCTCTTAATTTGTTCCCACTATGGAGAAGCACCAAAAGTTGGTACTAACTGTATCACTGATGAAAACATTTGCCAGGTTCACGAATACACCACGCAGACTCACAATTTACTAACAGTGTCAATCAGTGCGCTTTTTATTACTTTTCCATGAAAAGTGGCCCGATAAAAAAATCATCATCGCGAATATTTCTGTCAGTCTCTTTATTTCTCTTCTCGCCAGTATTCCGAAATGTGTTTTTGACATGAAACCTGGCTCGTTTTCACAGCTCATACGAGAATGTATAGAATGTTTTTTTCATTCGTTTGATACCATACTCGAGAATTCAGTGAAAAAGAAAGAGAGTTCTGTATGCTGGAAGAACAGACATGAACATTGCGTGTGTATAACAAACCGTTGTAAATTCTTCGTGGTTGACTTCACTGCGGATCTCGACAGGTTTCTTCCAGAAGGAAGTCAGACTCGGAAAGAGGGATGGTTGCTGCAGCCGTGACAGGCTGACGGAAGGATGGGAACTGCTAGGATTTCTATTTCATTTGTAGAGAATTCTGGGAGGTGAAAAATGTTGGGAACGAGTATAGTCATTTGTTAAAATAAACGTACCTATGACGGCAAGAAGTATTATCATATTTTCTGAATTCGCTTGTGGAATGACACTCTGAAGATCCTTGAGTACGAAGCCGCCCGATCGTTCGAGTTTATTCGCCAACGTTTCAGAAATGCGAATGTTTCGTAGCATAGCAGGTTCGCTCTTGCCCCGTCCATTCACCGCGTAGACTGCAACGTTGTAGTCAAAACCAGGATCGAGATCGTGCAAATGGAAGCTCGGATGAGGATTTATCTCCTGATAAATCGGCGGAGATTCTCCTGCCATACCCTGATCGCTCTGAGGCGTTTGGAGGGTCTGCGATGTTAGAAACAATTCGTTACCGTCGTGATGACTGCTCCGGACTTCCAACAGGAAATGCTGGGGTAGTCCACCGTCTGATCCTGGCACGCAATTCACCTCCAGGGCACTGCTGTCATTATGAATCGAGCAGTCGATCGGTCGTTGTGGAAATTCTGCACAAAAATTGAGTCTTCGGTAAAAAAAAAACAAAATCCATCGGTACTTTCTACCCGCGCATTTTTCGACCTTATCGAACGATAATTAGTTCCTGACCGATTTTTCGTTATTATCGAAGGCTAAAGTGACGCCTCAGGACGATAAAAAAATTAATGGCGGAAAAAAAGAAAAAACAAAAAAGAATTCGCAAACAAGCTCACCATTTATTGCTAACTTTTTAAAAATCAATTGAATATTTTTTTTCCATAGAAATCGAAACAATAGAGTTGAGAAAAAAGTAACGATACACGTTGACTTTTTGTTAAAGGCTCAGTGAAATATTTACACCGACGAAATTTTGATACGCAGTAAATAATGCATAAAGTATAGAGACTGAGAGAAACTCGTTTCGATCGAGAACTAATATTCTGCGAACGATGAATGGAAAAGCTTTGCTCAACCACAGCATATGCGAGACGAACCGTGACTCTATTTTTCAGCGTGAGAATTTTTGCCTCATAAATCATTCGGGTTAAATCGATGAATCGCGATCGGCTTCTCGTCACTCAAAAAAAAAAAAAACATAAAAAAGCAATATCGTTGCATGAAAAATAGAAAGAAAAAGGACGCATAGGGCTGCAGTTGGTATGTCTTTTTCTTTTTTTTCGTGATTTCGGGTCGGTGAATAGAACGAATTTTTAACGTCACGCTGGTACGGAATATTGGAAGATATATGAATAGATGGAACATGAGGTACGAATTGCCATTAACATTGAAAACAAAACGTTGATTAATACTGTTCGGTTACAGCAGGTGATCAGTTTTTGCTGCTGCTCCGATAAAAACAGCTTTTCGTTTTGCGGTCGCGGTTAAATGCTCCTGATGTGATTCGATAATTACGTGCTAAATGAACGAGACGATCCAAATTTCAGAATCTAGAGAATCGGGAAAGAGAAGAGCAACATTTGAAACGCGATATATTTGTATAAATTCTGCACAATTTCCCGAATATTATATGCATCAAGAAATTCCTCAACCACAAAGGGCTTGAGATGGTTTACTTCCAAGTGGAAGTACTTGACTTTATTTCCCGGAAACGTCAGGAAATCTCGCGCAGATATTTCAACAATACTGTCGAACATTTTCATAATTGCTCCGAATCCTGGCAGTAGTCTGACCTGCGAATGGCCCGGCAAGGTGCGAGGCTATAGTTCTGATCGAAGAAGTAGCGCGAAACTGATAATACTGGCGAGGAATGAATTTTGAAGCCGGACAGGGACAGAAAAAAGAAAGAGAGCAGGATAGAAAAACGAGGAAAAAGGCTCGAGAATGAGGGAAAGAGAGAGCGAGGAAATTTCCGTCCAATTTCGTCGAGGTGCTCTCGGTGGGGCACCACTCAACGTTTTCCCACTCAAAGATCTCGAGGGCAAACTACTCGACTCGCCGCACATGGACGAGCGAGAAAGAGCGAGAGAGTTTGCTGTATATTTGCCTCACTTCTAGTAGAAGAGCTTCGATATATAGGAACAACAGTACCGAGGGCAATTGGTCCGAGGAAGGTATGGAGAAGGTGAGGAGGGGCTTCGTAATAGGACCAACACTAGACACGAAGGAAACCCCTTGAGTGAGTTGTTCTGGCCGATTAAATGGAGTATTTCACCTTCTCTTATAATACGTCGGTGAAAAATCTCAATCCAAAGTGTTTTGTATATAAAAAATTGATGTGGGTAAAAATAATGAGAGTTTCAAGGTTCATAACAACACACACTTCACATTGTGGTCAATTCTCATGAAACATTCTCCCGCGTTTTGAAACCTCAAAAACCGTTTTGAAAACCTCCTCACATTTGCTATTTTCATTGGAAATGCTCGTTAGAAGGATCAAGGGGCAGCGAAAAATATGGCTCGCAAACGAAATCATTGTTGTTCTTAATAATTACAAAAAGTTTACTCGAGTTGATTAAAAGAATAAAAAAAACAGCTGAGAAGAGGAAAAATACGGACGTGGCGTAACATTGAAAATGTTGAGAAGCTGGTGGTCGCCGTACACGTAGTCCCTTGATGTTTATGATTCACATTTCCCCGGAGGAAAAGTGAAAAAAAATGCCAAGTAAAAACATTAATTATTTGGAAAAAAAAAAACAAAGAAAATACAGCCGTAGAAACAAGACCAGACAATTTGAGAATTACATGAGTCACGAGGGAATAGAAGGAACAAGTGAGATAGGCGTACAGTAGTATGGGCTGAGTAAAAAGAAGTGAAAGGAGAAAACTCTGGGGACTCACTCGCTTGGACGACGTTGAACGTGCACGGTGTACGTTGTCTTCCTACATTGTTGCTCGCCCAACAGGCCAATGTCCCGTAATCCCCGTCAATCGTTGGTACGTACTCGAGTACGCTGATCAAACCCTTGTTTTGTGCCCTTGAATTTGGTATTGGCGAGACATCCCCCCTGGACCCATTGTACGTCCATGAAAATCTTACTGTCTCACTTGGTTCCGCATCTACGATACACTTCAGACGAAGAACCTCACGAGGAGCTGCCGCAATCTGTGTTCTTTCGAATCCAGCACTGCATCTCGGAGCATCTGCTCCCACAAAATTTACCACAAAATCAATCATTTATTTTTCCCCATTTATTTTTAGTCTCGATTATTTTCATCTCAGATTGCATTCTCCAACTTATTTGATGGTGTACTCACACTTCATATGAATATTGACTGGATGACTCATAGCTTCACCAACCGAGTTTCTCACGTGACAGGTGTAACCACCGGAGTGGCTCAACTTCAAGACCCTCAGTGTCAGAGTGTTTGCGGCTATGAGAGTATCAGCGGTCACGTCGTGCTCCAGTCGAGTGTCCTGAAACAGAGAGCGTTCTTTGGTCGGTACAAGGTATGCACGTTTCTCGTATTCATAATAAATTTGCTTCGTTTGGTGTGACGTTGTAATAAATTTCAACACGTATTTCCAAAGACTCAGCTGGCAGAATAAACGAACCAACTTTTCAAGTATTGAAAAAAAAAAAGATAATCGAATTTTTACTTCGACCGAATTCTTCTCTGGAGCAGATATTTCGTATGAAATACAAAAGTCGATCAAATTTTCAAACAAAACAACGAGCAATACTGTTGCTCAAAGTGTATGAAGCAACATCCAACAATAATTCGATATACACCAACACGCCACGATACAAAGATTACAAATGATAAGTAAATATCGATTATGAATAAATCAATATGATTATTTTCATCACAACCGCTGACCAACAGCGATAATAGTATCGCGATGCGAAATAATTGCGGTGTGTGTATTCCGCAGTCGTGAATGAATTCTCGAATGAAGTGTGGGACAACTTAGTGGATAATGTTATTGAATATTCGATGGATGTGAGCGAGTACTGTTGAGCAACAAAAGCAGGGAACGATATTAAATAAATGATGATTGGGGGAATGACGATAGAATAATGAATCGAATGTTGTTTCGTGGCGTATACGACAACAAGTTTCAAATTGAATGATAATGGCAGCTCGCAGGAAAAGAGGGAAACGGAGAAACGTCGATAGAAAGAGAAAAGAGAAGTGGCGGTGGATTTTGGATGAAATATCGACCATTCGATATTTGCATATTAATTAGGAAGACCAGAGTAACGTACGTATTCCCGATGAATATGAGAGAGCTTTCAATTCTCGATATATCCTTTGTTTGTAGTCCAGGAAACGTGAACGTAAATATCACGCGAGGACGATCGGGACTGGGATGATGCGAATAACGCGCTACAGAGATTGTGAGCAAGCCTCGAGCGCTCCGAAGTTACGGCAAAGGATTAAGCTCGTACAGAGGATTCGTTTGTCAGAGATACGTGTCTCTGTTTTCAGCTCTCTTGTGTACTATTCATCTACGCAAATGCATGTATACATACGAAGATATTTCCGATTTCTGGTTTTGTAGGGACCAATATGTGCCTAGCATGATCGAGGCTTCACCAGCACGTAGACACTGACGTTTCTTATTCGATTAATGGAGATTTCGATAATTCTACCAAGAAATTTTTGACCTTACAATTAATTACAAAAGATTTAATTAAATATTTTTCCAGTTTTGTTTTCATGCGCACCGGTCATTCGTTCCGTTTGCTCCGTTTGCATTTTACATCAACAAACGTAGTGACGAAGAATTGAAGCTAAAAGTTGGTTGATTAGACTTTTGGTCCAGAAACGCTCGCTCAAAATTTGTTTGTCATTTCGGCATAAGCTTTTTTTATCCCAATGTTCCTTCGTGTTTTTTAATATAAAAATACCGAGTTTCTATGCTCGCGGACCATCTCGTAGATCGGGATTCGATAAGAAACTCCAATGTTATTTGAGAAAATTTCGATCGATGCAGATCGGATGTGTGTGTGTGTTTTTTTTTAAATGTAGACCATGAATGGACAGGCTAGAAAAATAGTAACGATCACAAAAATGAAACGAATTGTGTGTCACGCTTTCGATTGCCAGAGTCTTAGCTACGGACTTTATCCGCGAATATCGGAGAGACGTTGTTGGCTCAGTAGTTGTGGATCACACGCTCAGTT
This sequence comes from Hyposoter didymator, assembly GCA_037952995.1. Lineage (NCBI taxonomy): Eukaryota > Metazoa > Arthropoda > Insecta > Hymenoptera > Ichneumonidae > Hyposoter > Hyposoter didymator. The sequence goes on along the minus strand of JBAJMU010000003.1, from coordinate 7,636,884 downwards.
TCGGAACGTGCCTCCTTCACGTTCCGCACTCGTTATCACCGATGTGGTAATACTTTTAATGGGAAAACTTGTACCGCTTATCGAACGAAATACCTAGCCGACGAGGGAAACGGAAACTGCATGGGTGCGCGGAAATACGTTGGGCCAGAAGTGAAGAAGGAGCTAGAACAAGACGGAGCGGAATAAGGAGCAAAAGAGAAGACGAAAACGAAGAAGAAAAACAATAAGTTTTAGAGGATAGAATAAAAGAAATACAATGAAATTCGCTAGAGAACTGTGCCACTCTCTAAAAGTGTCAGAGATATCGCACTTCTTCGTCTTTTCAGTTCCACTGAAATATTTCCGTCTTACTTTCTTCTATTTCCTTATCTCTTTAGGCTGCGATTTCAAGTAGATGTACTTGCTCGATTTTCCTTATTTTTTCTCCACGTTTTCTTCGTTCAAGTGAATAAATCATCAGTCTACATATTAATGCCATTTTTCTCGAGCGAGAACGAACTCTATTTCCATGAAAATCCAAAATGCCATTGAAACCAAAATTTGTGGGAAATTGTTCCGTTGCGTGCTTCGAGTGCCTTCATAGCGTTTTGCTTTTTCTATTTGACTCTGTTTTTACTCGCCAATTGTAAAAACACGAGCACGCGGTTGTAACTGAAGAGAAAAATTAAAGTGACAGGAAAATAAGGAAAAAAGTGGAATCGGCAGTGCTGGCGATATCAATATCGATTTCAAATGTGTGCCAGTACATTAAAATGCTCATAAACGTAGACGGGAAACTTGGAATATCGTGCTGAAGCAAATCGACCGGAGTCTCTTGAGGTTATACTTCTCTTTCGCTGCGTTTATTCACCACCCTTGCTACTTTTACCTTCTCTGCTGGCTCTTGGATCACGAGGTCCTCGAGTTTGCTTCGTAAATCGCGAACCATTTGAAATAACAAGTGGGATTTTCTCATAGCTAAAAACGAGGTCGTTCCAAAGCTTTTGGTAGATGTGCTACTTTTCTATATAGTGAAAGAAAGAAGGGCGGAGAGTGTAGAAAAGAACAAAACAAAAAATACAAATTTGAGGCTTACATACATCCAAAGATCGCAAAAACAGAATCTTGCATATTAGTCAGAAAATATGAATCGAATAAAACAACTTTTGGTTCTTTTCGAACGGCATATCGTTGTCCAGGAAATTTCTGTCTTGGATTCAAATTGCTACAAATTTTCAAATAAATAATAATTGAGACATGAAATTGGGAGTGATAACGATAAAGTAATAATTATGATATCCACGATATATTTTGTTATTTTCGTCGCTATTGGTGTCTTTGGGAATGATTAAGAATTAACATATATATTGTTTTTCTCAACGTCCGAAAAACGTCCATATTGAATAAAAGTTGAGGGTTGTACCGAAACAGAAAATATTGGAACGTAATGGAAGTCTCAAGGGACAATCTATCGATGTGTAATCAAGCGATAACGATCCCCCTGCATAGCTTTTCCATTTTGATTTTTCGTTGTTTTTTCTATATCGCTCGTCGACAACAACAGCAACGGGAACGAAACTTCCAAGGGATTTTCACGCAAGATGAGTTTCAATCGATGAACAGACAGGCAACTACGACGACCTTTATCCCCCTTTGCCTTGCCGCACTTTCCACGACTCTTCGAATTACGCGGACCGGTTGTTTTCCTTTTTTCTCAGGTGTGTGTGGGTGTATATACGTGCTCACGGATCGTTGCCCACGTCACTTACTCTCCCCTCTCTCTGTGCTCTCATTCGTTTTCTTTTGCACACTGTCGGTAGTTCCACATCTACGGGTCATTAGACCATCAAAGCTCTCGAGAATCACCCTTGGCTGGCGCTTATTTTCCACAACGGGCATTGCTGCAAAATATATATCGGTTGGGGACGACCCGAACATTTTACCCGCAAAATCTTCATGTCCGAGTAATTTAGCGAGACGAACAACTTTTTCTCCAACAGTGAAATTCATAAGCACAACATTTTTTGTCCAACTTTCCGAACCACACATAAAAATCATCACAAAAGACAGTTCATCTAGCGAATCCTATATCTGGTCCAAGAAAACGCCAGAGTGATAATCATTTGAGTTTGAAGGAACGAGTCAATTACTACTTTGATGATTTATTCGGTTCGGTTATTCTGACAAAGCCATCGATTGAAAAATGGTCCATGTAATGAGATCCAAATCACGGATGTAGGTTATGATGGATTTCATAGTGACAGCCCTGGTCACTATGAGCTTGCAGCAATTTCGTCGATTCCTGTTCTTACCCATTCCTCGATGCAATTCTAATAAGTACGTCTTACGTATGTTACGTGTGATATGCAGAGAAGATTGGAACTGTTTGAACGCAGGAGGTTTACCAAGCCATCATTTACAGAAACCCATAGGGAGAAAGAGTAAGGAGAGAGATATATATGTATTAGGCCATTTGTGACACATACACGTGCAAGTTTTGGTAGCCTCGTTGCAAGCGATGTTTCGTCGTTACTGTGAAATGCCAGTTTCTGCTCCAACCTGACCAAGACATTGATCGAGCTTGGCAAGGGACGTGAGCAATGTCACTTCGCAGTGGCTCATTTCCTTGGAATTCTCACGCGGCAGACCGGAGTCATCCGGTGTATACCAAGTCCAACGATCAACACACCGCATAGAAGAGGGTACGGGCGTCAAATTAAATGCTCCAGACACGTATAATGCAGTCAGCCAGCAAGAGATAAAGATAAAGAGTGACAGAGCAGAAGAGGAAGAGAGGCGAAGGGGTGCTGGTCTGGGAATGAGGAAAGGGAATAAGGCGACAGTATAATGCGTATTTAAGGCTCGCAGATTCTTCAACCCTTGTTCTCCAACCCTTATACAGCCACCACCGTGGCTACCGCTCTCTGGGACCTCAAGACACCGAGAGTCAACCACGACAGACGAATAATTTCTCCAGGGGCATTTCCCCTCTCTCTCTCTCTCTTTCTTCTTCTACCATTTCAATCTCTCTTCCTCGTCACTCTTTGCGTCTCATTCCATCTTCTTCGTCTTTTTATGCGTTAATACTATGAAAGTGGAAATTCCTTGAAGAATTCTTTTCAACTAGTCTCCGCAATATACTCGTTTGACCCGCGCTTACCTTCAGATTAATTAAACCACGTGCGGAAACGAGAATTTCACGTATTGAAGTTTTGATTCGTTCTTGATTCCATTGCACTTGGCCAGTAAGGCCGTGTTTATTGATTGGAAGATCACAACCGAGTCTCGTGATTGTCAGCAACGAAAAAAAATACTAATTAATTTTATGTAAATTTTCCGAAAGTATATTAAAGAGTATCGCCAGCGAAAAGTGACGCTCAAAAGAATCAGGGATTCACGCTCGTCGCTACGTCGAGCGATATTGTCTCTACGTCATGGACTTTAGGGAATATTTTCAAGAACGATCGAAAAAATGTTATACGAAACGTTAGGCCGTCGGCGATGAGAGTATACAAGGCAAAAAAAAAAGACTCTGTAAAGGGTAAGAGACGTTGGGCGTGGAGGTGGAAAGTGTACGTACTTGAATAAGAGTACAGCGAGTAGAAAAAAAAGGACGAGAATGAGAGAGTAGGAGAAAAAGGAAGGGGGAGTTTTCCCAGCACTCACCGCGCCCTGTTCGCTTGCGACTGGAATAATAAATATGTATGCCGTCGCGAGGCATTAGTGGGGAAGTAATTCCGCCCTTCGAGAATTGCAAAAACTTGCGGTTTTTAAGCTAAAGAGAGGAAAAGATAGGAGCCAAGAAAAGAGTACGCGAAGGGGGCGATGTAAGTATTGTGGAGAACGTTTCGTGACCTAGAAGACGAGAGATGATGCATGGGAATGTACGTGCTCGGGCAAGCACTCTGGAAAAGCTCGTGAAGACGTAGAAAGATTTTTCACGACAAGGGGAGCAAGAATCGAGAATGTTTGAAATAGCATAAGGATGATGTTTCCGTGTGAAGCTCGTTGAAATCGATATTGGAATTCGTTTCTATAGGCAAAGTTCACAAAATACCGGGAATGCTATTAATACAGAAGGAGCATGCTAATTATTATGGACCGATTGCAATCATTCCGGTTCACCAAGTCTGAATGATAAATTCTGTATAAATAAACAGATTGCAGGACTTTCACGAGAACGTTTTAACGAAAATACATTCACGAGTTTGTAAACGTTACATCAACGATGATTATTAATTAACGTTTTATTTATGCGACGATAAACCGCGAGCAGTACATCGTAACCGTGAACGTTTTATGTTACAAAGGACGGCGAGGATTGTCGTGAAACGAAGTTATTGTTGTCAAAGTCTTTTCTCGAAGTCCGTCAAATTTTTTACAGCATTCATCGCGAATTAATGAGACTGTGGAAATTTCACTAAGAACTTTGAAAGGGCTCGGGTCAAAGAGTTCTCTAATGAACAGTAGAATCTCTAGCTCTCCGAGCTTTTGCTCCAGCGAGGCATCCAAGGAACGCGAATAATTTCTTGTTGAGCTTCAACAGATATTTTTATTTAGACGTGCAGGAAACGAGTGAAAGGCCAAGAGGGAGAAAAGGGTGAAGGATCTAAGAGAACGAGAATGATAAAGACTATTCCGGAGAACAGCGGGCATACTCCTTAACGACGAGAGTACGCTTGTGGCGCACATATTGTCAAGACACTTGACAAGACTGCGCGCTGGTTACTTGCCACGAATACAAAGTGGCGGTCGAGTGGCCGATGGTTCCCGTCTTTTTACAGCTTCCTCGAAGATGTCTTTTTTCACTCCTGCCTGACGTCTCCAACTCACTCTGAGACCCTCCGAGCGGTGTCTTCTTGTCGCGTTTCACCGCACTAGCAAAGAATCCTCTCCGGCTACATCGTGCACCAGTCTCGTTTTACCTCGATACACTCTGCACACACGATATTTTGCACTAGATCTAGCCCAAGTGTTCCCAGTCTTCTATGGCTCGATGCATAATTTCAACTCCTTCTGTCTCTTCCCTTCTAGGTCAGCCAAAGTGTCCATGCATTACTGTTTTCTTACTGCTGAGCTTGCCGGAGAATCTCCACAAGAAAGTAATTAGTAACGTGTCTGCTAGTTAAATCGAAAACTGATTTCCATTCTCATGATTTTTTCTTTCTGGACAAATGACTCAGCGAATTGCGATAATTCGGTCAATTTTTTTCTTCAGATTGTTTCCACGGTTTCAATTATTCTCATCTCTTGAAATTTGAGCAGGTGCATGGATAAATGGAATTTCCTTAATTGCTGTTGCTCTTCCTCTGACCAGACGATTCTAATTGAGCGCTATGAATGGATGTGCCATTCGATCTAGATCGACTGCGAAAGTATTGGGCATGAAAATACTGTATTCGCGGTAAAACTGGCAGCGTCACAGTAAGTTATTATTTATTTGATTGAATTTCAAAAGCTTTGATAGCACAGATTGGTAAAGGCCAGAAATTCCAATAACGACGTTGACCAATTTCCGATAACGCCAACGGAACAAACAAAGGGTTTGTCGAATTTCATTGGCTCGAGATAAAAAATAATCTCGCGGCAAATCGTACGGAAAGCGAGATAAAGGTGACAAACATTGCGACATAGCAAAGTTTATCGATAAAACGTATTTTTCATCATGAGGGAGTCTTTATGTACTCGTTTGCGTGTGTGCAGACCGTTTGACATTCCGCTCTGAATATCCATTCTATTTTTCTTCTTTCGCAGCGTAAACTCGATCACTCGAACGTATCGAGTATTTGTATACCGTTTTTTAGAAAGCGCATTGAGCGAGTGATAAATCGCGCCCAGTGAGGAACAATACATACATATACGACTGCCCCATGACAATTCTCACTCAATGTATTTGCAACATTATTCACACTCGGGGAATTGCACAACTCAGGCACGACTGAATATTTTTTACTGCTAATACCGTTGCTCTCCACGGCCCGCGCATTCCTTCTTCCGTATTTCTGGATTTATCAAAGTCTCCCAAAACTGACAGTCAAGATTTTTACGCTAAGTCCTTGTCACAATTCTGATGAGAAAATATTTCATGCAGTTCCCTCTTTGAGACTTCAATCAATGAGACATTGATGGTGTGCGGTATCTGGCATTCATATGCGTTGAGTAAAAACTTGTGCAGGGTAAGCGTCAGCTTACCCCACAAGTTTTTGTCAGGTAATAGGGGCGAAGAACGAAGAATGTTATGCTCAGGAACATTATGCACGAACGGGGACTTTCCTTCTTGAGAATTTCCGATCTTGCTGCACATAGCAGTTTACACAAAACTTGGTTCCGTTTGATACGTATGGAGCTTTTCGTACGCAGGAAACTGGGATGTTCCGAGTTAACTTTGGACTACGAATCTCCTTGTTCTCAATGTTTTACCTGTGGCTAGCAGTTTCCACACACTAAATCGGAATGCTTGGATTAATGCAGCGTAGGACTACACACAACTCTGAATACCCAATGGAAATTTATATGGAAATTCTGTGTGCTGCTTTCATTATACAGATTCCTGGATGCATGTTCCTGTAAATTAGTCTATTAATTTCATGTTCTATATTATTCCATGTTATTGATAGGATTGTTCTCACAGAGAAAATAGTTCCCCTCTGTAGTGTATACCACCCCCTAATGCGCAAATCCGATGTCAAGTTCCCAAAAACTTCAATCCATCGCGATTCATGTGCCATTGTCTACGCGTACAAGCAGCTATTCATCGTCAGGGCAAATGATCGGTCATCAGCCACTATGAGTGCGAGAGAGATAGTTGCAATCTTTGAAATTGAACATTTTCGACAGGGTTTCGCACCGATGGAAAAAAACGCTTGTCTCCGTGTCCACTTTCAGGTTGTTCGACGACTTCTAGGCTTCACGGTTAGCTGAACCATCATCAAACTTTTTTCCGAACACTGCGAATTGTTTTACTACGAAATAGTATAGAACTCTGCGATCGCTCGGGACAGCAGACGACAGAGCTGACAATGTACTTGTCCCGAGGACTCTACCGAGTTTCTGGATGTGAGACATAATTATCGATTTCGAGTTTTTATGGACAAATTGGCGAATCAATGGGAGAACTGCTTCTAGTGTGGATTTCGTCGCCATTAATAACGTGAATTGAAATTTGCAGAAACACGATTGATGGACGTGGATTATTTACGAATTAAAAAATTCCAAACCGATCCGGCAAAGTGGGTTCTATTCAACGTTGTTTGAAAAACAAACACTTTAACCAATTTCCTTTATTCTAGTTCGTGTGCGTGTGTATTTACGTAGACCTGGACGCAGAGCCGTAATCACGATATACTTTATTCGAATGGAATAAATCCTTTTACCGATGCGAATGCTAGAATTCTTTTTTCATTTTTTCTCTTTACCTGGCTGCTGAGTTGAAAGCGTGCCGGGAGAGGTAAAAGTGTGTGGGGTGAGATAGAGCAACGATGCGAAATAAATAATGATAGTAGTGAGCAGGTGGTCGTGGAAGGAGAAGAAAATTGAAAGCGAGCAAAGGACGCAGAGAGAGAGAGAGAGAGAGAGAGAGAGAGAGAGAAAGAGAAAGAGAGGAGCGAATCAGCGATCGGGTCGAGACGGAGGGTTGCTGGAGAAATATAGGGGTCTGAAGGTGAGAGGGAAAGATGTCATGATATTCTGGCGTAAATTCATCGAAGAGCACGTTCACGGTTAAGTAACGGTTATTATTCAATCTCCAACTCTAAAGCTTGCATTTTCATTCGTTATAGCATCAGCTTATACATACGTCTGTATATACAGGGTGTCCCAAGGTCGTTGTTGGATCAAATGGAAACAGTACATGGGTCCAATTGTTAATAAACAAAGAACAATCAGAAAAAAAAGGTGATTGCTTGCAATCATGCCCTCTGTTAGATTTAAAAAATAATCGGTTAGCCAACTTCCTCATTTTAAATCGATCACCCCGGCTTCCCATTTTGCTCAAAACAAATTTCAATCGATCGTTTTTTTTTCTTTTTTGCGATATTCACATTGTCACGAGAAATACTGAACGGGGAAACATAAAGATCGGTCGATGATAGAGGATACTTGGAAAGCGAACGAGATACGTTCCATTTCCTTTTTTGTCTGTATCACGCGTCAAGGAGAATTGAACGCGCGTCGTTTCACGATGAAATATACACGTACGTACACACGTCTACGATAAAATGAGAAAAATACTCACATTGTGATACCAAACGATACTCGTGGGTGGTGGATTGCTCTGTATGTCGCAAACCAATTTTAGATCGTCACCCTCCCGCAAGGTGTCCAGGACGTATCCTGCAGCTAGATGGGCGTTGACTACTGGTGCGTCTGTGTTAAACATATAAATGTATAAGTTAAGCTGAGTGTATTGTTTTTTGTCAACGCGAGGTTCAAATAAAATTTTGCATATGAATGATCAATGTGCCAGACGATCGGGTAGCAACGCGCTCAACCGTTTTCCATGTGACTTTATTTCTTGGTTCGATGTGGTGGCTTTAGAAAACGAATATAATTATTTATTTCGTCGTCCTTTATCTGCTTATCGGCGATAATAATAATCTCTCAATCGTTGGGGAAAATCATTGTTGTAATAATTTACGTTAAGGAGACTGACGGAAACAAAAGTTCAGAAGCTTAAGCCGTAACCTAAATCCATCCAGGCGAGCACACACTCGCCATAGAAGCCACACGCAGAGTCTCTCTTTCTCTCTCTCCTATTTTGTACCTCGAAAGACCGAGCCAGCATTGCGCACATGCAAAAGAGCTGGTCCTGCAAGGAGATGGAGCGCGACGGAAAATGAACGCGTACGATAATTGCTTACGTAATTGCTTACGTCACTCCTTGCCAGTAATTTCCTCGCAGCAGCCGCGAGAGCTTCCAGCCACGAGAGAGAATATTCCAATTTTCGTATATAGAGAGTTGAAAATCTGTTGGGATGAGAATTGAGGGTTGAAGAAGATTGCATCCCCCGCATCCCTCTTTCACGGTGTTGCGAAACTGTGGGCTGAGCTACGAATGCGAGATAGGCTGCGAACTCGCACTCTACGAACTTGTCACATGAACGGAAAAGTCTCATATTTTCTAAAAATCCTGACGCACATAAAACTAGATCCGACAGTCTAGCGTGATTGAAAAATCCGAGGGAAAACTTCGTATGGGCTTTTTACGCTATGAGTTCATTTGTCTCCTTTAGAAGCTGTAACCGAACGATAATCAAGTAATTGCGGCGATGGCAGAAAACGTCGACTGATCAGCATGAGTAAGCGCGCACGTGGATCGCACATCCTTCAAACCAAGTTTTTGCAACTTTAGACAGTCGCAGATACTCTTCGAGCTCCACGTTACATATTATTGATGATCCTCTTTGTAGACCTGGGTGAGTTCAGGTTTCGATCCTGAAGCGTCCCCAATAGTTCCCATGCAGACCATTCCCGACCTCTGAACTATGATGCACGATTTCTAACCTTCAAACTAATTAATTCGTACGAAAACGGATAAATCTGATCTTAATTTTCATGAATTTCATTGTGGGAACGCAAAAAACTGTCCAAGTTTTTGGAGGAGGTCAATTTGAATGCTTTGAATATTTTAATTTCCAGGAACTCGTTCCAAGAAATTGCATCGGATTTAATGAGAATTGAATACGATTCAAAGGAAACTGTAACAACGTCTCAGTCCTCGAATGAAGAAAAAAAAACACGCAAGTGACGCGACAGGGTGCAGGCTAAGAGTTAAGTTTCAATTCAGCCTCTAACTCTGTCACAGTCTCGCTGCTGCGTCGTTCTGTCTTGCTCTGTAACTCTGGAAGTAGATTCGCCTTATACACAATAGTGAAGATGGAAACGTGAATTCAGGCTTGTACGCCCCCTCATGGCTTTAATTAAAACGATGTCATCTCACGACGAGCTTCACCAGTTGTGCAGCAAGAATAAAGCCTGCAAGAAATAACGAAGCGGACGCTGTGCTGGCTGACCCAAGTTTTTAAACTCTGATTCACTCAGGAAGATGGAGATGATAGATACGAATAGTGTTTACAAAGTTTTTTCTCTATCTTATTTTCTGTGCTGCGCCGGAACTCGAGCAAAGAAGCAGGCTCGACCGTGACATCAGGTACTGGACCAGACCGCCCCGCAAACCTGCCCAAGATTACGAATCTTGCTGGTGCTCTCTCCACGCAAAATCTTGTGGGATGTACGTCAGCCTAGGCACTCGGTAAACGGGAAGTGTATCAAGGTCGGGAAGAACGCCAAAATGTCGTAACAAAAAAAAGAAGAGTAACAAGGAGGAGAGTGGAAAAAGCTCGCTAGATCACATTTCACGATGAGAATTCTCCGGTTCCCTTCAGTGAGCGTACACACTACATTTGCCAGCAGGTGGGCAGATGGAGGTATAACTTCATTTCCCCGTTCGCCCCGCCGCAACTTTTACTCTCGTCTCTTGTCGTTCCTTCTCGTTTTACTCTCGGCCTTTCTCTTATTCATCGTCTATTCTTTCGGCTCTCTCATCCTGCTCACTTTTTTATTCTCCCATTCCGCATCTCCTTTACGAAAAATCCCTCACGCCAGAAGAAAGCTCAAGCTTCACGAAACGTTATTTACTCGAGTATATTTCTTTACCCCAAACCCGTCTTCCGCCATTTTGGCGCATACCGAACTTCATCTGCTTATACACACACTTTCATAATCTTTCTTTTTTTTTTGCCCTGTTCCCTTGCTCATCCCCCGCACCGGTTATGAGAATTTCAAAACTTGATCCCGCAGGGTATTAAAAGGGAACTAAGGCTTCGCAGCTTCAAGCGCTTTCCTTTCTTGTCTTCGTCTCCGAATCCCTTGTTCCTGATCCCTCTGCGTTTAACTACGGGAGTGAAGGATGCTCCAGTGGTATACGCTCCGTACGAATATAAGCATTTTTCTCCCTCTTGAATTAAGCGTAACTTTTGACTCTTTTACCAGTATGGGAGCAGAACCAAGTTCGAGTTACTTTCGAGTAACAGGTTTCTTATCTCTTGTCGAGATGTTACGAAAGTGCTAGTTTTTTCGTCTCCCCCAAGGGGGTAATCCAACAACGAAGGAGGCTCGTACTTCTGAATGAACATGCTCTGCTGCCACCGAGAAATATTACACAAGACATTTTTTCAAAGAGCTGACAAGAACTTTTAAATAAAAGTTGATGGAAAATGAAAAGTGTAGTACAAATTAACAAGTGTCCCCCAAGGGAATACAGTAAAGAGATATTAATCAAACGTTCGCTTTATTCATGTTAAATTGAGTCTCAAGAAAGAGTTGAATATGTATACCAGTGAAACACTTGCTACTCGTGAAGTTGCTAAGTCGACATATTTGCAAGTCTAAACCACTTATAGCAGTCGACGCCGCATGGCATGAAATAAATTTGTTCTCAAATATAATAAGACGATCGTACATTAAAACGGACAGAAAATTTGTCTTTAGATTTATCGCGAATGCCACGTATCCCAGCCATGCAAAGACTCCATCGATGATGAGCATGCATTTGCGATTGGTCGATGCGCGATTCCCCAGGCCGAAGGGTCTAACGTTGAGAGAAATATACTCCAAGACAATGATGAGCGATAATCATCGTGAAATTTTAACCGGATAAACGAATCATGAAAATTTGTCGCATTCGGCAATCCAATCACTCGATCCTCGTGTTGGGAAAACGTCGACTGGCCTCAGCTCATTTGCCTACCCAAGAAGAAGCAAAAAAGTAAAAAAAAAAAAAAAAGCTATTGCTCGCCATTGGCGAAATCGGCGAAGTACTCGATGGTGAGAGGAGCCGATAGTTCTCTGTGGAGAACGATAGCGACACGTTCCTTCTCTTCCGTACAACGTGGACTCGCTTTCTCTATCAAAATGCAAACGGCCAATCTCGAGTCTGATCAGCTAGGCGATCCCAATTCCGCAGGGTCGCTCGACACCAGACACGATCAGGAGAATCCAGACGGGTGAAGACAACTTTGTGAAACTTTCCTCGAGTTTGAAAATGTATACTTGGTCGTTGAACAGCGGTTTCTGCTTTCGTCTTTTCCTCTCTTTCTTTCTCACTGTTATTTTCTTAGTCTTGCCGCGATACTCGTATACCAACTACGTGTTTTCGAAAAGAATAAAACTATACCGTATAATATATACCACTGTATTATCCGTAGGAATGCAGTAGCGTATCCTCAGCGGGTGGTATCGTTGACTAGGTCATTCATGTTGAAAACCCCCGGAAAGCTCGGCGAAACCCAGGAAGGCATTACCGCAAGATTCTTTCGTAAATTTTACCTCGGTGTTGAAATTCTACCAGGCGGTCTGCCCGGCTGGGATATCCACGAGGAAAAAGGAAATCCATGCTGACGATATTGTTGGAAATTTTATGAGCAAACGAACGGAAATGGAAGAAGCTACCGACAACGAATACCAATATCTGCCCCGTATCAAGATTCAACGCGGCAGCATCTAAAGAAGCCAATTAATTGATCTACCAAATTGGATCTTGAAGTATATTCGGCTAAGGATTCTTCGGTCCGATAACATCCGCTTTCTGAGCGTGAGAGGGTACTTTTTTTTATCATATATCCCATGTCCAGTGTAAGTAACAATATAATCGTTTTATCGGGATCCTAAGCCGTTGGGGTTTTTCTTGTAAGCGTGATAAACAGTCTGTGCATAACTTAATTTCTGGAACTTCGTTATAGTGGAATGTGTACTCCTTTGGGTGATTCGCGTTTCGACTTCCTTCGGGATGCAAACAAATTTGGAGGGATTCGCTGGCAGGATTTTGGTTATGGATTATGTATGAACTTATCGTCAAACGACGTTTGCAATGGTTTCAACCGTTGATGGTTCAAATTGATAAGGAATCCGCGGAGTGGCGGTGTATGCAGATACGACGATTGACCGCAACTCACTCAGGCAGATCTCGCGTTCGACCCCTCTGGCTCTCTATAGCAACGACTAGATTGTACGAGAAACACAAGCGAGACGCAACTCAGCAACCCAAATTCGATGAACGCGACTCTCCGTTTCTCGGGCGACCAAGAGAACAGAGAACGGAAATGGACAGAGTGGTAAGGAGAAAGCGAACGAGAGGGAAGAAAGGTGGAAGATGAGAGCAACGGAGAAGCACTGGGCTCGAAGTTCTAACCAATTTATGAACGCAGCAGTCTGACACGACATTGCACTATGTACCCGAAGCTCTTCTCCTCGTTGTCGTAGAATAGCGATTCGAGCAACGAGGAAGCTCAAGCGTTGCTGGTTCGCGCGCGCTTCTGCCTTTGCTCTGGTATGTTCATCTGCTCAACGACCAACTTTCCTCCGCGTGAGACTTTCTCGTTGAACATTCTGAAAGCAGCAAGAGGTATGGAGTGGAGTACGAGGCAGGATCGGACTCTCGCCCCTTCTTACTCTTCCCATGGGTGGGTCCAGGCTTTCTTGGATCAGATTCCTCACCGCCTCTAATTCTCGTTGTATCATCAAGGCATTAATCATTTTGTGCACCTACAAAATCAAAAAACTAGACCAAAATACTGACACAGCCCAAGGACATTTTCTCGTTTGAATTTCGCGACACCCCAGCAAAGTTGCTGCTTTTGTTTCAAGACCGTTCGATTGGTTGTCCAGCAAACATACGCTCCCACGTGACTAGTCTCACCCCACGACCCCTATACTTTCTCCCTGTCGAGAACCATCATATGCGCGAGAGTGAAACGAACAAATCTCCAGGTCGAGTGTTACTCTTGTGGGGTCATGTTCCAGGTGCACTCTAATCACAGAGTCGACAGAGAGTGTTGTCTGAAAAGCACAAAGCACGTATATCCCGTTAGAACAACGGAACCACAGCAAGTTTTACTCTCGAACGGCAGGATTGTCGCTTTGTCTACTGTACCTACTGTTGAGAGTGAACGCGTAAGGCCAGCCGGAAAATGCCACTCGCTGTACAAACAAGTTGGCCGCGGTTTTCAACGCGTGAGCTACCGCCGGCGATAGAGTATTCAGCTCCGTTATATAAGGAAGAAAATTACGAGGCTGAGGAAACAGGGAGTTGGAACGAATTTTTAACTTTAAATCTTCCGTCCCGAGAAACAATCAAATCGATGAGAATCGCTTGGGGAAAGATTTCATTGCAATTGGTTGAAGCGAATCAGTGGCTTATTTGTAATTCGCTCGAATAAGAATGGAAAATTTATAAATCTGCTTTAAGCTTAGTTCCAATATCTATGATGATCCACTCGCAGAACTGGTAATGCTTTTTCATAATATAAATGGATCGCATATTGTCACGAAGCATACTCATTTCATAATTTATCGGAAATTGCTCTTTTTATTGTTCTGCAAAGACTGGCGCGTTGAAACGCTGCCAGCGACGTATTCTCGGGAAAATAGAAGGAAGAGTTGAAAATGCTGTAGCAAAGAGATCACACATGTGTGTGTGTGTAGGAAGAGGTACTCACAGGCAACGCGGAGGATCCTCGTCTCTTTGAGATCGCCACCGGGGAAATTGTGGTTCACGGCTGTGCAGGTGAGCTCCTTGCCATCGTCCTCGCGATCAAGCACAAGAGCGAGCTTGCTGACCGTGGAATTGCTTCTTTGGGTTGTGGCTACGAGGGGATCCTTGAATTTCATACCACCCAGACTCCAGGCTATCGTTGCTGCTGGCGAGCTACCCCAGGTTTCGCATCTTGCTGCTAGAGGACGGCCTGCCATTATCTGATCCTCGTGTAAGTAAATCCGAACGCTTGCTGGCTTCACTGTGAATTTTACAGAAAAATAAAAAATAAAAATTCGTATCATCTATACATCGTTTTTTTCCACACTGCTTACTTCGCGTTGAATAGAAAATGTTCAGTTCTTGTGTTTCGTTAGAAACGTCCATACATCGTGTATAATTTGCGAGCCAAAGAGATCGATGCGAAAAGGCACTTGCATCAATGGAGGATCTGAATTTTTTGCCTCAACAAAACTTCCTCTGTTGGAAGTAAAGGGAAATAAATAAAAAGTTACTGAAACGTAGAGGTATGATTGCAGTATCTGCTCGGTGCATACACGAATGTGTGCTGTTTGAAAAAAGCCTCGAGCATCGAGGATCTGAAGGTGCTGTATGTACTTTGTCCTGCGTCCCTACAGATTTATGGGACGAATCTTACGGTTGCGCGGCATACGAGAATATTATATTGGCCATAGCACGGTAGGAGTTTATGAGTGAAACTACTGCGCGTAAAGTAGTACAACTGGAGGTTCGAGGAAACCTAGAAACGCGTATATCGCGCCAGCCAGACATAATCCAACAGAAACATCCAACAGTACATACAAAACCCGTATCTTTCGGTACAGAGCACTCGAGAAAGAGAAAATCGTAAAGTTCTCCGTGCAAAATATTTTCGTTATATGTACATCGAGAGAGGATAGGTATTTGGCATTCCCCACTGGTTAAAAAGATATTTTAAAGCAAGGTGAAAAATAAATTTGCGAAAATAATATCCTTTTTACTTCTCAAGTAGCTCTCGAGCGAATAACTCGAATATTCTGCATCGAGTTTCCACTCAAAGCAACAAAACTATGAAAAAATTCTATCCTTCAAATGGTTTCATCATTTTTCACAAGTTATTCTCGCATATTGAACCGTTTTGTGACGACAAAGAGGAATGACATTAAGTCACAGTAGGAAACGGATACTTTTTCATCTATAACGAAATGACGAGTAACAAATACTGACAATGGTAAGGTGCTAGCTCGGTATATGGCGCCGGCAATCTCCCGAATAGAGCAGCCCCGAGCAGGATCAATCCGTGCTTGGGTGACCGCTGACAAAGCAGTTTTCCTGAATTTCTGGTGCTATTGATTAATAAAAGTAAATAAAACGGGTCGTAAAAAACTGCAGCTTGTTGATTAGGAACGATCCAAAATAACTAAATATTGAATAAAAGTTTAATCGAAGTTGGTTGTTGCCTGTTATATTAGCATGCTGCTGTGTAAATTGCTGAGGAAGAAGTATTCCAAGACGTTCGACTGCAAGAAAATAATTTCATGAAAGTTACTCGGGAAAACTTTAGTGAAGCAAAAGAAAATGAGGAAAGTTATTAGGTGAGGAAATTCTGATTGGCACCGGTAAACCGGATTTTAGTGGGAAGTGGGCATTATGAAAAGTCAAGGACTCGAGGTTTGTTGCTTCTCGAGTGGAAAAGGTGAGTAAGAATGGTGGAGCGATTGAAAGAGAAAGCTCGTGTAATTAGCGCGGTGGCAATCAACGGTGAATTAAGAAATCTTGGTCTTTATTGGTGCCTCGGGAGTTTAGCGTAGTTAATGTGAGCCAAAGAAATGGCGAAGGATAGAAAGTTGTTAAAGAATGGAGGATTACTGATGTGAGAAAAAGAAGGAGCGACGAATGCGTTACGAAGCTTACAAGGTGAAGACAGCGAGAGAAATATAAGCAGGATTATGAGCGTTGCGTTGGCGATTGGAGTTGATCGGAGAGAAGGTAGGAAGGCGTTGGTGAAAGGAAAGAACTGTTTCTTTGACGTGTACAGGAACGAATGTGGCTCTCGTTGACGCTTGCTGGATGTATCGGGTGTGGGATGACCCTTGAGTCGCATCTCGACCAAAGCGAATCGAAAAACCTCCTCGATATACAGTCATGTGCAAAACAAATGGAACAAATTGATCTTTGTCGATTGTTTGGAAAATTGGCT
Source organism: Hyposoter didymator (assembly GCA_037952995.1). Taxonomy (NCBI): domain Eukaryota; kingdom Metazoa; phylum Arthropoda; class Insecta; order Hymenoptera; family Ichneumonidae; genus Hyposoter; species Hyposoter didymator. The sequence continues at coordinate 7,620,178 of JBAJMU010000003.1, read as the reverse complement.
GCTTTGAAATTTCAAAGAATTTAAAGAAACTCCCAGCGAGAACAGTTTGTAGCAAATTTCCTCAGCCACCGAACGAGACTTGTTGCATTCGAGATGACTGGAGCTGTCAAATTGTTGGAGAGCCTGGAAAAAATGATTGCCTTTCACTTGTTTTGTATGCCACTGTACGAGGATGGGATCAAAGACGTAAAAGTAGAGTGAAAGATACGAATGGCCCAACGACGGGAGAAGAAAAGGATGAGTCTTGAAATTGCAGACGCCACGAGGGAACGACTTTACGACCCTTGCAGGTCGAACATTCGGCTATTTGCCTCGATTGAACCCGTGGAAATGGAGCTCGGATGTGGAGATGTATTGGATTGTATCAACGAAAATGTGTTTAAGAAAATAAGGATATAAGAGTCTGCTAGTTGGGAGACCAGATGAGGCTGGGGAGCAGGGAGAAAAAAGTGGATAGATGGAAAGAGTTTGAAAATTAAATCTGCATAGAGATTGCAATTGATTGAAGTAGGCACTACACGAGGGCGCTCTCAAATGAGAATTCTCACGCTGCATATAGTTGAGCAATGATATTGATCCTGATTTTAATATTGATTATACGCTCGCTCGAATAACCGCGAATGAGTAATTTTAAGGACATGACTCGCAATTGTCTGAAGTTTAAGGTGACTTTTATGGGTGTTTTATTTTCTTTCTGTCTCGGTGCGCGGTGTCATTCCGATTGCAACTAACACATCGAAAGACGAAGGAACGAGAGCCTGAGAGCTTGCGGAGATATATAGTTGGGAATGACTGGCGTTAATTTCTCTCTTTAAGCTCAATGGCTAAACGAGAAAGTTCGCTCTGTGAGGCAGATAGAAAAAGGGAAAGGGATCTGAAGCACGGAGTTTCCGTCACCGAGGTAGTTTCTGGGCCACGGTGGAGCTTTCGGTTCGTCGCTTTCTTCATTCGAGGTGCTTTCCACCTCAGTCTACGGCCAACTCTTTCTCTTTTAGCAAAGCCCATCTACGTCCTCGGTCCCTTTGTATCCAACGAAGATCAGTAAAAAGGAGGGAAGCTGCTTAATTGCGCGTGCCAATTAAGGGTTCGAGAAAACGAAGGACCGCGTCGCGTCCTAGGTATCGCTTGGCTATATAAAAGAAAGGGCGAGGCGTATAAGATAGACAGAGAGCGAGGGAAAGAGTAAAAAAGGAAGAGGACAGAGAGGAATTCGCGTACCAATCAGCCTTTGGGAAGAAAAAAGTACAAGTCAAGAGGGAAACGAGGAATGGGACGGGCAAGTGAGGTAGTAATCGCGAAGTCTAAAATATTCTTTTTCGTTGTCTCGCGCTCCTCATCCCTCTTCCTCTACAAATTTTTTTATTGCCTTTAACTCTCCCCCAAGATTCATTAAAATTCGCCTGTTATATGTACAACGCCGAAGGATAACCATTAATGAATTTGCATGACAGTGACGAATCACGTACCAATTTTATTAGCATTTATTATAGCGTGCTTCTTTGATTAATTTCACGGTGAGTAAACGACCATGGGAAATTTCACCCGACGATCAATATGACTATGACGGCACTTTCTTTTCTCGCACAGTCATTTTGTGCTCCCTCGCCCACTTGTTTATTTTTTCTTCTTCCGCTATAATGTCACATGGCCGCAATTTGGAGCCACTCTTTGTATAACGAGATGAGCCAAAATATACATTCAAACGTCTTTCACGTCCGGAACGCGATGAGGGGAAATTGGGATATTTTTACTTGCGCAAACTTCCGAGAAGTCGACGAAAACGTCAAAGGATTTAAGCAGGTCCGGCTTCGAAATTTGCTGCTGAAGTTCACCTCCCGCTTCCGTCCCTTTTTTTGCATACGCTTCCTTACTCCGGACGAACAAAAAAACTCATTAGTTCAGAATTTTATGGAGGGATTGGTGAACGTATCGAATAAAGACTGGATTCACCGAGTGTCTCTCCCGTTTTTAATTCAGCCCTCCGAATCGTTAATTTCCATAGACGAAGCACCAGCAACAAAAGCAGCAAAATAACGAAACAAAAATAATAATCGAGCAGTTGAGAAAATAGCGTCAAAGAGAACGGACGTGTATTCGAAATAAAAATTCAGTCTCCGTTTTTTTTGTTAAATGTGTTTGAGTGATTCATTTCATTTATAATTACATATTGACAAATAATTGTCAAAGATTACCACAAATGTTTCATTTGCAATTATCAATTGATGAAATTTCAGGTAAATTGTATGGACTGTGAAAAAGATTGTTCACCGTTACCAAGCTTCGATACTCGACACCATATCTACATCGGAATTCTCGATATTCGTAACATGAAAATCCTGTTGAACAAACAATAGTACACGCACCATTGCACTCGCTCCAGTAATTTCAAACGTTAATATATTTTCGTAATTTCGAACTCGAATATGTTTACCTGCTAAATCCAGGAATTCTGTGTTATTTCATTCTCTCGAGATCAGAAATTGCAGTGAAACGAAAAAAAAATCAATGACGATTAAACGGAGCATGCGGCAGTGACTAATATAGTGTGGAATTCGATGTCTATCACGTCGTGATTTTGACGTTGATTATTGCGAAAAAATTCCACAACCTCCATTAAATAATTGAAAGATAAAAATGAAATGATGTTGAATTGTGAATGCGCCTCATTAGAAAGTGGAAATGGGCGTTTTGTACTCTTCTTTGTCATTGACGATAATGGCATATTATTAAGAAGAAATCCACTATTTTTATTTTCAATCAGATGCAATATTGATTGTTTAGTCTTCTGGGGGGCGTTACTAATGGAAAAATGATAACCTTTTCAGTTGATTTTTCCTTGCACGTATACATATACATATCTGACTATTGAGCGATATATACACGATTTTGTCCACGAAGTAAGTTCACTGATGGCTACAGCTCTCCTTTCAATTTTCTCCTTGCAATTTCCTTTTGCCTCTCATTTCGATATCGGAGCCAGGATATGAACGTCGAGCTTTCCCTGAGCGCCGTTCTCAAAGTATATACACTCGAACGCTATACACTTTATGCGCAGGATATTCTACGTTAAACAGATCAATTTTGAACCCGAGACTGAATGACACGGCGAGCAACTATTTTCTCTCTCGATTTTCTTGATTTATTGATGGAAAGAGTACTTTGAATACTTTGTTTGTGCGAAGGTATGCAGACTGAGGCATCGTTGAAAACTGCTGAAGGATTCTCATGAGAAATCGATTCGTTTGATAAGGAATGTCGTGCATCTAGATCAACTTGAAGCAATCGATTTAAATTGAAATAATCGTTGGATTTCGATGAAATTACGTCCTGCCAGTTCAATTTTCTTTACGAAGTAGAAAACGATGCTCAGTTTTAATTATCAGGCTTCATAAAGTGCGAAATTGAATGATAACTTGAAGAAAATTTAAACAATGAGACTCTTTTATCGAATGGCCCATATTACGCAGACTCGTTACAGTTCACTTGTTATGTTGTCTCCATTGTTTCTGTTCTCTTGTTCCTTCAACCATTCCGTATCGGTAGCTTTCCTCCAACTCGCTCACGTCTGTCACAGGGCAGAGCTTCACCGTACAAAGATCTAAGTATATTCAGCATCCAGACATTATCGATGCCTCTGTCTATCGATGAGTACGATCTTGTTTGCTAATGGGGATACTGACGAAGAGATAATGACATAACAACGTGTTATAAAATTTTCTTTCAAGCCACTGATATGCTCGTGTACCTAATGAAAAACAAGGAGAGCATTAAGCTTGAAGAAAGCGAGGAAGGAAAAGTAGAATCAAGAGAAATAGGGCGAGGAAAATGGGTAGACGAGTCTGTTACGACGATTGGGAGGATTCGGAGGATAGTGTGTTATAGATATTCTCACGGATGAGTTTTCAAATTAGTGCTAGTTGGCAAAACGTTGGAGTACACGAGTAACACAAGAGCGTGTAGTCTTTGGAAGAGTTGCCGCAAGTCTGAGGTAAAGTTCGCCTCGAGCTCGGGCACGAAAGCGAGGAAGGGTACGATATGAAGCAGTGAACCGACTATCCGCCCTGTGAAACCCTTCCTCTTCGTAGTCCGCGATCTAATAATAATTAATAATCGTATTAAGATGTAAATAATATTAAAGAGGAAGCGGCAGCCTCTGACGGCGGAAGTATCGTCTCTCCAATCACAAACTTCTTACAGGCTATTTTGTTGCTAAAAACTTATAAATCATCAGCTAGGTTCAAGAACGTGGTAGAAAAAGTTTCGCTGCTTACATTAATCCTTCGGCTTTCATCTTTGTGTCGGTCAAAGCATTTCGTCACTTTGACATAACGATCGTTAATCATTTTTGTATGGGATATCGTGCGGTCCCTATGACGTCCAATAAAAATATTATTATTCCCAAACGACGATGTTCTTTCGATAATATATAAATTCCAATGCCAAGTGCAAGATAATTTTAGCAACACCGGAAATCCGATTCCTTCGAAAGCCTCGAAATTCCTTGGATTATAATAAATTTTCGTTCTCTGAACATAATATTTTTCTAACAGTTTCTGGAAAATCGTTGTTGATACAAAAAAATTTCAAAAGATTTCTCTAGGACGTACGATGTATGGACGTGATTAGATCGGGTACTTACGATAAATGTCAAGAGGAACTTCTCGCACAATTGGTTTAGTCATGGGATCTGATTGCGCCTTGCATTCTAGTTTGGCACCCCATAACGCTCGAGAAACCTTGCCAATGAAAAGATGGTTCCTCGTAAATTTCGTTGACGGATCCACGACTCCGGATGATTCGGGAACATCCACGACACCGTCCAGGAGCTCCCCATCTTTCCACCACGTGACGGCAGGCTTTGGTTTACCTGAACATTCAACGAGACAACTGTTCGGAATCCGCTCGCTTTTTCCATATTGATCGAGCAATTGCAATTAATCGAAATATTGACGCGAGACTCATTAATTCTTCATAAAGTTCTGTTAAAATCTCAACTCTGGAGAGCCTTGACGTTACTGAATGAAATCCTCAAAAGGGTTCGATAAAATTGTTCTACTAATGTTGAAAATTAAACGCTCGTTTGTTCGAAACTCAGACGAAGAAGAAACTCTATGTCATCCTGATGGGTTCAACGTTTCGATTATATGCGCGCATACAAAGCAATTCATTATCGTGGAAAACAATTTGCAATGCTCAGTTGAGGTAATTCACTGAGCTGGAGGAAAGGGGTGAGCAATAATCGAGGAAATCCCAACGGCACAAGGTCGGACACTCCGTCGGGTTGGGCTCCTATATTCTCTGCTATACATTCTCGACTAAATACAGTCACGAGCGATCTCCATTTCCCTTGTCGGTTGTCGCAGTGGCAAACGGTTTGTCGTTGTGCTCTCACAGTCGGAGAAAAAGAGCAAAGCAACGGGGGATAAAGTGAAATAAGATAATTAGGGAAATTCGCTATACGGAAGCGTTCTCATATTAATCGAATTATGCTTGGATGAGAAATCACATTATAAAATATTTTTATTGTATCATATTTATCAAACTTATTGCGCGTTCGAATAAGAATTATTTTCTACCCTTTCGGTTGTGATAAGTAGTCGATAATTTTCTTGGGATAATGCTTTGAACTTTTATGGGTCCGTTTTATTAAAAATAGTTGAGAAACAGTTTAGATATCACTACCCCATTTGCTAACTTGAATTCCAACTCCGGAAGGCCGATTTGTAACAGTTCAATCTTCAACTAGGTCTCGTAATGATTAATAACCTGCTCCTACGGTTTTCTCCTTTTCGCGTTGCGCATAAGCTCTGACGTTTCGAGTGAACGTTACTCAAAGCCCATTTTTTTTTTCGAGCCAAGATATTTGCTGCTTTTTCGTACCGTCGAAAAACGAAAACAAAACACCCGACGGATACACGCTTTTTAATTTGGAATATTTGACAAGGAGATTTTTTTAGCAGCGGCCTGTGAGGGTTGGATTTTTTTTCTTTCTTTCTAGGGAACCAACAAAATACTTTCTCACTTGTTCCTCCCTCGTGAGTGAAGCCCTTCAAATTAGAGTCAAGCTTGTACCATTGCTCTTGACGTTTCCTCGTTTTTCTCGCGCACTTTACAGCTCAATAACTCTCGTTCTGCTCGCCTATCCAATGTTTCAAAAGCCGCTGCACGGAGAATTATCCTGACATTGTGAAATTCACTCATTTATCAAAATCTCATGCTCGTTTTGTATCAAATTGAAAATTTTCCGAAGCTTTTTCGAACGATCTACTTATTGATCTCAAAATTTCAATCGCGGATTTTATCACACTTTATAGTTTTGCTACGAATAGAAGCCATTCCACAGCGCCTCTCTCTCTCTCTATCATTCCCATGCTCTCCTAATCCTTTCACAATCTACCCTGCTATCACGTCCATTCGAGGAGGAATTTTTTTTTTTAATTTTCTTCTCCTTGTCGCCTTCATCCTCGTCTCGATTTACCGTCTAATTTAATGGCGAAGAACGACACGGAAGATACCATCACGTCCAGCATATTACGAAGGACGTGCGATGGAGCTTACGAGAGACTCGTGACGTGCGCCACGTTACCTTGTATATACCGGATCGAATTCATCGTTTTCACTGTTAGCTGTCCGAGCAGAGAACTCTCCGACTTTGGGGAATATCTTGCATAGTTCGATGGAGGAGAAGCTGGCTTGAAATGATGGGAAAGAAGAGCAGAAGCAGAAGAGGGTGGACACTCGAGTGAAGAAGAGAGATCATCGTAGATAAGAAGAAAAGCGGCGAGAGATTTTTTTTACGATCGATGCAGCGCACCCTCGATTCTGCAGGAACGTAACTCAAACGAGCATAAAAATAGAATGAGAGACTTACCATCGGACACTTGGCATGTCAGTCGGAGATCGTAACCCTCGAAGAAGCGTGCCACACCTACCACCACACGTCCCTGCGCATCATAAATTATTGGCTTCTTAGGCAGCTCTGTAACGAAACACACATAGACACGCACATCGTATTACTCGCCAGTTCGTCAACGATTCGAGTAATTGGTTTCTAGAAGTTTAAGATAAGAGGCAGTCCCTAGGGGAAAATTGGGTTAACGGAAACTGTTGGGTTACAGACTCAAGAGAACATATCAAGCAATTGATAACAACGATCAAGGAGGGTTGCTAGTTTTTATTTGGTCATTAAGTTAACACCAAAATCCAACGCTTTTCAGAACAAGTCAATAGCCAACATAAAACGTGCTCCCTGGTCTTTCCAGTTTCTCGACGATCATCGTAAGACGAAAAATAAATAGTGAAACAAAATTCGATACATTTTAAAAGAAAGAGTAAAACTCTATTTACTGCACGCCTGATAAATACGTGCAATCCCGAAAGTTTTTTCTTTGTATCCACGTTATTCATTCACGTGCATAAATTGAAAGTTCGAAAAAAATGCAGTTTTTTGCAAACGTTTCCAACGGTTTGCGATTTCGATGAATTTAAAATTTCTCAGAGTTTTTTTTCCACGTTTGCGCATCACGTCATTAAAATGATGTAAGACGAAAAATAAATAGTGAAACCAAATTTGATACATTAAAAAAAAAGAGTAAAACTCTATTTACTGCACTTGATGAATACACGTGCAATCCGGAAAGTTTTTTTTTTGTATCCACGTTATTCATTCACGTGCATAAATTGAGAGTTCGAAAAAATGCAGTTTTTAGCAAACATTTCCAACGGTTTGCGATTTCGATGAATTCAACATTTCTCAGAGTTTTTTTTCTACATTTGCGTGACATCATTAAAATGATGTCACGCAATAATATTTCAATTGGAATGGTGGAACGGCGTAAAAAGCTTTTGACATGTCTTTAAACGTTTTATTCCTTCATTTTCTTTTTGCAATCAAAGCCATAGAACTGCTTTCATCGGGATGAGATGGAAACTCGTTCAAAATATGCAAAAAAAAAATGATTTTTCGAGGATTCAGAAATCTCGAAAGCTCAGGACATTTGAATGGGAGGCCGATGAGCCATGACCGATTCTCGGAATAAGCTGATCGTTTATCCAACGAATAAAATATCAACCGCGCTCGTGGTTACGTACTCGCTATTGCAGGAATTTTGCAATTGAGTCTGTTTTGCAATGAGTTATGATACGGTGATGGCGCAATTATATAAAATAAAAACGCTGGGTGTCATCAAAGAAAATTTTTTCTATGCATTCCTCATGGACCCAATTAGGAAAAAATATCTCTCGCTTTTTCGTGAATATTAAACATTATATTTTTTACGTTATTGCTTAGCAAGCGGTGCTGGTGCATGCACACAAAAGCAAAAAGATCGCGTTACGAATTCTGTTTAGCCAAAGCGCAGTGGGATGTGCTACAAAGAAAATGAGAGTCGCGAGTGAGAGGCGAGATTTGGATGCACCATATTAGGTGGATAAAGTGAATATAACCGTGAGATAGAGAGGGAATACGAGGGATTCGGTTTAGGGTCGGGATGGAAAAAAAGGGGGTGAGTGGATGTAACGTTGCGCTCGTTGCATGGCATACGGAGGCTGAGAGAAAGAGGGAGAAATATATAGAGAAAGAGAGAGAGAGAGAGAGGTACATTGCCACATTCTCTGTACCTGGCTTAACCTCGTTTGTGTTCCGGTAAATCGTCACCGCGCGCGTTACAAGAGAACCCACTTTACTTCGGGCGTTTTCACGCACCGCCCCAAAGCTTGCGGGATATAAACACATTTTTCTTCTCTTTCTTTCTCCCCTTCCCTCTCCTTCCTTTCTCATCAAAACATTCGAACGAAAGCTCTTTGGTCCGGGCGGCACGTTATACATACATTTTCCGGGCGTGTTATTTTTACTGCTTGAAAAGTTAGTCCATTTCGGCGTTAACAGCCACTTGAATCGTGCTTTTAGTTGCTGTTGTTGTACACCAGAGTATAAAGCATTACGTTATAACAAGGCAATAAAACAAAACACACATAAGCCAAAGCACAATGGAACCGAGACGATTTCATTTCTCTTCAACTCAACCAAATTGGCCTCAAATCTTTTTTTTATTCACTCTATTCCGAGTTTTCATTTCGTTAGGCCACACAACTCACCTACGAGGGTCAAATTAACTCGAAAGTTTCTCGTCGGCGAATCAACGAAATCTACGCGACATCGGAAAGTCCCTTGGTCCTTCGAAGTCACTTTGGTCACCTTCAGTCTCGATCGATGTCCATCGGCTACTTGGAAGTAAGTTCGCTTACCCAGATCGTCACTCACTGCCCAATGTACTGCGGATGAAAGGTTACCGCTGCCCCTTGCGTCCAAACTGCAGTCACAAACAAACAAACAAAATTAACACTAGTTCTTTCCAATGATTGGTGGACTTCCTGTCATTTTTATGGTCATATGGAACTTGAATCAAAAGAAAATTGACACAGTTGTCATTCAATCGCACTTTTTCGACCACAACATGATTGGTAATTCAGTGGTCTCGTCGGCAACAGTGAAAATGTTGCTTGGATCCGACTGTACAATATTTCAGTCTTAGCAAATAAATAGTAGAGAAATGGCTCTAAGCGGAAGTCGTTTGTTCAAGTAGAACTATTTCTTCGTGACATTCCACCCTCCGCAGTATGCGAAAATCATTGGTACTCTCTCTCTCTCTCTCTCTCTCTCTCTCCCTCTCTTTCTCTCCTTATCCGACTAGCGCGGAGTCAACGAATTACGCGGATGTAAACAGCATCCGGTTGCCAGTTGGCTTGGTGCATTACCGCTACGTTGAGTTCGAAACTCATCGAGATATAGTTCTCAACGTGTATTCGCACGCCCACCGTATCTATTCGCGGATAAAACAAGTCATGGTTGGCAAGTAGGCCTATCACGAATTTAGACCAAGAAATTCCTTTCGCTCCATGCAAGAGGCTGATGCACATCTCCTCTCAGCGTTGGAACAAACGTACGCGTGTATATATAGAATCACTGTCACTCTCTCATTTTCTCATGTCACATCCACATATATGAACCGTTAGAAGGAAAGTAAGAGGGTGGAAGAAGAGAGAGAGAGAGAGGGCAATTCTAGAGATTCTCTGGTTCTTTCTGGCACCGTCTGCTCCTTCACTGCCAGAAGGAAACTCGGATATGTTCGCGCGGGAATCGTTCCACCTGCGCAAGAACACGCGACACTTGCTCTTCGTCAAGTAATGATAAAGGGAGAATATTGCACGCTTCAAAAAGAAATACGTTGGGCAGTTTCATGAAGGAATTCGAGAAAGATAAGTGAGCGACGCGAACAACGAGAAATGTAGAATAAAAATTAATGAACAGAAAAAAAGTGAAAATTCTCGAGGCAGCTTCCGGAAGTAAGAGAGAGAAGTAGAGGGATGAGGCTGGAGGAATAACCGGGCGTGGCTTGTATAGACGGAGGCGCACGCTGCGAATCTCTTCGAGTTTTCTTCTTTTTATCGCAGATTCGATATTGTCTCTTTCCTTCCTACTCTTCCCTGTCTTCCTCTCTGTCTCTGCATTGCTCTTTTTTTGCCATATGCATGGCTCCATATAAATTTAAATTATGCCCTGTCGAGAGCTATTGCTGAAGACCGAAAGGAAGGAGAGGGAGAAAGAGAGACAAAGAGGAAGCTTGAAGGAGAAAGGAGGAGTCCCTTCTTACGAGGCTGCTGGATCGACAGAATTTTGTTAATTGAAACGAATATTTAGTTGGTCCTGTTCAACAGAGTAACCAGTTTTTTTGATGATATTCCCTTTCCAGCAGGGAAGCTGTAAATAAATATAAGCTGCAAGTTTGTAATGCACCTTGGAATTCAATCGTAGACGAGCAGATTTCACATTGAAATAGAAAATTATAAAGCATCAAAAGCGTTCCAGTCTTTCCATCTCCTGCTTTCTCCCTCGGGAACCAGTTCTCGAGCCCTAAGCTGATTTTCCTTTTTTTTCTCGCTGTTTCCAATATTTCATCCTTTTTTAGTCCCGCGTTTGCTATGCCTGCTCTGCTTTCGCAATAAAGTGCTCGCGTATCAAAGCAGAAATATCGTATCTTTACGATTTTCATTATTCAATAATGCACAAACATCTTTTCACTGTTTCTCTCCTGCTCTTTCATTTCTCTCAACTCCCGTTTTTCTTTTCCTTTTTTTCTACACAATTTTCCGTCTATTTGTTCGTCCACCTTTATCACCCACTTCACCACCTCGAATTCGAGTCTCGGTCGCCACACAGTGATGTTTTTTGATCCTTATATTCCGGGTCTCTCATGTGTAACGTCTTTTCCTTCAAGCAAGAAAATCGAGATATACTCTTAAGGATTTGATCTCGCGTGCGAAAACAGAGTTTAGGGGAGCTCGAGTGCCGTGGAGAACACACATTGAGAAACTCTGGCAACGCGGATGAATCAATCTTACGACACACGCAATCATCGCAAATAAAGATTCTTATCTGCTCCTCCTGCTCCGATCCTTTTTTTTGTTTCCAACTCTTTCCTCAACTACGTACACCTCGTTTCAACTGATGGAGTTTATTTCTCACTTACTCCAACTATAATTGAATAGCTCTAGATTGCAATGAACGAGCAGTAAAAAAAAAGTTCAGATAAAACTTGAAGAAAAAGTTATTTTCGTGGCGAAGCTTAAACACGCCTTCTGAAGGATGCGAAGCAAATTTGTGTGCAGTGAAATGTTATAAATTGTCATTTGGCAAGTTCGTTGAACGTTGCGATCGGAGATTCTAGGGAATTCGTAGCTGGCGTTACCACAGCAACTTAAAAATCTTGAAAAAAACGAGCCAGTTGTTACCGATGGGGAACAGAGATCCTCGCACGTCTCCGCAATTATCTCGGGACTCGAATTATTCCCTCATATAATCCGGATATTGATTGACGAAATAAATAAACTATCAAATTTTTCATTGGCTCTTTAAAATACGAAATAAAAAATTGACTGCAATTAGTTTGTCCCGCTTTACGAGGGATCAGTTAACGTCTGAAAAGGTGAATGAAAAATGCGAATAAAAATTAGCGATGCTCATTAATTGTTGGTGCAGCCGACCGTTCTGTATCGCGTCCGCGATATGTGGTGTGTCCACGTTGATAATATCATAGTGAGAGGAAAGTTCATGGATGAAAACTGAAAACCCTATGATGCCTCCACAAATATTATGATGGCGCAAACAAGAACCTGATACAATATAAAAAGCGAGAACGAAAGGGAAACGAAGAGCCCGGACGTGTGCATAGAGACTCCGGGACAGCGAAGTATTTTTTTGTACTGTCGATGTAAACCTTTTCCCATTTGATAACGAGGCACATGCATATTTCTGTTATCGTCACACGAGGGTCTCTCGTGGTGGCTGATTAAAAACGAAACGTGGTGGTATGGAACGAGAGCTAAAAAAAAGGAGCTCTGGAAATTCTGTTCTGTGGTTGTGTCCAGACAATCGTCGATTGAACGTGGCGTAATCGACCTGGCCTGCTTGGTGGGACGCTGTATGTTGTGATCAGCCACTGAACCGACTGTTTTTCCCACCGTCCGCCTCCATGCTCAAGCCATGGGCAATATGACACACACGAGGGTATGCACACGAGTGTTCACACGAAAAGTTCTTAAAATAGTATCCAAGCTTCACCGCTGTAACATGTGATACGAAATCCTGAATACCACACAGTCCTTCCGAGTCCGGTTCTACGTCCAATGCTTAAAAAAATTCCGAGCTTTATTGGTGTTAGGTCTGTTGATCCAATTTCCACGTCATTAGTGCTCGGATCTCTAATTCATGTCATCAAAAGCTCCGGTCAACTCCGAAGCGGTAAAAAAATGAAAAAGGAGAACGTTTCTCTTCGGAATCACGCAAATTCTCCGGTCCCTATGGATCGAGGAAGATTTTTGTAATACTTCGCGTAAACATTTTCAGGATAATACTAGGCGGACGTGGGGACAATAGCAAAAAAAAAAAGATGGTGAAAAATTAACGTGGAAACGCAGATTTCCCAGACGCCGCAGTCTCACAGCCTGTGTGTCTGCACATTTATCCGGCTGTGTGCAATGGACAAAGCTCCCCGGACATGCATGTAGAGGTTTTTCGAAAAAGATTTAAAAAACGTGGGAAAAATCAAAATAAACGAACGTACGCTCCCGAGGGATGCTGGCGCGCAGTCGTCTCGTCGTTACGTCGCGTCGATGTGTCCATCTGCATACATAGGCGTACATACTGATACAATCCTATCTCTTGCTTTCTCTTTCTTTCACTATCTATGTTCGCCCTTCGTCAGTCTCATCCCTTTCTCTCCGTTGTCACCGTGTAACGGATCAAATCTCGGGTGCGCGATCGGCGAAGCTACGAATTAATGGATTTCGGCTTCAATGGATTTTGACATTCGCCCAGCGTACGCGGTACCTCAATCGCGCTAGCCTGCTACTGTAATTCTATGGCAACAGCAATACATCGCGATCTACTGCGGCGAGTATGAAAAGGGCGTAATTCGAGAGATTTAACCGGTTAAAGCGCTGGACACGCTGCACCCTATTGTACGACAATAATTGTTGTATAGATTTGCATGCAGTACTAGACGAAATCACCACCCACGTGGAGACTCCCTCCCTCATGGCGGTTCGACGAGGATCACGATATGCATGTATTTCTTCTCTATATCCTTTTGTCATCCGACGGCTTCTCCGCGTTCAATAGAGCAACACAACATAAACTGATCTGCTCCGATAAGCACCTATTGCCAATCTCGCTGCAATATCTTTCAACTAACAAATCGTTTACTAATAACCAATTAATGCAGCTGCGGGAGGAAATCATCCAGACCCAGAGATGCCATTACGATCTGTGCTATGGGGAAGATAAAATAGGGCGTGTCTCCCCTGGCGTCAAATAGGAATATAAGGACTGCCCTTCGTGCAAGTCGTAATTTCTCGGGCATTTTTGACGGTGGATATATTTTATGAATTCCGGTCGTAAAGGGGATTCTGTAACAACAGCAGAGTATACACATAATCGAATTACACGGTTCATGGGCATTTTTATTGCTGAATCTCTAAATTCTATATTTCACGTGTTCTCGATGCAACTTTTTATTTTACAGGCAACTTGAAATATTTCCTGCACGCCCACCTCGACGATGTTTTTTTAATCATCTTCTGTTTCGTAGGCTTTTTGAGCGTTACTGCAAAATAACCCACTGCCCCTAGCATTTTTCCGTGTAATTTTCATCGCCCTCGATATCGCGTAAAATCCAATCCGTCGAAGCAGAATAGTTCGAAATTATCAGAACAAACTTTTAGTTCCTTACAAAACTTACCTATACAGCGGAATCCCCGCAGAATCTTTGAACCAAAGGATCATGTTCACCGAGTCGTTAGGCGTTGGTGGAGTGATGTCGCAGGGTAACTCTACATCGTCGCCTTCCTCGGCCCACACGAGCTTCACCGGAACTGTAAATGAAATCAATGGTTTTCGTTGTAGAGTCATAACTCTTATAAGGCAATCGTATAGATCAGTTGGTGCTAAAGTTGCAACGGTTGGTTATTATACAAAATAGCTGTGCGACTTTCCTCGATCGAATTTCATTCAAAATATTTTCTTCATCCATTATTTCAGTCCCTGGACGATTTATTAAGTTATAAGGGCTGAGAATGCATACCAACAAACTTATTTCCCTCTTACGGCTTTTATGCATATGGGGAAAATAAAACAAAACGCAGCAGAGAGCCGACGTTACCGACGTCGGATTTTCTCCAGTTGCTATCACTAGTCAATATTTGTTTTCCAGTCAGTGAGTCCTCCAGAGTAGCAAACAGGATATCGCAGACGGTATCGTCAACCCGAAAATCCGTTTTACTTGAATGGAAATACACGGGAAACGACTATGCTCTGCTACTCTATGTAGAAACTAGAAAGCCGTGTTCCCCCTAAACTAAATTGAACTAAACTAAAACGAATGAATTTTACAATTCTCCTTTCATTGTTTCGGTTTCAATTTTTTTCTTGTCGTGGTAGTTTCGATGTTTAGATGTTTAGATGTTTTTTTTCCTTACAGTACAGCAACGCTTTACTTTTGCTAACCATGTCGACCGACTCGGAATTCTTCTGAAGAGTGGACTGAATGTCTTCATCGATTCATTGTCTGATGGCTCGTGATTCACTCCCTGATTTTACAAGCTTCATGGTCGATACTTCAGTTTTCAAAAAAGATGACGTTTGTCTGCTATCAAGAGGTTCGTAGAAGATTAATGTGTTGGAGGGAGAGTGAGATGCCTGCTGCAGGATGAAAAGTTAAAAGATAAAAGTTATTCCGATAATTTAATGATGATAAAAATGGGCAGAGCGTGAAGCTCCCGCGAGAAGAGAGTAAAAAGTGAAGCAGATATTGCAGTTTCCACTTTCTACGGTTGCCAATGAGCGCCGCTTCTGTGCTCGCTGAATGAATGGAAACCAAGGCTGGTGGAAGACTCCTGCTGGTTATAATCCCCTTTCCCTCGGGCCCAAAGTGTTCACACTCCGTTTACGAAAAGCTCATTAATAATTAAACTGGGTTGGAATGAGGCAATTCATTCGTTCTACCGCCTGCCGCTAAGTTCACCAGCCTTTGTTACATCACTGTAGTGCAGAGCTATTGCGTCGTTCACGACGCAGTCGTAGCTGGATTCAAAGCTCGCCCTACTGTGATTTCCGAGTTAGTGTGCTACCAGGTGTCCTAAGAACCTCTCGACCTCCACACAACTACCAGCTACAGGAATGAATGAAATTTCTTTGCGAGCGCACACATTTCCCGTGAAAAAATTGCCGACGCTTGCAATACGGCCAATGTCCGGGGCAGTACTGGGCAGCCAACCATTGGCACCAACCGTTGGGCCTGAACATGGCCCAACGTATTTGCCAATGCTTAAGCAACGCTCAGGTTCAGCATCGGTGCAGACGGCCGGCCAAGCCTAGGCCAAGCATTGGCTTCTAAACGTCGGCCGACTGTTGGTGTCGAGTGTTCGCCCAATATCGAGCCGATGCTGCTCACTGTTGTTTACCCTGTAGTCGATTCCGCTATCGGCGGCTGACAAAGGGCCCGGGCTGAGCCAGCATTCGTTTTGGAAAGTCATCT
Source organism: Hyposoter didymator (assembly GCA_037952995.1). NCBI lineage: Eukaryota > Metazoa > Arthropoda > Insecta > Hymenoptera > Ichneumonidae > Hyposoter > Hyposoter didymator. Next base: position 7,604,087 of record JBAJMU010000003.1, on the reverse strand, counting down.
CACGACACTTTATCCACTCTTGCTTGCTCATTTGGGGGAAATGAAAATAAGTTTTATATACGTATGTTATATACGTATTGATTAAATTTATTATATAGGTATTGAAAAATTCATTTTTCAAAATTCATTTTTCAATCTATAAAACTCATTTGAAATATTCCACAACAATACGTTTTGATGCAATATTTCGGCATATCCCGTCGATATTTAAAACATTTAATGGTTTATGAAAAATTTCCCATTCATATATATTTCTTGAAAAAATTTTGTCAAGACACGAGTGGTGTAGTGGATAGCGTTCTCGACTGCGGACGGGAGATGGGTGGGTACGGTGGTTCGAATCCCCGATCGGCAAGAAAAATTTCTTCGTTCCAATTAAAAATGCGAGCGCCCAAGGCGGTCGAGTTCAATCGTAGAAGGCGAGAAAAGCGCCTAAACGACTGTAAAATAATTTTTTCAAATAAAAAATCATTTTTTGACAGTACTGGCTCAACGGTTGGCTGAGCGTCGGGCCGTTGTCATGACCAACGCTGGGCCAGTACTGTTCCCAAGCTGTAGTCAACCGTGGGTCCGTTGTTATCACTCCAACGCTGATCCAGTGGTTGGCCGTTCAGTTCCGCCAACGGTCGGACAACCGTCAAGCACGGTTGGCACAGCGCTGGGCGACGCTTGGGCCATTCGGTCATTTTTTCACGGGTTTTTCCTCGTGTCAGACCTTTTGAAATCCAGTGGGCTCATGAGTGTGCTAGGTTGACAGTTTTCCTTCCTTTGTTGCTTTCCTTTCAGTTTTTATTTGCCCTCTTGAAACCAATTCATTCTGTGCTTTCACATTCAATGGTTTTGTCAACCAAACGCGTTCTTCCGCTTTTCAATTGTTTTCACTCTAACGTGAGTCTACGTTTCTGAAAAATGTATAGCCATAACGATGAAACTATTGTGAACTGTAACAATTCGATGAAATACTTGCTTATAGTTTGCGCTTAATACAGAGCAGTCATGGGCGAAAGTTTGTGGAAATAATAAAGTCCGCAGTCTGCCGTGCCGTATATATTCGGAAAAACTTTCTAGACGATGAGGCAAACTTTTTTCTTCAGAAAATTTCTCGCATAATTTCACCTCTGCAAATAAAAAGCGGGAATGCCGATTATCCGGGGAAAATTTTGTCAAAGGCATTTTCCAGATATTTCTTTGCTGGACGGCTGGACGGAACTTGCGCTCGCTTCATTTTTTCTCCTCTCCTCATTCCTGCTACATTTTTCCTTTCCACGCACACCTTAAATAAGTATGTAAAGATTTGCGAAAACACAATCAAACCTCCAGCCTTCACGAAGTGAATCATCTTTTTCATCCAACGAACTTATTCTTATTCATCCTTTTTCTTGCAAAAACATATCTTAATGTAAAAAAAAGAGAGATAGATGGAGAGGAAACATTGATAACAGTGAAAGGCCTTCCATGGAGTGTGAATTAACAACATCCAAGTAATTCGAAAGATAACAAATTTTCACTCGAGTTAATAATCACGATTTGAGGAGTTATTCAGCTTTTGTTTTCATGCCATTAGTTCAATAGAAAACAGCTTAATTTAATGGTATACAAAGTGATGACAACGCTCGGGATTTTTCATCACAAACATTACGGATAACGAAGCTCTGTAACTGGGTTCGTTTCTAGGTCAACATAGTCAAAGGCAAGCACCTGAATAATGAGCTGCGCTATGTAAAAAATGTGTTGCAAAAAGAATGTCCTGCTCCATGAAAGAGTTTGACACGAACGAGAGCCTGTAACGAGGAGAGAATTTCGCAGGAGTGGCTGATGTATCGAGAATGAAATTCCAAAAGCAAGAGACCGGAAACGTAACAATTCGCTGCAAAAAAAGTCCGTTCGGAAAAAAGTAAATAATTTTTAAAATATCGAAGAGAAATATTCCGTTCTCTCGAGATGAGCTGTTATGCGGGAATTCTAAAAAAACATTTTCCTGCGAGACTGTAAAAACTGTTCACGCAATTTGTTTGCTCCAAAATGAGGTTTAGTGACAAGATGTGAAGGATCCTGTTGCTGAGTGTGTGAAAGAGTTTGCATTACAGGCTATGCCAGCGCACCAAAATGATATGATTCAATTTTCAAGCCACGTCTGCGGAGCTACACAATGAAAAAATGAAGAGGAACAAAAATATTACAATTCACGACTTTTCCTGCTCATAGAGTCAGTCGTTCTTTTTCTCAACGAATTCTTGGGGATCAACTGAAAATGTGGGTAGCATATAGGAAAAATGGAACCAAGAAAGCGATGAAAAAGAATCTTGACGCGTGTCAAACTGTCAATGAACTTGCCTCATGCACCCTCGTCGTTTCAAACAGCAAACCCGACGTCCGCGAACCGTCAAAGGTTTGAAAGAATAAAAAACAAGCAAACAAATCTTATCGTGCAAAATTTCCGTACAGACCGAGTCATTCGCATTGAACTTTCAACAGGTTTATCGCTTAAAGACTCTGCGCCGGAGAACGCTGGAAATATTTCGAGTATTTCGTTATCGCCATTCCTTCCGATCACAGAATCACTTCATCGACCACTTATAACGACACACGACAAAAATACTCCGAGCACATGACTGATTATCTTCATCGATCAATAATTTTGGTCCCAAAATTCCAATTAACTCATAAAATTTTTAAACAATCCCGTGAACAGTATAATTCTGACTGCATTTACTTTGCGCGGGCCAAATTCAGTCACAAAGTAAAGACGTCAATACGCAATGCAAACTGTGCAACTTGCAACTCACTACACTCATAAGCTCATCTGCTCTATATGTATAACATTAAACAACAACGGGAAACTTGTCAGCGCAAAGTTACGAATTCTGAATATATATGAACATAGCGAACGATGAGATATACCGGTTTGTACCTGTAAATAGATTTATACATCTATACAAGGCCAGAACACAAGTTAGTGCTGTGTTCATGTGTCTTATTCCCAATCCTTGAATAAGGGAGCATAAGCACTAGGTTGCACGTCAGGGCCGCTGACTTTGCAGCAGCAAGTGTACATAGCATATGAAGCAAGTAAGCATACTAGGCGAAGGGTAGAGTAAAAGAGAGAAACTCATCGAACAGAGACAGAGAAAGAGAGGGATGGAGAAAGAGAAAGAGAAAGGAGCTTACGTCAGAGACTGGCTCACAGCAAAGTGTTGCTTCGTGGAACCAACTCACTTTGGCACATTTACCCGCGAACCACAAACGGTGTAATTAATAAATGGTAATGAAGGGCTTTACCAGGAACTGCAAGCGAGTATTGCTTACATAACCCTTCTTCCTTGGCATGCAGCTAGTTTCTGAGATCAAACCTCCAAGCACCTCGTGGTGCTTTAAGACCGAAAATGGAAGTGCTCGTATGTGTGTGTGTGTGTGTGTGGGAGAGTAGGGGCACGAGAGGGAGAGAAAGAGAGAGAGAAGGAAAAAGGGAGAAAGAGATAGCAAGAGGCGATATCGAGGACAGCAACACCCGTGACTGCTCGTATTTGCTTTACCCATTCACGAAGAATTAATCTCGGTACTCATTAGTAGAATCTGCTCGGAATGCTGTTACAACATCGTGACAGATATCGAGGATGAGAGAAAGATTTCAGTCCAGGTATGAAGGAGAGAACAGCGTCGGCTACAGCATCCCATAGGATCTTGTAGACATATAAATGTTTTGACAAACTTGTATTGTTGTGCTAGCATTAAACTAAGTTGTAGAGACGCATAACTTTCTGTGATTCACAACCCGACCTGAACTAACGATACATCAACTTTACAAAAACTAACTGTATCATGGGAGGTTATGGAATATGCAGACTGAGGGTATTGCTAAATGGCAACCACAACTAAACGTATTTGAAACAATGTATCGAGAATAATCGTTGAGAATTTTGGTTTTTCTGGATTATTTACAAAGTTTGAGGTTCCAGTGGAAAACGTCGGCTATGTCGATATATTGGAACGTCTCGACAGTAAGCACCTTCGCATGATTATGAGGAAATGATGTGAACGAAAATCTCAAATACAAAAACGCTCATAAATATTCCATCATATTTTTATCCGGTACTATTAATTTTTTCATAATCTCGCTTCTTTGTGCTCAAGCGAATTTCTCGTCTCGGGATTATTCTGGAGCTCACTCTCGGTCTAATCGAGTTTTTATGGCGAGGGCGAAGTGAGAGAGAAGCTAAAAAAAGAACGGGAATGGAAGCGTGTCATGAATCCAACTCGAGTCCCGAGGGAATTGCTAGATTCTCAGGGAGATGAGGTGCGACGAGTGTTTCGCTACACTACACGTTGTCTCGAACCCTCGCTGAGGCCGAACCCGCGGTCAGTGTTGTTTTTTTCTTTTTCACTCTCGTTTCTCTCGTCGTGGTCTGTATATTTGTTTTTTTTTTCTTTTACTCGCTCTGTACCTCGGTAAGCCTCTTCTCATTTTGCCAAAAGTGTCAACGTAAACGTTCCTCGTGCCTATTATAAATATATAAATATTTATTTCCGTCTCTGTAAGAATACTGAGCAGAAAATGCTTGTCAACTTGACTATGTCTTTGAGAACCCGTTACTCGGCAGCTTCCAAACGGATTTCAGTAAATATTCCACCCAAGACCCGCAGTAGCGTTCGTAATCGTATCTTGTTGCTGGAAAGTAGTAAATAATGTTTTTCGACGTTATTCAACGTATTTCGGGTGTTTCAGAAATCAATGCTCAATCGGCTCTCGATTGTAGAATCAGTACGCGAATGGAAGCAGAACAAATTGAACATGGGCTGAAAAAAATACCAACACAATCGTCTGGGGGGAACGTAACGGCGGTGCGGTTGACCGCCGGTGCTTACTGCGCCCCTAAAATTGGGTGCGGGGTGTTTGTGGAATTATCTTGTATTGTCGGTGAGGAAACGGCAAGAGCACAACTCGTCGGATGACATTCGTACACATAAATGCACGAGCGAGACGGATAAAAAGGCCACAAGTTGTATTTGAAGCGTATATTTTTAGGGATGTGTGACCGAGACGGTAAAAATGCATTCCACTGTGACGGTATACAGAGAACCACGGGACATTCGGTGATGGGATGATATACACACGTTGCTCTTGTGTGACACGAAACCGTAATAAAAACAGCCCCGACGAAGGCCACGTTCTCTTGCTATTTCATTTCGTTAAAAGCGAAGCACTACTTTTTTGCGCTTCCTTGGTCACCGCGAGGACATGGAAAGACATGGAGAGTTAGGGTAACACAGAAAGAAAGAAAGAACGTTTGACGAGAGCGACACGAAAAAAGAAGACAAGGATTCTTCCGTGCGGTCTTTAAAAAAAGGAAGAAGCCTGGAGACGTGAGCCATTATCTTTTCAACGCTCAAGAGCATTTGTCTCAGCAGCCGCAGCCCAAAACCAACTGTCTTTTTCTCCACCTGTCTACCAGGTTTTTACCCCCGCCAAAGTTAATTTGTACGCCGTTACTGGAATCTAGCAATTCTGGTGTTAAATAACAGGCTTTTGGGGTGACACGCCAAGACGAGGGTGATAATTAGAAATTTAACTTCCGTGCTGCTCGCCTCATTTCTTAACGCAACACGTTCCGGATAACACGAGAGACTTTTATTTAAATTATTTCAAGAATAACTCGTTGGAAAACTTATTTGATTCGTATCGCATTGCAATTTTCGACGATGTTCGCCTTTTATGTCTCGTCGATTTCGAATGAGAACAAGTTTCGCGGAAACGGTTGCTCTTAAAGGAAAAGCTCTTGCCTCTCAAAATCGCGGGTGGCTCGCGAATGGAATGGAAAGTACTTTGAAGAACCCCCTAGCTAACAAGTTGGTCTTGCGTCTCAGTAGAAATGCCTGATCGTTATTACATCGATCGGCAGAAAAGATCGGGAGTCAAGTGAAAAAGAAAAAAAAATCAATAAAACGAAGTAGAAAAGAGAAAAAGGAAAGAAAAGCAGCGAGAATTTTGAAATATGTACGTGGAGGAAAGTTGGAGAATAGTCGGCGTGGCGTGGCACCACAGGATGCCACATTCGTCCGCTGAGGTCGAACGACGACACACGAATGTCTATAAAGTCTAATATACTGGCACAGAGAAAAGACTGCAGCGCGCGACGAGAGCTTTTCCATTCGTTCTGTACGAATTAACGTGACTGGGCCGACGTATTTCCAATAAACAACGCGACTCGCGATTCTCGTTCGAGCACCTTTCCCATGAAATACTCCTCAAGGGAAAGAACGCATACATCTATGAAGTTGTACGATGAATGTGTGGCATAAAACAATATGGAAAGACAGAAAGTGATAAATTCCTATACATCTAAATATCTCTCTTTGCCTCCGGTGCTCTCACTCTTTTTGTAAAGTGAGTGCGCGTCGTTTGGCATGTAAAGGCAGATGCAATGACACATGCATGTGCGTTGTATACGCGCAAAGGATATTTGGAGCATGGAGCGTGGTTGATTCAACGGTCACGTGGGACTAGAAATGCGATATAAAGCAAATGGTGGCCAACAATCGATGCACATTCGGAGGGCACATGGAAAAAACGTACAAGAGCGAGAGAGATAGGAAAAAAAGAGCGAGAGCGTGGCGTTAGTACTATTGGAGATTTTCCGGGGTGGCATAGTGGAGGGAATAGGGAGGGAAAAAAAGCGTAAAATTATTCGCACGAATCGACGCGTGACAACACTCTGCTATCCGAGTTATTTGCATCGAATGGCTCTCTGTGAGCTCGTTCGTGCGTTAGAGTGTCTCTTTTCTCTTCTCTCGCTCCGATGCTTCACTTCTACCTTCTCCTCCTCACTCTCTTCCTAACTGTGTATTTACAAAAAATATGTGTATATCACTAGTGTAGTCATGGTGCAGCATCAGTTGCTGCTGTTCTGATGGACCCTCCGGTCCGTCTCTTCTCCCTCTAACTGTGCTTTTCCTCTCTCCCTCTCGCTCTCTCACTCTCTCGCTCTCGATGTCATCGGTGTGTATCTGCAACTAGATCGAACGAAACGAGCAAATGTTTTGCACGCTCATTCGAGCGCATCGTTACTTTCGAAGTGTCCAAACTTCCGGGATTTGCACAACGTATTTTTTAATTTTTTTTTGTTTTCTATTATTCTATGATACCATCGTACCGTGTGCCGCATTTGGTGAAGGAACATTGACATGTTGTGCAAAATGTTTTATATTTTTTTCGGAAGACTTGGTTCGGGTGTTTTTTTTTTTTTAACCTGCTGTTATATTTGTCGCGTTACCAATTACGCTCATAAAAGTTTGACCGTTTATTATGTAACTGTAGGAAAAGCAAGAAGTTCAGTCCCCGACGCAACCGAAATAAAGTCTGCTGACAGTTCGATCGGATATGTGGCGTATTTGGGTGTCGCAGAAGAAGCAAAATAGAGTTGTCGAAAAGCTCCTACGCCACAGCACATGGCTGGCTTCACTGAATGTGCACTTGAACATTCAGGCTCTCCAAGACCTGTCTCCTTCGCATGGTCTTTTTGATATATTATTGAATCAGAGATTTATGACTTTAATAGAGGCTGAAACGTGGCTATAATAATTCAGAGCAAGATGCGCGGGACCGGTGAGTCTCGAATCTCGGAGGAAGGAGGACTGGGAGGAAAAATGGGGGAGTTGGGATGAAAGTTGCGTGTCCGGCTGCGAGCGAGACGAAGAAAGCGAAAGAGAGACGGAGAGGAAGAGAGGAGAAAGCTTTTCTGTACAACAAGCACTACCGTTCATTCGTCTTCTCAGGAAGAAACGGCGTCGCATGAAAAAGGAAATGAGAATAGTAAGCAAAGCGACAAAAGGCTCGGTATCGAGACAGGAGTATCTTTCTGTTTTTTTTTGCTCCTTCATCTCTTCCTCGCCCTCCTGCGCTTCAGTGAGAAAAAGAATGATTTAAGGACGCACAGAATTCGAAAGGACGGAAACATTCTCCGAAGTACTTTTCCGTACACTTGACGTGGTTTAGCGAAGGAAAGCAGGGGCGAAAATGGTGAATAGCGGGTGTAGGGGCTGTGGCGAATACGCTCTAGCAATCTGTCCTTCTGTGCCTTATTTCTGTCTCTCCTATCGCTCCAGAAACTTTTTCAAAGATCGCAAGGTTCCACGAATGTACGAATAGTAGTGCAAAAAGTATTATGCCCTTCAAGCAGAAGTTATACCGCCGCAAAAACTTTACAGTCTTGTATATCTGTATACTCTCAAACTGACATTTAACAAGTTGCTTGTGCGAAAACTAGAAACACCTGATGTCACCACTGAATACTACTTTGGCATTCTTCGAGAACTTTCTTCGTGAAATTTGCCAATTGAAACCGCCAGCAAGAAAGGAAGACACATTGAAATAAAGAAAAAAAATTATCGAGGTCCATTGAAGAAACTTTTTCATGAGACTCTCTTGGCAATGATATTCCGAATGGAATTCGTACACGCAAACCATCGATATCTTGTTGAAATTGTTGAAAGAATAACACGAGCAGTCATCTGGCAAATGTTGATGTAAAGATTCATCAGACGACCAGAACGATGATTTATTCGCAGCTGCATATCTAGAGTCACGGTAGCAACTCGGAAATTATTTCATTGATATTTTATTATCCACAGCGATCTGAAACATCCCATGGATTCACGTATCTTTTTTCCCCTTCCAAACCCGACCATCCATGAATCGGAGAATTCGTGCTCTTTGCAGATTTTGATATTTCGTTTATGGAATGAAATGGAATACAAAGCCCTACGTACTTGGTACGTTTCAGTAGATCTCATAGTTTATTTGGTAACTTTTTGTGAATTCGCTATTCAACTTTTTGTGAGAAGAGAATCATATGCTCTTTTTAGAGTACTAGGGTGCATCACGCGCGCTAACGCGCGCGAACGGTTGTCTGGTGGCGCTGC